>JAOVFP010000017.1:0-1200000 GCA_025738555.1 Cyathus striatus
TTAAATATCTACCTTCTCGTCCTAAAAATTACAAATCAGATGCACATTCGGTATTCCCCAATTAACTTATTACACCCCCGGCATATCCATCTCCGCGAACAACTGTATAAATTTGAATATCTACCTTCTCCTAAAAAATTACAAACCAGACGCACATTCGGTATTCCCCAATTAACTTATAACACCCCCGGCATATCCACCTCCGCGACCAACTGTACAAATTTAAATATATCTACCTTCTCGTGAAAAATCAGAGACATTTTTCTTTTGCAATTAAACGCAATCAACGGTATTCTCCAATTAACTTATCACGCCACCGGCATATCCATTTCCGCGAACAGCTGTTGAAACTTAAATATATCTACCTTCTCTTCGTGATAAATCAGAGACATTTTTCTTTTGCAATTAAATGCAATTAACGGTATTCTCCAATTAACTTATCACGCCACCGGCATATCCATCTCCGCGAACAGCTGTTGAAATTTAAACATATCTACCTTCTCGTCGTGAAATATAAAAAGTTCGATATCATTACAGCTTGATTAACGTAAGAAATACCGGCACTGACAAGACGAAAATACGTCCACATACATTAATAAGTAATATTTTATTTATTATTAGGAACATGTACGTGCTTCACGTTATTGAAATCATCTATATTCGACTGCATACAGCTTGACGTGTAGTACGACATAGGTACGCCGGGTTTGTGATCATTGGTGATCAATTCAGTACGCGTTGAAACGTTCGTCAAAAACGACAATGAAATCAGGACGAAAAGGGGTATAGCGTCTATGTACGTGTTTTTTATTTTAAACTAAAGACAGAGTAATGTCTGTAATTTCTATCTGATTGAAAGTAATCGTACCATCCAACAAATGTTTATATCATAGGAGTACCGAGACTCCTCATATTCCAAGCCACAAAATTAGCCAACACGAAACACTTATCCCAGATCCACAACCAACCACAAGATCTGACAATGATACCCATCTCCAACAGCATACAAAATTATTTATAACCAACAGATCATCCCTCAAGCTCTAATCTTGTCACTTCTTCCCATTGCCATTCGCGGAAGAACCTGACACTGGCTAAAGAATGCAGATTCAGATTACATATCATTACGTCAACGTCACCGGCGAGCACTTGTTCCGCTGTACCCGGTGGAGCTAGTGCTGGTGACTGTGATGGTATATGTAGATCGTTGAGAAGGCACGGTGTCTTAGGTAGACTCCGGATCAAGTAAGTCTCCCTTATGGTCGGATGTGTCTGTTATATGTGAGACTGCGAGTACGTTTAGTGTATATGTAGTACTTATGTATGACTCATAGGTGGCTTGAATATTCCTGTTAGTACCGTTAATACATATAACCGCAATATGACACATAACCAATGCCTTCGTGCTCTTAAGTTTCTATGCCCTCGGAGTCCGCGATAAAAAGTTTAAACGATGCGTCGATCTATCACCAATTAATACCACCTGCACTGTCCTAACAGCGATTTCCTTCTTGCAGTGGCACAGGACTTCTGTCAACCACAGCATACTTAACCACATCTCATCATTGAACGCCCACCGGCGGATCCATCTCCGCCAACAACTAAATAGATCTTACGTTTATTCCTGAATCTAACTATAATCACCCGCAACAAGATTTTCCGTTACATCTAATCTAAACTTTTTCAACTCACAGAAGATTTCATCATCGCGTCAATTGACCAGCATGTAGATTCAGATTATCACCGTATCAGTGTCACCAAGCAAGTCACCAGTGTAGATTTGTTCCGTTCTGCGCGGCGGAGCTTGAGCTAGTGACTTTGATGCAAAATGTTGAGTCACTGAATAGGTACATTGTAACTTGTAAGTTCCCTTGTAATCGGATGATTTTGTTTTTCACTTGACTTTATCGAGTAGATTATGCGGTGCAATATTATAGAAAATGCACACCGCCCAAGCCACTTTGTGCTACTGAGTGGCACTACCTGAATGATATGCTGCCTATTGCTTTCAGTGCGTGTTCTACAACTTATCACGGAGACCTTAATGCAAGTCAAGTCGTTGTCGCATAGCTTAACTTGAATGTATGAACACAGAAAGGAGCTCCTGTCTAAATTGACCAAACGGTAGGACACCATTAGCCGAGGATTGGTACTACGGGCCCAGAATGAAGATATATTATCAAGAGCGGCCACAAAGTTATTAAGTTCACTAATCGTAGTATCGACTCCAGTGTTGTTTAAAAAGTTGTGAGTATAGCGATTGCCCTGTGTTGAACCAGCGGTAACCAGACAATCGACACATGCTGTGGCCGACTCAGCTCGTAAGCTGTTCATCAATTTCGATCGCTACTAATTTTCATTGAAAGAACTATACCTTGAAGCCTCGAGCTTGAGGAACTGTTTGTAATTGGAGTTGCGCTTACCAATTGTTCTTTCTTGAGGGGTCTTGATGAATAGTCAGAGTTGGGGTTGCTCGGGGGCTGAGGCGCGAACGCGCGAGCCCCAGAGACCGCCCAGCTGCCAACGCCGACCCCCGATCGAGGAGGATAACGGTACAGGGTTAGGCAACGAACTTGAGTAACCAGTTAGTGTCCTTCGTTCACTTTATGTTTTTGAATTTCATTATATATTCACCTTTTTTAATTTCTTCAGGTATTGGACATCGTGAGTATGGGTTTGTCTGGGCAAGGTGGTTCTTGGAGCTGCGACCGAGACGATAGGGGCCGCCCTGTGCTGGGGGAGCAGATGCGAATCGCAAATGGCCCTCAAGTCCTCAGGGCTGCGCCCATAAAACACTGAGCCGAGCCTTTCCTGTATTGGTAATGTTTGACACCTATTTTTCTTGTTGCTCGACATGGACACATAGACACGGCGTAGACTAGTATTGTAACTAGTAATTAGAGTCTGTGACGCAAGAGTACGCGTTGGACAGACCATCTCACATTTGTATTTAAACCTACTCCCCACAGAGGGAGAAAATCATGTGTTTACTCGGTGTTTTCTTGGAGACTGATTTCTGAGCTAAGTGTTGAAATAAACGACGCATCGACGACGACGGCGGCGTTACATTTGGCCTCAAACCACGCAAGGGGAGGAAGCATGAGGCAAATGGATAAGTATTTACGGTACATTGTAAACTACTTAAATACATAAAATCAACTGTAGCACATTTCCAGTAAAATACATAATAGGAATAGTAACATATCTAAAAGCATATGTAGAAGCGGCATAGAATGATTATCATTGTGACATTTGAATAGCTAATATAATTCTGCACTAAGATCAACTCTCACTTGCTTTATTTTCTCAATTCTCTCTCTCAAGGCAGTATTTCCTTGTAGCTAAGTACCACCTTCACATATTATCTAAGTTCCACTTCCCATCCTGACCTTACCTGATCCCGCAACGTTTTAATGTGTCTACTTCCGCTCCCGCGTGTGGATTATATAATCTGACACGAACACGTCGCTCATGTGGTCTGACTGACTCTGATCTACCGCCAACAGACTGCATTCCGTTTACCAAAGTCTCGTGTACTCTTACTCTAACGTACACCCACCCACTGACGGACATCCGTGTCTTCTCCCCCTTCCACAACGAATCAACAGCTTGATGTGTGTCTTATTCTTGATTCACGTTATCAAATTCCTATCAAATTCGCTCACCAAGGGTATAGTTTGCGTACTTCGTTCCTCTATACTACTGTCAAAGTCTGAGATACTTGTGACATCCATTCAATTAAGACGTCGACGTAGGGATACAGGTGCTACATTTTGCTTCTACTATATTTCATTCTTAAAAATTCGTGATTTACAGGAATACACCAAAGTTAGTGTTCACTGCCAACCATAACAATATAAGTATCACTGCACCACCATTAAGTATCTCATGCACTGTCACACCTTCATCTATGAACTTGCCAAAACCACCGGTTTCGATCGGACGAGGGTTTCTTGACCCTTGGTTCCTGAGGCCTGAAGTTTAAGAATCTCAAGTTTAATAGGCAGTACTAAACCACTCAAAAATCACTTCAATCTCGGCCATTTTGTGGCGAATAGAAGTAGGTCATATATTTAAATGTACTCATTAATATTGGTCTCCCTAAGATCAATTCCGACCTCCTGCCCAAGGGAATGCGCAGCATCGATGGCACTGTACACACCTTTTTTACATATTTTTACTATCTCCTTCCAAGGAAGTAGTGCTTCAGGTCAGCTTATTATAGAATCAGTAACTGCAACTTGTTTTTTACCTTCACTCTGTGGGAGGGACTGAATGTGCGAACAAAAGGAAGAGATGAGTATGGAGTGTGTAGTGGGAAAGTTTATGGAAAAGTACGAGATGATTGGGTGGGGGGGTATGTCGCCTAGGTACTCCGCTGTTTTTGATATGGATGCAAATGATGTATTTGCTGCATGAATTAAGTACTAGAAGGGGGAAAGTAGTATGACAGGAAAACACACCAACAACAATAATGTCTCCTTCCCACACAGAATTCCTCAACATGGTATTGATGCCTACACTAGCATTTGTTACAAGTACCACCTCATCTGCTTTCACTCCTATAAGATTTGCCACTTCCTTCCATACATTGGCTAAAAGAGATGTGTAAAAAGATTCTAAAATCCTGCAGTGTAATGTATAGCTTCAAGAACTAAAATTGTGAATCTGCCTTTCATGTGCATCAAGTCCACCCTCATAAGCAGATACCCACTGATAAACATGATGCTCCCATTTCAGAATCATTTCAACAGATACTTAAATCACAGTGCTCACAGAGATACCTTTTACTGCTGTTAGGATTTTGTCACTTATCTAATCTTTTATCTAATCATATCTTATCTATGTCATGTGACAGTCACATGACCTACAATGCAGACACCATGCGTATCAACATACGTTACTCATCATAACTGTGGGCACAGTTACACAGTTCGGCCATACATATTACATGAGTTCTTAATGAAGAAGCACAGTAACATGCGTTGTAGTGTAGGCTAATGTACATGCGATTACTTCATGGTTCTTTTCTATAAATACGGTCTTTCTAGTCAGTAGTTCGTTATTCTTGTGCTAGTTTATTCCAGATTAGCAATAAGATTCACTTCTCTCTCACGTTCGAGTGTTTAAGTTCGGCTTCGAGTATTTTGCTCATCTGTCACTAACAAAAGCACAAGAATCTACCTCATTCCTCGACCCCGAACTTCTCTTCTACCGCTGAACCCCGGCAAAACTTCTCTCCATAACTCGTTCCCCGTCTTGGACCTCTTGGACCAGACGTACACTATATTCGATAGACTTGATCATTGTACTTGGAAGTACGAGAGGACTGGTGTAACATTGAGCCCGACACTGTCCGAATTACCGATCATCCAAGGCCCTCTGCCTTAAGTTTGGCACGGCGCCAGTGACTGGGGAGGCTACCACATGTTGCCCCAGCTGGTTCTATCTGCAAGAAAGTGTGCGTGAAACTTAGGACGTCTCGCTAGTTTCCGAGCATCCTCAAGAGCTTCTGTTACTCGATCTATCATGGTGGCACCCATTACTCGTTCCCAAACTCTCCGATCCCTTCAATCTCACTCCTATCACATCCCTTCCTCATCCTTACCAATCTATACTCCTCGATCTCGCCCTACACCCTATTCCCGTCCTCAAACTCCGAGAGCCGTGTCGGTGGACTCCGATGACTCGGATTTTGATCCCAACACATATCTTTCTCTTCACCAAATTCCTAATTACATTCCACCACCTCGTCTTCCTTCACCTCTTCCACACCCGATCAACCGCATCCTTACTATTATCACCGAACCCGAACACGACGACGTACTCAGATTTAGTACTCCCACAAGATACATCTCCCCATTCGAACAAGATTTTTTCTCTCCTTTAGGATATGAAACCCTTTTAAACACCGTACATAACGACGGTAGAGAACTTCCCACACTGACATACCCTGACTTCGACATCAATCTATAATGATCTCCGCCGAAGTTATTCTTGGCTTCATCACAGCCATAGTGATGGTTTTTATGAAAGACGAGATTGTGACCAGATGGATGAACATGACTCCTGCCAATAAGCAGTTAGTCACAGAGAGCGTTTCGGCAATGACTCAAGGAGTCATTAAAGAAATTAGAGATGGAATTAAGGAAGATCAACCGGAACCTAGGGAAAAGATCGAAATTCCTGAAGATTACGAAGGAGATCCCCATATGGTTAATAATTGGATTAGACGTATGATGCTATACTTTCAGGAAAAAAACATCACGAACGATTGGAAAAAGATAACAATCGCATTACCAAAGGTTAAGAAAGGAAAAGACAACCGAGCCCAACGATGGGCAGATACATTTTTAGGCGATCTGATCTTATTCAATGAAGAAAGAGCCAGATGGAAATTGTTACACGACGGAAAGGAACCCACTCTTCAGGACACTCAAAAGGTTAACATCGAAGCAACGGAAAATTCTCCAGCAATTATCCATGATGCATTTCAAATGGCCTGTCCTTTTGCCGATTGGAATACATTTGTCGAACGCCTTCAATTCTTTTTCATCTCTACGGAAACTCAGAATAACGCAATCGAACAAATCAATAAGGTTGTACAGGGAAATCGACCTGTCGAAGATTATACAATCGACTTTATGCAATGGATGAATTTAACTGGATTCGACAATACGGCTCTTGTAGACAAATATCAACGTGGAATGCATCCCCTTTTAGCCAGAAGACTTATGGAAGTTGGAGGACTTAAAGTCACCAACAAACTTATTGATTGGGTAGACAAAGCTGCGGAATATGAAAGAAACCGTCGAGAAGCTAATTTCGGACGCACTCAACAAAACTTAGGACGACCCCAGAACCAAAACCAGAATTCTGGACGCCCTCAGAATACCTCGAACCCTGGAACTCCTCAACAGAACACGCAGCAAAAGACACCTGATCGCTCCAACCTTACGGTATCACAAGGTGGTAATCGTATGGATTTAGACCAACTTAAAAAAGAAGGTCGCTGTTTTTATTGTAAAGAGAAAGGACATATGTCCAATACATGCCCAAAGAAACCTCAAGGACCCTATGTACAACGTAATGTAAATATGGACTCTTCTATACCTGTAGCTTCCACTAGCGGAATAGTAGAATTACCGGATGTAACTAAATTATCGGAAGAGCAACGTGCTCTACTCATTGCTCAATTGGGTTTTCCCCAAGGCCAGCAGTGAGCGCAAACTCGCCGGCCTCATTTTATGTACCTTCTAATGTAACTGTACCTACGGTAGATCTGGAATCGAAATACGTATTGTTACAAAAAGAAAGAACCAAACGCGCCTTCCCAAATCAGGAAGTAAAACCTGGAAACGTGTACTGGGTCGCATGGAGATTAAAAGACCAAACATCGGAACTTGCCTTAGCTACATTGAGTATCTGGACACACCCTAAACAAAGACCTGAAGTAATTCAAAAAACAATTATGGAATTAAACGATCTTTCAGATCAAGATGTAATTCCTGCATTGGAAGAATTAAAAAGACCCAAAAGATTTATCAGAGGAACCAATGGAAATCAAATGGATCTCGATTTAATGATTACAACTTTGGATACTCAACGAACATATGGAGTAAAAGCATTACTTGATAGCGGAAGTACTGGAACTTGTATTAATCGAAAATTTGTGGAAGAACATCAATTAACCACAAAGAAATATCCACGACCTTCTCCAGTCTATAATGCAGACGGAACTCTAAATAGTGATGGATCCATTACTGATTACGTTGAACTCAGAGTAAGACATGGACGACATGTAGAAATACTACAATTAGCTGTTATCAACTTAGGAAAAGCATCCATGTTTATTGGACACGATTGGCTCCGAACCCACAATTCAGAAATAGATTGGGGAAAAGGAACAATCAAATTTACATGATGTCCAATAGAGTGTACTCCATTAATAAATACGATGAATCCAGAAGAAGATGAATCTGATCTAGATGAACAGATAAATCTTGAATCGGACGATCATATTATAGCAGTTAATATATTCGAACAAATTGAATTAAGAGCATTTCAGACTACAGCTTCGAAAATTGCTGAGGCACAAAATCAACAAAAACCGAAGAAACCTTGGAAAGAGACTATTCCAATGTATTATCATGAGTTTGAAAGGGTATTCGCAAAGGAATCATTTGATAAACTTCCTCCTCGTCGACCATGGGATCATGCAATTGAATTACTCCCAGGATCCACATCATTTGATTGCAAAATCTATCCACTAAACCTAGACGAACAAAAACAATTAGATGAATTCCTTGATGAAAATCTAAATTCAGGACGCATCAGACCTTCGAAATCACCTTGGGCATCACCATTCTTCTTTATCAAAAAGAAAGACGGATCTCTAAGACCAATTCAAGATTATCGAAAACTAAATGAATTAACGATTAAAAATAGATATCCCTTACCGTTAATTCAAGAGTTAGTAGATAAATTGAAAAAGGCATGATATTTTACCAAGTTGGATATTAGATGGGGATACAATAATGTTCGAATCAAGGAAGGAGATGAACAGTATGCTGCATTTAGAACCAATCGAGGACTATTTGAACCATTAGTCATGTTTTTTGGACTTACAAATTCCCCAGCAACTTTCCAGACTATGATGAATGATATCTTTAGGACAGAAATTAACGAAGGAACAGTAATCGTATACATGGATGATATTTTAATATTCACGGAAACGTTAGAAGAACACAGAAAGATAGTTAAAAGAGTTCTCAGGAAATTAGAACAAAATGAACTTTATCTTAAACCGGAAAAGTGTTTCTTCGAAAAGGCTGAAGTTGAATACTTAGGACTTATTATTTCAAAGAATTCTGTAAGAATGGATTCTGAAAAAGTAAAGGCAGTAGTCGATTGGCCAGTACCCAATAATAAACGTGAACTTCAACAATTCCTTGGATTCATAAATTTCTACCGAAGATTCATTCAAGGATTTGCGAAAATAGCTAAACCCCTTCATGAATTAACTGGGAAAAATGAATGGAAATGGGAACTGAGTCAAGCACTAGCGTTTTCCGAATTAAAAGATCAGATCATATCGGCACCAATTTTAGCAATGCCGAATGATGAAGGAAAATACCGAGTAGAAGCCAATTCCTCTGATTTCGCCAATGGAGCCATTCTATCCCAAGAACAAATTGATGGAAAATGGAGACCGATAGCTTTTCTATCACATGCCTTAAGTCCAACCGAAAGAAACTATGAAATCTATGATAAAGAAATGCTAGCAATTATGAGAGCATTAGACACATGGAGGCAGTATCTTTTAGGAGCAAAACAGATATTTGAGATTTGGACAGATCATAAAAATCTCCAATATTTTAAGAAACCACAGAAACTAAATAGACGACAGGCAAGATGGCATACAGAATTATCGGAATTCCATTACACATTACATCATAAACCAGGAAATCAAATGACTAAAGCAGATTTACTATCTAGAAGAGCTGGACACGAACAAGGCGAACACGATAATGTAGACATTATACTTCTTAAACCAGAACACTTCAGACAAACGTATGAAGTACATGGTGAAGATGAAGACATAATGGAACAAGTTCGAAAATCCAGAAAAAATAAGGATAAAGAAGTAATCAAAATGCTTAGTCTTAAGTCAAAAGACTGGAGTGAATCATCCGAAGGCATAGTAACATGGAAAAATCGAATTTACATTCCTAAGAATGCTAAATTAAGAGAACATATAATTAAACTATGCCATGACTCTGCAATATCTGGACACCATGGTGAATACAAAACAATGGAACTAATCACGAGAGATTACTGGTGGCCTAGAATAATGTCCGATATAAAGAAGTATGTTTCGGGGTGCGAAGCATGTCAAAGGACAAACATACATCAATCAAAACCAACAGGTCTATTAAATCCTAATAGTATTCCAGAAGGACCTTGGCATACTATATCAATTGATTTTGTAGGACCACTTCTATATTCACAAGGATTCGATTTCTTGATGGTAGTTGTTGATCGATTCACGAAAATGGCAGCCTTTATTCCATGTAACAAGGAAATCGATAGTCCTGGAGTAGCAGAATTATATTTAGAAAAAGTATTTAAAAACTTCAGGATGCCACAACGTGTCATAAGTGATAGAGGATCGCAATTTGCATCTCATTTCACAAAAGAATTCACAAAACGACTAGGCGTAAAAATGAATTTATCTACTGCATACCGACCACAAACAAACGGACAAGTAGAAAGAGTAAATCAAGAGATAGAACAATATCTTAGAATTTACGTAAACTACAACCAAGATGATTGGGCAGATAAAATAGCCGTCACTGAATTTAATTATAATGACACGGTACATAGAGCAACAGGATATACCCCTTTCTATTTAATGTATGGACATCATCCTTATGGAGGAATTAGACCAAACGGGACATCAAGAACTATCGGAGTAGATGAATTTATTTCTACAATCATGAAAGCTAGAGAAAATGCTAAGGCGGCACTTACCTTATCCAACGAAGCTATGAAACGTGGATATGATAGAAACCGTAAAGAGTCACCTGAGTATAAACCTGGAGATCTTGTTTATGTAGAAGGAATTAATATCAAATCCGATAGACCAGTAGCAAAGTTAGATGACAAACGATACGGACCCTTTAAAGTAATAAAGAAAGTTGGACTAGCTTATGAAATCCAATTACCGAAAACCTGGAACCGAAAACACCCTGTATATAACACGCAATTACTTACGAAACACATTCCGGCACAATACAAATCACAACAGAAACCAAAACCTCTGCCTGCTGTTGTGATAGATGATCAGGAACAATACGAAGTAGAAGCGATACTTGCATGGAAAATTAATCGGAAGAAGGTTCTTTATAAAATTAAATGGAAAGGCTATTCTTACGACCATTGCACGTGGGAACCGATAACGTCATTAACCAGATCGAAAAGTTTATTAAATAAATTCCATCGGGAAAATCCGGAATGTCCTAATGTATAAATACAACAGAACTATTTGAATCTAATTATTCAAAATGCTCTCCAACAACATCACTCTTTTAATCTACATCATCGTTATCTTCATCCTTTGTATGGCCATCTTTATACTCGGTCATTACATTCCTCGCATTATACTTCGAATTCAAGAACGACCCCCACGTCCAGAAGAATCTATTGAAATGTCGTGAGGACACGACTCTTAAAGGGGGGGTAATGTTAGGATTTTGTCACTTATCTAATCTTTTATCTAATCATATCTTATCTATGTCATGTGACAGTCACATGACCTACAATGCAGACACCATGCGTATCAACATACGTTACTCATCATAACTGTGGGCACAGTTACACAGTTTGGCCATACGTATTACATGAGTTCTTAATGAAGAAGCACAGTAACATGCGTTGTAGTGTAGGCTAATGTACATGCGATTACTTCATGGTTCTTTTCTATAAATATGGTCTTTCTAGTCAGTAGTTCGTTATTCTTGTGCTAGTTTATTCCAGATTAGCAATAAGATTCACTTCTCTCTCACGTTCGAGTGTTTAAGTTCAGCTTCGAGTATTTTGCTCGTCTGTCGCTAACAACTGCCCCCCAAAAGAACTCAATAAAATTGAGCTTGCAGTGAAACTTTGGAAGTACAATGCACAGGTAACCTGTTACCTCTATGACTTCTACAATAAGTGACTTTTTCTCTTGAAAGTCTGGCTTTAACTCACAAATCCTTTTTGCACAGCAAGCAGTTGCATCTGGATCATATTTTCCTGCCTTTTCATCTTTAGATCTTTTGCACTGCATTCTGAGACCTTTTTTGAATAATCTGTGCTCAAGAAGTACTTGCTTCATTCATTTTGCTTCACCTGGGAATTGAGGGTGATCATGGGGGAACACCATTAGATGAGAAATATTAATCCTATTCCTGATAAACCATCCATCATGCATTATGGACTGTTTTCCTCCTGGGTTCATATTCATTCAATTAATAAGTAAGGTATATGTTGCATATGCTGAATGACCTGGTGGATAAGCCTTTTCAAATGCTGGTATACTTAATTTTTTCCTTTATCTGAATGCTCTTATTTAATATGTAATAATAATATTGAAGAAATATTAGTTCAAGTTGAGGAATCAGTGCTCAGAATGACACTCATGGCTGTGTTGCAATGGCAGTGTAATGATTAAAAAATCAATGAAAAATAGACATTTTAATTTAAAAATTTCCCAGATTGAGTTTTCTATTGTCCAAAATATGTGATAGCTAAGTGACTTGCACCATAGCTTCTGGGGCCTATGACTCCGGTTTCTGTCCAGATAGGCATCTAGGTTCTCTCAGGATTTTTGGGGGTCCTAGTAATATTCAGCATGGCACCATGGCAGTGCCTGATGTTCATCATCATGAGATCATGATCATTGATCCTTGAATTGGACAAAATTAGACAGTAAGCATGCTATAAAATTGCTATTAAGTATAAAATAAGAACCAGTATTGAGCTCATCGAAACACTGGCTGTTACTTATCCCAAATATTGCATACATGGAACCTGACGCTTCGCTTTCAACCATGCTACATAACTCCCCTTCAGCCCCCCTAAGGTTTGCCCAATAAAACTTGAATTTTACAGTATACTTACTCATAAGCTCAGCTATGAAGAGGCTCAAGGCGGGCTTATTAATACAAAGGTCACCTATTCGTTCTCTCAACTTTCCTCCAATTCCATGCTCCTGCTTCCTCCCCTCGATTTTTATGATACTTGGCCATTATATCATATCCAAATTAGCATGAATTGCTTCATACCCTCATCATCCATCACCACAATAAATAGAGGAGGGAGTGAACACGGTGAATTAATTGGTGATTTCGAGTGGGTGTTAGAGCTACATATATCCAATTACGATGCTGAAGGCTTCACACTAACTCAACAGGCACGGAATTACATATTGGGGTCGTACGGTTTTCTTTGCGGATACGGAATATATATACACTAAAATCGCATAGTATATCTGGATATGGTTTCCAGGGGACCTCAAGCGCAGACTGGTCTGGCAGTATCAGCCTTTAAACCGTTATTTACAGGTAAACACCATCGTTGTTATAAATTCAACTTCTTACTATATACGTTGGTAGTGCTACAGATATACTGGTGTTGCATTAAAAGTAACGGAAAGAGTTTGCTTGGCCGCATCTTATCCTGCCCCTATGCTAAATCGTAGAAGTGGAGGTCGAGTCATTTTACCGAAGATCGAAGTAGAGCCACAAGGCCAAGAATACTTCGACGGCATTATAATGTCATCATTAATTGTGGAGAGGATGCGTCTATCTCCTCTTTTCAGTAATGATCACCACAGGTAGTTGGTAAAGTTTCAGATATTCTGCCAATGCATCCACTTTGTTACAAATTTAATTGAACTACTAGCAAACAATGATATTGACATTGCGATATGTGGTCAGTCATGATGTATGCGTTGTTAGTTGCACTGATTCATAGCTGAATCCATTTACCTATATATCAAGCGATGTCAGATATTTGAGTCGAGCAAAGGCTCAGAATTTTGAACGATAACTAAATGCCAAGATATGTATGTATGTACAATGTATACCCACAATATTGGACCAGTTATCGGGTGTTATCATGTGCATCGCAGACGGAAACACTGTATGATGAACTGATGATCACCACGATTACCATCTAGCTCTAAATGCATGCCTCTGTACACTGATTGTACATATGATTACACAGGAATTAGGACAGATTTTTACGGCTTCTACATAGGCCCTAATGGCAAAGCTTCTTAATACCGGTAACTTCAAAATGTTATAAAGACTCGCGGGAGTTTTACCTTGGCTTTACCAGCAAACCATTTTTCTATAAATTAGATATTTGTCTTTGACTTCGGAGCGGTAACCATAATGGAGGCTTCATCATCATCCTCGCTTATAGCTCCGAAATACATTGGTATTCCGGGGGGTTCTGTTGACGATTCGGAACTTCCATCGAAGGTGCGCGGGCTGTTACTCTATTGGACAATATTCCACACAAGTTTAATGGAACATATTCATTGATATTGATAAAATAGCTACGAAGAGGCTTGCAAGGCTATGACAAAAGCCGCCTATTCTTTTTCCCAGCTTATCTTTAATTCCATGATCCTACTTCCTCCCGCTGATTCTCAAGACACCCGACCGTTGTATCACATTCATATTAGCATGAACTGTTTCATGCCTTCATCATTTATCACAACAATAACTAGAGGAGGAAATGAGCATGGTGAACTAGTTGGAGACTTCGAGTGAAGCATTGGACTTATTCCAATAAATAGTGGATTACTGAAACACTTTCATGCAATTGAATGGGAATTGTAGATAAAACAAGCACACTCCTCATACAGGATGCAGAATTTAAGTTGAATGAAATCCTAAGCAAGGAAGGATCACGACCATCGGTACGTTCCTTCATATTTAGATTCGCGAAGTCATCTTAACACTGGGCCGTTGTACATACTTAGGCAACTTGGGCATAATTATCGAATGATCTTAAACATAGACTGATTTGGAACTATGGTTTTGAAGGTAAAGAAATATCTGTGTTTTAGGTTCACCCCTTCTTACTGTCTTTTGCTGTATATCAGTGCTATAGATATGTCAAATAGACCAGTAACCTAATGAGCCACCTCGCTTCATTCCATCATGCACCTATACTTCGGCGAAGAGGTCATGGTCAAGTTATCTTGCCTCAACTAAAAGTCGAACCACGGGTCAAGAGTATTTGGATGTCATTATAATGTCGCTTTTAGTTGTGGAGAGGAAGTGGCTATCTCCTGTCTTTAGCTCAGATACCAAGGATATCTTCAATTGAATAACTTCACAAGGATGTTACGTTCGACTCCACTTCTTCCATATGATAATTTCATAAATACGATCTCTGAAGGCGGAAAACCACTCTTAAATTGCCTTCAGTCAAAAATGTACCATCATTTACTCATATAAGTAAGGTGTATAGGGGTTGCCAAGTTCCGGAATGCTGACTTACGTTCATCATGATTTGCACCGTACGTAGCAACACTTCGATATTTATTACTTTGATGGAGAAAAGAATCCTTGGTCAGCGCAACAGACTCCGGGCATTATTTCTCGGTAGTTGAGCAGATGGTGTTAGCCTTGCCCGTTCAACAACTAAGAGCGATAGCATCAGCTCGTCGAAATGTTCGTGTCCTAACGGCGTCACGTCAAACGTAGGGTATGGCATTTCCGTAGACGAGTCTGCACGATCTGGAGACCCCCAAAATGTCCCAAGTATTACATTCCGATTACATGCTATGCGGGGTGGAAAGAGACTGGTTGAGGTATTGGGTACAAGCGTTATGGATGTAGACGGGGAGTTTACGTTGAATATGGTGTTCATTATAACCGTCTTATATTCTTGGCTCGGCCTCTTTCCTCCGATATATTAACAGAATGATGAATCTTTCGATCAATAAGTAAACGTAGAACTTCCCTCCCCAGGGTCAATTCCATACTCAAGTGAGATTGATTTCGCGTTCTGCAAGGGGATGTTAGAGGGCCACAAAGCTTTCTCCTCGCATTTTTGGCATAATGGAAAGTGGTGGACAAGAGTCAACGTTCAAGGTTTTAACGAGGTATGTCAGGTCTACTCGGAAGTGGGGGAAGCCTATGCTGATGTGGTCACTTATCCATAACTTACAGATCGGAGACTTTGAGAAACTGGGGAAAGCATGGTTGTCAATTTTTAAGGACGGGTTTGAAGTGGTTACTAAGAAGCAAGGTTTAAAGAATGGGCAAGCAGAATGAGATGCATTCTACTTGGATATTGATATCGTACTAGGGAAGTAGTAAACCAGTCCAACGATCAGTTTTAGACAATAAAATACAACATATCTTATTGTTAAAAGTGTCTGCAAACAAAATACATAAGTGTAAAGGTGGTGGTACAACCTGCGGCGTTCTAAGGTGTGCGAAGGGTCCGTCGGCGTTAGCGAGATAGAGAGAAGCCGCGTAGGAACGTAAGGTCGAATTGAACTCGTAATATGCGGATTATAAACCAGTCCTGATGGTGTTTGGAGAGAGAGATGTCAAAATATAATGATTTCGAGAAAGTGGAAATGCAGAGACGAGTGAATGCGAAAGAATAAGAGACTGAGCACAAATATAATCTGTTGTCGAGTGGGGGATAAATTCACTGGGGTGTAAGTAAAGTAGATACAGATTTTTAAAGAGAAAGCTTGAGTATATTACTTAACAAGATATAATTATACCATGTAAATTATGAGATGTTGGTATGGTTCGAATTGGAGAATAAATTTTAAGGAGAGTTGGAGCTGGGGAGACTCGGCTATTGCGCGAGTGCCGAATTTGGTGCGATTTCGGGGATTCTTGCACTACCTTAGCATGGGTTTGAGTCCTAGTGTTGCCACGGCTCAGCTCAAAGCCGCTAGCCGGATGAGCTGAACCGACAATTAGCTGAGCCGGGCCCCTTAAATGGCTAAGGCTTATTTTTGAGCGGCTCAGGCGAAAGCCGGCTAAGCTGAGGCTCGAGCAGGACTTCGTTGAGAGCTTATCGTTATAGTTGGCCGGCAATTATCGTGATTGGACTTTCAGCCTGTATACACTCACACTGGCAACTGGGGATGCTCGTGATGAAACTGGTTCCACAGCGCTGAGCTACGTTCTCATGCCATTTATCCAGCTATCTTGCTATTAGAGTGGCCGTCATACAGGTGTACATTTATCTGGTGCATTTATATATATTCTTGATTGTCTTAATATTGCATCAAAGGTGAAGAAATACTATTATTTGTTGGAATTATACCTAATGTTCTTTTAAGATTGGCTGGGTGACGCTAGACAATGCTTCCAATAATGATACATTTATGGAAGCATTGCAACAAGACTTACGAACATGTAATATTCCATTCAATTCATCCGAACGACGAATAAGGTATAGAACTATATCCTTAATACATGTACGCGGACTTATATTTTATTTATTAACATATGCTTCCCCCACATCGTAAATCTTGCTTGCCAGGCTGTATTATCAGCGGCTACAGATTTAAAATATGCAGAGGATAATGCTGCTGAATATATATCAACACCTGGAAGTAAACGTGATCCAATTGCTTTGCTTCATTCAGCTATTTGTAAAGTTCGAAAAATCTTCCAATTCTAAATTTAGCTTGAATTTATTTCATTTAGATTCGGTCTTCATCTAATCGACAAGATGCATTTCGTAGAACACTTGTCAAAATACCTAACATGCTGGTTTTAGAATTACTTCGTGATGTCAGCACTCAATGGTCCTCAACGTTTTTAATGATTGAACGGGCATTGACTGTTAGAAAGGTGCGCAGTTGTCATTAGTCAACAGGAAGCTTCATATACAACTAAATTTCGATTTTTAAAGGGAATTGATCTATTCTTATCTCGAGAACTTACCAACTATAAACTCACAAACACTGACTGGGTGATACTCAAGTCATATGCCAAAATACTCGCAGTGTGTTATAAGACTGACCATTAATATTTGAATTAGTACGGGTGCTGATGATACTATTATAGGTACCGCATTCCTTTCAGCAGAAGCTATCAGCCGAGAAGACTCCAACTTTATGTCATGCACTACCAGCATTTAAGTCAATGGTTAGAATTTGGACACAACTTAAAGTTGACATGCCCATATATGAAAGTGTTATTAATGCCAGTATAAAAAAGCTAGACAACTATGACCAACGTACAAATGTCACGCCAGTTTATCTGCTATCTTTAAGTATGTTTATATTTCACCGTTATCTATTTATATACTAAATGTTAAAATATATAGTCCTTAATCCATCCAGCAAGCTCAGATGGATTGAAAAACATTTGCCGGATAAGGTGGATTCAGTGAAACAACTATTTATTGACACAGTTAGTTAGTTTCTATGACATATTTACTCTTTCCTACTCACATTGATGATCATACTACTTAGCTTCAGACATATCGCACTTCTGCTAGCATAAAGACACCTGCACGTAAACCACGACATATGTGTGGTAATCCATATGATTCAGAGTTTGGCAACTATGATTCTAGCGGATCTGATATAGATGATCTGGCACATGCTAACTTTATTCTAGAACTGGATAATGACCTTTATGGTAGATCATCTCAGCCACAAAGCCTTCAGGCTGAAGTTGAATCATATTTTCTTGACATGCAAACTGGATCTACAATTCTTAATTTCTGGCAGGTAAGCACTCTGACACATTTATAAGTAACATGCTACTCATTCTATTTTCAATAAATTTAGGAAAACCGTCTCAGATATCCTACAATATTCCAACTTGCTCTTGACATTCTTGCTATTCAAGGATCTGCAGTTCCATGTGAGAGGGTATTTTCATCTGCAAAGGAAACAATGACAGAACGATGGAATCGCATCAGCCCAAAATTGATGGAAGCTTTACAAATGATAAAGTTTTCACGTAAACACGGTAACTCACACCTCAATTTTATGGAGGGTACTGGGAGAAAGGAGGAACTTGAGATCATGGAGAATATTATGAATGAGGAGGCAAAAGTACCAGAAGACATTAGTGCTTTTTTGAGTAGTCTACTACATGACGATCAGGAAGACGATCCTTACAAATATGACAAGTTTCTTGTATTGTACATAAACACATTTAATGAACCGACAGTAGCCGCTGGCTAACCTTTAGCCGAGCTGAGCTGAGCCAAAAAATCAGCTATTTTCGGCTCTCGAGCCTCAAATAGCTGAGCCGAGCTGAGCTTAGCCGAGCCGTGGCAACACTAGGTTTGACTAATATGATTCTTTGGCGGTAATTGAAGTCTTTGGCGGTGGTCGGTAGCGAGGAGATGGATGATAGCGGTGAGGAGAGTGATAAGCAAAACGTACGAGCGTGAATTGTGGTTTGACGTGCGCTGTTCTGTTACGTAAACAATCACGTGACTTAAACGCCGTAAGACTTCGAGAATAAAATTAAAATTACCAATAATTGCTGAGTTGCCCATGAGTTGCCTGCTCTACAATAAATACTGTCCAAAATTATTGACTTAAATTAAGGTCTGTACTCTCACCCGGCAGTTCAAATTAACTCTATTCCAGTCTCTTCTTTGGTCTTACTGTACCATCGCCAGAGTTATAGAGGTTCATTAATAGTAAATGACTTTCACTGGTATTTTCTAATTATAATACGAATCAGACATCAGTTACATGCTTACCATTCTTGTACGACTGACGTGGGAAGGATGAATGCTGTGAAAATACATCGAAGTAACTATAAGGCGCTGAAATTTACATATAAGAGCACCTACCAGTGATCCTGAAGGACTCACCGTCCCGATAGAAGCGCCAGACCCATACCATTCAGGCACGTCACCAAGATGCCCGCCTTTCAAGGTGCTTCCAATATCAACCTTCACGGAGGAACTTTCAACAATACTGAGCGGGACATGGTCACGCATAACAACAACGGAAGTGTAACAAACATCAACTCGGGGAACACAACGATCAGCCGCACAGTTGGGTCGTACAACACTCGCAATATCACTGATAACAGCACTAGTGAGTGGCAAACCCGTTTAGATACTCGTATTTGTCTTATAGAAGTCAAGACACCACGACGTATGGGGGCGTAAGTGGGAATAACAATGGAGTAAATTACAATCAAGGACCTCCTAGCCGTAGCAGTTGCGAGTCTCCGATTTTTTCCCGTGTTCTTATCATCACTCTAATGAAGACTCCCCGCATTTAGACACGGATCAAAGGTATAAACAGAGAAGGAGGCTACAATCTACTGATTGGATGGAGGATATGGACAGTGACGAAGAAGAGGACAATATGGGTTTTAACGAACACAGCAGCAGAGGTTCAAGTTCGAGCCGTCGTGGATATCAGTCGGAGCAGAACAGGACGCCAAGGTATCGGCCACCACAACAGCACCCTCAATACGCTGAACAAATGTCTGGGGGATACGAACCGCAAGGCTATCCTGCTCCTGCTTTCTATCCTCAAACCACTGGACAAACTCAGTGGCCGGGAACGCCATATTCTATGGCGCTACCCAACTATCAGCATCCAAGTCAGAACTGGCCACAATCCCCACCGGCTGGGCCATATCATACGGGGCCTTCCACCAATCAGCATCCGCAGTCTTACCCTCCGTCAGCTCCACAATCCCCGCCACCTATGCCAACATCTGCTTCATTCTCTCCACCACCCTCCAACTACGGTCCGTCTTATGGGCAACACCCGCTGGCACAGCATTACCCTCAGCCAACGTTCCAATCCCCAACGTCTCCTCCATTCTCTCCGACACCATCCCACTATCCGTCTCCTTCCCAGCAGCAAGAACCGGCGTATTACCCACAGCCTGCACACCCACATTCCATAACACCTTCTTCAGATCCCAGAGGGAACATGCCATACAGATCAAACAACCCCTTTCGTCAGAACCAAGGGCAGTGAATAGTGAGGGATCAATAATCTGAGCGGTGCTGTGTACCAGACAACTATACTCTTGTTTACACTGTAACCTACTGAGAATGAGATCTTGTACGCGGAACACGGCATCACACGCTTCGAATGCGGAATCTTTTGTCAACTTCATCTTCACCTGTTGTACTTACTTATCATTGTCTTATCTTCTTTATTCATGTTTTAACTAAACACTCACCCGTGATCTTAACCTTCAAATGCATCTATCAAACTTTAATACTACAAGTTATATATGTCTCCTAACGCTGCGTATCTAAAGCGCCTCGAGGCCGAATCTCATACACAGACTCATACCAACTAAAGTGCATGTCAGCGACAAATGGCAGCGACTCAAGCGTCTGTTTAAATTTGGTCTATGTATTAAATATGTGGAATAAGATACGAGGTTGGAAGTATTTTCTGACAAATAAAATGCAAGTAGATGGGCAACTGTCCACCCTGCTCCTAGTGAGATATGATATGGGTTGGAATGGGGAGGGACAAGACCTGGATGACTGAGCTTGCGTACGACAATTCATGTAGGTAGCGAATGGGTTATATATGAGTAAGTCTCGATAGGGGCCCTAATGTGGTGCGGTAATGAAAAACACGAGTTTTGCAGTGCAAGGACTTTCTGCTCTTGTCCTGCTTCAATTATAGCTGACATGGGAAGGATAAATGTCATAAGACACACTATACAAGCGCTGGAATTTACCTCCACATAACTTACAAGAGCAGCCGACTTATGCTGGATATCACCTAGGTGAAAGTACCCTCCTCGTATAGTTAGTCACCAAAATGTCCTTTTTCGACCGCGCTTCAAATGTCACAGTTTCCGGACGGTTTAACAATGCTCAGAGAGACATGACTATGTACATATACCTATCGTGGGCAGCAGAACGCCACCAACGACAACAGCACTCGTAAGTAGATATCCCATTTAGATGCTATTGTTTGTCTCATAGAAGCCAAGGCGTCACACACAACGGGAATGTCAGCGGAAGGGAAAATAGTGTAAATTATGGTACCCAGACAAATAACCACCAGAGTAATATGTATCTTTCTCCGATATCCTTCTCAACGCTAACAAAAGAGCTGTGCTTCTAGGCCCACAACAGTATCCAGGTCACTTTCAAACCCCACAAGTTCCTCCTACCGGATATCCTCACACCCCTGGACAATATTAATGGCAACCTCAACCCGCCGATCAGCAATCAGGATATATCCCTTCATCGCCACAATACCCGACGCACGTACCTTCATCCGCTTCATTCTCTCCTCCACCGTCCAACTATCCGCCGCCGACCCATAATTCCCAATCCCCAACATCTTCTCCATTCTCTCTTCAACCTTCCTCCTATGGGTCGCCTCCAGCGCAATGCCAAGAACAGCATTTTGACAATAATTCGAGTCGGGTTGGACATACCCCACCCAGGACATCGTCTGATACGAGTTCAGACAGCGCTGGGAGCGACAGGACTTATAGACCTAGGTCATCTAACGACCCCTTTCTCCGGAACGACGGTAATGGTCAGAGACGGTGAACAATGCTAGTGGGAGGTGAATACCGAATATCGAAAATACTAAGGAGTGCTGAGCTAGTGGCGGCTTCTGTGGTACTTTAAATACCATTTTTCTCGCAAAGACAACTGGTATCCTTGGTGAGCGCTTGAACACGCACATCGCACAGCCGCATGCGTTTCGAAGTTCGAATGATTGGTATCATGTGCCCGGTAAGAAGCGCTGGCCTTCTATCAATAAGTACGTGATCCATGCAGTGTTCTAATCACTTACAGCACTAA
Source organism: Cyathus striatus (assembly GCA_025738555.1). Taxonomy (NCBI): domain Eukaryota; kingdom Fungi; phylum Basidiomycota; class Agaricomycetes; order Agaricales; family Nidulariaceae; genus Cyathus; species Cyathus striatus. The sequence goes on from JAOVFP010000017.1 coordinate 22,327, forward strand.
CGCTAAAGAACAACGCCTGAGCGCTTCCGGACCCTATAAGAGCAGGCTGATCATCTAACAACGACGATCTTCCCGATATCACCTCCCACGCTCTTCACTCTAGCCACCAAAATGCCTATGTTCCACGGTGCTTCAGTATTCGAAATCAGCGGGGGATCATTCTACGACGTAGGCCAGGATATGATAACACATGACAATAGCAGTCACGTATCGAATGTTAACTCTGGGAACACGACGACCAATAACGTCACTGGATCGTATAACAGGCATACAGTTGATGATCGGAGTACTCGTGAGTTACAGAGAGTCCGTTAAATGATATTGTCTGTCTCATGGTAGTTAAGATACCACGACGTACGGAGGAGTCAGAGAACAGTACGCACAAGCACAGTTTACTTTCAATCAAAGAGCCCCGAAGCGTGAGTAATCGGCATTATCTCTTTATTGTCCTTCCCCACGAAAGCACTGCCTTGCATCTAGAAGCCGATCATCAGACGCACCCACAAAGCAGACAGCCACAGAATCAAAACTGGGGATGGGAGGACGCATACATGGACGAGACAATGGTGGGGTACGAGGAGGCAGAAGAAGAGCGTGATAATCACATGGGGTTCATTGAGCAGGGCATGATACCAGCTCTTCAGTATCACGAACAGGGAATGTCACAGGGGTATCAAAATCCAGTACCACGACAATATCCGTACGCAGAACAAAGACCGCGGGGGAAAGACGTAGAAAGCTCTAGACAAGCAGACGAACGAGCCTTTCAAGTTCCGCAAGGTTCTACAGACGCATTCACGCCGGGACAGAACTTTCAGCCTCTTGAACAGAGCCTGACAGCGCAGTACCCGCAAGCTGAGCGACCGCCAGTTCCTACTGCATCATCTGCGCCTGAAAGCAGGAAGTACAAGTCCAACAACCCCTTTGCTCGAATGAGCAATGCCCAGTGGCCCAGTGGCAGTGCTTAGCGCCAGAAGGGTTTTTGACGTCATATATACTTTGTACTTAATTACGACGTTACGTAATGAGAAGGAATGAATGAGCCCTCCAGCTTCCATTATTGAAACGACCATGTACTTAAAAGCCCGTGTCCACAACGACAAAGCCACTCATTCACTTTGTTTTACGACATTATGTTCAACCTGTTGCCACACCCTCACCTAGGCAAAGCGCAATCGGCCTATTGTGCTCTTGACGTACTTCTCGATCAAGCCTTCAGAAATATACTTAGAGTCAGACCCAGCCGGTAAACCCCACCAGCGGAGCCTAAGAAAGACCCACTCCGAAGTTCTCGTGCCTTCGAGTACGCACTCGCTCCAAACCTCGTTAATTTACATATACTCCTCAATCCACTTCCTCCTCACTGTCGTCATACCTCTCGAACAGAAAGCAATATATAGCACAATGTCTTCGCTAGGACACCGAATGCCGCTCAATTACGCTTCTCCAGCACGATATAACGAACCTGTCGACGAAAAACGGTCAATCGTCGACACAGGCTTGGAAATTTCATCGCTAGTGCTAACCACACTACAAGATGCAGCCCAATTCGCCCCTATACCGTACCTGCAAGATGCTGCCTCATTGGCTTTGTCCATCTTAAACATGGTAGCTGTGAGTCACAAACTATTCTTTCCTTTCAATCGAATTCCTAACAAAAGTGGCATTAGACGACCAAAGGAAACAGACAAGCATTCCGAGCAGTAGCAAACGACGCCTGCGAACTCGTATGCGTAGTCGTCAAAGCCGTGAGGGTTGCGCAGGAAAGGGGAGGCATAGATGAGGAGTCCGATTTGATGCGCAACGTGCGGCAGCTGATCGAGTATGCATACATTCCTTCCCCTAAATCAATCCACCACAGACGTGACTGATTCTTTAAACCCTTTAGCACCTTAACATCGATAGACAACTTTACCAGAAAGGAAGCCAAACGAAACGTTGTTTCGCGTTTCTTGCTACATCAGTCTGATTTGGATAAGATCGACGAGTATCGTCGTCGGTTACAGAAGTCTCTTGATATATTTGGAGTACGTGGACGATTGTTGTCTTACTGCAAGCTTTTATCTAACATTTATTATATTCAGCTACAATCCAACATCTCGATCAGCGACAACCTTAACCGCGTAGTGAAACAACAAAACGAAATCATGTCACAAAAGGCCCTCTCCCGGCCCATGGACCAATCCTACGACAATGCCAAAGACAAAGAACATACACGTTCCTCACCGCACACCACACGTTCCCAACCCAGCCCACCACCTGACCCCTTCGCACAATTCGGAACTTCTTTCGCAAACCCCAACCCTATGTCCACGAACTCCGATATCAAATTCACAGCAGTCAGCGGAAACTTGAGCGATACGAATAATAGTTCCAACGTCACCAACACTAATTCGGGGAACACTACGAGTACCACCATCTCGGATGCGTATAATGATAATTCGTATAGGACCTATGGAGGTGCGTGAATATGATTTACGTGCTTGGGTTAGCGATGCTGAGATTGTTCGCAGGTGGACTTGGGGCTCGGGGTAGTAGGGGTGTTCAACGACGTAATATTAACCATCACTAAACCGGGTAGTTCTAATACTGTACCTCATATAAGCGTTACTCAGGGAGGCATCTGGATAACCGAATATATACGATATACCCCATGTGATTTTTACCTCTCCTAAGTACTGCACAATTCAAACAATACTTTTGCTATTTTTACTATGTAACATTTCGAAATGTAATACTAAGTACTACTTATATATTTATTTAGAATCAGGAGACAATAATATTGCTCTTCGCTTTGATGCTAGCTGCGAAAACGCTCGTGTTGGCTAAAATCACTAGCATATCGGGCCCGGCGAAAGCCATATTGGCAACATTGGATCCGACGAATACTTTTCCGATTAGCACACCTTTCTTGTTGAATATCTACGTACTCGAAATTAGATTGACCCACACATTTTCACATTAAGACTTCGAGAAGAGTCTAGTACCCACCTGTACTCCGTCAGCAGTTGCAGCATACACATTGTCCTGCGTATCCACTTGAATTCCATCCGGAATACCCGCGTCGACATAAGCAAACACACGCCTGTTGTTGAACATCAAGGTTTCTGGGTCGACGTCGTACGCATAACTGCATGTGCAAGTTAAGTTTCAGCGTGAAGACTAATAATAGTAAAATGAAATGCACATTGTAGACGTGCCGGTTGTGTTCACATTAAATTGCGCCCCTAAGAAACCCGTATCTGACCTGGTGGTGATCAATGTTAGTTGAACGTTGCGTTGAAACGTTGTGTAAGTACTTACACGAAGGCGATTTTACCGTTCGTGTTAAACGCGATACCATTAGGCAACTGAAGCTGATCTGCAACCACTCGGACTAGTCGTGTATCAGGATCCAGCGAATACACCTGGTTGGGCAACTGTGGTGCCGGTTTCTGCATATTCAAAAATCCAAAGCTAAACGTTTAACAAGCAACATTAAAAGGTGTGAACGCTTATTTAAGCGCCAGAATATACATACCTTGGGTCTGTAAAGAAAATCTTCCCACTTGGATGAATTTTGATGTCATTCATCGAGTTGAACTGTCTACCGAAGAAGTTATCGACGAGGACTGTTGCATTGAAGGGAGCCTTTGGATTGAGCAAGACAACAGCAGAAGGAAGATTGCCGCGCCCTCGAGTAGCTAGTAATAGGGAACCTCTGAATGGTCCTGTGCCTCCGTTGGTAATTTGCACCGTGTCAGGAAGGGTGAGCTATACCATTTCGTCAGCTAACTATTTCAAATATATAGGAAACAGTTTACGGTTTCGAATGGTATGTTTATATTATTCGCACCAGACGCCAATGCAGCCTCTACCAATGTCATGTTGATCTTGCTGATCCGATTGTTATGAGTGAATGAGCTTTCAGGAGGTACGAGGGAACTAGAAAAAAAAAGCTCGTTGGTCGCAGCATTGAATATTGGAGCCTCGAATGCAAATCCGAAAGACGTGTTCACCGCTATTTGCTTGACAAATGTTTTCGATCCAGGTAGCATCGACAGGAAGGATTCATCGAAGACTTGGAAGAATGGCGGAGTATTAGAGGTAGGATTGAATAGTTGGGATGGGGTCCTGAATGTCCCATTTTCTCCCAGCACAGCGAAGGTGTCAGGAAGTAGCAACTGTCGCGGTGAAGTTAGCACTTAAAAAATGAAGGATGTAAAAAGAAACGTACCACTGTCTGCGGAGGTATAGTTAGAGACGAAGTACCCCATACTGCCAGTGTACAAGTGGAAAGGAAAAGCCCGAGACGCCACATTGTAGGTACCGTAGGTTTAGATGTGAAGTGAGAGGGATTTATGCAATTTTCTATGATTCTTTTTCACAGGAAACCGAGGCTTATTTCAGTTCACAGAGCAAGATTAGCTATTCACGTACAGCTTTCATGTTTAAAAATGGACTGAAAACGAAATAACTGCGCACGCTCAGCTTTCTATGTCACAGAGGGAAACGTTTCTCATAATACAGAAGCTCCCGTGAGATACATAACCATAAATCGATTTTATATATGTGCATATAACGTTTGAATCCATAAGAGCTCGAGCAGCTATCAGAGTTTTATAGCACTACAGTTATATTCAATCTTCATGAACCAACCATTGCGCTGTAGGTGCAAGAGGACCACATAGAGTGTATAAACTCCAGAGTGTATTTTTGGATGTACCAACCTCATGGCTATCAAGTTTCTGGAAGGAATGCAGTAACTCCGGATGCACGTGTAGGGATAAAATTATGGGGCAGCGAGTCTGATCATATGATTCCAAGCTCTTCACCATTCATTCCCTTCTTTGCCACTTCAGAATATGTGATGTTCAGTTCGAGGGATGTGTGCCCGCGGGGTCACGGACTTCCATCAGGGGTTGATTTTGCGTCCTCCATCAACATGTATCATTGCAGATACGTCGCACTCGGTGTCTTACTACTGCTTGACCGGGGTATTATGTATTCCTCGAAGGCACAACCGAACATGGCGCTCCTAAATGTGGCATTAAATATTAGACGCCCACCAGGAAATATATTCATTACTTCTATTCATATCGATTGACAATATACATGAGTTCACTTCGTAGAGTGGGAATATGATTGTTCCGACGGAGATGCTATCATTCCTATTTGATTGCATTCATGAATTTCGTCTCTTGGCTTTAGTATTTATTAAGGCGGATCATTTCGCAAAATCCGAATTTATGGAATCGTCCGACGTCAGATTCAACTTCCACAAAAAACATATGAAGATCTTGAAATCCTTAGACAAAAGTCAATAGTTCCCAAAAGAAAACTTGTTCTGATCGAAATCGGTGTGATGCAAAATTTTACATGCCAGACGAGCATTCAATATTCATTTGTCTTATCTGGGCAGACATAAATTACCGTGCACGTTCAGGGATACTTACTTAATCGCGCCCCTGAGCAAGAAATACCATATCTTGAGCGTTAGGAAGATTTTATTTTAAAGCATTGTCCATGTAGCAGTAAATGGCGATAAAACACATTATATACTAATGGCCCTCGTCTTTAGTTCACTGGGACCTGGATCTCCTACTCCAGCAACATAGCGCTCTGTTCTGCTTCTCAGGCGAGCGTGATAGTATGTTTGCCGGTAGCCTAATCACCACACCATCACCGAATTATGACATATGGCCTACGGAGAATTGAATTTTGTGAACAGCATTGGTTATTAACGAAGGACCCGCAGGTGACATGTTGACAGAAGCATATAATCGGCTGAAACCGTGAACGAATTTTTTTGTCGTTTCTTTATTCCAATGTTTTCTAGTCCGAGCTCGGACTTCAAGAAAGTATAAATGTTTGCAGAAAATACGAGCTGTAGCCAGAAACCTCCATCAATATTTCCACTGCTTAAAACCTACAAACACCATGCGCTTTGCTCTCTTCACTGCTCTCGTTTTGTCTGCCACTGGCGCAGTCTCTGCCATCCCAGCTGGGAGCGTAGCCGAGCTGAATTCTCGACAGCTCGGTAGCTGTGACATTATTTCTTGTGCGACAGGCCTCCTTACAACTAGTGAGATATATCTTCTACATGACAACCTGAGGCAGAAGCTAATTTATCGATGTGTTATTAGTCCCGGGACTGCTTACTACTGCCACTAGCGTCACACTCCCTTTACTTCTCGGATGCACTACTAGCCTCATTAGTTGTAAGCAAAAATCCAATAATTTTATTAATATATATGTCCCTCATACGATTGTTTCAGCACCAACTACTGCAGTTCCTACCTGCTTGGCCACCGTGTTAGTTCTCACCAGTGTTACAGTAAGTATCACTGTCACTTCCTCTAAGCGCGCAGGAGAATCTAACCCCCCTTGATAGCCCGTTGGATGTGCCTTATCTTGCTTGCCTATCTAAATACTACTATAGGCTACTGGTGTAGTGTATGTTACGGGAATATTAAGGGGGTCATACTTTGCGCAGCGAATTCCGGTGATTAGTGATATATGATATATGTAAGGTGAAGAGGGTGAGATATTGAGGCTTAAATAATGTCACTAAAACAGTGTGCAATGTATGAGCAACTTCGGTTGGGAAGTCCTAAAGGAAAAATAGGTAATTAGCGAAATTTACAGCGAGCGGTAAAGTTATGTGAAGCGAAAACTTCCCGGCTAAGTTACAGTACAGAGAATTGGTGGAAGGAGTGTCGCGGCTTGCGGTTTGCGGTTTGCGGTTTGCGATCTCCGACGTAGTATTCACCAGTGGATATTGTTAGTGCGGAATATCAATTGTCATGTATGTTTGAAGTAATTACGGTGTTGTACAGAGTTGATAGGAAATCGGAACGCGAACAACGGTGAACACAATCACGCTTTTGACACGTGCGCGCGCCGCGTGGACAATATTAGTAAGTTTAGCGTTCAGCTCTATAACCTTGTTTTAAAGCCAACTAACTGTATTAAATTATGAGCGCTTGCCAATTAAACCAGTTCTCAAACCAGCACAAACGGAGTCAACGAAAGCTTGATTGGGATGATAAGAAAGATACTGTTCAAATCTATCGACATTAATTGGGGTCACAATTTTAAAGAAAAGCGAATTGTTTCATAGCAGATTGAGTAAGTGGATTGCGAGAAATTTCTTTTGGTGGAACAGAGAATGGAACGGCTTTATAAGTGTAGGACAGAACAGGGGTCGGGGGGAACGAAGAAGAGAAATGCTGAAAATGCCTTAGGTAAGTTGGATGAAGGCCTAAGGGTCGGGAAGGCTGGAGACGCAAGATCAGAGTCATTTTCGTTGATTTCGAAATCGGCAGGAAGCGAATCTAAATCTTGGCTTATTACACTTGAAACACTGATCGAGATATCGGCATCGACCACCTCTTCACCGATATCTAACAGAAGAGTTAAAACTTCCCTATACTTCTCTGGATTTCTTTCATCCCGTGCCAGTCTTCAAAGACGGTTACGCCTTATATTTCGAGAAGGTGGTGAAAAAAAAATTGTTATGCCGTCCAAGGTTGTTTTTGAGGTTGTCGGCCATGTCAAGTTCGAAAAAATTCCTATTGTATTCTCTTCAGACCCTTGTTGCCTCAGAAGAAGCCGGTCACTTAGCGTCAAGTGTAGCTGATCGTCCAATGTAATATCAATGCGAGATTCCCTTGTCGTCGACAGGAGATTAGCAGGAGCACTCGGTATATTTTTCCTTTGATCCATATCCGGTTCCCCCTCGTTCATCTCACTTGTGAGCTCACCAGGATCTGGAGGTTGGGCGGATGTGCCAACCACTTGCACAATTCTTCGTCGAGAGGATACCACCAACCGGTATTCTTCCTCTTCAAAGCTCAGGGGAAGAAGTTGTAGGGAAGTGAGGGAGCGTTGAAGCGGACGATGAAAGAAGAAGTAACGCGAAAAACTGAGCGTCGTCAATGTACCTGCCAGCGACTGGTGCGGGAGGACAAGGGATATTAGTTGAGAGCCAAACCGAAAGGGGACTTGAAATGCACCTGGCGTGGGAGGACGAGGGATGCGGATTATCAAATCCCTGCAGAACTTCTTTGTACCAGTGAAGTGGAGCCTCCCACGGATTTAGGAGGCTAGACTACGAGACGATTGAATTGAATGATGCAGGGCTAGGTCAGCACTACCTCACAGAATTGAGGCAGAACGATGCTGACGAAGATGGTCTTGATCCAGTCTGCAATAAGAGCTCCGCATGACTTCATGACGAATAACACTGCTCCTCTACAATTGGCCCAGTGCAAGTCTGCGACTTGAACCCCAGTGAAAAGTCCATCTACTGGCATCTAATGATACATAGCGAGATATAGGCTCTATACACCATCTATTGTCGTCTAGGAACATATAGTCAAGAATTAAAATGAATTCTCGGCTGTTACACGCACTCAAATTCTTGACTCATAACCAAACTAAAATCTAGATTCTAGGTCCATCAACGACGCAAAAGACTTTAGTAATTTTTGCTAGCATCTCCGACGTAAGTTCATCGTTTCTCTAATATAACCGTGGCACTTCTCGCAGAACGACAACTTTCTTTCTTTCTCTCCCACCAACACTACATGCGACTTTGCACATTTCCGTTAAGTCCTCCCTTTTTCTCTTTCAGATTTATCGTTTGCCAGGAGGAATGAACACTTGTAAGTACCGTGTTCATTTCCATAAATCATGCCTTCTATACTGACTCAGATGTTTTGTCAGTGTCGTGGTCATCATATTGTCATCGGAAGGAATCGAAATGAGCGGATGCAGGAATGTCACTCTCGGTGGGAGCTGGGGCGTGTTTGATTTTAGCTGTAACTGGTGTGTAATACATTGGTTCTAGGTGTGTGCTTCGTCACTGATGCTAAGCAGCTAGCCACATAGTAGTATTACCGACATTAGTGCATTCAAATAGTATATGGTAGTAGTACTATAGTAGTAGTGATTTAGTCCATATGTAAATTAGATTTGTATCTCTAGCTGCATACATAATACATTTTGTATCGGTTTAAATACCCCTCTTCAAAGCATATTCAATAAGTATGAACCTGAATCATACAACTATAAATACATAGACGAGATTACGGTGTACCTATATGTCACTAGATGTCACTAGATATTGCATATAGAGAAATCTAACATTTTCTAAGTATTATACTAGTCTAGATGAGCTTTGAGCACGCTAGAAAAAAATCTAGATATTCTCCTTTTTCTATGCCTATCTAGCGATAGCTAGTCCCTAGATGTTACTAGACCAGAAGCGATGTCCTTAGATGGACTTTTGACTGGGCTTGAACTGTAATAAATCCTGTTTGTAACCTCAGGTTTAAAGAAGTTCTATTTCAATCATCGACAGTATTACGATCGGTTTGGATTTAGAGTACTTAAATTTCGGGGATGGAATGTAGATGACAGAGTTGCGTCTTTTGTAATGGCAGCAAGAAAATTCCGTGCACGCACAAAAGTGAGCGTGATTTGAGCTTGAAACCGAGAGATAGAGAGCAATAGAGATGTGGGGTGAAATTCACTGAAGTACTGTAGAGCTAGATACACTGGATGCCTTTCCGTAGGAATCTATTACGAATAGATTCGAATATTTCATAGATCGGAGTTTCAAAATCTATGTCTATTTCGTTGCATATTCCCGTAGCCAATTCTATTATCAACAGATAAATAACAACTGTGCCGTAAGCCCGACATCATCTCACCTATAACAGGAAGGCCAAGCCTCCAAGGATGTGTAAGCGTCCTAAGCGAGCCTTAGCGAGGTTTATTCAAGACTTTAAAATCTGGCGAGGGGTCCTGAGGCCTCTCCAGACTTCAAAATCTATGAAAGTCTGTAAAGGCCCCACCTAAGCTACGCGATGATAAGCGAAAATCGGCATCTCGGCAAACAGCAATCTATTCGAATCTATTCAAAAAAGACATGAATAGATTCCTACGGAAAGGCATCCACTGTTTAAATAGTAAAAGAGAGATGGAAAATACCTAAAAGGAGTGAATAAAATTTTAATAAACCCAAGGATGTTGCAAGGACTAGGCTATCGTCCCTAGTAGTTTGAAATACGGAGAATGAAAAATAAATGTTAAGAAGTCTGGAAGCGATCGCGAGAGTGGGAGGGATGTAGAGTTGCTGGGCTGACAATGATGCGTTGTTATCAATATAGAGTAAAACTTGCTGTCTTGTTCGTGCATATCGCGGTCCGTTGCTTCGCAAGTCCGTAATCAAGTGCCTGAGGTGTCTTTCTTGATGTACGACGTTTGATTGTGAGGCGGATTCGGTCCGATGTTGAGAGCGTCGAGATGCGTTCAAGAGAATAGTTGGACGCGAGACCTGTTAACGCGCTTGATGTGCAAGTCACGTGATGATAAGTGAAAGCGTCAAAATGTCAATTCTACCGTGCAGGCAGAAAGCCTGCTCTACAGTAGCCTTTGAGGGCTCAACTTTTACTGCTCAGTTCGAATGTTTTACTACTTGCGTACAGCTTACATCATCTACTTGGTACTTGAAAGCAAGTAGATAGAAATGGAAGCATTATAGTTGTCAAATACTGCGGCAATACCAATACCCGTGAGACCGGGGCCGTGAGTCTATTTTGGAAAACGATAGGACTCATTTGGGATTCTTTGTTCCGAAGAAATATTGTATTTATCGTGGTGACTGGAATAAGTATGCAAAACTATTTGAGCTCATTATCGGATCTTTCGACGTCATGCTCGTACTCTATCAAATGTAATTTAGATCTGAGACCCTTCTATCTTTCGTCATGATTTTCACATTCCAAGAAGGGTTTTATTTCCTTCATATAAAACAGCTTTCTTTCCCAAGGCCGTCAGGTTCTTGTGTCTGGACTTGATACCTCATGCAACATAACCCTCCATTCTGCTATTCAAGTGAGAAAATAGTCCTGCCGAGGACTTGATCAGCCCTTCGAGCCCCTTATTCGCCGCATTATGACGTATGTCTTCTGGTAAGTTGTAACCAGCTTTGATTATCAACGGAAGGGAGGAATCGATGAAACTTATAATCGGAATCCGTGGGTAAGAATTCAAACCTCTGGAATTCATAAATACTATTCCGATGTCCCCTGGACCGAATCGGACCGAGAAAGATATAAAAGTCTGCAACATATGTATGTCTTTTTCTATAGCGCACTGTCTCGCCAGCTTTCATATTCTTCAACCACTTTTTAGCGTTTACCACCATCATGCGCTTTTCTCGCTTCGCTGCTTTCGCTTTATCTGCTGCTAGTGCAGTTTCTGCGATTCCAGTGGAAAACATAGCAGATCTAAATGATCGCCAGCTTGGTAGCGGTAGCTGTGATATAGCTTCCTGCGCCGAAGGCCTTATCGCAGCTAGTAATTATATGATTTTTGATAATTACGAGGTAGTAACTAATATGTACGTGCAGTCCCAGGGCTTCTTTCAACTTCTACTAGTGCAACGCTCCCATTGATCCTTCAATGCGCAACTGATCTCATAGCATGTGAGTAGGAACAAAGTAGGAAAGCAGTTTTCGGTTTTATTAAGCATCTTATTTCCATCACCTAGCACAAGATACGGCTGTTCCTGTCTGCTTGCTTACTTTCATACTCATAGCTGAAACTACGGTGCGCGCATTGACACCGTTTATCTCAGTGGAGCCTGAGAAACTAACCTCGCTTTTAAGCCCGTTGGCTGCGTATCAAGCTGCTTGTCTCTCTAGCTCTCTAGTTCTTGTCTTGTTCTAAGCAACATTCTAGCCACGTAATGGTGATGATTAGTAGCTTAGTTGAAATACTGTTGAAACTCGGGCGAGGGAATTCGACAACGGAAACTGACAGCGCCTTGGCGCTGGTTTGCGACTCGCTCGCGACCCCATTTACACTGGTTAAACAATTCACGATATAGATCTAAAGACATGTGTATTTCTGCTCCGCCTGGATATAAACGCGTGAAAAAACATATCGTTGGAGTCAAGCCGAATATCAAAGATAATGATGCTCTAGTGTACTATTTCGATCAACTGTTCGGTCACGCATCATAGTGGGTCATGAACAGAACAGTTGAAGGGCTTTGTCACTGGTCACAGAGTGTCGCGAACAGAGGTACAGAGAACATTGGAAAAAAAATAATGGGGTTCTTATAATGTATGCTCAGCGGAAGGAGTTTTCTACGAATAGTACACAGTATTGGTCACACACTGTGGTGACCATCGACCAGAGGTTCAGACCGTCACGCTCAGATAGGTGCATACAGTTGGTCGAAATAGTACAGTACTCTATCATAACAACTCTTGCCTTCACCGTTGCAAATAGTGTTTTTTCTACTCCAGTCGGCGAGTTCCCCGCTGAACTGATTACGCGAGACATCTGTGGTATCGAGGCATGTACTTTGAGGACGGAGCCCATCTATACAGCATAGTTTCACACACTGTGTCGAAGTACTAATTCATTCATTCTTAGTTATCGGATTCTTTCCTACGGCTGGAAATAGCCTTCTAAACGTTATTACCCGTGTAGCAGCTCTTAACAGTACGAACTGTAAGTCTAATGTATATCACTCTTATTTTGTTGGAAATTAACTCTGAATAGATCATACAGGAGCAGTTTCTACTTGTATAGCGCTCCTACAGGAACTTGCGGGAACACCAGTAAAGTTCTTTATTCTCCGGTGCATGAGAAGCAGACTGAAATGGTTGCGAAGCCGGCTGATTGCACCTTTGCCTGTTTGGAGTCCTCCTGAATGGCAACTGGTGCCGTTAATAGATTAAGTAGTCGGTGATGCATTGATGGCTGCATTCGTGAGGAATGCCGAGGCCGAGGTCCGATGAATATCTGCCTTGTGATTAGATAAAGACTTTTAACCGAAATACGTATCTGAACGGACATGTAAAGCTTTAGCATGAGGCCTTTTTCTAACGAGAGCTTGAGTTCGCTGAAAGTGAGGTATTCATTAAAAGTTGCAACCGCGAAGCGATTTTAATACTAATCCCGCCGGAAAAGTCACACGCCCCATGATAGGCATCTCGGACATGTACGCAAGAACGCCTAAATCGGCTGATCATGTTCTGGATTGATCGGCATCTCCTACAGTTTCATTGCTGAGATTACAGTAAGCATTGAAAAACTGAGAATGGGTCCCACAGTTGTAATGATGGTACGCATGATTTGATCATGTTATTTACTCTGTATCAATTGATCTTTGTCAATGACGATCGTTGACGAGGTTACTACCTGTCCATGCCAGATTTAATGCATTATGAACGACAATCGAAGTCGTATCAGTCTTTGTAACTCACTACCTAATACATATCTCGTAGAATTCGCATGTGCAGACCTAGAAGTTGAAGAGGTGTAGTAACCACAACTGCGCAGCCGATGGAGCATCGATAATCCTGTGTCTTCTCCGGTGATCGTCACCAAACACTTCGCTAGACACCCGCAGTGCCAGACACGAGTGGCGCGCGCCGTTGCGCTAACAGGCTCTAACACTGCTATATGGGGCACTGCCGACCATCTCCGCAAATCCCATATCAAAGACACGTCTATAATTATCTTGAAACGTTCGTTTATATGATCCCTCATTTTAGCGATGTCATACTTTGCAATGGGCCCCACCAGAACATTGTAAATCGCGTTTCGGTTGGTAACTCTGACAGGAATGCTCTTTGTAATATGTCTATGCAGATCGATATAAAAAGGCTTGTACTTGCACTACGATTCTTCAGCTGGTCTCACTCCCATCTTCTAACACAAACAACATCAGGGCTTGCCCAACAATCCACTCATCTCTCTTACGAATTCTTTCTACGACTTTTACTTTTTAATTACTCTTCATTAAATCTTCAACATACAAAATGGTTCACGTCACATCTGCTGTTCTTGTTGCTGCTCTCGTTGCCGCCCCCGTACTCGCCGCCCCAGTTGCCACTGATGAATTCCAGTCTTACGGGTATGACAAACGACACATTAATCAACTTATCAGTTTCATTAACAGCGATCGTTTTTAGTCGCGATCTTGGAGAATTCGATGCACGCAGCACAACTGGCGGTCGTGTCGCCAAGAAGGTCGCCGAGAACGTTGCAGAAAGTGTTGGACAGGGAGCATTCAAGGACGCCGTCAAGAAGTATACCAACCCCCCGGTTCAAGTTCCACAAGGCCTCAAAGACGCAGCCAAGAAAGCGTAAGTAGGTTCCTCAGAAATAACCAGCAGAGCATTGACTCCTGTGCTATATCTACAGTACTGGTCCCCATAGTCAAGCTGCAGTCGAGTAAGTTGCATAACTTTCGTCATTACGAGCTCTTATTAATATTATTACAGCCATGTCGTTAAGACCCATGGCAAGAAGAAGCGTTCTTTCGACTTTGTAGACTTCGAGGCACGTAGCACAACAGGGGGACGCATTGCCAAGAAGGTAGCAGAGAACGTCGTGGAAAGTGTCGGACAAGGTCAATTCAAGGATACCCTCAAGAAGTACACGAACCCCCCGGTTCAAGTTCCACAGGGCCTCGTAGATGCGGCTAAGAAAGCGTACGTAGATCGCACTAGTAACGGGCAGAGCTTCGATTCTGATGCTATATCTACAGTACTGGTCCCCATAGTCAAGCTGCAGTCGAGTGAGCTGCATAACTTTCGTCATTATGAGCTTTTATTAATATTATTCTAGCCACGTCGTTAAGACCCATGGCAAGAAGAAGCGTTCTTTCGACTTTGAAGACTTCGAGGCACGTAGCACAACTGGGGGACGCATTGCGAAAAAGGTTGCCGAGAACGTTGTTGAAAGTGCTGGGCAAGGCACGTTCAAGGACGCTGTGAAGAAGTACACCAACCCCCCCATTCAAGTTCCACAAGGCCTCAAAGATGCGGCCAAGAAAGCGTACGTAGACTTTACTACTGATAGTCTGAGTTTTCAATTCTGATGCCATATCTACAGTACCGGTCCCCACAGTCAGGCGGCAGTCGAGTAAGTCAGATGGCTTTCACCATTGCGAGCATTTTTTAACACCATTCCAGTCACGTTGTGAAGTCTCACGGAAAAAAGAAGCGTTCTTTCGATTTTGAAGACTTCGAGGCCCGCAGCACAACCGGTGGACGCGTTGCGAAAAAGGTTGCTGAGAACGTTGTGGAGAGTGCAGGCCAAAGCACATTCAAGGACGCCGTCAAGAAGTACACCAACCCACCTGTTCAAGTTCCACAAGGCCTCAAAGATGCAGCTAAGAAAGCGTACGTAGTTCTTACAGAAATAGTCAATGGAGCATCTTTTCTGATGCCACATCTACAGTACTAGTGGCCACAGTCAAGCGGCAGTTGAGTAAGTTGGATATATTTCATCATTACGAGCTTTTATTAACATCATTCAGTCACGTCGTGAAGACCCACGGCAAGAAGAAGCGGTCTTTTGACTTTGAAGACTTCAAGGCCCGTAGCACAACTGGTGGACGCGTTGCAAAAAAGGTTGCCGAGAACGTTGTTGAAAGTGCCGGCCAAAGCACATTCAAGGACGCCGTCAAGAAGTACACCAACCCACCCGTTCAAGCTCCCCAAGGTCTCAAAGATGCGGCTAAGAAAGCGTACGTAACTCACACATAAATAACCAGCAGAGCACTGATTCCGATGTTATACACAGTACTAGTGGCCACAGTCAAGCTGCAGTCGAGTGAGTCGGATAGATTCCATCATCACGAGCCGTTATTAATATAATTCCAGTCATGTTGTGAAGTCCCATGGCAAGAAGAAACGTTCTTTCGACTTTGAAGATCTCGAGGCCCGCACCACAACTGGAGGTCGCGTTGCCAAGAAAGTCGCCGAGAACGTTGTAGAAAGTGTCGGACAAGGTCAATTCAAAGATGCTGTCAAGAAGTACACGAACCCCCCGGTTCAAGTTCCGCAAGGCCTCAAAGATGCCGCTAAGAAAGCGTACGTTGCTCTTAGAGAAATAACCAATGGAGCATCTTTTCTAATGCCATATCTACAGTACTAGTGGCCACAGCCAAGCTGCAGTCGAGTGAGTCCAAAGCATTTGTTATTACGAACTTCTATTAACATCGTTTAGTCATGTCGTTAAGACCCATGGCAAGAAGAAGCGCGATCTCGAGGACTTCGACCTCTATGAACGTGATTTTGAAGATTTTGAAGATGTGTTTGAGAGGGATCTATTTGAAGATATGGAGGAGAGGGATTACTTTGATGAGCTAGAAGAGAGGGAATTCTACGACCTCAATGAGCTGGATTAGATGTTTAGTAGAGCCATATAATCCCAGGTGTAGCTTGTTGGAGTAACAAAAAGAAATTTTACTTATTTTGCTTTACGTATCGTTTTGACTCCGCGCGGCTCCAATTGTCTTGCTCGCGACTTCTGAGAACCGCCCGATGAGTCAGCACGTAAGCCTTACGTAGCGTTCACGCTTGCTCAACCCTGGCTTCGCTCTTTATTTCTTCATCCCCACCATTAAATTTAGGCTGTTCTCGGTTTCTGGGTTTAATCCAGACAACAACACATTCTCTATATACTCTCATGATGATCATCAGTTGGCAAGGTGACTGCCTGCAAGTCATACTAAGTGTCTTATCAGTCTCTGTAACTTACAGTCCAAATATCTCGCAGGGATGCGAAATATAGTTTGGAAACACCACTACTAAACAGATGGTACGAGCATTCATGATCATGCGTCTATTCGCGATCATCATGAAGCACTACTAACCGCAGCGTAGCATACCATGAAAGTGGTGCTTGACACCGATACACGGTACTGCCATCGATGATGAGGGCTATGTTGAGCAAGATGTCGCATATGATGCAAGTGGAATTTACAATTTTTTGAAACACTCGTCTGGTTGGCAGGATTCCTTCGGACTCTGTCCTTGAATGATGTCGCACTTGTGATGGGCCCTACTAGAGCGTTTTCGACCGTGTTTCCATATGAAACTCTGACCTAACTGTGTGTTGTAATACGACGGTGGGGAACAGTATAAAAAGACTCGCTCTTGTACTATGATTCTTAGTTGTCTCAGACAGTAAGATTTTTCTGAATAACTGCGTTAAGAGGGAGCAATCCATCTACCTATTAGTCTCACAATTTGATTTGAGTACACTCCCGCCTCTTCACAAATCAGTGTTATTGCCACTGCTGCAAAATATTGAAGCTTCTTTCGAAACTTATACTATACTATAGCACTGGACACTGACACGGAGTCTGACGCTTGCGAACTGCGTAAGAGCTGTAGAGGCAATTACTGGGTCTTTGGAACGTTATCAAAGCTTTATCATACATGTTAAGAGACAAACTTTGCTTTAAAGCCCAGATGAATGTCTTCCCGCTTGTGCCCAAATTTTTGGTTAACGATTTGAATGTTGCTAGACTTGATCACGAGTCCTCACCACTGCATAATGGCATGCACATTCCCGTGAATTCTCCCGAACAATATGATATTCTTCACAAGTTCATCTATCAGCACAATAAATCTATCTTGTATTCCCATGTCTTGCACAATGTCTGAAAGATGTACAACCTCTTGCCATTCTCCGAGTCTCTCACCATCAACTCCGCTCTGTTCACAGCATAATCACCTATGATTTCGTAGGATTCTTTGTCTTTTGAAATGTCCCCTTGAGTGAAAGACGTAATCTTGAATTACTTGGTACGTGAAATCGACTAGGCTGGTAATGGTAATGTTGATGAAGCACTGTACCAGCCTGTACGGAGTCAACATCACACCTACCCACGCATTAAAACATCGTTCAGCTCCTTCTCTCTAGCAAGCTTCGCACGATGCTCCTGTTGACGTTCACGAGCCAATATCTTCGTCCGCTCCTTCTTCTCAGCCCTCATCTTCCCCAATTCGCGTTCCCTCTCCGGTTCCTTCATAACTCTGGCACGCTCTCTCTTCCGCAAAGCCTCTCGCTCAGGTTCTGGCATAACTCGAAGTCATTTCCATAACGATTTCAATGATGCTTGCTTCATGAGTTCCCAAACTGGACAGTGTCCTGATTGGGTGACATGTGGAGTGGGAGATGTGCTGATAGATGTCGAAAAGTCATGTGTACAAGCCGAGGCTAGGGTCAGTTGCAGGGTCTGCCACCGTCTTAGGCATTGTAGAATGTGGGCAGGAAATCAAAACATGTCATCTTATTATAACTACAATACTCTCTACATTGTTTTCATTATTGACTTTTACGCTAATTGTCGATCCTCCATTATTTACTAGTTCGAGACTTGTCACCCTCATTGTTTGTTGAGTCAAGATTTTTCGTCACGGCCTTAAATTCAAATCGGGTTTCTTCCATACTGGTCGGTATAGTAACAATACACATGCTAAAAATAAAAACAATCGCGTCATGAATTACATGGTACGTGTAAGTCAAATGGGCTGGTTAAGTCGAGGAACGTAGTATAACTCGCACATTTTATTTCGCAGTACGCGCGCTACTATACAACACGTTCATCTCCCGCGAATGAATGAATGTAACGACATGACACGTAAAAATAAAAATCGACTTCCAATGCCATACGACAATCTAAAAATACCACGTCCAATTCTATCCATGAATTCGGGTTTTTTAGTACCCGGTTATCAACCAGTCCTTCTCACCTCAATAGCGATGAGAGAAACTCGGGTGATAAGAACAGAACTTGAAGTAAGTCTATCAGTGCATCATATGATCATATGATAGTCTTATCCTACCTCGATTGGAGACATACGACTCCGAGCTGAGTTAGCGTATTTATAAGTAAATGCTGCGCATAGGGGTATACATGTAATGTTATGACGCAACGCACATAGAGTCTAAAGAAAGCTTCCAATCATAGGCTTCCATATCATCGCATATTAAAAATATTCACGCCACAAGGCGTCTAAGCTTCCCAGCCACATATGTAAGTAAGTAAAAATAGCACAAAAAGTCGAACGACATCTCCCAACCAACCAAATCTAACGAATCAGCAATCTCGAAATCTATTCCCAAAAATTCATCTCGAGGACCTGAGAAAACCAACGATAAGCCTACTCGAAGAAACACGCACCAGCTTCGCGCGCGCATCACTGTGATCGGTACTAATAGTGATATCAAATTCGAAACGATTGATAGGAGTCTTGCTTTGAGCTTCCGTTCCGAGAAGGTTACCAGGTTGATGGATTCTTTCTTCCCTTTCCCAGCACACTGGAAGCTTGAAGCTACGCAAAACCTCCTGTTTACTGTCGTATCGACGTAATGAAGGATTACTTACGTTGACACGAGGATCGTAAGTTAAGCAAAGGGGGAGAGAGAGGGAAAGTATTAAGGGAGGGATGAATGAATCACCCAGGGTTCAAATCAGAAAACCTAATCTAAGCCAAAAGTAGCACTACCACCAACAGTTAGTTGCAACGTCGACTAAACGTATCCGGTGCCGGGGAGAATAAGAGGAGAAAAAGCAAGAAACGCAAAAAAAGTAAAGGTGGGAGTAAGAGAACCATGTGGGCTGTTTTCCAACACCCAAGATCGACTCCGAAGAAACAAGATCTCGCGCTTCGGATTCAGTTCCTGCTGCCCCATGGCACACTCCCCACAGTGCTAGTGACACATATAAACATCCTCGTTGAGAACTGAATGGTTTTCTTTTCCTTTCCCTCGAGCGTGGCTCGCCGCTCGAGTTCGCCTCGCATTCCCTTCCCTAACTTATTCCTATTCGGCTTGTACTTTTACTTGTATCCCCACCATACCACATCCACATTCCTTCCTCGAGATGCAACGCGTATGGAGCACGTACTTGGGCCCTCGGAGGAGTGAGAGTCCAGGACCAGCATTACCCAACGGACATTCCAACGGGACAGGAGGAGTACAGCTGGTAAGCTTACGTGCGAATTCATATCACTGGCTGACCTGAATGCATGCATCTCTCTATCTTTGTTCTTTGTTATCAACAACAACGTTAACGTATAACGACGGCAACGCAACCCCGCACAATTCGGTATCTGCTGCGCATGACTATTTTGGATCTGGGCACAGACGGCCGACTCACCGTGAGTATTTTTATCTTGCACCTGTTCTCAACCACACGTGTCCCTCCCTCACTCTCCCTCCCTCTCCCTCCCACAGACGATCCTCACTGGCAACACTCTCCTACTACTCCCACACATCCACCCACCCCATTCTCAACAACGAAATGCCCCAGCACGATTCGTACTCCTACTCCCCAGGAACACCCACTGGCACACCCGCATCATACACATACACCCAACCACCCAGCGCAACACAATCCACATCCTACCTCTCTCCACCACACCCCTCCTTCCTACCCACACACACCCAAAGCGATGTATCACTATCAATAAACTACCTCCCGCACAAGTTCAGCAGTACCCTCCTCTCGCCAAGCAGCCTGCGCAAGCGGAAAGGTGGCAAAGGCGAAGGCGAGCCTTTGTTGATGCTCCCCAAGCGAGGTGGGGGAGTGGAAGCGTTTAAAAGTGGTGAAGCACGTATGCCCGATAAACAGCTTCAATGGAATAGATTCAAATGGGCACTATTCATAACCAACCTCCTCGTACGTCCCTCCTCCCCTCTCCCCCTCCCAAACTCACACAAGGACAGCTATCAATATACTCCCTAACAACACTAATCCTAACCCTCCTAACATGGTTCAACGTCTTCCAAAACGCAGACGTCGTCCGCGTAGGAAACCGCCCCGAACTCATCCTTTCCACTCTCGCAGCCTCACTGGGCGTATTCACCTCCCTCATAGGATGGGCCGGAATCTTACTCAACAACCGCTCCTTTCTCGCCGTGTACACGTTTCTGTTATGGCTTGTCTTGGCAATGATTACGACACCGGGGTATATAACTTACCGCAAAAGGGCGTTTAATTTGGAAGGGAAGATTAATTTACAGTGGTCCCGCGACCTCGGCACTCTAGGGCGTCTCCGCATCCAAAACGAGCTCTCATGCTGCGGGTACTACTCCCCTTTCGTCGAAGCCACCATTTCCCAAACATGCTACGCGCGCTCCATACTCCCCGGATGCAAAGCCGCCTATTGGAACTTTGAGCGCAAAATCCTAGAACGATTCTATACCATCGCATTTATCCTCGTTCCAATCCACATCGGTGTCATCCTCGCAGGACTACTATGCTCCAACCATGTCACCTATCGCTTTGGAAAGGGTATGATGCCAGAGAGGTATCGCTTGAATGTGGGTAGTATGGCTGTTATTATGGATAATTATGCTAGGTTTGTCCTTTCCTTCCGTTCTACTTGTACAGGGTGCTGATGGATTTCATAGTCAACTGGCGGAACAGTATGGAACAGCAATAGCAGCGGAGGTTATGCAGCGCTCCCGATCGAATTCGAACGTGGATAAGAATATGGTTCCAGCTGTGTCGTATCATTATCAGCGGTCGCGGACGCAGTCTTATGTGAATGGGCAGGAGAGAGAGAAAGGATATCGGGGGCAGTAGACTTGCTTTATGCGGAGGGGGGAAGCTCCATATTCGTTTTCGAATCCCGAATGGCGAACGACGAGGCGTACTACTCATGCCCACGCGTCTTGCCTGAAGGCACGGCTGGCATTCAAGCACCCTCATCCCAACCTGTTTCTCATCCACCTTCCTCACAACCTCACTCAAATTCATTAAACATCCCACACGCAGCGCGTCGGTGCCGTTCCCCATTCCAATCCTGTCCTGTACAATACACGCATACGGCCCACTCTACGGTACTCGGTATTCCTCTGCGCAATCGTCCAAGCAGACCCATCTCTTCAATCTGACTTCCTTCCGACCCGTTCCGTGCGCATGACGCGTCTATAATTGCTCATTGACATTGACATCGTCATCTGCGCACATTGCCTAGATGTGCTGCTCGTTACTAGGTGTTCCAACCCCAGCTTGGCTTCTATTAGCTCATGTGTCCCCCAGACCGCACTTCCGTGTCTACATATAGCATATCTATTATTGCTTGCTTGCTCGTCGTCATCTGAGCAAGGTCGTTACTAGGTCACCCTTCGACTTCTAGCTTAGCTTCATGCCCCAGCTGGCTCACATGTACGCGGGAGGGAGCCCGCAGATGTACATCCCATTCTTGCCCATCGTCATCTGATTCCTATTCATCCCGGGAGCACTCTCGATGAAGTCTCAGCCAACCCGTCCACGCCCACCCTACCCTTCGACACCATGTTCGCGTGCTCCGTAAGCGTGACGCGTCTATTATTGCGCCTTACGCCTGTTCTATTGTTCTATTCCTCACTAGAAGCTATCTCCGCAGCTGGTCTATAATTGCTTACCGTCAGCTGCAAGTATAGATATTCACCTCGTTGCTACTAGATCGACGTATAGCTTGACTTCACGAGCCACCCCTGACCCAGCTCGTCCCTCCGCAATTGGATATACCACATCTATTATTGCTTGCTCATCCGTCATACGTACGGAAGTGGCGTCCACGTCCCCCCACCTCGCCTTCTATCCTTACGTGTCCGGCTAATCACGCATCTCATCCTACGCTTCCAAGAAGCTGGCTCATGCGGGCTCGCTACTCCGCAGTACTAGTGGACCGTCATTTGAGCAAGTATAGGTGTTCAGCTCGTTGCTAGGCCGCCCTTCGACTTCTACCATCCCCTACCCCCCAACTGTCTAGAAGCTCGCTCATGCGGTCTCGTTCCCGCACCGGAGTCGTTCTTATTCACGTCCCCCCAACCTCCTTATGTGTCCGGTCACGCACCTCATCCTACGCCATGCGGTATCTCGCTCCCGCAGCTGGGTACACCACCATCTATTATCTATTATTGCTCATTGCGAGCACATGATTTCGTTCATGTGATGCTTGGTAACCGTGTCCACGAGGTCTTGGTTCCGCGATTACAACATGAACTCCGTTTCAGCCACTGTACGTCCTTCGTGTCGTACAATCGTGCTTTAGGTCTCTCCTTTCCGCCAAAATGTACGCTACGACCTTCGCGGCATCGACCAGTTAGCGATAATGACAATTGGCGTGCCCCTATCATTGACATCTCATCTTATCCTCGCGTACGACACTGACGGCACTCACTTCCACCATACATATTATGTACCTGCCTCCTGACAGACACTACCACTCTTAACGCCCACTCTAACGGACTCTATATATGGACTTATGGACATGGATACTTTGTACATTACTGTTTTATTATACCTCCCTCTTTACGCTCTCCTATTACTACAGGACAGTTTAGCTACATTGTACACGTACGATACCCGATGGTCAAGATAATCAATACAGTGCCCGTACTATCCGGACTGAGGACTGAAATTGTCTGATGTGTCTATCTTATCCATGTGGAACAGTGCGCTCGCTACCGACGAGCAATATCTCGAGTCACCGGGCATCATCCATCCAAACGTTTAAAGTCTACGAAATATCCCACAGACACCAATAAATCAAAAATGTCCACCGAAACTACCAAACCAAAGCTTATCACTCTCAAATCCACCTCTCCCTCTTCCCGAGTCATCCTCCGCTCCCCACTCCTCAGCGACGCCGAAAACCTTTTCGCACGCGCCAAAGACCCCCTCTGCAACACCTACCTCGAATTCCTCCAATCAGACGCATGCACCCTCGAATCCACAATCCGCGGAATCGAACGATGGAGGCGCACATCCTACCTAACCTCCCTCGTCCTCCTCATCGTCAACAAATCCACTAACACCGTCATCGGCGACACGGGCTTCCAAGAAATCAACTTTGAAACCAAGTCGGGCGAATTGGGAATTATGATTGATAGTGATCCTGCCATTCGCGGAAATGGATATGCGTTGGAGATTCTGGATTTGCTTTTTGCGTTTGGGTTTGATACGCTTGGGTTGGAGAGGATTGTGTTCGGGACGAATACGGAGAATTTGCCAATGAGGACTGTGCTTGACCGGAAACTTGGACTGGAGGAGATTTTTAGGGAGAAGGAGGCGGATTGGGAGTATGTTGCTGATCGGGCTTGGTGGAATAAGAGGAAGGAGGGTGGTGTTAGCGTTGAGGTTGTTGAGGAGGTCTGGGAGGAGGCGTAGATTTACATGGTTTTTATACTTATTCGCTGAAAGGATACTTAGACATCATTTGTATTTGTAGCTCGAAACGAACGTGTATTGAAGGAATGTTGAAAGGAATGAACGAACTGTAACGACTGTGAATAAATAAATCGAGGATACCCACTATGCGGGATAAAGCTGCAAAGATATAGTAGTGAGAGTTTGAATAGCCGATGCTCTGAAGGTATCTGGAGTAATCTGAACCAAAGGAGCCGGGTCGATGAACGTGAACAACGGTGGTGCTGTGGTCGACGAGCTATAGAGAGGCCAGTTGGTCAACGAAAGTAAGCTATTGCTGTGCGTAGGTGAGTTTGGGTCCAAATTGGTGACAAAGTTAACTAATAATCGATTAACTATCTGTATCTCCAGTAATAACGAAAGGACTCACTCAGAGCGTCAGTTCCAATAACGTCAGGCAGTGTCACAGACCCATAAAACTCGCCGAGGTCGCTGGTATGGGTTGATCCAAGGAAAGGAGCGAGTTTTCCTCGTTTATACACTAAAGCAAATTTAGTCCGATGGTCCTGAGTTTTGGTTTGGAACTTACAGAAACCGTAAGTGGGCTGTGTTTGGGCAGCGACATTCATAAAGAACCTCCTGGGGGCTTGGAATACAATGTCTCCTTGGATGGCGGCGAGGCGCTTGAATTGTGGGCTGGTGAATAGGGTTAGTAAATAAGTAGGTGTTTGATATATATGCCTACGTCAAAGCATTTAGGATGCCAGTATCAAATGGTGAGCCCTGAGACGAAGTTTATTAGGTAGGCTATGCGCTGGTCAATAATCTCTTACATAGTAGAGACGTAATCGCGGAACTGAGCATCAGTCCTGAGAGAGCGTTAATTCGTTACCCTAACCTCGTTATTTTGACTTACGTGACATTCAGATTGGAGAGCGAAAACGTCCTGTTGTAATAGAGTAAGTCTGTATCGTTTCATTGACTAGAAGAACTTACGTTCCCTCATCGTCTACATCTCCACTAATGATTGGAACCTAGCCGCCTCTCAGGATAATATCAATTCTTGGCGTAAATATCGTACCTTGGCATAAAGTCCATTCTGGATAGATATTATCGTATTACGAGTAATAAACTGGCCATCAATGCTGGGTTGATATGCAAGCACCATTATGCTTTGGTACGAGAATATGCTCGGGGTCTGGTTAATAGCTGCCATTAGGGTGTCGAATGGGACTGCCCGTAGACACGCGAACGTATCTTGTGACCCACTACAACCAATATCAGACACTAACTGATCGTATACTGGTTGCTGTGCAGCGATAGGCTTCAATGGGATTGGTGAACCAGATTCCTAATAGTACAATAAGTATTACCGATAACATTGAACAGGAAACATATACACACCATAACTGCAGCACGGAACAACCCCTCAGTATTTCCATCGTTGATAACAAGACGAAGGCCGACAGATATAGCACCTGCGCTCTGTCCCCATCTAGTATGAATGGATCAGTGTTGTTCTTCCGAAGAGCTTATTCCAACTCACATAGTGACTTTATCGGGATCGCCGCCGAATGCAGCAATATACCTCTTTACCCATTGCAGCGCAAACCGTTCTGCATACCGTACAGTAAGTAAATTTGCAAAGAATAACGCTAACATACGATCTTTTAAGCCGACATTTCCTGCACCAGCAGCTTGGGCTTCTTGACCACCCAATAATCCGAACGCTGAGATATTGTTTAGGTTAAACGCCACCGGAAGACGTGGACTGATATCGTACCATTAGTACGATAGTTGGCAGAAACATAGATGACTGGTTCGTCGAGTGAGTGAGCGCTGAACAACGGGGTCTCCAGGGTTAAAGGAAGTATCGCCGCCAGAGAATCCACCTAGGAACGAATGAGCAAGGCTCCAAATTCAGTGGGATATAATGCACACCGCCATAGAGCCACTGATAAATTGAAGAAATGTAAATGAAAGAGTATGAACATTTCAGCAGAGCAACTCACGAATACAACAGGAAGTTTCGTG
Source organism: Cyathus striatus (assembly GCA_025738555.1). Classification (NCBI taxonomy): domain Eukaryota; kingdom Fungi; phylum Basidiomycota; class Agaricomycetes; order Agaricales; family Nidulariaceae; genus Cyathus; species Cyathus striatus. The sequence goes on from JAOVFP010000017.1 coordinate 48,317, forward strand.
CCGTCCGGGATTGACGAAGGCTTTACGACATTTACGAAGAGACCTGAGATACGTCGCATCAGGTGAGCTGTAAGCACATTAAATCAATCTCACAGTCTTCAGAAGTCTGGGGGCTGCTGCTCGATCCCAGAGAAATATTGAGAGTCTGCAAAATGGGGATGTTTACAGATTGCGAGGGACAAGAGAACCCGAAACTAGTCGCTTGCTTTACTCCGCTTATACTGACGAGAGGTTGAGGAGGAGCAAAGCGAAGATTTCCGGTACTGAAAAAGTTATTGGCAGCCTCACTTCAATTGTATAGGGAATAACTTACGGAGGGGCAGCGAATGGCACTCCTAGAAACCTAGCAATACCCCCATCTACAACGCCTTGGAATGAGCCATAGTCGAGCGCTACAACAGGTCCAGACGGAGAGGTAATAGGAGCCCCAAGCGTAAGCAAAGGGAGAAGGAGAACGGAGAGGTGAAGGGGACCAGTAAATGTACCCTTCATCGTGTCAATGTTCAGGCTGGAGATAACTATCAAAGACTTTCATTTTCGTTGTTCTTATATGTGCGCATGACTTTTCGGTTACGGAGCGAAAACCGTGAAATAATGGTAGCTGAGTAAATGTGCTGGGAACATCAATCAAAAATAAGCCACCGACAAAACATTGATACTGACAGGCACAATAGGGTACCATCCTGTTAATCAATTAAGTGATGTTGACTATAATATTGCAACTTTGTTCCTGCATCTCGTGATGTCATATACGACTCTTCTTAGCGTTGAAATTGCGGAAACTGAATTAATGGGAAGAGGATTTCATACTTGATCTATCGGCCTGGATAGAACGAATAGTTTCTACCGCGTTTGAAGTTATGCAGATGCAATATATGAGATGGCCCTGTGAAATATACAATCAGTATAGTATACAGTCGCTCAAAAGAAGTGAACTAAAATCAAGGGTAGTTGTGCTCATCATTCCAGCTAAGTAACCGCGATGGAAGTTCATAAACGCATGTCTCATCCGTGACAGATTCCTTAGCGTTGACTGCGCCGCAGCTAAACGTTGATCAACACCCCCCGTGTTACCCAAGATGTCTAAGCGAATGTCAGTTGCCGACACATTCGTTTTCAAACTGGAATCTTGTACTGATACACGATTGTTGGACTCAAACACACGTACACTTCTTGCTCCACAGTACAGTTTTTCGAACACTTCAAGCTCCGGAGGATTGACATCTAATAACTTAGGCTCGCTTCTTGTTGATATTACGGTAATATGGTATATGGTAGGTACGTGAATAATATAATCTGAAAGCAGTAGGGAGCAGTGAGTCGAAGATGGGAATGGATGGAAACAGCGATAACATACTAACAAGGAACCCTCTGATTCCCTTAGTCGAGTCGTCATTCGAAAAGTTGCCTATTCAGCTCCGAAAGAAATCATCTTGAAATTTAGAATAAAGTTCGGGAATCAGCATCGTACGGTACCGCATGCAGTTCAACCTCACGGGTTCCACGGGCCCTTAAACTTGGGTGTCCACATCAAGACGTGGCCGGTATCCTTGACGCCGAGAAGAAGCTTATGGTTAGAATGAGGTTGTAAGTCAATTTAAACAAAATGTCCATATGACCATCTTGCATCATTTCGGAAAATAGAACGGATGACGATGAGAGTTAGCGGAAACGAAGAAAATATTCTACATTGTACGATATGTATGTACATATTTACCAGAGGCTTTTAAAATACATTCGGCTGTTGCTGTGCCGTTTCGGAAGTGATTGTTTATATCTGGTTTACGTACCCAGCGATCGGGCCAGCCAGTTTGCAAGGGGTCAAAAGTACTGTACCATTTCGACCAACTGTTCGGTCACACGTCACACCAGGCCATGAACAGAACAGTTGAGCAGCTTGGTCACGCGTCACAGGGGGTCGCGAACACAGGTACTGAGAAACTAATATGGGGCTTGAAATCAATGAAATTGTGGTCGAAATTACAAAATTAATGCATGTAAGTATATACAACTACTATTCCTAATGTTCTTCCAAGATATTTGTTGAATATAATATGTTTTTCTTTTTTCCTCTGTCCATGTCCTAAATCAGGTGTTGCGTCAACCATAACATCGTTAACCACCTCAATTTGTGTGCTTTCTGCATCTGCCACAAGCTAGAGGCCACCCAGATTATTACCAATTATACCAGTTGTCTGTTGAGCTTGAGTGCGAATGTGTTCCAGCTAGCATCTCATGCCGTATATAAGTGAAAAGAGTAGATGATCACCTCTGCCAATAGGTTGAAAATTGATGAGAAGAGTGAGTTTTTCTTCATACCTGTGAGATAAATCACAAATTGTAGTCATTGGTTGCCTAACTACTGATGCGGCATCTCACATTAGGTATATTCAATCAACAAAATTGACTGCGAACAGAACACCTTATTGGTCACACATTTTGGTAGCCATCAAACAGAGGTTTAGACCGTCACGCTCCAACAGGTCCGAACACTTGGTTGAAATGGTACAGTAATGGGAAAATGGTTGGAAAATGGTTCTCTCAATTTACTATTTGATATCAGTGGCATATAATTTAATCTTAGGTTTGTCTCAGTAAACTTGCAGTAAACGATCGAAAATCAACGCACGTCACGTGGATGGAATACTTCGCTGAAGTATTCCATTGATCTAGACACTTCTTTTGGAACTTTCTAATCTGACTGTACTTACTACTTTGAATACAACTTACACATGTAGAATGTAAACAAGTCATAGCCACGAGCAGGTATCCTATTTCAATAGCTTTGAGTAATAATGAATAAGTGTACTTTTTAATATATTTAAATGGATATACTGGATGATTTCGACCACTTGTTCACGCTTGGGAGAGCGTGACGGAAATTTCGGTTTGACCAAGTGTTCAAGCCCAAAATTAATGCGTGACACGGGGCAGAGCTGTTCATATCCGTACAGACGCCCGGCACGGGCAAAATTTTTTGGCTAAGTAAGCGCCATATTTCTCTCAAACTACTGTTCATGATAGCCTGTGACGCATGACATATGCGTTCAAGTGTTCTGTTCAAAGGCCCTGCGTGATGTGTGACTGAACACTTGGTCGAAATCATCCAGTATAATGGCCATTCTGCCACTTGCTTTTCCTATCGTTCCCAGACATTCTGTAAAAGTCAATTCAAAATACTATTTCACCTTATTCCGTGCTTCAATCCACACTTATAAAACACATTATGTCGCATGCCAGTTAGTGTTGCCGCTGAAGCTGCTAAGCGGAGCGGGCAATTTCGCTCACCGCTCATGTCAACTCAGCTCAAATTAGTGGGCTGTAACTAGCAGTTCTGAGCTAGCATAAACTGCTGCTCACAAAGATGGAAATGATAATTCAACCTGAAAGCAGTATTATTACGACTTATTAGCAATTCTTGGAATATTAATGAAGTATTCTGTTAAAACCAAACACTACGTGATCGTCCCTGATTATTTCATACCAAAGGATCATCGCTATGCACTTGAGAGACCAAAGAGAGACGAAAGATCATTCAATGTAGCTAACTGTCTGAGACATCAGGGTCGCAAAGTGTGATGTGACGTTTAATAAAGACGCTACCAAGCACTCATTTTCGTATTGTCTTTCCAAATAATTCAGCCAGATAGCTATCTGACATTGATCTGACCACCGCTGAAATCTTTTAGCACAATAATTTTGAACATTATTTGAAGTACAATTATTCTTAGCAATTTTTACCAGGTATAAATGCAAAAAATACAGTGTATTCCTTCAAAACCTACTACTTTCTAATGACCCACCTACACTCATGCTCGAGCGGCCGCCAAAGTAGTTCATCAAGTGGAGTTGTAATAAGTTGAGCACCCCTGGATCGACTCAGCTCAGTGAGCTGAGCTGATATTGAGAAAAGCTACCCTGAGCCGAGCGGGAGCAACACTACTCTGGAATCTGTCTGTAGGGATGTAACTGATCTTTACAACCACAGCCCTTTTTTTTATTATAATTATCGCTGGAAAGGATTTGGGCTAGAACCAGTAAGCTTATTCGACCTATAACTTTTCTGCGCCAATAGATGAAATTGAGGAGGGGCACTTCGAGTATGCCAAGATATAGCATGAGAGGCATTTCATGATTTCCGCTGGACAAACACTCCTATTTATCTGGATGTGGGACACTCAAATTGCTCGTTTCGAATCCCAGCCTACTACAGTTCAGATGTGAAATTATATGAATGACTCCTTTCGCGAAGATTTCTACATCAGCAAGTCAGTCCAAAGCTGCTAATTATTTGAAGCGTAGTTTTGTCATTGGGGCAGAAACTGAACTCCCATCAGCCTTAGATCCCTCCTCTCGTGCATGAAGGACAACTCGACACGCCAAAATAGAGTGAAATTCTCGCCAAAGTCTATTGGATAAATCCAGAGAGTTTAGCATTACATATATATTTGACGTGAGTGTATAGTACATACACGACTATGACAATGAAGTAGTCCTTCTGTGCATGGCAAAGAACTCATTTCGTAAATGGTCACTGGTAACGACTTATAAGATCACCAACTTACGTTCAACCTTGTGATGACAATTATATTTGCTATTCCCGCGACTATTACAAGATTTAGCATGAAAGTTAGCGCGGTAGGTTTATGATAGATAATAGTACCGAGGAGATAGAAATAATAAATAGCGCCTGTTGACGTTAGTAACGGAAACCCTTGCGTCAAATATGAAATATACTAACCATCACGCAGTACCACCCGAGCCAAATTCGAATAACAACCAGGTCGGACTGTTAAAATTATATGAGCTCTGAATGATTTACAGAGCATATCGATTGATTTAACATACGTACATGACTGGTATGCAGGTGTCATAATTAATACCAAATTTACTGGTTCCCATGTCCATTTGTCAGTTATAAGCCCTTCGTGGAATGAGGTATTAACACTAACCGGAATCATAAATGAGAATAAGACACCAATCAATTATAAGTAAATTATAGTTTCCACTAGTGATCAAGCATCCCCGTAAGATGGTGTCTAAAGTATCTTGCAGATCAACTTTGTGCTAGTCGTTAGGCATTACCGACATCAATACAATAAAGCATGGACGTACATCGTAGTGTCACCAAAGAAACGAAACCTACTAACACCGTGTGGCCACTAAATATTACAATGGAAAATATAGCTAGCAAGATTCCAAGCCTCTTCTGACCACCGCATACAGCCCATGTTCGGAGAGTTAAAACCACTGTCAAATAAATGTAACAGTAGTTTATCTCTGTAGAATATTTTCTTAATCATACCTACCTTCCGCTATGAGCCCACCCACTGAAAGGACTGTCATAAATAAAGGGAAAGTAAAGTGAGTGTCTATAGCACTATAAAACTTACAATAGACAATTGAATATAGCATTTTGCATTTTGCAACAGAGGCGTGAGGTAAGAATTGTACTAAATAAAATCAATTAGAGGACAAGAATCGCATAAAACAACTGAAGACACACGCGCAAGAATAATTGTAGCGTCGAAGAAAGGGAGATATCGCGTCAGTATGAACAATATCTTTACGACGCTCCAATCTCTTTTCCAAACAAAATTCACTTCAAGGTCAAACGTTAAGAGGTACTCATAAACCTGATTAATAGTATAGTTTTTATTTATGTTCAGTTAATAGTAAACACTTACCAATACAGCTAATGTGGCAGCTGCACCAGCATTTAGAGCTATCCAAACATAACTTGACACCGAAAAGCCCACCTCGAAGGTACTGTAGGCAAAATATGACACAGGATGCGTAGTAATATGTGATGATTGCACATACAGTTACAATTTGCATATGCTCTAAGGCTACGACCACCATTTGGAACGTCTTTGGGGCTGGAAACGACATTGTGAATGAGTGCGCTGATATGTGTGGTATGTCACTACTACTGGTCTCTATAAGTGGGAAGAACAATACTGTTGACAGTTTTTCCATCTGAAGTTAGGATGTCACAGCCGACTCACACCGCGGGAAATTGCTTCTATAAGCGTGAAGATATGATGAAAATATTTTGATTTCATCATATCTTCTCGATATCATCAAAGGATGTAGAAGCAATTGCCCGGTGTCACTAGTGCTTATTTTAATACTGATTGATCCCATATTCGTATCAGTATTTTCATTGGAACGGAGTTTTTAAGAGTAATCACTGGGGACGGTTAATAATACAGAGCGGTTGCATAGCGGACAATGGTATTTTAGGTATTATGAAACAAATAGAAAGGAGAAAAAGAGTGTAATGATAAACATCACTCACCTCAGATAGGACCGAATCAAGGCATGGTATATATGGTACCAACAGATTTCTCCAATTGAGAACCTTCGCACCCGGGATGTAGGAACAGTACATAGGGAGGTGTCACCCGATGACGTGACACCTCGACACCGCAAACGAATTTGAGATTGCACACGTAACGTAGGAGCAGACGCGAAGAGAAGAAAATAACACAAAGTAAATGTGAACGATAAAGTGAAAGAGATGTAAAGAGAAAAGCGAGGAAACGAAAGGAGCTAGAGGAACGGAGTGGAAAATGTAAGGCATGTAAACTGACTAATGAGTAATGTAACTAGATGTATGCTGTGGTAAGGGTTGGGTGGTTAACGCAAAACGTGCGATGAAGGAGACACTGTCGACGCTGGAACAGGTAGAAGAAAAAGTTAGCTAGAGGCTGAGAGACTTCGAAGTGACAACCTGGTACCGGAGGAAAAAAGACTCGATAATCGAATCCTGATTTCCCCTCTTATTGCTTGAACGTAGTGATGTTAACGGCCCAGTTCAGGACCGTCGAGCCGCTGAGCCGAGCTGCAAATAAGGCTAACGGCTATTAGCCGCGGCCGGCCGCTTGCTAACGGCTCAAGTAGACCCTCCAATTCCCTCCAATCTTGGACTTCCCATCTTGCCACGTGAGCATAACAGAGGCTAATTTTGATGGTTTGACAGGTTTGACTTAGGGTAAGTGCCGCATCGGCAGCTCTAGCTGCACCTCGTTTCCTCTTCATCTTTCAATCATCCTCATAGAAGCAAGTAGTGTAGAAAGTAGTGTGTGCTAATGCACATAATGTGGTATATAGTATTTGTAAAATAGGATAATTTTATATATCTTCTGTGCATATTGTGCTGTGAACATATAATTTAGTATACTAACCAAATACTAACCAATGAAATACTTTTAAGGACCATCCTCAAAACTTAACTAGTGTGTTTAATAGATGAGGCCTACTTATGTAATGACCTTCTAAATATATTATATTTCAACAGTCCCACTGGCTAGAGCTGCTAGCCAAGCTGAAAAGGGCTGAGCTGTTGCAAGAGCCAATGAGGGCCGAGCCAAGCTTAGCTGGACTGCGCCGTTAACAACACTACTTGAACACTGACAATTCAAAAAACTCCTAATTCAGATATAAAATTATTGAGGAGCCAATTGAGCAGAGGTCTCAACATTAAGTTGAAGGTCAACATACCAAGGACTCAATTGATTGTGTCAGCTGCCTGTGAAGTTGCACCTGAAAAGGTGCTATGTCTTCATGGCCCATGTTAGGTGCTCCCACTCCTCTATTGACCTAGTGCAAGTTAGTAACTTGAACTCCAATTAATATGTAGAACATGTGAAAAAATTAGTAAGAGGATCATATTTATTGTCAAATTCTACAGATTGTAATTTGTTGTACCTGATTTGTAATATGGAGCACTACACTAATTCATAGAAAATTATGCAATTTCACCATAGGAAATTGCTTCTATAAGCGTGAACATATGATGAACATATGATGAAAATATTTTAAAATTGATAATACTGAGAAGATATGATGAAAATATTTTTATTTCATCATATCTTCTCAATATCATCAAAGGAAATAGAAGCAATTGCCCATGGTGTTTGTTAAGAACACATGGGCTCACACAGCAGGCTTAAAATAAAATAAAACAATTGATAAACAGATCCTATGTTAGTACAAATTTAAAATATGAGCAAAATTTAATGATTCCTACCACCTTTTAAGGTATAGTTGAGTTATAGGGTTTGGATTTCCATATAGGGCAATTTGTGAATCACATCCAGGATCTCACATTCTGGCCATGGCCCACATGATTGACTAATAGCCATACTCAATTCTAACTTTTGAAATTTTTGGAAATGCATTTTGGTGTGCACCTACCATGTGGTACACTGATGCCAAGTCAGGGGGAAATTCGGAGTGATAAGAATTGATGTGGAGAATGAAATTCAACTGAACCCTACTGAGTGTCATGAACTTTGATGCTTGCTCCAGTGGCCAAAATGTTGCATTCAGATCCTAGTATTGTAGCAGAAGGTGTGAAAATGAAGCAGAGGTTGACAGAACACTCAGAGTAGGTTACATTAGAAAGTAAGCAAGCAAATTCTTGTGCTGTAATACACCTTGCCTATATAAACTGTTTGCATTGTATTCAGCCATTTCCACTGGTGCCTCGCCCATAACACCTTCTACATCATCATCTTCACAACCATTGAAGCCATTTATTGATGTTGGATCATCCACAAAACCTTCTAAGATATTATGTATGGTCATTAGAGCTTCAATAAGATGGTAGATACTCTTCAGATCTCGTCCAGGAAGAAACCATAAAATGGGAAAGCAGCCTTTGAGATGGCCAAATGTGTGTTCCACAGCAATTCTAATTGAAGACAGCACTTGATTCCAACGCTTCCGGTTGCTGGCTTCCATTTGATTACCTGTAAGGTCATGATCATTAAATAGTCGAATTGAGAATGGTGTTAGTGGATAGCCTATACACTCAGGTGTTAACTATGAAGACAAAATATTAGACCACTTTACCTTTATCAACAAGTATGTATTCATGGTTCCTAAAGAATGTGTTCCTGTTGCACCATAAATCAGAATTTCAAAAAACTCAGCTGTCTTGTACTGAACCAGGCCAGCCAAGGTCGTAGGATGTAAACTTGCTTATATTGTTCACAGTTGCTTGGATTGTCAGCTGATAGAAAAGAGATGAAGCTCATTAACATCTAATTATAACTGATATATATTCTTACTGCATAGAACTTCTTTCGACACCAATATGCAAATGGATTAACCTTAGGCTTCTCCTGTAAGTGAATATAGCTTCCATCTCCCGATCCTAACTGCCCTGGAAAGAAGGTGCTGTTTTCCTCCATGATTTCAGCATTGGCATTGCACTCTGCTGGGGTAGGCCATCTGAGAAACTGTGGACGAAGCCAGCAGAGAGCCTTAACCACATGTTGCATATAATCATATACAGATCCTTCTGAAATTGCCATAACACATGCTGCTTTGACCGATGTTTCTGCTCCAACACGACACAAGAATGTTGCTAGTTGATGTGCAACAGGGCGCTGTGGCTTTTGCCCTGTACTGATAAAGATCGGGTCACCCTTGATCAAGTCAACAAGTTTCCAGAATGAAACCCGGTCCATTCTAAATAGTAGCTCTTCAACTGCAAGGAGAAGAAAGGACAATGATACTCACCGAAGCCACGATTTAAAACACCAATCCGAATACTGATGTAAGAGCAGCTCATAGAACTGAGTATCCTTCACCTGATCATACACACCCCACCTTCCTGAACGCATATTCCAAATATTTCTTCCTTCATTTAATGCAATTTCTGCGATCCCTAAGGCAGCAATCTTGTCATCTTCACAATCCGCATCAGCTAGAAGTAGTATAGCAAATGCTTCGATGTCTTGAAGAGCATTCTTGCGTGCTTTGAACCTTTCTGTCTGCGATGATGTATGTCTTCCGTTCCCAGTTCTTGCCATGTCATCAAAATGCAAAAGAAAGTAGTTTATTATCGGATACATCATATCAGTGCATATCGCTAGCGAAAGTGGTAGTAGTACTGCTCTGTGTTTAGCGAGATATTCATTTAAACTCAGAAACTCCGCGATGAAATACTCCCGACACTTGGCACTGTGTGGACCATGTGGAGCACTCTCGCTTATGTCTGGCAACAGTTAAAACATGTAAAAAAGTTAGAATTGAGTACGGCTAATGCCTTTTAAGTGACACTTTGACAGATTACCTCGTCGTCTCCCCCCTGGTTCCTGTACATCTTCTAGCCCTTTCACTTAACCCTCAACTTTGAGGATGTACGTTCGTCTGTGTCTCTTGTTATGTTTCTTTTTCTCACTTTGTTTTGTTTTGGCAGGTTTTTGTCTCATATCATCGTCGTCTCCTCATCAACTCACGTTGTAGGTGCTACCTGTTCCGTTGTGACGCTAGCGTGACCGAAGTAACAGTATCGTCATACGAGAGAAGAAAGAAGAGAAGCTTAGATAACAATAGACTGATTAAAGTGCTATAGTCGTTAAAACCTAGAGAGAAGAGTGCAGTACTACCTGGGGGTTTATATACCTGTAGACTACTGAGGCTGTACACTAAAGAAACAACTATCTACTTCTCCAGGAATAAGAATAAGTGAGACGGCGCAGTATAAACATATAGAGGGGAACTTTGCTAGTACTCGAGCACCAGAATCTTCTTCAGATATCCCTCAAGAAAAAATTACTATAAAGATATCTGCGGAAAAATGGCAAAAAACGAAAATTTATAAAGCCCTCAAAGCGAGATCACAGTCAGAATCGAGTAATTCCCAGTGCACAGAAAGGTCCCCTCATCATCCACCAACTCCAAGTCGATAGTCTCTTCCGAATCCGGTGCTGTTCGCTATCATTCTCCACATGTAATCCGACCACTGCCCTGTTCAGCTACAACGCCTACTCACAACATTTCTTCAGTCGCTTCTCTGGACACTGTTGATCAGCCACGCGCAGTTTATTATGCGCCGCGTACAATCCGGCCACCACCCCCTTCCTCTACGTCATCCAACTTTGGCACTATTCGCTCATGATATATTCAGGATAAGTGAATTGCAGTAGCGCATTCTAAGAATGGATCACGACAGTTGTTCAACTAGGACTTCGAAAGATATTATATTATGAAAGCTGTCTACATTATTATATATACTTGCATAAACTTATACAATATTTGACGGGACTGTTGTAGTAATCATAGTAATAACCATGAACTTCTTCGCAATTTTCTGAGAACATATTTCTTATGCACAATTCAATTCTTTGTACTAATTCCTCTCTTTTCATAAATGTAAACTGCACGATTATATAGTAAACAGCCAACTGTATACGAATTATTATTATTATGCAGGATAGAGCTGGATAGATAAGTCAGTCAGTGTTTGCAATGCCGAAGCTCTGAAGGTATCTGCTGTAATTTCAACTAACGGAGCTGGGTCGACGAAAGTGAACAAAGGTGGCGACGTGGTGGAAGAGCTGTAAAGAGGCCAGTTTGTCAACGAAAGCAAGCTGTCGATATGCTTAGGCGAATTCGGGTTCAAATTGTTAACAAAATTGACTATATCCCCAGATTAGATTTATGCGTGACAAATAACTAAATGAACAACCCACCCAGAGCATCAGTTCCAATATTATCTGGTAGCGTACCAGAGCCATAGAATTCGTCGAGGTCACTGCTGTGGAAAGAGCCGAGGAAGGGAACAAGCTTGTCTCGCTTGTACACTGTTTTTCATTATTTCAATATATGTCTTCGATAACTAAGGATACAAAAGACGTACAGAAACCGTAAGTTGGCTGGGTTTTGGCGGCGGCTGTCAGGAAGAACCGTCTCGGAGCCTGGAATACCACGTCTCCCTGGAATGCAGCAAGCCGTTTGAATTCGGCACTGTACATAAACGTTAATTCCTGCATCACGAGTCACATTGAACTTGTGCATACGTAGGCGCATTTAAATCCCCTGTATCGAATGGGGAGCCCTGCAGGTAGATAGATAAATACCACGATATCAGTCAAGGAATAGATCACCAACCTGTGTGATGTCGGCAGGATAAGCACTCGCGACTGCATCTAGTTGAGCGTCTGTAGCTCCTACGAGATATCTGGTGTAGAGATGCGTCAATATACGACATTTTCCAGGTTACAGTACACATACACTGTGGAGATGTACTGGCGGAACTCTGCTTCATTCCTGATCAATCAAACCGGGTGGTTTAAGTAAGGCCCCGTATCTATACAAGTGATTGCTTACGAGACATTCAGATTCGACAAGGAAAAGGCGCTAAACTTCAGTCAGATCATTATTCATTGACAATGTTAATATCAGAAAAGCGACATACGTTCCCTCATCGTCACAGTCACCGCTGATGATCGGGACCTACTTCCAAATTAACAGATACGTATTTCATCATCGAAAAAGACCAACCTTCGCATAAAGTCCCTGGCTGATAGACGTCGTGGGATTGCGAACAATAAACTCACCGTCAACACTTGGTTGATATGCGAGCATTAAGCTCTGATAAGAGAACAAGTTTGGAGACTTGTTAACAGCAGCCAACAATGTGTTAAATGGGAGAGCACGGAGACACGCAAATGTGTCTTGTGAACTCCCGCATCCTGTGTCAGATACTAGCTGATCATAAACCGGCTGCTGGTCCGCAATGGGTTTCAACGGAACAGGTGATCCGGATTCCTGAAGTAACTATAAGCACCGTTGTTTAAAATATTAAAGTTCCGCGACATACCATGACAGCAGCACGGAACAATCCTTCAGTATTTCCATCATTTGCAACAAGATGAAGGGCAGCTGAAATGGCACCAGCGCTTTCTCCCCAGCTGTTGGAATCATAAGTTGGTTAGAGAGGGGAAAATGCTGATTAAATACGCGTTACACACATCGTGACTTTCTGAGGATCTCCACCAAACGTAGCGATATTCTGTTGTACCCACTGTAACGCAAATCGTTCTTCACAGCACATCAATATTTCATTACACAACAGTAAAAGGAATACAAAACTCACGATCTTTCAACCCAACATTCCCAGCGCCATTAGCTTGAGCTTCTTTGCCGCCCAAGAATCCAAATGCTATTGTTCACTTATAATTCGATTCAATGGAAGGGTAATTCCGGGACATACCGTTGGTGCGATAGTTGGCAGATACATAAATAATGGGTTCATTAAGCGCTATTGCGCGCTTCACGACGGGATCTCCTGGATTGGATGAAGTGTCGCCACCTTCAAATCCACCTGTCGCCGTGTAAGTGATGTTCAAAATCGAAGAGTACGATGCATACCTCCGAATATCCACTAGAACGTCGGCATTATTCAACTAGCGAATATTTTAAGTTAAAATTAACTCACGAATACAACCGGAAGCTTCGTTCCGTCCGCGACTGAAGCCGGCTTGATTACATTCACGAAGAGACCTAAAGTTTAAAGTAAGTATACAATAGCAATACATCCGTGGACGACCTAGGTGAACGGCTCACAATCCTCAGACGCGGTTTTAGGACTACTAAGAAGAGCTCCCACATCCACAGAGATATTGAGCGAAGGCAAGATAGCCAAAGTTTCCTCCTGCTCCGGGCACGCGAAGCCATAATCCGTAGCTTGACGTGTTCCAGTAAACGCAACAGGAGCCTGAGCGGGGGCGAATCGAAGATTTCCGACACTAAATATATGCTTAGTAATCGTTCTTCCGCTTTGTAGAAAGAAAGAGAAAACCTACGGAGGAGCAGCAAACGGCATTCCTAAGAACTTGGCGATATTTCCATCCACTGTACCCTGGAACGATCCATAGCCTAATGTCACAACAGGTCCAGCAGCTGAAGCTAACGGAGCAGCATAGGTAGACGAAAGGAGAGACCTAAGCAGCAAAGCTATCTGGAGGAAGCTCGCAAAAGCCTTCATTCTGAGGACTGAAGACAAAGGAGTTTCGCTACGTCCAACCTGCTTTTATGTATAGAGTGAATATGTCCATATTTGGTCAGCCACGGAGGTAAGAAGCGGGAGAAAAGGCACTGGGAATCACGAAGCAAAAAATAGGACACGCACATGCTGTGAAGTACAATAAAATGATGGTTAATGACAGGGAGCACCCTGTTATTCGAGGAAGATATGTCGAAGAAAGCGCCAAGAATGTCATGATTAACTGGAACTCACGCTGTTGCAGTTTATATGACGACATGCCCTTGCTTCGACAAATGAAATTGGGTGGTCCATGGGGAAGCTAATCATACTCGGCCCTGAGTTTTTGTGCGAAGATGTTTGTGTTTTGTGTTTTGGAACTGAGGTGTTTGAGACATCTCAGCAAAGTTGATGTTGATGTTATTGTTCTGGTGTTCGTTTGATCAAGGGAAAGTAATTGGCTTATTGCTGTCAATCATACGATGCTCCTCTGGTGTCCGGCACCGCGGGAAGTATTCTGTATCATGTGCATAGTGATATTAATGCTTTCGTTCTTCCATTGTAAAATTTACTTATATATGAATAGCAAACGTCCAGTATAATGAAAGAATAATATTAATAATGTTGTACTTTGATAATCACAGTAGCGCCTAGAGGCGCTGGCGAACTTTGTTCTTAAATAAGGCGGCGATCCGAGCGCACAGTCCCACTAATCAATCTTCCGAGGAACTAGTGGCGCTATAATTATAGGTCCGCTTTCGCTTCCCGTTCTCAGGATATTGGTCTCGGTGATTTTGAGCAGAGATGAGTCAATCACTTTGTATAAATCTCAGTTACAAGTTACATCACTGACCAAAAATCTTTATCTCGCTACTCAATCAATGCGCTTCATTTTTTTCTACAGTACGACGAGATGTGTAATGTAGAGCAGGCATTCTGCCTGTACCGTAAAATCGGCCTCGTGTCGGTTTTTAATAGTCAGCTCGTTTACATTGTTCTGTACCTATTTAAGTACAGTACTTTACTCTCGTTGAATATGAGGTTCCTTTCTCCCCCTTCTCACATTCTCAACGAACCTCACTAGGACCTGAGGATAGACGGACGTGCTATCCACTCGCAAGTTCTTTGTTCAAGAACTTCCTTCAACCGGAAATCTTCTTCCACAATAAGAAGACTAATAAGTCTAAGTCGGAGTAGATGTAGAGTATATTTCGAAATATTCTCAACAGCCTTAACAGAATCCTGCCTCTTTCCCTCGTAATACAACTTACTCGGGGCAAAACTTTGAATGACTATAATTTGAAAAACCGTCCTGGTGAAAAAGTACTTGCATGTCATATACACTAGTGTCCACAAAAATAATGGACCCTGTGGGGATTGAACCCACGACCTCATGCAAGGATGATTGTGCTTTAGTTGCAGATGCAAAGCATGCGCGCTACCACTGTGCTAAGAGCCCTTGAGAAGAAGACCCAACATGCAATATATTGTGACGGCACAAATATGAGAGAAGGGGCGTGCCTGGCCGCTATGCGGGGGTACATGCCATCATTTCCAGGTGCCCCATATCCCCCAACGAAGAATTTGACATTATACGAATACCCGAAACCAAAAGAAAAAGAGGAAGAAGAAAGCGATAAAACCCCGAACGAGACCCGAATGAAACGTTACCTTTATACTTTGTGGGGCCGTCAAGTACATATAGCAAATGAGCACGAAGGAGAGTAAAAGCAGAAATATCAGCAGAGTGGCGTATATCTACTGTGTAGGGGATGGGGAGAGGAAACGAGGAGATTGTGCTTAAGCTCGCTGTAAAGGAAGACGTTGGGAAGAAGTACAAGTTCAGCCGAAAAGGATAGCACGTGCGTGTGACATCTAAATTAAGTAGTCACACTCCGTTACGCAGGTAACACTGACAGCTACGCCGCCAACGTTCTTCTCATCTCCCAACTCCCACTTCTCCAACCAACCCATCCCCTCGACCACCACCCACAATGTCAACCGCAAAATACACCCGCCTCCCCACCCTCGAAAAGTTCGACGACTCTTACGACGACCTCCCCCCTCCCCCTCCTCTCCATCCTCATCAACCTCCCCCATATCCCGCACATCCTCAATAGACCACACCGAAGACATCGAAAACCGCCCGCGCCCACGGCGCCGACGCCAATCCCCTCTGCCCGCCTTCGACTCAGACCCGCGCTTCCGCATCGTCAAGCCGTCTCCATGGGCCCGCGCAGCACTCATAGCATTCATGCTGTTCACGTTCTACCTAGCGTTTAGAATGCGCAAGTCGTTATGGTTGATTCTGTTAGAGAGTGATGGTGTTCATGAGACGGATCCGGAGTCGTGGTATATGTGAATGTGAATTGGTATGTATGTCGTGATGTGGTTCGGCTGAGGTTGGGGGTGCTGATGTCGTTTTTTGCTAGTGGTCTGTTCGCTCTCGAGTCTCAATCGCTTCTTTCTCGGATATTATAATGCACTGCATCGCTTACCTTATATTTTCTCTGGAGCCTTTGCACCTACACTCCTTGTCATACTGTCTCTCCTTCCTTCATCGTTACTTCAGGCTTTTCGCGTCATACCTATATCCTGGACAATACCATACACATATCCTATGGATACCAATAAATCCCTGTATTCCTCTATGTCACCTAGAACAAGCATGCTATGATCCATGCATTTAGACTCGTCCATCCCCCTGGCTCCAGCTACCTCGTTTTACATTGACTTCTCCCCCTTTCCCCTGTCGACCGTCCGCTTTATACTTTGCCGCTCGCCCTGAATAGAACTCTTCTCAAATCCCCAACTCAGAGACGCACGTCTTGTGCGTCCACGACTCACCTGAATTGAGTTCCCATTCACTCTCAGTTTCACAGCCACAACAGCACGCTCACGGGTATCATGCTCATACTTACTCATAACCGCACGGTCACCTCGCTGAGTTCTCATTCTATTGAAACAACGATGTATTACAGCCCAACCGCCACCATGACGCCCGACTCCAGGATAGCTCGATAATTATCTCCGTACCTTGCAGCTCGGGTCTCGATGTTAATGATACGTATCATCCTCGAGAATCTATAGGTACATGTATGAAGTTATAATCGTTATCGCAAGAAGAAAGGAAAGGAGTAACTGGATAGCTGGAATGTATGTTTGGGGCGTCTAGGCGGTGGCTTGTCAGCGGGTCCTGCTCCTCGACTGTCATGGATTACAAGGGCGTTCCGACGACTTTCTAAGTTGATGTAAATCATTCCCCCATTCCATTAAAACTCAAATTAAATATTGATATCACGACAGGGGTACATACAATACCTCAAACAAACTACCACTGGTGCAGTGCTACGATGTCTTTGATCATATTCATTAACCCAAATTGAAATCGCTCTTCTGTTCACCTTCATGAGTCCTAGACAAAAAAGAGCATACCGTAACCCTGAACTCCTTTTCGCACTTACACTGTACAGCCATGATGCATGAAGGCTCATATTATACATACGTTGAGTAATTACAATGGTATCTCAGGTAGCTCAGCTGACTGGATCCCACTGCATTTATTCGTTTTAGCCACTGCTTCGAGTAACGATTTCCTACGTGTTATGTAAAGACCAGTGTGGTGTCACTTCTTCAACCATTCGTACCCTTTCGTACTGCCATAAACGTTCATACATCTCGAATCGTTACAATGATTTCGGGTAGCTCAGCTGACAGGATCATGTAGCGTTTATTCGTTGTAGGTAGCTACTGCCTCGTAACGATTCGGCCTCTCCTCCGTATTATGTAAAAACCATGTGGTGCGTCATGGCGTTCAATTAACCACTGTACTCTCCAAGATTATTAAGTGTTTCGTGACAATTAGTAAAATAAACTATGGAGGAATTTGCATCACTACATTGACCCGGTCTCCGACAGTTGGTTAGCTTAAGGCACCTGGCGAATTATCGTCGCTTTCGGCGTACTGCAACTTATCATTCTTCCATTAAAACCCAATTTAAAAATCATATTGATATCACGATTTCGCATACTACAAAACTTCAAACACACTACCACTGGTGCAGTGCTACAATGTCCTTGATCATGAGTCTGGCATTAACCCAAATTGAAACTTCCATGCCGATACAAACTTTAAACAAACTGCCACTGGTGCGGTGCTACAATAATGTCCTTGATCATGTTCATAAACCCAAATTGAAACCATGCCGATAGTGACGTTAGGTACGAAATATAGGAAAGACCCCTATATCTTGTTCACGAGTCTCACGCTATTGACGATCTTAACTTCGACGTCGTTGCAGTTCTACCCTGAACTGCCGGAGGCTTCTTGGTCTTGCGAGCAGTGGGTTCGTGTTTGGATGCTACACCGACACCTATGATACAACAAGTTAATATACACGACAGGTACAGTATGAAGGCAACACTGACCGTTATTATCTCCAAAATGTGCATCACCATGATAAACATTATGTGTAGTTATTTCACTGTGCAAATCGTAGTTATTAGTCATAACTCTGTTATCGGTCTGACGATAATCTCCATGTATAACTTGAACTATGGGCGATACTGGTGCCAGGTTTTCGGACGGATCGGGGCTGACTACAGGGCATTCAGGTAGAACGAGAGCCTCAAGTTTCTGCAGTATACTTTCCAATTTCTGATCGTGGTTAATAATAGATTTTAACTGTAACTTCAAGTTAGATACATGTTTCCGAAGACGTAGATAGTATATATTAGTTACGTACCTTGAATACATCAATAGCCTTGTCTAGCTTACGACGGATCTTGCTGATTTTATGCAAATCAGATACGTGCTGTATAAACCTCTTAAAGAAATGTCGTTCATTTTTCTTATGGGCTAGCGCTTGTATGTCTTCCATGATCCTATAGTACGATAAGAACCGAAGATACAAAGGTTGTGTAGAAGGTGCGTTAAGACTTACTTGCGCAACTCAGCAACATTTTGTATCATTATCTCACTGTTCTGTTCTTTATCAGACATCTTCTTAAAGGAATCATCAAAAGCCAATACGATATTGGCAGCTTCTTTAGCAATCTGCTTAAAAGCCTTCTTGTTGTTGTTGGTTTGCTGTCGGTGTATATGTGACTGTCAGAGGTGTTGCAGAAGCCAGATCGTTTTCGTACATACCGCCACCATACTCAAGATTGATATAGCCGTGCTAACAGCAATCTGAAGACCAGGAACAGGTGCAAGGTTTGCTACACCACATACAGCGTCAGCGACCACAGCAGTCGTCTGTAAACCGTTCTTGAGCGCTTTCGTCTTATTTATTTTTTTGCCGGACGTCTTTTTCTCTGTTTTTTTGCCCTCCGTATTCTTCTTCGTTTTTTGGCCATCCGTCTTCTTCTGGCCATCCGTCTTCTTCACCGTCTTCTTCTTCTTTTGGCCATCTGTCTTCTCCGTTTTTTTGGGAGTCGGCGTCGTCATTGTTGGGACAGTTGCAGTTATGTATATTCTAAATACGTGGGATGTAACGTGAGAAAGGCAAAAGGTCTGGGGTGAGCAAAAATAGTTGGTACCGATGTTGTTATTGAGGAAGAGAAGAAGAGAGGTAAGATTCTAAGCATGAAGTCACTGCGCATAAATAGAAGTACGGAAGACATGTATACGGCGTTTAGAATTACTTCTTACTTTGTCATATGT
The DNA here is from genome assembly GCA_025738555.1 of Cyathus striatus. Lineage (NCBI taxonomy): Eukaryota > Fungi > Basidiomycota > Agaricomycetes > Agaricales > Nidulariaceae > Cyathus > Cyathus striatus. Next base: position 67,768 of record JAOVFP010000017.1, read on the forward strand.
TAATGACCGAACTGTTACTAGGTGAATAATACGATCAAACTAGTACTTGTACAACGGCGTACATGTGTTGAAGTCACCCTGGACGTTGGTGGGCAAAGTTCTTTGTGACGGAGTATGAATATTAAGAGCAAGTAACCGGAGATGGGTGCATGTGGGCGCACTACTGATCCAATGACGGAGCATATGTCCTATCTATTGTACTTTCCTCTCGCTGGCAACATAGAAATGATCGGTCTAGATACATTACAGTGGCAGAAACTTGAAGAATCTCTTACGAGGGTCCTGGACTCCTGGGTGTATACCCTCGGTGTTTCTTGCAAGCTATGTATCCACACAATATCCCGTTTGGAAATGGTTACGAAGCCTTAGTCCAATTTTTACTTCCAGATATCGGGCCCTGGTAGCTTTACTAGGACAGTAGAAGAATATAAGCCCGCGCGTGTTACCATCTTGCACAGATTTGTACTAGGGAGTCCGGGATATGCCAATGAACCCCCGATATTTTGGCTGCTCCTGCTAGGTTAAACTATCCATTTCGCCTACATATAAAGACCACTGGATACTGCCAGTAAAGCTTTTATCTGAATTACAGTGGAACTTCGTTATAAAGCATGCTCGAGTAATCTGGGTTTTGGCCAGAGCCTATCGGTGTTGGTGGTTATCAACTAGGATGGTGCGTGAAAATCTGACAATGAGCAGGATTTTTGCTGCACTCACACCTTAATCGTGCAACGTTTGTGAAACGTATGTTTGGTTTTATGGAAATCTAAGTCTATGCACTACTCAAAAATTGTGATTTTGTTGTCAACAAGACTGCATTGTTGGTGTATGCTAAATTGCATTCTGGTATGTACCGGGCCGAAGAATGATCCGTTTAAGACTTTAAGTTAACTTTAAGTTTATGTGGATCGTGAAAGATCGACCCTGAGCGCTGACTAAGTAAGACTAGCGCCGACTCCGCTGAGTGTGGAGTCTAGACAGCGCTGAAGACTAGGGACACGTCGATTGCTCATCGATTAGCTTCTACTCATTGCTCTATCGCATATACTTAACTCCTGGGCCACGTAGTAAATCTTCTCTCATGTGCGTAAATTTGACGTTGGACCGTAAGCCTACATCTCATTTCCCATAACAGTTTCGATCATTATGACATCTCAGACAGGCAGTCCAAGCATACGGATTCCACAAGAAATAGCTGATCTTACCATCGATGAGCTTGCCGCCTCCCTAGACGATGAGAAATTTCACAGCCTCAAAATCTGTGCATTGATATGCGATGAATTTTTATTCATCGCGCAGATACCCCCCTCATACTGTCAAATTTCAAGACTAAGTGTCAGAAGACACAAGCACAAATAAGGTACCCCTTAAATACGATATCTTATGTAAAACATTTTAGACATAGTACTTATTGTGACCATCTACCTGAGGATGCAATACGTATACATGGTATGAACGATGATGAGAACCTCAATAATTGTTAAGGTATCAACGATGAGATTCTTCGCAAGGTGATCCTCCTCGCACAGCGCACTGTACAGCCGTATCAATTACGTAACTTAGACCACATCTAATATACCCTATTTAGGCGATACAGTGATCATCGCTACCGGTAATATGGAATTCCGCGACTCGGAGTCTCGGATTGACACTACGTCACTCCGGGACCCGTGAGATGGTTCGCACGTACTTTACATACATGCGTCTTTCGCGGTGCAAAATCTTATAAAGGTGTCGAGGTACAAATAATTAGTGCTCTGAGGATGGTAGTGTCTAGTTTGGAAATATATATTACTGGTGATTTGAGCGATGTATAGTCAACGACCCGGATATGACTTTATGGTACATTTAATATTTCCCTTACCACGAACTAAAGTCTTAGAGGGTATGTTTAATTTGTTTCCCCATCTGGAATATCTTAATATGCGTGTGGTATGCCCGGCGTGATGCCATTTTAATGCAACTGTTAATATAGAACCCTTTAAAAACCCTACAACGTCATAACTCCGGAAAATCTGTATTTCGAATAATCCCTTGACCAAATGGGGTCTTTGGTGGTAAAATGTAATATTAAGTATCAGGAACATGGAAGAAGCGCAACGACAAATCAACTCACGGGTCAAGGAATTCACTCATTTGACTGACCCACTTGTTTTTCTAGGCAATACAGATGAATAAAAAGTGAGTCGAGAGCATTCAGCAAGTGCATTCAGCCTCGGTAAGCAGTTAAGTGCAACTAAAACTTCTGAGAGCTATACCCCGGCGAAAGATATTAGTATACGTATGACGTAGTTGAAGGTCGAGGCCTTTGCCAAATAACGACAAGCATGTTTTTTCGCTCGCAGTTCCTTGTCTACCTCTCTCTCCCTCGTCTGTCCTGCTTTTTTTAGGCACTTAAATCTTCTTTCGACATCAGAACAAATTTTTAAGTTCTCACGCAACTGAATAGATTACTTCAAACAGGTTCATTTATCAGACTTATTGATTAGCTTAAGGCTGGGAAAACGGCATGCTTATGATTGGCGGGATACCTAAGCAAGAGAGAGGAGTGTTCAATTGAATTTATAGCTTAACATTTTTAAGATCATCACCCCCGTTTTAAAACAGTTAAGGTTCTCTAATTTCTCACTTTTTTAGACCACATACTACACGCAACTTGAGTGTTATACTGAGAGGCTATACTAAGGAGCGGATTACTGAAAAACCCGCTGTTTCCTGAATTTTGGTTGGGCCTCTAAAATATATTGATCCGATAAGCCTCGTTGACTTTCAATTCACTATCTTTATAAACGACGTCATACGCGAACCTTCTAATACTTCTTTACTTCTCACATTCCTCGCGGTGGCCTAACTGCCATCAGCATGGCACGCACCGGATTAACTCTTGAACTATAATTGAAACTAGATTTCCCAAGACACTTACTCATTGAAGTCCAAAACCGCACTTGGTATCTGATATTCCAAATTTCCGAGGACGTATCATTACTTCATCACCGCCTGTATGTTTTCGAACGTAACTTCTCAATGAAATGGTATGCTATTATAGCTTTATCATCAATCCAAATACTCTTCAAAATAGGTCACCAGAACTGTATAAAAGGATTCTGTAAACCGCCGAATGAAAATCAGGATCTCATTCCAATTCATCCTATCTACTACAGCTTCATCTTCAACATGCGCTTCGCCACTTTTGCCATCGCTGCTATGTCTGCCATCGTTGCAGTGTCTGGTGCTGTTGTACCTGCCGCTGAGCTTGAAGCCCGTCAGGCTTGCGAGCTGACGACTTGTGTGGGGTCTCTGACCTCGATCAGTAAACCTCTGTTCAAATCGCTCATGTTTACGAGGTGCTAACTTCATGATATAGTTACTGGAGCTGTCGGTGGTGCAAGCGGACTCACATCCCTTCCACTCACCTGCGTTACCTCATTGCTTAGCCTGAGTAAGAGCCGAACTCTATTCTGTACGATTTTCCTAATGTTTGAATCTTTAGATCCCACTACAATCCTTGCGGACTGCGCCACGATTCTCCTCTCCACCGGGAGCATTCTTGTAAGTACCAAGTTGTTGATAATAATATTCACACATCTCACAAACAATGCAAGCCCACTGCGTGCACTGCCTGCGTTCCACTTGGATCTCTTCCCCTCGGGCTTTAGTAGAGGGTATGCTCGTTAGATAGAATGCTGAATGTATCCGAGTGGAACTGAGCAAGTTTTGTATTAGCATATGTTGTCGCCAGTGTTTAGTAAACCAAATATCGTTGTAAGGTGTGGTAGGTAGTAAGAAGACGCGAACAACAAATCGTATTACCAAGTTGCCGTCAGATATATATTGCGTTTCGTCTCGTGTCGCCTTTGACGCAGGTTACGGAGGTGAAACGAACAAGCAGCCCATCGCATTGATGTTTCTCCTAATATTAATATATTTATGTGCTTTCTTGGTTTCGCTCTTAGTCTGGTTTGTAGGATGTGTGGTGATCAGAGCAAGTTCAGGGTAGGTTTGACTCCGACATATCCCAAATCATACTTGAAAGAGTCGTAGAGGCCAGAACGATCATAGTCAACATCACTACAGTTTAATAAATAATCAGATCTTTTATTCATTAGCTTAGTGGGAAAACAACATGCTTATGAACATATTGAATGGCGGTAGTATCAGGAACGTAGCACAGTACAATATACCATGCAGCGGACTACTGAAATTTCCGTTGTTTCCTGGTTGGGCCTCTTAAATTATCCTGATCCGATACGCCTGATCGCATTTCAATTCAAAAGTTCTTTATGAACGACGTCATAAGCGAACCTTCTTAAACCTTCTCATACCTCTTTCTTCTCACATCTCTTGTGGTCCCCGCATCCGCCATCAGCATGTCGTACATTAGATTCCCTCTTGAGCTATAATTAATACTCGAGTTCCCAAGAAACTTGTTCATTGAAGTCCAGACTCGGGCTTGGTATCTGATATTCCAAATTTCCGAGGACGTATCACCACTTCATCACCGCCTGTATGTTTTCGAAAGCAATTTTCTCAATAAAGCAGTATGTCATAGCTTTGTACTCTGTCCAAATACTCTTCGAAATAGGTCACCAGAACTGTATAAAAGCCTGCTGTAGAACTCCGAATGAAAATCAGGATCTCCTTCCAGTTCATCCTATAATCTACTACAGCTTCATCTTCAATATGCGCTTCGCCACTTTTGCCATCGCTGCTATGTCTGCCATCGTTGCAGTGTCTGGTGCTGTTGTACCTGCCGCTGAGCTTGAAGCCCGTCAGGCTTGCGAGCTGACGACTTGTGTGGGGTCTCTGACCTCTATCAGTCAGTCTTTGTCTAAATTAATCGTGTTTTCGAGGTGCTAACTTCATGATATAGTTACCGGAGCTGTCGGTGGTGCAAGTGGACTCACATCCCTTCCACTCACCTGCGTTACCTCATTGCTTAGTCTGAGTAAGACGAGCACTATATCCTGTTTATGTCACAATTTTTCTAATGCTGAGTCTTTAGATCCCATTACAATCCTTGCGGACTGCGCCACAATTCTCCTCGCCACCGGGGGCATTCTTGTGAGTACCAAGTTGCTGATAATTATACTACATATCTGACAAACAATACAAGCCCGCTGCGTGCACTGCCTGCGTTCCACTTGGATCACTTCCCCTCGGGCTTTAGTGGAGAATATTCTCGTTAAATAGAATACTGATTGTATCCGAGTTGAACAGAGCAAGTTGTATATTAGCATATACTGTTGTCAGTGTTTGTTGAATCCAAAGTCACCGTAAATTGTGGTAGGCTGTAAGAGGATGTACAATATTGCACAATTACAAGTGCTGCTAGAGTGTCAGGAATGTATCACAGTACTGTACTATGGAGCGGACTCCTTAAGTTTCCGCTGTTTCTCGATGGGCCTCTTAAACTATCCTGATTCGACAAGCCATTCTATTTGAATTCACTCCCTTTATGGACGACATCTTAAGCGAGCCTTCTCAGACATTCTCATACTCGCGCCGCCATCAGCAAGTCATACATTGGATTCGCTCTTGAACTATAATTAAAACTCGAGTTCCCAATAACTTGTTCGTTGATGTCCTGACTCGCACTTGATATCTGATATTCCAAGCCACAGCTTGGCCACAGCCACGGCTGTTCCACCGGCATGCTAACGGTTAACTCTTTCCCCGTTCTGGGCAAGTCAAGAAATGCTTGGATCATTTCATGACTTCTTAAACATTCGAAACCGTTTATATGCTACTACAATCCTTGAGGAATGCTCCATAGCTTTCCTCTCCCCCGGGACCGTTATTGTAAGTGCTAAAATCGCTGATAAGTGCCCTTCACATTTCTGCAATACAATACAAGCTCTCTGTGTGCGCTTCCTGCGTCCCACTTAGATCTCTTCTTCTCGGGGTTTAGTAGTGTTGAGTCACGCGACGAGAGTAGTTAATTTATTAAATACTTAGAATATAAATTCCAAACATAATAATTCAACTTAAATCCCGAGGTGCGAAGTCAGTAAGTTCGAAGGGCGCAATTGTCTTCAATTCCAAATTTAGATCAAGTTTTAAAAATAGAACAAGTTAAATGCAGGCTATTTTCGGTTCGCGTCAAAGTGTTCAAAGTCAAAGTATTCAGAGTTCAATTCAGTAAATTCGGTACGTAGTTCTCGGTATCTAAACGTCTCGTAACTAATTCTGATTCTCGTCTGGTTCGTCTTTACACACCCTGTCTGCGGGAGGGAAGAATGCCTGGCAGTTCCTGCCGTTTCATTCCCTCATCGCTCATCTATATACATTTACGGACATATCTAGCTACGGATTTGGTCTATACTAATTACTAATTTTATTCCTAGGTTTCTCCGTGGCTCTAGCCCAGCCATTGCTGCAACCAATTGCATGCGCGCGCGCACGCGTGTCTATGTCGCGATGGGCGGGCGGCGCGTCGATCTGTTTCCATTTCGGGCGTTGCTTATATCATCAAGTGCGCGTGGCGCGTGCAGTATCGCAACAAAACGCCATCGCTGCTCGCGCTCCTCATACTGCTTATCTTTCTCTTCTCGTGATCTGCGCATGGGTTGCGCGTGGTCTACCGGCTTCGTTCCGTGCATAGCTAGGGTACTGTCTGCATAGCTTTGTACAGGTTCTCGTGTTCTGGGCTTAGTCTAGGGTTCTGGCTCCGTTTTCAATTCTGTGCGCATTTCTGGTTGGTCTGTTATTCTGAGGGCTCGTCATAATGAATATTGGGATCTATCTGGTGCTAGTAAGTGCTAAATGACTTCGGTATTTTTGAAAGAAGTGGTATGTATTTGTTTAAAGTGTTTTAAAACCAGTACTAACGCGGAGTTTTTATATGTTTTAATAGTTTATTTGTTTAAATCCCTTAGTAAATTATGGGAGGCGGCGCGGGAACTCAGCCCCTCCCCGCCGTTTCCGTTCTCGACGCGCTTGGTACTGGTATCTCGAAATCGAGATGTAAAGAAATTAAAATAGGGTACGTCATTTACATTTACTAGCGTATCAGTAGAGAACATGCGATTCAAATAGAACGCTAAATTTATCCGAGACAGTGAACAGAGGTTGTGTATTGGTATATGTTTCTGTATGCACATTTAAGGCGAAAGGCACTATTGTGATCTTACAGTGCGGTGTAGGTAGACATCCCTTGATTATTCCAGTAGTTGCGCAGTGCAGAGTATTGGAAATTAAATTATACGAGCGATATAGACCGGGACTCAGCTGTTCTTAGAGATGTGTATGTATAATAAAGCAGTGTGCTGACTTTCATCTGGCACTCGGGCCCAACGGTAGACCATTTTTGCGATTATTCTTAACTTTGTGTTTAACAAACACCAACGATATCATATACTAATGCAAAAATTCTCTGTTCAATTCGGATACATTCAATATACTATTTAACGAGAATATTCTCCACTAAAGCCCGAGGGGAAGTGATCCAAGTGGAACGCAGGCAGTGCACGCAGCGGGCTTGTATCGGTTGTCAGATATGTGAACACTATTGTCAGCAATTTGGTACTTACAAGAATGCTCCCAGTGGAGAGGAGAATTGTGGCGCAGTCCGCAAGGATTGTAGTGGGATCTAAAGACTCAAGCGTCAGAAAAATCGTGACAGCAACGAAATATAGTGCTCGTCTTACTCAGACTAAGCAATGAGGTAACACAGGTGAGTGGAAGGGATGTGAGTCCACTTGCACCACCGACAGCTCCGGTAACTATATCATGAAGTTAGCACCTCGAAAACACGATTAATTTAGACAAAGACTGACTGATAGAGGTCAGAGACCCCACACAAGTCGTCAGCTCGCAAGCCTGACGGGCTTCAAGCTCAGCGGCAGGTACAACAGCACCAGACACTGCAACGATGGCAGACATAGCAGCGATGGCAAAAGTGGCGAAGCGCATATTGAAGATGAAGCTGTAGTAGATAGGATGAACTGGAAGGAGATCCTGATTTTTATTCAGAGGTTTACAGAAGCTTTTTATACAGTTCTGGTGACCTATTTCGAAGAGTATTTGGACAGAGTACAAAGCTATGACATACCATTTCATTGAGAAAATTGCTTTCGAAAACATACAGGCGGTGATGAAGTGGTGATACGTCCTCGGAAATTTGGAATATCAGATACCAAGCCCGAGTCTGGATTTCAAAGAATAAATTTCTTGGGAACTCGAGTTTCAATTATAGTTCAAGACTGAATCCAACGTATACCATGATGATGGCCGTTAAAGCAACCACGAGGATTGTGAGAGGGAAAGAAGTATCAGAAGATTCGCGTATGACGTCGTTTATAAAGAAGGTGAATTGAAATACAACGAGGCTTGTCGGATCAGGATAATTTAAGGGGCCCAACCAGAAGACAGCGTGTGCAGCCCGCCCCGAGTCTAACTCAAGTCTAACTGAAGTGCAGTACCGGAGAAAACTACTGCGTATTATTGGAAATATAATCCAAGCCTGTATTGCGCTTAAATGAGCGACAATATAAGTATTTCGTATTGAGATTTTCTTATAACGTTGAAAATAGATTGCCTCGCCGCCAGCTCTAACTTCTAAGCACTGCATTGGCACTGCAGGCGCAAAGATTTCCTAGTGTAGATAAGTGAACCTGATGAATGAACCCATTTCAAGTAGTCCATTCAGTTGAAGAACTCGTATGAAATCTTAACACGTTGTCGATTCCTAATAAAAAAAAGACGGAGAACATGGGAGAGAGATAGACAAGGATGCATAACGCAACAACTTGAAACAACTGCCAGCGAAAGGGATTGCTTGTCGCTATTTGGCAAAGGCCTCGACCTTCAGTACGTCATATATTCACATCCAATTCGCATCTCTCGAGAGCGGAAGTTGGTGCAGGCCTTTTATACTGAGCTGAGCGTGAATGATATATCCTGTACTATACTTCTGAATATATAGCATATTTCAGCTTTATTACACTCTTTTTCTTATAATTACCTTTTCAAAATGGAAAATCAGTGGGTTAGCCGTATATCGGAATTCCTTGACACCGTGAGTTTGGGATTGACTATCTCTTCCACGTCAATGACAGTCTTACTACGAAACACCCATTTGGCTGAGGTATATACCCGCTATAATAAGAAATTTCTGGAGTCTTGACAGTGCAGGGTTCTATCAGTTGTTGCGCTAACCAATGACAATCAGGCCCGGCCTACCACATACTATATGTTATACCTGATGGGGAAAGCGTCAAACATACAACCCCTCGAAGTTCTCGGAAATGACTATTTTTGATGAACCATATGGCTCGAGGGGTCAGGAATACCTCGTAACTCTCTGATGCCATTTGCATATCGATGGTAAAGACCATTAGCACATTTCACACTAAGTAATATGTGCTCCTTAATGACTGACATGACCATGTAAAAAATTCATAATTCTGCTCTCGACATTCTTTGAAAAGCCTGCACTCTGAGAGGAGTTGTAACTTGTAAGTCAATAAAGCACCTGCGAACCATCTCACGGGTACCGGAGTGACGTAGTATCAATCCGAGACTCCGAGTCACGGAATTCCAAACTTCCGGGTAGCGATGATCATCATATCGCCCAATTAGGGTAAATTAGTTGTGGTTAGAGGCCATGTTAATTCATACGTTTATAAAGGGCGATGTGCAAGATGTCGCAAGGACGAGCACCTTGCGAAAATTCTACACAGCTGATCGTTTAACTCGTAATATCATGTACCTGGCACAGGTTGAGATAGATAATGTGATCCAAAGTTCAGATCGTGTCTACGTAAATTCATAGGGATGTCCAGCATAATATCCTACACATATCATGAATATTTTGCTTGAAGACTGGCAGCAAATCAGATCTCTTAACTATAGCCTCCGGCGGTGACGTCCTATGTGTATACTTCTCTTCGAACAAGCTTGATATAGCTGTTACATACTACTTTGACCAGTAATATGAGCTTATAAGTACCGCGCGAATAAATGGATGAAACAGGTTAGTTACGCATTAATGTTGTAAGTGGCTTCTTCAATGAAATGTAGAAAGTCCTAGTCTGAGACCATAGACGTATAAATGACAGTGTGTTCTCCTTACCCATTTCTTCGTTGCTGTAGACACCGTCTACGTTGCATTCTTCGATGACAGTTCGAAATTTAATTAAGATAGTACTAATGTCTAGGTATGTACGGCATAATCCTCCGTAAATAAGGGGAGGCGAATATCATATATGCTGCGCTTAGCGCTAGATTCAAATTTCACACAAGCCTCGAGCTCGAGGATCCGATCTCCGGTTCTTAAAATAGAATGATCACTTCAGGTTCTAAGCTAAATTAGCCGTAAACCGCCGAAGGCAGATTGAAACTTGTGTCCTGACATGTAAGAAATGGTGACTAGATAACGCAAGGTAAACTGGTCGGGGACATGCAGGGTTTTTAGAGCAAAGACTTTCCGGGGTTTTAACGGAGACTCCTACATTCCGACTCTCGATTTGGTCTGTGTCTTGAGTTCACTGGTTATCAAGATGACAGGTTGAAAAACACCGGTGTTGATGAATAAGTATGTACCACGGATTTAGGTACATCTTTAATGGACAACTCAGGCTAGGATGTATGCCAAATCTTATTTGATGTGGAAATTTGTGGCTTTCCGGTGAATTGTCGAAGGTTGAGGAAACGGAGAGGAGAACCACATGATGCTTGTCGAAGTCACTTCGCATGCTAGATACTGTAAGGGGTAGATCAACTGACGATGGTCCACTGCCACCCTGATAAAGATGTCGTCCTCGGGCTATTCCGAATGCAAGATTGTTCCAATTTTATGTGTGAAACGGAGATTTATGTCATACCGAAACGTTAGCAGGAAAGCTAAAAGCCAATATCTTATCAAAGAAATATAAGGGTAAGGAATATCGAAGAATCTACTGGACACGGATGGTATAATGTACCTGGCTCTTTATCTATGCTGTACTGTTCGTGAACCGCAAAGACCTACCTACAGTAGCGGTCAAATATCCCAGATGGACAGGGTTTGAAGTCGAAGAGCAGATCGTTCAGCTTCATCAGCATAATCGGTATAGATTAATGATTCCAACTATCATATCAAAGAAGGTGCATTGGCTGGACAGTTCGCGCTCATTGCACCTGAGGCTAGCTACCACTCCCATTAATCGGGTAATGGTAACCTGGGTCCGACTTGTCACTTGGGAATACTCGTGCAGAGAGTTCGATTCTCTCAGAATGCATTGTCGCGAGCCTTCTACAGCCTTAGAAGTCGGACTTTAGGTACTCGGTAGGTACGGTTCCTAATATCGGCATTGGTTCACACTAGTTAAAATGGCTCTAAGCAGATTGTTCAGCTTTCATCAGTACACTCCTTTTTGATTCATAGTTCTAGCTATGCAAATGCAAATTTGCTGGATGGACAATTTATACTCGTTGCGAAGAATAATTGCACATGCATTAATGGGCTGATAGTAACCTGAGACGTTGTCAGTCGAGAAATGCAACGCGCAGAGAGTTCGATTCTCTCCTAATGTGCTAAAGTAGTAAGCTGACACTTATTAACATAGTATATAAACCTTTTTTGTAAGTTAAGGAGTCTTGGAATTTGGAAGCTTGAAGTACGATTTGTGCTTAAGTTTTACAACATTTCAAAATAGAAAAAATGGCTTACGATTGTCTAAGCAGACCGTATCAGAAGAAGACACAGGCCGAACAACCACCACAGGCATTAATGGGATAGTTGTAATCTGAGGTTGTCGTTCACCCGCGATAAGTTCGATTCTCTCTTGATGCATTATAGGTGTAATACGTACATGAGTTATTTTTTGCAATTGTAAGGAGCGCTGGGGCTGGACGCGTCAAGCTTGAAGTCGAATACGTGAGTAAAGTATTCACGTTAATTGTCATTAGCACCGGTATTAAAAGTCAACTACCAGATGCATTAATGGCCCTGGGGTAGTGACAACCCAGTCGTTGGCACTCTCGATCCGCTCGGAGTTCGATTCTTTGAGTCTTAATGCATGTACTGCTTTGAGAATATATTATATCTTTTGCAAGATCGTTGTACAGTAAAGGAGTTTCGAGGTTGGATTATAAATTTCTTGAAGCTTGAAGTCGAATCCGGGAATAAAGTATTCACGGTAATTGTCATTAGCACCGGTATTAAAAGTCAACTACCAGGTGCATTAATGGCCCAGGGGTAGTGGCAACCTGGTAGTTAGCACTCTCGATCTTCTCGGAGTTCGATTCTTTGAGTCTTAATGCATGTATTTCTTCCGGAATATATTATATCTTTTGCAAGGTCGCTGTACAGTAAAAGGAGTTTCGAGGTTGGATTATAGATTTCTTGAAGCTTGAAGTCGAATCATTCATGGTAATTGTTATTAGCACCGGTATTAAAGGTCAACTACTAAATGCATTAATGACCCAGGGGTAGTGGAAACCTGGTCGTTGGCACTCTCGATCTTCTCGGAGTTCGATTCTTTGAGTCTTAATGCATGCATCGCTTCAGGATGTTGTTATATATACCTTTTCGAGGCTGGATTTGTGATTACGTGGTAGATTGTTAATGTTTGATGTTCGTTTGTTCCTGGTACTGCATGAGTTGATGTTAGCACCAGTATTGAAGGTCCCACCAGACGCATTAATGGCCCAAAGGTAGCAGTGGTAACTTGGAAGTTGTCACTCTCAATCCGCTCCGAGGAGTCGGAGCTCGATTGTCTGAGTCTTAATGCATGTGAGCTGGACGCCAAACATATTTAAATATTTTTTAAGGTCACTGTACATGTTTACGGGCATCGATGCGCTTAAGACGCGCCGACCGAACCTCCAACAAAACGGCCTACGAATATAAAATCAACCGTAAAATATTCCACCCTCTCAACTCGTGGTGGAAGAACCGTCGTCGAACCCCCCTGCTCAGATACATTTGCTCACCCATGAATGTGCATACGGTGCATGGTACTCCGAGGAATGAGAAACCGATTAAACGACGTTCCATTTCTACATGACTTCCACTCCATTAAGATAAGCTTCCATTCCGGTTTCATAAGTTCCGATTCAAAGCATAATAAGTATTTTGAATGTATAACGAAATCCGAGATACGATACCTCATTGCAATACAGACTCATGAAATAATGGGGTACTGGGTCGTTGCCATCTGAAATTAAACCAGCACATAATCGACCCGCAGGGAGTTCGATTCTCTCTTAATGCATTACAGGGGTATATGTTTTTGCGTGAAGTTGGTTTTATAAGACCATGAATACGGAACTTTGTGTCGTTCTCACCCATCCACATTAATTCAACACGCATTAATGGGGTACTGGATCGTCGCCATCTGAAATTCAGCCAGTATATAATCGACCCACTGGGAGTTCGATTCTCTCTTAATGCATAATACGCTCCAATAGAAATTTTACACGAAGTTGGTTTTATAAGATTTTGCAGTGGGATATTCGATCGTGTCCCGGGGGAGAGGTACTTAGTATCGGTTCGTGATAATGTGTATTACAACTTCGTGTCATTCTCACCTATTCACTACAGTTCAACACTGTTAGGATTTCGTCATTTATCTAATCTTCTTATCTAATCATATCTTATCTATGTCATGTGATAGTCACATGACCTACAATGCGGACACCATGCGTATCAACATACATTACTCATCATGACTGTGGGCACAGTTACACAGTTCGGCCATACGTATTACATGAGTTCTTAATGTAGAAGCACAGTTAACATGCGTTGTAGTGTAGGCTAATGTACATGCGATTACTTCATGGTTCTTTTCTATAAATACGGTCTTTCTAGTTAGTAGTTCGTTATTCTTGTGCTAGTTTATTCCAGATTAGCAATAAGACTCACTTCTCTTTCACGTTCAAGTGTTTAAGTTCGGCTTCGAGTATTTTGCTCGTCTGTCGCTAACAAAAGCACAAGAATTCTCTTCATTCCTCGACCCCGAACTTCTCTTCTTCCGCCGAACCCCGGCAAAACTTTTCTTTCACACCTCGTTCCCCGTCTTGGACCTCTTGGACCAGACGTACACTCCGTTCGATAGACTTGATCGTTGTACTTGGAAGTACGAGAGGACTGGTGTAACGTTGAGCCCGACACTGTCCGAATTACCGATCATCTTAGGCCCTCTGCCTTAAGTTTGGCACGGCGCCAGTGACTGGGGAGGCTACCACGTGTTGCCCCAGCTGGTTCTATCTGCAAGAAAGTGTGCGTGAAACTTAGGACGTCTCACTAGTTTCTGAGCATCCTCAAGAGCTTCTGATACTCGATCTATCACGGTGGCACCTATTACCCGTTCCCAAACCCTCCGATCTCTCCGATCTCGTTCATATCACATTCCTTCCTCCGCCGTACCCATCTATCTTCATCAATCTCGCCCTACTCCTTACACTCGCCCTCAAACTCCGAGAGCCGTGTCGGTGGACTCCGACAACTCAGATTTTGATCCCAACACCTATCCTTCCCTTCACCAAATCCCCGATTACATTCCACCACCGCATCACCCTACTCCTCCACCTCACCCTATTCTTCGTACCCTCACTATTATCACCGAACCCGGACACGACGACACATTAAGATTTAGCACCCCTACCCGATATATATCCCCTTTCGAAAGAGATTTCTATTCCCCTTTAGGATACGAAACCCTTCTCAATACCGTTGATAATGACAGAAGAGAGCTTCCTACTCCGACATACCCCGATTCAGACACCGATCTATAATGATCTCAGGAGAAATCATTCTCGGCTTCATTACAGCCATAGTAATGGTCTTTATGAAAGACGAAATCGTAACGAGATGGACGAACATGACTCCTGCCAATAAGCAGCTAGTCACAGAGAGCGTTTCCGCAATGACTCAAGGAGTCATTAAGGAAATTAGAGACGGAATTAAGGAAGATCGACCGGAACCAAAGGAAAAGGTCGAAATTCCTGAAGACTACGAAGGAGATCCCCATACGGTTAATAACTGGATTAGACGTATGATGCTCTACTTTCAGGAAAAGAATATCACGAACGATTGGAAAAAAATTACAATCGCTTTACCAAAAGTCAAAAAGGGAAAAGACAATCGAGCCCAACGATGGGCAGATACATTTTTAGGCGACTTGATCTTGTTTAATGAAGAACGAGCTCAATGGAAGTTATTACACGATGGAAAGGAACCCACACTACAGGATACCCAAAAAGTCAACATTCCCGCAACGGAAGATTCCCCCACCATCATTCATGAAGCATTCAGAACAGCCTGTCCATTTGCAGATTGGAGTACATTCGTTGAAAGACTTCAATTCTTCTTTATTTCAACGGAAACTCAGAATAACGCAATCGAACAGATCAACAAAGTCGTACAGGGTAATCGACCTGTTGAAGATTATACAATTGATTTCATGCAATGGATGAACCTTACTGGATTTGATAACACGGCCCTTGTAGACAAATATCGACATGGCATGCACCCCTTACTAGCCAGAAGACTCATGGAAGTCGGTGGACTTAAAGTCACCGATAAACTTATCGATTGGGTAGACAAAGCCGCGGAATACGAAAGGAATCGCCGAGAGGCTAACTTCGGACGCACTCAGCAAAACCTTGGACGACCTCAGAATCAGAACTCCGGACGCCCCCAAAATAACACGAATCCTATAAACCCATCAACACCAAACACGCAAAAGACACCCGATCGTTCCAACCTCACGGTATCCCAAGGAGGAAATCGTATGGATCTAGACCAACTTAAGAAAGAAGGACGCTGTTTTTATTGCAAAGAGAAAGGACACATGTCCAACACATGCCCTAAGAAACCTCGTGGACCTTATGTACAACGTAACGTAAATATGGACTCTTCTATACCAGTAGCTTCCACTAGCGGAATAGTAGAATTACCAGATGTAACTAAATTATCGGAAGAGCAACGTGCTCTCCTCATTGCTCAATTGGGTTTTCCCCAAGGCCAGCAGTGAGCGCAAACTCGCCGGCCTCATTTTATGTACCTTCTAATGTAACTGTACCTACGGTAGATCTGGAATTGAAATATGTATCGTTACAAAAAGAAAGAACCAAACGCGCCTTCCCTGATCAGGAAGTAAAACCTGGAAACGTGTACTGGGTCGCACGGAGATTAAAAGACCAAACACCGGAACTTGCTTTAGCCACGTTGAGCATTTGGACACATCCCAAACGAAGACCTGAAGTAATTCAAAAAACGATCATGGAATTAAACAATCTTTCAGATCAAGATGTGATTCCAGCGTTAAAGGAATTAAAAGGACCAAAAAGATTTATCCGAGGAACAAACAGAAATCAAATGGATCTTGATTTAATGGTCACCACATTGGATACTCAACGAACATACAGACTAAAGGCATTACTTGATAGTGGAAGTACTGGGACCTGTATTAATCGAAGATTCGTAGAGGAACATCAACTCACAACAAAGAAGTATCCACGACCTTCCCCAGTTTACAATGCGGATGGAACACTTAACAGTGATGGATCTATTACCGATTATGTCGAACTAAGAGTAAGACATGGACGACATGTAGAAATATTACAACTAGCCGTTATTAATCTAGGAAAAACATCTATGTTTATCGGACACGATTGGCTTCGAACCCATAATCCAGAAATAGATTGGAAGGAAGGACTGATTAAATTCACAAGATGCCCGATAGAATGTACTCCATTAATAAACACGATGGATCCAGAAGAAGAAGAATCTGATCTAGATGAACAAATAAATCTTGAATCGGACGATCACATCATAGCAGTCAATATATTCGAACAAATTGAACTAAGAGCATTTCAAACCATGGCTTCAAAAATAGCTGAAGCACAAAATCAGCAGAAACCGAAGAAACATTGGAAGGAAACAGTCCCAATGTATTATCATGAGTTTGAAAAAGTATTCGCAAAAGAGTCATTCAACAAACTTCCTCCTCGACGACCATGGGATCATGCAATCGAACTACTCCCAGGAGCTACTTCATTTGATTGTAAAATTTATCCATTAAATCTAGACGAACAGAAGCAACTAGATGAATTCCTTGATGAGAATCTAAATTCAGGACGTATCAGACCTTCGAAATCACCCTGGGCTTCACCATTCTTTTTCATTAAAAAGAAAGATGGATCTTTACGACCAATCCAGGACTATCGAAAACTAAATGAAATGACAGTTAAGAATAGATATCCTTTACCGTTGATTCAAGAGTTAATAGATAAATTGAAAAAGGCAAGATACTTTACTAAATTGGATATTAGATGGGGATACAATAATGTTCGAATCAAAGAAGGAGACGAACAGTATGCCGCATTTAGAACTAATCGAGGATTATTCGAACCCTTGGTTATGTTCTTCGGACTTACAAATTCCCCGGCCACATTTCAAACCATGATGAATGATATCTTCAGAACGGAAATTAATGAAGGAACAGTGATCGTTTACATGGATGATATTTTAATATTCACCGAAACACTAGAAGAACATAGAAAGATGGTTAAAAGAGTTCTTAGGAAATTAGAACAATACGAATTATATCTTAAACCAGAAAAGTGTTTCTTTGAAAAGGCTGAAATCGAATATTTAGGACTTATTATTTCAAAGAATTCTGTACGAATGGATTCTGCAAAAGTAAAAGCCGTAGTCGACTGGCCTGTTCCCAATAATAAACGAGAACTTCAACAATTTCTTGGATTTATAAATTTCTACCGAAGATTCATACAAGGATTTGCAAAAATAGCAAAACCTCTTCATGAATTAACCGGAAAGAATGAATGGAAATGGGAACTTAGTCAAGCATTAGCATTCTCCGAGTTAAAGGACCAAATAATATCAGCACCAATTTTAGCAATGCCGAATGATGAAGGAAAATATCGCGTAGAAGCTGATTCCTCTGATTTTGCTAATGGAGCCATATTATCTCAGGAACAAATTGACGGGAAATGGAGACCAATAGCCTTTCTATCACATGCTTTAAGTCCAACTGAAAGGAATTACGAAATCTATGATAAAGAAATGCTTGCAATAATGAGAGCATTAGACACATGGAGACAGTATCTTTTAGGAGCTAAACAAATATTCGAGATTTGGACAGATCATAAAAATCTCCAATATTTTAAAAAGCCACAAAAATTAAATAGACGACAAGCAAGATGGCATACAGAATTATCGGAATTCCATTACACGTTACATCATAAACCGGGAAACCAAATGACTAAAGCTGATTTATTATCCCGAAGAGCTGGACACGAACAAGGCGAACACGATAATGAAGACATTATACTTCTTAAACCAGAACACTTCAGACAAACATATGAAGTTCACGGAGAAGATGAAGACATAATGGAACAAGTTCGGAAATCCAGAAAAAACAAGGATAAAGAAGTAATTAAAATGCTTAATCTTAAATCAAAAGATTGGGATGAGTCATCTGAAGGTATAATAACGTGGAAAAACCGAATTTACATTCCTAAGAATGCTAAATTAAGAGAACGCATAATTAAACTATGTCACGACTCTGCAATATCTGGACATCATGGTGAATATAAAACTATGGAATTAATCACGAGAGACTACTGGTGGCCTAGAATAATGGCAGACATAAAGAAGTATGTTTCAGGATGTGAAGCATGTCAAAGGACAAACATACATCGATCGAAACCAATAGGTCTATTAAATCCTAATAGCATTCCAGAAGGACCCTGGCATACTATATCAATCGATTTTGTAGGACCACTTCCATATTCACAAGGATTCGATTTCTTAATGGTAGTCGTTGATCGATTTACAAAAATGGCAGCCTTTATTCCATGTAATAAAGAAATTGATAGTCCCGGAGTAGCAGAATTATATTTAGAAAAAGTATTTAAAAACTTCGGAATGCCACAACATGTTATTAGTGATCGAGGATCGCAGTTCGCATCTCATTTCACAAAAGAATTTACAAAACGACTAGGCGTAAAAATGAATTTATCTACTGCATATCGACCACAAACAAACGGACAAGTAGAAAGAGTAAATCAAGAGATAGAACAGTATCTTAGGATTTACGTAAACTACGACCAAGATGATTGGGCAGATAAAATAGCCGTCACTGAATTCAATTATAATGACACGGTACATCGAGCAACAGGATATACACCGTTTTATTTAATGTATGGACATCATCCTTATGGAGGAATAAGACCAAACGGAACATCACGAACTATTGGAGTAGATGAATTTATATCCACAATAACCAAAGCTAGGGAAAATGCTAAGGCAGCACTTACATTATCCAACGAAGCAATGAAACGAGGATATGACAGAAATAGAAAGGAATCACCTGAATATAAACCTGGAGATCTAGTTTACATAGAAGGGATTAATATTAAATCCGACAGACCGGTTGCAAAATTAGATGACAAACGATACGGACCCTTTAAAGTAATAAAGAAAGTAGGATTAGCCTCATATGAAATTCAATTACCGAAGAACTGGAACCGAAAACACCCCGTGTATAACACACAATTACTTACGAAACATGTTCCGGCACAATACAAATCACAACAGAAACTGAAACCTCCACCTGCTGTTGTGATAGATGATCAGGAACAATACGAAGTAGAAGCAATACTTGCTTGGAAAATAAATCGGAAAAAGGTTCTCTATAAAATTAAATGGAAAGGTTACTCCTACGATCATTGTACATGGGAACCGATTACGTCATTAACCAGATCGAAAAGTCTTTTAAATAAATTTCATCGGGAAAACCCGGAATGTCCAAACATATAAAGCGACAAACTTTTACGAATGATAATTATTCAAAATGCTCTCCAACAACATCACTCTTTTGATTTACGTAATCGTAATCTTCATTCTATGCATGGCCGTATTCATACTCGGTCACTACATTCCTCGAATAATACTTCGTATCCAAGAACGACCCCCACGAACAGAAGAATCTATTGAAATGTCGTGAGGACACGACTCTTAAAGGGGGGGTAATGTTAGGATTTCGTCATTTATCTAATCTTCTTATCTAATCATATCTTATCTATGTCATGTGATAGTCACATGACCTACAATGCGGACACCATGCGTATCAACATACGTTACTCATCATGACTGTGGGCACAGTTACACAGTTCGGCCATACGTATTACATGAGTTCTTAATGTAGAAGCACAGTTAACATGCGTTGTAGTGTAGGCTAATGTACATGCGATTACTTCATGGTTCTTTTCTATAAATACGGTCTTTCTAGTTAGTAGTTCGTTATTCTTGTGCTAGTTTATTCCAGATTAGCAATAAGACTCACTTCTCTTTCACGTTCAAGTGTTTAAGTTCGGCTTCGAGTATTTTGCTCGTCTGTCGCTAACAAACACGTATTAATGGGGTAGTGGTAACCTGGGTCGTTACCATCTGAAAGTCTGACAGAATATAATCGACCCGCCGGGAGTTCGATTCTCTCTTAATGCATAATGTCAATGTAATGGCTTTTTACATAATCTTCAGTTTAGGTGCTGATATAGCTTGGGACGAGGGATGTTTTTTATATTTCGAGGACTTTAGTGGGGAGAGGGTACAAATCTGTTCGTGTTAATTATGATTTGGTGCGCGCTGTATCATATCATATCAGATAATGATCCGACCGTGACAATAAATACCACAAGCACAACACGACGGAAGTCCACTTGTTCCGTATCCCCCTCGATATAATATTGAGTGTTAGGAACAATCGTATACGATCATGATCGACAGATCATTAACATTCACTACGTTTCTTCAATGCTTATTATAAACGAGACATCATATATATCATGTCTGTCATTGTCATTGTCATATCCTGCCTTCAAATGCCTATACTTAAAGACCCGACTTGAACGCGAGGGAACAGTGATACATATAGCAAAAGATACGATCACGGTCGTATGGTTTTCATCTATATCTGTATCATAAGTGCGCAATTGTTATATAGTGATTTGGATATGTCTGTCATTGGATTATCAAAGGTCAACTACCACATGCATTAATGGCCCAGAGGTAGTGGCAACCTGGTCGTTGGCACTCCTGATCCGCTTGGAGTTCGATTCTTAGAGTCTTAATGCATGTATTGCTTTAACGGAATGTGGCTACATATATTAAATATTTTGCAAGGTCACTGGACTCGTTTCGAGGTTGGATTATAAATTTAATAAAGCTTGAAGTCGAATCTGTGAGTAAAGTATTCACGATAATTGACATTAGCACCAGTATCAAAGGTCAACTACCACATGTATTAGTGGCCCAGAGGTAGTGGTAACCTAGCCGTTGGCACTCTGGATCCGCTCGGAGTTCGATTCGTTAAGTCTTAATGCATGTATTGCTTCGGGATCCGCTACATATATCAAATCTTTTGCAAGGTCACAGCACATTAAATAGAATTTCAAGGTTTGATTATAAGTTTCGGGT
Source organism: Cyathus striatus (assembly GCA_025738555.1). NCBI lineage: Eukaryota > Fungi > Basidiomycota > Agaricomycetes > Agaricales > Nidulariaceae > Cyathus > Cyathus striatus. The sequence continues at coordinate 89,198 of JAOVFP010000017.1, forward strand.
GGATTGTTAACGCTCAATGTTCGTCTGTTCCTGGAACTGTATGAATTGATGTTAGCACCGATAAAGTTGAAGGTCCCACTAGACGCATTAATGGCCCAGAGGTAGCAGTGGTAACTTGGTAATTGTCATTCTCGATCCGCTCCGAGTTCGATTCTCTGAGTCTTAATGCATGTGAGCAGGATGTCAAATATGTTAAATCTTTTCTTGAAGTCACTGTACATGTTTACGGGAATTGATGCGTTTAAGATGCGTTGACTGAACTTTCAATAAAATGGTTTACGAATATAAAATCAACCGTAAAATATTCCACACTCTCGACTCGTGGTGGAAGAACCGTTGTTGAAGCCCCCTGCTCAGATACATTTGCTTACCCATGAATGTGCATACGGTGCATGGTACTCCGAGGAATGATAAACCGATTAGACTACGTTCCATTCTACATGACTTCCAATCTACAAATATAAGTTTCCATTCCGGTCGGTTGCATAAGTTCCGATTCAAAGTATAATAAAAGTATTTTGAATGTATCACAAATAAGAAAGACGACAGCTCATTGCAATGCAGACCCATGAGATAATAAGGAATTTTCACGTTCTTTTCACCCATTCACTGTATTTTAACGTGCATTAATGGGGTAGTAGTAACCTGGGTCGTTGCCATCTGCAATTCAGACAGTACTATATCGACCCGCCGAGAGTTCGATTCTCTCTTAATGCATTATGCATTGAAGTGGGTTCTGTAATATTTTGGAGTGGGATACTATTAAATGGTGGGGAGAGGTACTTAGTATCGGTTCGTGATAATGTGCTGTTTGCTATCAAATCATATCACTGCATAGCTTATCACAATACTGCTACCCATAAATACGACACTTCGTGTCATTTTCACCCATTCACTACAACTCAACACGCATTAATGGGGTAGTGGTAACCTGGGTCGTTGCCATCTGAAAGAAACTCTGAATATAGTCGACCCGCCGGGAGTTCGATTCTCTCTTAATGCATTTGTTCTAATTCAAATAGTTTTTACACAGTTTTTAGTTTAGGTGCTAATATATCTTGGAATAGGATATGCACTTTTATAAGATTTTGAGGAGGGCTTTAGTGAGGAGAGGGTACAGTCGGTATTTGGTGCGCGCTGTATCATATGTATCATATCATATCAGATAATGATCCGACCGTAACAATAAATACCACAAGCACAACACGACGGAAGTCCACTTGTTCCGTATTCCCCTCGATATAATTTTGAGTGTTAGGAACAATCGTATACGATCATGATCGATAGATCATTAAACATTCAATACGTTTCTTCAATGCTTATTATAAACGAGACATCATATATATCATGTCTGTCATTGTCATTGTCATATCCTGCCTTCAAATGCCTATACTTAAAGACCCGACTCGAACGCGAGGGAACAGTGATACTTATAGCAAAAGATACGATCACGGTCGTATGATTTTCATCTATATCTGTATCATAAGTGCGCGATTGTTATACGGTGATTTGGATATGTCTGTTATTGGAGTGTGAATGATACATACGCATATGTATGTATGTAAATAAGTTGGCCACAGTGAAGGGAAAATTGAACAGATCAAGTCAGTGGACTTTAAGCTCGGGGAATTGTGTCAAGTTCAATGGTGAGATCATTAATATGGGGTTTTGCGGTGTTCATAGCTGTCAAGAGTCCAGAGTCAAGATAAGAGTCAATGGGGACAGTGGCGGGAGTTTAAGATTACTCGACGTGACGTTGGGGCTGGAGCATGTACTTATAGATAGATAGATTATCATGGTGTCCACTGAGTCAGATGGTGGGATTGTGTTGTGGTGAGACTAGGGTTGTTGGTAGGGCTGGCTGGCGTAAGGAGACGAGTAGGATATACGAATAGAAAGTGTCAGTGGTGTTCCGTGTTCCGTAGTTGGTTAGGTGCGAGAGCGATATACGAATAGGAAGTGTCAGTGGTGTTCCTTGCTCCGCTGTTGGCTAGGTACGAGGCGATAAGCGGTATGTTGTTCCGTAGCATAGTTATCTTGCGTCGAGGCTCAGGGATAGCATTAGCTGTTGAACGAGCGAGAGCAATGATAGTGAGAGTAATAACAGCCTTAGTAGATTAGTACTAGTACTTGCAGTTGCTGTGCGGCAATATCGTGTACCATCAACGATGACGCGGACCTACCGGCTCGTCTGAGAGTAAACGCACAGTTATGTCATTCATTATCAGTGCACAGCTAATCAGATAACGTGGTCGTAGATACCTTGGCTCGGAAAGGAACAGACCGAGTCTGAAAGAGTGCGATGATTGAACAGAGATGTCGTATCAGTATCGCAGTGATGCAATGCATAGCCAGTCAGCCAAGTCAGCCTGAGACTCCGCATCCGTCGTTTCCAACTCCAAGTAATGCGCAGGTACGAGCCAGGCCAAGGCCCAAGCGCAGAAGAATACAAGAGCGCTTGAGTTTAGAACGCGCGCTTGGAATGAATGCCCTTCGAGAACAAAGGCGCGCCACTTTGAGTATCCAACCTTACTTAAAAATTAAGATCAAGGGAATCAATATGTTGAATTAAGTACAAAAGAGGCTAGGAACGAACAGCCACAGGCAGATGCCATACAGGCGACTGCCGAGTCCCGACGGTGGGTTTTTAATCTATTCTGATGTGTTGATGTGCGTTGGTGCGGGCTGGCATTGCTTGTTTTTCGGAGGCGACGTTGTGTGTTGAAGGGGGTGGATATATATGGAATAAAGAGGTGGAGAAGTGGGGAGTGGGGGAGCGGGAGAGTAACGGAAGTGGATCGCAGGATCAGCGTTGTCAATGAAAGTGGGTTCTAGAATGGTTGGTTACGAGGTGTCTGTCTCTGTCTCTGTCTGTCTCTGTCTGGTGCGGTGTCTGCGGGTGAGGGGAGGACGTGACACGTTGCACAATGAGGAAGGGAAAGGATTCAGGAGTGACAGCAGCAGTGACACGGTTAGCCAACTCCGGGGATTAATTAAAATTAAATAAAAGCACCGCTGACAAGGGAACCGAAAGTGAACTTATTGATTAGTCAGCTGACTATGACCTTATACAACCTAGCTAATTGAACCGGCTCGGGTTATCTAAGGAACACCCCCTTTGGTTGATCTGGCGCAGCCCAAGCCCTCTCTTCTCTTCACTTTCACCTTCACCTCCACCTTCACTCTTTCCATCCCCATCCCCATCCCTACCACTTCCTCCTCTCCCTTTCATCCTCCTCTCGCGACGAGGACCATCTCCAGAGGAGACTACAAACCCTGCAGAACCAGGAAAACAACCAACCAACGTAACCATGGGCGCGTGTATGTCCTCCGCCAACGACAACGACGCAAGGGCCAAAGCACACAGCGATGCCCTCCAACGACAACTCGACGAGGACAACAAGAAACTTAAACGAGAGTGTAAAATCCTCCTTCTCGGTGAGCTGGCTCTTCTCTTATACATTTGCGTATGGGGGGACAAAGGCGATGGGTCGTTTGTTGGATGTGTGGCGACTTAAAGGAAAGGGAGACTAAAGACTTTCATTCTACGGTTATGCATATACGCCTTTTGTTGTTCTCGCGGGTTTCTTTGTGTCCGTTATGTCTAGTCGTCGATACGCGCCCTAGACGAGGTTTCATTCTCTGCCCTTGTCCCCTCGGTGCTATCACACAGCACCATATCCATCACACTATACCCACATACATCACACAATCTCTTCATTCCCATTCTCCCATCTACCCATACTAACACACCCCAACCAGGCTCTGGCGAATCAGGCAAATCAACAATAGTAAAGCAAATGAAGATCCTGCACAAAGGCGGCTTCTCCCCCGAAGAGCGTCTTCAATACAGGCCTATCGTGTACCGCAATCTCATCGACTCGGCTCAGGAGGTAATTGCGGAGATCAAGAAGCTTGGGTATGAATACGAGTCGCCGCAGAATCAGGTGAGTGTGCTGTGGTTTGAATTGGGTTTGCTGCGGTGCTGTGGGTGGTGTGCCAGGTGTACTGTGGCGTGGTGCGGTGTGGCGGGTGGAGGGGTGGGAGTTGCGGTGGCGGGGGTAGCAGGGTACGGTCTGTTGAGTCTGGGCCATGCAGGGCGCGAGTACGATGTGATGCGGCGTGACTAGGGTTGAACATATCCCGGCGTGGGACGGGAAGAGGCTATAGCGAGATGTGGCGCTCATTTCATGCGGGTAGACTGAGCGCTGAGAGAGACCCTACGCCCACCTATTCATTCTTTCACACTCATTCAAATCCTTACAATGCTAACTAACTCCCCCTCTCACAGCTCCTCGCGGAAAAGATATACGCATACAATCTCGACCCTCGGCAGAAAGGCACAAGCTCAGAGCGCGCGGTGTTATACGGTCCCGGACCATTACCGGCCAATGAGAACCCATACGACCCCAGTAGCACAGTCAACCGCGGGTTGACGTTCAACCATGAAATTGCAGAGGCCATAGATGTGCTATGGAAAGACCCCGTCATCACGCGCGTTATGGATGAACATTCGGATGAGTTTTATTTGATGGATAGTGCGAATTAGTATGTCTTTTCTTTTTTTTGGTTATGGAAAGAGCGAGAGGGCTGATGGTGGTGGTGTAGCTTTTTCAAGGAGGTGATGAGAATTGGAGAGCCGGATTATCTGCCTAATCAAGATGATGTGCTGAGGGCAAGACAGAAGACGTATGGGATTATTGAGACGAGGTTCATGATGGGTCAATTATCGTGAGTTGGTTTTTCCGCTCCTCTCTTCTCTTTTTTTGTCTCCTATTCTCGTCACTGGTTGGCGTTGGGATCGCGGACGGGAACCGGCGGCCTCTTTCCTCTTCCTGCTCCACTGCACCCGCTTTATCGATATTCCATCCCCTGGCGGCTCGAGAGCGAACCGATCCACTCGTGCTGACGCACCCGAGACGTCCAAAAACAATTTGCTTCCGCCTTCCCGCTTTTTTAATCGTTTCCTTTTCGGGATGCACTTGGGCATGTTTTTTGCTTCCGCTTGTCTTGTCATGTGCTTGTCCAGCACTTGTCGCGGGAGGAGGGAGAGGGGCGGGTGCCTCGTCTTTGCCTTCCGTCTCCGCTGAGGGTGTTGGGTCTTTCGTTTATGTGACTTGAATGATGTGATCGTGGTGCTGATTCTTTCTTTTGCAAAGGATACACATGTTCGATGTGGGTGGTCAGCGATCGGAGCGCAAGAAATGGATACACTGTTTTGAAAGTGTGACGAGCATCATCTTTTGTACGTCGCTCAGCGAGTACGACCAGACGCTTTTGGAGGAGAAGAAGCAGGTGTGTTTGGGCTGCTCGTTTGTGATGCTCTCTTGTTGACTGTTTTGTAGAATCGTCTCCAAGAGTCGTTGTCTCTTTTCGAGAGTATTATCAACTCGCGGTGGTTCCTTCGGACATCTTTGATCTTGTTCTTGAATAAGATTGATGTATTCAAGGTTAAGATTATGAAGGTGTGTTTGCTGTTTCTTGTGGTTCGTGGGGGCTGAGCTGATTCTGGTTGGGTAGATCCCTTTGGAGCGTCATTTCCATGAGTACACTGGTGGACGCGATGTTAACAAGGCGGCCAAGTATATTCTATGGAAATTCATGCAGTTGAACAGGGCGAAGTTGAGCGTGTATCCTCAGTATGTCTTCTTTCTTTCATGGTTGTATGCGGTGCTGACTGGATTGGATAGTTTAACAGAGGCGACGGATACAAACAATATCAAGCTGGTCTTTGCGGCACTAAAGGAGACAATTCTGCAAAATGCACTCAAGGACTCCGGGATACTATAGCGCATGCGCTTCACGTTTTTTTTACGATTGCTTTCCTATGTTTCATGTTTTAGGTGAGTTCAGTTTCTTTTCTTTTTGAATTTGTGGGATTGTGGTTCGCAGTTTGTGGGGACAGTCGTCATCTCGACGAGTGGCGGCCGACCGACCGACGTTTTCTTGTTCGTCGTTCGTTGTCTCATGCATCCAAGCACGACCGGGGTCGACGCGGCATCTGTCATATCATATGTTTTGGTTAGGGTCTGATAAGACCCTCCGGCTATTGACGTCTAGACCTTGGCTTTCTTCCCACATGCATGTGCGCTACCGGAATGTGTGTGGGGTCGACTCGATCGCGCCGGCTCGGTTTCATGCCGACAGACGTCTGAGAGCCTCACCCTTCCTCTCCCATCGCATCTGATGTCGTGACCTTGTTTCTTTCGTCGTGAATCTGCCAATCTGCTGTTCTTGTTTGGTTGCCGCTTTCCTTTGTTCCCCCATTGTGCTTTCCTTATATTCCTTGTTTTCTTCGGAACAGTTGATGTGGATGGATGTGATTACTAACTCCGATTTTGTTACGTAGATTCCATCCCATCCTACCGTATCCCCCCTGCCTTATCCTGTGCTATATTATCGCTTGCATCACGTTCTCTTGTCACATTCGGTCTCTTTTCAATGCATGGATCTCGTGTCCCTCTTCAGTGCCCCCCGCAATCATCCATATACGATTACGATTCCTTATAGTCGTGCTTCACTATCTTTCACTATTGGCTACTTTTTGTGCATGTTTTCGGTCTGCACCTCCTACACCTGGTCTTTGCTTGCTACTGGCGCACTCTCTGGAGTTTCATCGTGGTTTTTCGCTCCTGGCATGCTCCTGGGATTTCGGAGAATAGTGGACGTGGGTTCACTTCCCATGTCAAGAACCTCACATGCGTCATATGCGTGTGGCGTAATTGCCGCCTTAGCATCGCCTCACCATCGTTTCTACTCTTTGGGGATGAGTTATTGAATGACCCAGGCTCGCCCTGTGTATACTGCGGTACAGCGACTCGAGCAGGCTTGGGCGCGGCGCACCGCTGGACGTTTCGGGGGTGGCTCCCTCTCACCCTCTCCCCCGCCTCCACTCCCCTTCCTTCCATTTGCTTCAGGCATATACGGATACTTTAGATGCGATAGGAACCCGGAACCGGACCGGTGCAGATCTATTTTTTCCCGTGGGGCGCTTCTCATTTATAGCACTTCTCTTTGTTCTTGTAGCTTCTCTTATTATTCTGGCGCTCTACTTCCCCTCTTTCCACGGTTATTTTTGTTTTATTCCCTCCCCACCCCGTTACTCGCTACGTACATATACATTCATCGTCCCTTTTTTTGCGGATTTCAGTTTTTGTTGTTAATATTGGATTTGGTCATCGTAGTATTATAGTTTTACTACTTTTTCTTTTTTTCTTTTTTTTGGAAACACGCTATGTACTATTAGGCTGTTATATTGAATGAAGAACGTGGTCTCCAGGAATATTGTTTTTAGTGCGTGACCGACGATTTTTTTGGCAGTAAATCTATGAGAGTTTCTTGTAACACGCTTTTAAATATCAATAGGAATGCGGTGCTTGACAGCTTGTCTCCAACAGCATCGGATACTGCTGTATAAGTCTTATATCCCTGACCGTTCTTTACTCGACAGCTGGTTTGTATACCAATCCCATTGTACTATTAGGCTGTTATATCAAATGAAGAACGTGGTCTCTGATGACCGATCCTTGCCAGCTGGTTTGCATACCAACTCTATGAATCCACTCGGAGAAGCTGAACCTACGTTCTTGGATGGCGTCTTGCCTCGTGAGTTAATTCGCTAGCTTACTTAACCTTACTCACTATCATTAGAACCTGATCAAGTCTCCGTTCAAGTAACCCAAACCATCCAATACAAGTATGATCCGTACTATGAAGATTTCGACGAAGGCTACTCAGACGGTGATGAGGATGCAAAGACCATTAGTAAAGTTGCTCGCGAGATTATAGGGGGGAACATGAAAGGCCTTTCGATGAATGTCGACGATGGTGCTGCTATTGAGGCTATTGGGACCCTGTGTGCTGAGTTTGCGGAGGCGATGGGGGATAAGGTGAAATACAGGTATTTATTGACCAATCGAGGAGGTAATGCCCAGAAGCTTGTTAATATCCTTCAAATGGTGGGTAGTTATTTGCTTTCATTCGTACTGTCAGTTATATACTGATGTGCAGCTCCTCGACTATCCGTTTCTGGATCAAAGTCTGAAACCTGGACTGCTGAAGGTTTTGACCAGAGTTTCAACTAGGGCCTCAGTATTCCCAACATGTTTAACGCTTCATGATGTCCAGTTCGAACGGGAACCCATTTTCGACGGCTTTCTTTCGCAAATATGGCAAGGGACCTTTCGAGGTCACACTGTAGCTCTCAAGGTTATAAAGATATACAGAGATAAGCACGTTAGTGATCTCTTAAAGGTGATATTTATCGTTGTTTCTTATGTCTCATATCTAACGAAGATACTAGTCTCTTTGGAGGGAAGGAATACTTTGGTCACATTTGTCGCATCCTAATGTTGTCCCGTTCTACGGAATTTATCATCTGCACAATATGGAGGAACAGGTCTGCCTCGTATCTCCCTGGATGAACCAAGGAAATATAGTAGATTTTATTTCACGGAACTCAAGAGCTGATCGTGTTAAATTCGTAAGATGTCTTATATCAATGATTGAACATCCTTTATGAGTTAAAACATAGATATTCGAAGTTGCAGAAGGGATAAGATATCTGCATGATAACAATGTTATTCATGGAGACCTGAAAGGTGTAAGTTATGGCTTACTATACCGTGTTTTGATTGAAGTTCATAGTACTTTTCAGGCGAACGTTTTAATAACAGAAGATGGAAAAGCAGCTTTGTGCGATTTTGGGTTGTCAACGGTGACTCTAGACTTTGATATTATGGCATATACGTCCATCGAAACAATACCACATGGTAGCGGGACGCTGCGATATCAGGCACCGGAGTTATTTGCACCGGAGGACGCAACAGAGCCAAAATTAACCAAGGAGTGCGATATTTACTCGTTTTCTTGCCTCTGTTACGAGGTCCGACATCTACAAGTCTATTCGATACTTCAGCTGAATTCATGACAGGTCCTGACCAATAAGATCCCATTTTATGAGATACCGTTTGAGCCAGCTGTGGTATTTCAAGTACATAGCGGAAATCGGCCTTCTCGCCCTCCCCCAAACGACCCATCCTGGAATTTCTGGGGTCTCACTGAAGACATCTGGAAGCTAATAGAAAACTGTTGGAGTCAGATTCCTGCCTCACGTCTCAATGCCGAGGAAGTGGTGAATGCACTTCGTTTACACTTGAGCGATTACGATGACACGAATAACGAAGGAAAGGAGTTATTTTCCGGCGCTGCGTTTCGGCGCCCTCTATATGATATTAGATATATGTCAACGACCAAATTCCAAGATCCAAACGCCGACGGTAACTGGAACAGTAAAGTTAAACTCTCGGCTCGGCTACCCTACCGCACCCCGGGAATACGAATGTGGAGAGCTCGTTCCATCCTTACCATGCGATCAGGAGACAATACTATGTATAGCGACCCATCGATCTATAGTTACAATACCGAGTTTGAAAGGCGGGAAGCAAGTTTACGTCTGAAGGCCCCTTCCATTATATCAACTGCGCTTTCCACACTTTCTGAGGACACATTCTACGCCGGAAGGTCTCAAACAGATCCGTATAAAGTCTTACTAGTCGGTTAGTGTTGTCAGTAATCGAATTAGATTCTGATCAAATGATTGAAATATCCAGGTGCCTCCCAAACCGGTAAATCTACGATTATTAAACAGCTTAAGATAGCTTATGGCGAGGGATTCTCGAATTCGGAGAGAGAATCTCTGTTTGAAGTTGTATTTCAATCGTTCGTTACAGCTGTACAAACGGTTGTGGACTACATGAATGAAAAGAATATTGGGTGCTCACATCCAATGGGAAAGGTATATGATGCTAAGTAGAAATATAAACTCTTGCTGAAACATCGTACAGAGAAGTCATGAAATACTCAGACTTTCGACTTGGGAATATAGCCAAGAATATGTTGAATTAGCGATAATATTTCTCAAAGACCCAACAGTTGTGAAAATATTGAAGAGCGACTGGGCCAGATATAGGTTGAACACATCAAAGCAATAGTAAATACGCGCAGTTTGCAACTAGAAATTTCATCAACTGACGAATGGTACAAATTAGCTTCCTGGATCAAACATCGCGATTTAAAGATCCAAGCTTTCTCCCTAGCGATGACGATATTATACATGCAAACCATAGAACAACTGGAATATGGGAGACCGATCTCAAAATGAGGAACTTACAGTTGAGTTGCATTATTTTGCACGCAAACCCATTCTCAAACAAATAAACAAGCAGCATTCGTGTCTACGACGTGGGTGGAACGCGGTCTGAGCGTAAGAAATGGATCCACCGTTTCGAATCAATAACAAGTGTTATTTTCTGTGCTGCCTTGGACGACTACTATAAGGTGATATCGGAAGACAACTATACTGTGCGTTCCATTCATCACTATAATTGCCTGTTGTTGTACTGAAATCTGGCTAGAATAGGATGGAGGAGTCCATTGTCTTATTTGACGCTATACATAATTCACGTTGGTTTGTTGGAAAGCCTACTATTCTCCTCCTCAACAAATTCGACGTATTTAAGGAGATCCTACAAAAGGTACGAATATATGCGCATTTAATTCTAATTTCTGTATTATTAAATAATCGAATGTTTATAGATACCTCTGCAAGATCCCGAGTACCACGGCGGAGGGGATGTTTCCAAAGCAGTAGGATTTATTTTGCAGAGATACAGAAAATGTGTAGGGTCAATTCAAAAGCCCATATATCCCCAGTGAGTATATATCTCACAATCTACTTTAAATTTACTCATAATGTATATCGAAGCTTGTTACAAGCGACAGATTGGAGGAATGTTAGACAAGTATTTAGAACGGTACGAGACGAAATTCTGATGACGGCGCTGGAAGATCATGTAGTTAATTTAAAACTACTTGATTAGTAGTTATTTGAATTGGCCAATCTCTCGTATGGCAAAGAGTGTCGCAAGGATCGATCGTAGCGGCACAGTGCCCACAATCGCTTGCCTCTGATTGTCATTCAAGGTTGAACTGATGTATCCGAATGGCGCATCTGCTATCACACGCCGCCATGTCTTGGTTTGTGCAGTAGCGTTGAAAATGGATCATTTAAAACGCCAAGCGGCCAAACCATTACAAGTAAGTGTTAACAAAGATTGGGTATATTAACTACATAAATAGCTACCAAGAAATTCACGTTGAAGAGGTATGTAGAAAAGTTCAAACGTTATGCTTGAGTCTATCGAAAAAGCTGATTTGGCTTGGATTTGGGCATGTTTGAAGAAGCCCGTCGCACAAGGCAAATGGGTACTCAAAGAAACTCTGGAGCACAGAACCCTGTAGTTAAAAGCCAAGGAAGAGACCGTCTCGAACCACGGTGAGGATGTCATGTAGCTCGAGCCTCGATGTCAGGCTGAAACAGCCACATCAAACTCGGTGATGCCTATCAAACTTATGACTCACTTCAATATACATACTTGGACTCGTCCAAATGGAATGGCATACGTAAGCCCATTACTGTAAGTGCTATAGAAAGTTTAAAGGATCGTTAGTGACTTAGAGTTAATCATGGATTCACTACTCAACATGAGCGACAAGAGATATAGTTTGGTGCTAGATATAACAACACGATGTACGAAGAACTCGCAGCCAAGATTATAACGAAAACTGCATAATTACATTATATCACTAATTTAGTAACTACAATAAGGACTTACCACATATGTTTGTAAAAGGAGTGGACAGAGAAAATAGCGCATAAGAAGCAAAATGAACAGACCGTCCATGGCACCAGGCACGAAAACGAACTGGCGACAATAAGAACCATAAAGGGTATCCAAAAGCAAAGCGTATATCAGACTTGGTTTATTACGCCGACTAAAGCAGTACGTAGAGACTCAGCGTCGACGCGTTGCACAAAACTACTCTTCATCAGTAACGATATCATAACAAGCACGGGGAAAGACGCACCAAGGGTGTACATTAACAGCCTTCCTGTTCTCGTCCAAAAATTTACCCAGAATGAACTTTTTAGCCTTTTCTATGTCGTCACCCCCGTCATATGAAGGGAACGCATCGTCCAGCGGCATCTACACATTTTTAACCTACTTAAGAAAGAATGTTGTAGAAGGTGCGGCAGAAAACGTACCTTGGGAAGGTTCCGCTGTAACAGATCCACATCCGTGAGTAGGAGGGTGACTTCACTCCGCGCGAACCACCGTGAGGAGAGGATGGATCGGAACAGGACAACAGAATCTTGTAGACGGTTCTACAGCGTCAAATTCAGCACTAACTCCAAACACATACGAACGCCAACGTACCACCTCCTGTCCGTCCTCAACTATATCAACGTAATCCCCCACAGACACACAGAATACGATACGCGACACGGACTCGAAACATTGTAGCCATTTTTGGCGGGGTGAGTGCGAGCCAACGGTAAATACACGGATGCTAGGAATCTAGTTGGTTAAAAGAATCTAGAGCGAGGTCTAGAGGGAACGTACGGTATATTGGATGTGGGGATAATAAATTCGGTAATTCCATTTGTCCGCTCCCGCGAGCGGAGGACGTCCGTCTCCGTAGGCACGTAGTTAGGTGCTCCTATCCGTAGTGCATTATCAAAAAAGCTGCATATCATCAGCAAGTGCGGAGACGTAGGAAATCGGGAAGCTTACTATCTCGCACGTTCGGGTAAGCGGAAAGAGCTTGAAGGGTTGTCGATAAGTGAGCGGACCGCTGTGTCGTGCCAAACTTTGTGAATGGCATGTGCAATGTAGGCTGGGAGCGAAACGTCTTTGTTGAGGACGCTACCGGGGATGTATGCCGCAGGTATAGTTGACGGATGGGAAAGGGAGGCCGCGAATTGGGATGGGGAAGGCGAGTGTGGGTCCAGCTTGAAGTCCAGAATTTGCTGTAATAGTTCCTGGCAAGGTACGAAGATCAGAGCAGATCATAAAGGTACGAAGGGTACTACGCACTTGGTTTGATTCATTCTCGCACTCGACTCCCACTGTAGTCACATAATCGACCAAAGCCAGAGCGGGATCCACCAAATTGCGATAAACGATAGGTCGATAGTCTTCAAGGTACTGCGAGGTAAGGCCTTTTTGGTGAGTCATGCGGATTGCTTTGAATATGGTAGAGCGCTCAGCATCGTCCGAGCCTGTAAAACGATGACCATGAGGTCATGTCAGCCTAGAAAGAACAGTAGACCAAGCGACATACCGAGGAGTAACACCTTCACCTCTGTTGCCCTCTTGCAATCTTCCTGCAGTCTCAGGTCGATCTCCTTGGACCGAGCCTTCGCAAGGCGAGCTGCCACAGACATACGCCGACCGAGAACCATCGTTGTGTGTAACCAGGTCGATAATGAAGGATGAGAGTTTGGTGGGTCGTAAGAAGGTGCGAGTGGCCCGCGAAAGGGGAATAAAGTATATAAATCTGAGATGTTTCGTATTTTAATTCTTTTACCGCGTGATAGCAACTGAATCGAAGTGGGTTCAAGGGCAGCAGCTGCATGGGCGTGGAACCTTTGGAGAGGCTTCTACTTTCACGCAGGGCCATCACAACGGTTGCTGGGTAGATGAGACGGGCCATGTGACGTCACATTGGTCTGTTTGTTTGAAAACATACAGTTGATACGCCACAGTCAGTGGAAGTCACACTACGGTGACTAAGTAGAACCGAATTACTTACTCCAGGTCAGTGGGCCTACGGGCCCGATTCACGCAATCCATTCTTGTGGCCTTGACATGCCTGCGCCGGGCGGCGCACGGTGGGCATCGAATCGGAGTGATACTTATAAGGAGATGGAACAAGTTACCCCTCCATGCCAAGTGGGCGATGTTAGCTCCAGACTCCAGTCCAGGATCCTTACATTAGTAATTACAAGAGTAAAAGAAAGTAGTATACATCGTAGTACTTCTGTACACCGAAAGACTTACCATACCCTCCGTAGTAGTCCCTACAAGGTTCGGAGTAAAAGAACCAATGCAGAACCTGGATAAACTGGATTAATGGAGACGACACTTTCCCGGGAGAACCGTCGGGTAAATTAAGATTTATTCTCATCTTGGGGGTTTCCCATAAAAAGTGATCGTCGCGACCACGCTCAGTGCGTGTCTAGTACCAATCGCAAACGATCGCTTCGTTCTCGTTCAAAAATTTAACGAAACCAGTCATTAACAAAGCGATAGGGCCAATAATCTACGTTTATCAGAGGAACCTTCGCTTTGGATGTTCAGGAAAAAAGACGGAAAAAGGAATGTTGAAGAATTCTCACGAGTAAGATCTTCTGAGACAAAGATCAACGTACATTCCGTGCCTATGTATAAATAGCAACAACATAGACAACCGTCGGTTCTGCAGTTTGTCGAGTTCTTCAGTACAACCTCTCCACGCTGCCCTAAAAATGAATATCGTGTGTTAAAAAATATTCACAGGCTATCGCGAACTCTAAGTTTGCTGAGCTGCACACTCACCTATGTAGTCGTGCTTGAGGGAGAGGCAGAAATACTAGTATTTAAAAGCAACGTAATTCACTGGAGAACCTTATAGCAACACCGGCCGGGCACCTGCCAGGTGTATTTCTTAGTACGCCAACGTACATAGGCATCAGTCCCTGTCATGGAAGACATCAGCCATTCCCTGGAAGAAAAAAAAACCAATTTGACGGGTGTTCTAGCATTATTTCGGTGCTTCCAATAAACACAAAAACATGAAGAGGTAATTGCCAACGGCAGCAATTCGAACCAGGACTGGCTGGTTCACGTATGTAATTGCAAAGCAGAGAATGCTCGACAGAAAATGAGTAACGCTTCAGCATCGAAATACTCTAAGTAGCTGATTCCTTCCTGAAGGTGAAGAGAGCAAACAAAGATTAAACGTAGAGTTCTAAGTATTAAGCGACAAATTCCTCAGCAACCTAAGACGAGTAAGATACTCGCCGTTGCCAGGAACTTTAGAGGATTGTCCGCGTCGAGTAATCGCATTTGTAGCTCGCAGACGGTGACCCAAAACTAGGGAATTTCGGCGTTCGTTAAACCCTTTACTAAAACTTATCGTGACTACTACACCCTCCGCTCATAACAACGTCTCTACTGTGGACGTAAACACAGCGGTAGTTGTATGTAGAGGTCCCTGTACCGGCGTTCAATGCCCGAGTACTAGCTCATGATTTTACACGGCGTTGTCGTATGAAAGAGGAAGTTTTAGAGAAGCTTGAGCAGATTATAGATGTGCGGGTGTAAGATGTGGGCGGGTGATATGAATTGTCGACCAATTGTGGGGTGTGGGCAGGCTGTGCGTGGGTGGTGGCGGTGGTGGCGGTAGTGAAACTTTTATGTACTTATATACATTCCCAAGACGCGCAGTTCAGTTTCTTCAGTTTCTTCAGCTGATACTGCGCTTTCCTCGGACACTCCCTTATCACCTCCCATATAGTATTCAGCACCCTTCATGCTACTAGAGCAACAATTGAACTAAGGCGGGACGCGGATCTCCAACTAAGAACACACAAGGAGAAAAGAGCGCTGTCTCATCAGGTTTATCCAGCTCAAACATAGGATCATAATGAATGGTCCATCATTCTTCCTCAGCTTTAGTACTTGTTGAACAGGAAGGTACACATGCCGGAGAACACCGTGTTAACGAGCGAACGTTCATGAATGCATTATGAGCAATGACCACTCGGTGACGACCCCGCAAAACTAAGCATATGCTCGAGGACGAAAATGTACTCTACGCCACAACTATGATCCGGCTCGATAGACCCACATTCACCAACAATCCAAAACCGGAAGGTACATCGTACCCATCTTCCCCAAGCATCATTCATTTCGTTCTGTGACTGAAACGCGTCCAGCTCGAACATAGGATCATAATGAATGGTCCTCCATTCTTCTTCAGCTTCAGTACTCGTTGAGCAGGAAGGTACACACACATGCCGAAGAATACCACCGCATCTCCACGAAAGAATCGCTGGAGGTGCACCGTGCTAACGAGCAAACATCGTACATGCATTACGAGCAATCACCGCTCGGTAGACGGTAGACGATCCCGTAAGGCTGAGGATATGCTCGAGGACGAAGCAGCGTTCTATGCCACAGCTAAGATCCGGCTTGATAGACCCAGATTCACCAGCAATCCAGAACCGGAAGGTACAGCGTACCCGTCCTCCCCGAGCATCTTTCATTCCGTCAACTGTGACTGAAACGCGAACCGCATGGACTTCGGCCAGTCATTCACCAGCCCCTTGACCTCGAAAGACCTTGAGGTTGAAGGTCTCCTGGAAAAGCGAAGTACGCGTAAATCACCTCGTTAATGGAGGTATAAAACGCTTGGTGAGAGCGGAGGGAGCTGTCGAAAGGGTGAGGATCGTGCCGCCGTCAAAAGGAGAGGTAGCAGGCGTATTGATGACAGCAGGCCCGCCCAACACACAAAAAAGCCGATATCGGGAAGACATGCCCGCGAGCCGTCGTCCTGAATCACTTCATTCGAAGTTTCGATGTGCCCATCTAAACCCAATAGTTAAAGTTGTATCCAGTCGGGAAAGATCACTTAAAACAGACCTCGACTCATGCATTCTGGCAATGGTCTATGCTCGTCCCAGCTGTCACATTATTCTAGCTCCCTCTCCTTCAAAGAGCTTATTCTCTTCGCACAGAGAGTAGGGGTTGATACTATATAGCCTGTAGCCCAAGTTCTCAGTCGTGGGTTCTCTCTGACCACGCTATCCGCCTTCACTTCAAGTACAGGCCCATGCAGCCATTCTATGGTCTCAAAATCTCCATTCGTCCCCTTCTTAGTGACACGCGTTTGCGGGAGGTTTCGTGTGGATGTACGGAAGGGCGTATATAGAGGTAAGAAGCTAGTTGCAGAAGTGGGCAGGTTGGGCCACAGTAGGAGCAGCGTCGATATGTGAAGGTCTTCCTTACGCGACGGCTGACTGAATGATCAAAACTTCTTCGGGGCCCTCGTTCTCGGCACAACCAATGATATCGATGTAACAGCGTAGTCGCTGCAAGAAGTGGACAACCATGACGACGGGTTATAGATGGCATATCATCTGCAGGTTCATCACCGGGATAGCCCACTAGCCAGCAACTCCGTTCCCAGTCGTAACTCGTCTCAAATATGCGTCCGCAGGGTAAGACAAGGAGAGTCCATCTATACCAATCCAACGCATTCGTCAGTTACCTATAAACGGACCATAGCCTGTATGATTGAGTTAGTTAACGTGAACAAGAACAATGAGAATACGTACGTTGACAATGTTTTAAGATCTTGGAGAGATGTGAGACCCCCAGTAGTCCACTCGCTTATGAGCACTTTCACCCAGTAGAATGCACTCTCCCCCGTCCTGCCCCCCCCCGGTGCCCAACCTTCCGAGTCCTAGATCCACTGCCGCTCAGGAAAGGGGGAGGGTGGTGCTCCCCTTCTCGCTCCCTTCATCTGATCCACTCGTTCATCAATACTCCGCCCACTCCGCCCACAGCAACACCCGCTCCCTTGTCTTGAACCCCCAGGTGCACAATCTGCGGCACCAGCCGCTTCCGCTTCGCCTCTAGGCTCGATCCTCTTGCGTTTCACCCCGGCGAGAACACATTCAACGGCAACGCAGTGCTACCACCACCAACCAAAGAAACGACCTCCCCATCTACTAGCGCAGCCAGCTGTAGTATGATCCAACACACGGGTTATTGCTCATACCTCGGTGCTAGTAAATACTAAAGTGTACGAGACGACGCGAGCTGTGGGTGAATACTTCCGGTGGAGGGCTGGACGAAGATCCCAGCTGTTGAGATTTGGCTGACAAAGCAGCTGAATCTATTGCCAAACAAGCCAATCACATTGGCTAGAACAGAATTGTAATCAGAATGATCAGAGTTCAAGGGTATCTTGCACTGGGCCAATAGGGACGGCAGCGCAGTAGCCCTCGGGCCGCGAAATGCCATCATTTCGCGGGCGGCTGGTACCGGATTGAATCGCTGTTGTGAGTGAGCTCATTATGACCTCCCGTTCGAGGCCACTGACGCTCTCCAACTCGTCTCGATCCCTTATGCAATTTATTCCCAATGGCTAGACCGTGATCATGTCTTGGAGCTAGCTGCGCGAATGGTACAAAGAGTCTGGTGGAATTAGATGATCCGCATTCCTCCTCTCTTGTGCACCAGGTATTTCTCTTGTATACTAATATCTGTTTATTGACTTCCTCCTCTCTCGTGCACCAGGTCTCTATCACTATCACCATCTATAATTTTCGGCTATAATTTACCATCGTCGAACTTTGCTAAGTCCTTCCTCATAATCTAAACTATTGTACAACACACATGTCTGATGGAGATAGAGCCAACCAAGGAGGGAGCCCTCAACGAGAAGACAACGTTTCTGTGGATGAACTGTCTTCTGGAACACTCGAGAGAATTGATGGAACCAACAGGTTTCGGCTCACAGGATCTCGTCGACGTCCCTCATCATCAGCAGGTGGAAGCCGAGTTCCACAACAGGGAGGAACCGGGGATCGTCCACCAACCTCAACCTCAGGTCGAGCTCTGCAAGGTCCTGGACTGCCAGGACCACCTCGTCGTTCCAACACAAGAGAGGTACATCAACGCGACATTGAACAAGCGCCTCAACATGACGCTCCGAGAACGCCTCACATCCCGGATGGAGGCAATGACCCCATCTACGCTGGGGATATTTTTAAAATCTGATTTGGAAACGAGAATTGGGGAAATCATTAGTAAGTTCAGAGAAGGAGGGATTACTAAATCATACGCTGTTGCTAGTATTGGAAGACTGCTCCCAGAGTTTCAGCCAGGAGATGGATCCACAGCTGAGCAAGCCTTCAAGACCTACCTGGCAGACATCGATGAGCACCAACGTCAGCAAGGGAGAAGAGAGAAGGAAGGTAGAATCTGGCTGGGGAAGCACCAGGAGCCAGGCGGATATCCACCAACAGGTAACGGATTATGAAGAGCATGGTCAACAAGTCCAGGATCGATGTCATCTGGTTCGAGTGATTTCAGCAGAGAAGAGGGTGGCAGGAGGAAGAATTCAAACAAAAGACGTAGAATCTTCAAGGAAGATATGCCTTGGTTTGACGAAGAAGAGGACCAAATTATCTTCCACCACCCAGATCTCATCAAGACACAGGAAGCGCTCTGGATGTTCGCCAACAATCCTACTGCCGCTAAGAATTGGGCCATGGAGCGAGCTCGCATTGGACATTTCCCGGAGTCAGAATGGGACAATATCATCAGAGGCAGAGAGGTTAACTTGTCTAACGTCCACACAGCTATTAACGGAGCAACAACCATGGGACCGACAGTACAGCGCATTGGAGACCTCGAAATCTCTCTTCCCGGAGGACCTCCGGCAAAGAAGATCACTACCAGTGGGCAATGGTTTGCTTCCTGGCATCTCACAGCTGATGCCACCTGTCATGTCTTTCCCCACCGACGGAGAGAGCTCATCCAATATCATGCCTACATGTCTAACATCTTTAACAGCATTAGGGACCCAGGACGTGTCATTGCATTTGATCATGCTGTCAGATCACTCGTTGCTTCGCGCCGGGATATCAGACTCTGTGACTTCGCAGAGTTCTCCTACCTCCAGTTTGCCTATCTCACCCCACTTGGAGTCTGAACACCTGCCCCTGTCGCCGACAACAAGTCGCAACCGTCGCAGAAGGCGAGCTCAAGCCATGAAAAATCGACTGAAACATGCAGGAAATATAACTCGACAATGGGTTGTGGATATCGAGGGGACAGATGTCAATATCTTCACCGATGTCTCTGTTGTGGGAAGCCAGGACATGGAGCGGTCACCTGCAGAGGAGAGTTTGTTGCAGCGAAAGACTGAGTTGTCATTTGGGGTGCACCCTTCATATCTTCGCGGTCTCCAATGTTTCTCTCCACATTTTTCACTTTCTCCCATACTAGCTTATACTTATGCGGCTAAGCCCCTCTCACAGGTCCCTCATGAAGTTCTTCAAGATCCTTTTCTTCATAAACTCATTGACTCTAATCCAGACTTGTTTAAAATTGTCATGCCAATTCGCGTTGATGTTTTTGAACATTATGTTTCTTTTCATCCTAACCATGCTTTCACAGCTTCTGTTTGTGAAGGCTTTAAGCATGGTTTCTGGTCACAAGTGTCTTTCTGCCTGGATTATCCTCCTACTTTAGATGTTTTGGACAGGCACCCTCACCAATCACGTCAAGAAGAATCTTTCTTGTTCTTGCAGCGGGACAAGGAAGTTGCTTTAGGTCAGTTTTCACTGTCATTTGGGACACAACTTCTTCCAGGAATGTACTCAATGCCAGTCCATGCTGTCCCCAAGACAGTTCAGAATTTTCATATGGTTACTAATCATAGTTGTGGCGAGTTCTCCTTGAACTCTATGGTCCGCCGAGATGCCATTGAGGGACGTTCCCCTCTCAATTCTCTCAAACCTCTGGCGGATGCTCTCCTTGCTTTGCGTAGATCTTTTGGACCACATGAGCCCCTCATGCTTTTCAAGTCTGATGTCCAAAGTGCCTATCGTCTTATCCCTATAGCTCCAGAATCTCAAGCAAAGCAAGTAGTGACAATGCCTGATGGGCAACGTCATGTTGATAGGTGTAACATATTTGGTGGTTCCCCTTCTTCAGGGCTGTGGTCGTTGGTAAACTCTCTCACTACTTGGACTGCTGTCTTTATCAAGGGCATTCCTGATCTCTTTCAGTATTCAGATGATGTCTTTGGAGCTGATGTCGCTTCAAATGTTTCTTTCTACTCATCTTATCAGCAGTCCTATCCGACCCATCAAGTTGCTCTGCTTTCACTCTGGGATGAACTTGGTATCCCACATGAAAAGGAGAAGCAGCTTTTTGGTTCTTCGCTAACCATCATAGGCTTTCAAGTTGATTCGGAGCGGATGTCAATCACCATGGCACCTGACAAAAAAGACGAGTTAATTGCATTAATATGGTGACAACTTGTAACACAATTCCATTTACAATACTATTTGAATGATTATATATCATTCTTCTTATCATAATTTCAGTATAATGCAATACAAAATTTTCACCATAATCTCTTAATATTATTGTAGTCTATTATGGTATTTATGTTTCATACTATATAACATATTTATTGCTGTTGTTATCTAAAAATATAGTGTGACATTTGTCACACAATACTATTTACAATAATGTTTAGGTAATTTATAAGCTATTATTTTGGTACATTTCATTCATACTTTTTTAATTCTTAATGAAAAAATATGTAATCAAGGGTGCACTTCTTTTTATCACATATTATGTTGCTGTGCACCCAGTGATTCATCACTCAGTTCATTGACTCTCATCATTTTAGACATTCGCTTCGGGATTTCCAGCACCTCGCTGGCTGGGTGAACTGGGCCCTCA
Source organism: Cyathus striatus (assembly GCA_025738555.1). NCBI lineage: Eukaryota > Fungi > Basidiomycota > Agaricomycetes > Agaricales > Nidulariaceae > Cyathus > Cyathus striatus. The sequence continues at coordinate 110,575 of JAOVFP010000017.1, forward strand.
ATGTCTTTCCCCTTCTCAAGCCCAGCTTGTGTTCACTTTACCTCAAAATTGCAGGGAAATCACACCCCTATGAACGATTGTACCTCAACAACTCTATTCGTTCTGACCTTCAGTGGCTCGTTCAACGCCTCCAAATCTCCACTGAGTTTTTTATCATAGAAGACATTGACTGGTCCCCCTCCTCTGTCGACACTGTCTTGCATGTTGATGCTTCGCTCAATGGTATTGGCCTCTGGGACTTGGCACTCCATGATGGGTACCACTTCATTTTCCCACCGCAAGTCCCACAACAGGATATATTTGTGTTTGAGGTGTTTGCTGTGGTGTGCGCCATTTACTTACTGGCTGCCCGTACGTCTCCCTCTCGCACAGTCATCATTTATTCCGACAGTGAAAACACTGTTGCACTATTTAACTCACTTCATGCAGCTAATAACCAATATAACTCGCTCCTCAAAGTAGCATTTGATGAGCTACTCCTTCGCAACTATCGACTTCGTGTCCTCTGGATTCCAGGGGAAATTAATCTTGTTGCCGATGCACTTTTGCGTCAGCGTTTTGCCTCAGCACGTCTGTACGATCCTCTCATTTCTCATCATACTTTACTACCCCCATAGAATGCGTTGGGGGCAATCTCTAAATGAACCTCTCCCTTACCGGGTCCAGGCAGCCCATTCGTTCCACCTGGTCCCATGAGTGCCTCCTGCGGGAGCGCGCTATTACCTTTGGATATGCAATTGATCATTCCACTCACAGCAACTACTCCAGCGCCCTCAATTCTTACCTATCCTTTTGCGAGGCTCATGACTTCCCTGTTGAACCTACAAGCGACACTCTCAGCCTCTATGTCATTTACATGTCCCATCACATCAAAATTTCGTCTCTCACCACCTATCTTGCAGGGATTGTTCATTTACTAGAACCATATTTCCCCCTTGTCCGTGATGCTCATGACTCTTCACTCGTCAAACGTTCCCTTTATTGCAGTCGTCGCCGGTTCCACCAGTCCCCATCTTGAAAACCACCCCTACCTCTCTCCCTATTGTCCTCCATTTCCCTATCCTTTCCTCCTTCTGCTGATCATGACTCTTTACTTTTTCTCGCACTATTGGTCACAGGCTTCTATGGTCTCCTCCGTCTAGGTGAACTTGTTTCACCCAACAACCCTTCTATTCGTGATCAACGCAAAGTTATATCACGCTCATCAGCCTCTCTCTCTCCCCCTCACTCTTACCAATTCACTCTTCCTACCCACAAGGCCGACCGTCTTTTCCAGGGTGACATGGTTTTAATTCAGCGCCTTTTTTCACAAGGCCCTGACCCCATCCCCCCTTTCTCGCGATATCTTTTCTCGCGTGACACCCATTTTCCTTTCCATCATGCATTATGGCTGCGCGCTGATGGCTCTCTCCCTACCCATGCCTTTTTCCTTGGTTTCCTCCACCGATTCGCCAGTGAGCAGTTTTCAGGCCATTCTCTTCGATCTGGTGGCGCTACTGCCCTCGCCGAACATGGAATATCATACTCGGATATTCAGCATATCGGTCGCTGGAGCTCTGGTGCCTTTGAAATGTACATCCGCCAGCATCCTACTCTTCTTGCTTCTCTGCGTATTCCCTTTTCCCTTTAATTCCTTTCCCTGGTTTACTTCCCTTCCCCTATTTGATCCAAACAAAATTATAATTACACAAAAAAAAAACAAAAAACAAAAAAAATTCATAATACCGAATAGGTAATTTCCTTTTGCTTTATTCACTTCTTATTTGTTTGGGCTTCGTCTCGCCCTATCCCACTTATTTTCTATAGTTTTATCTTTGTTCCCTCTATCCATTTGTCTTACACGGTGCTCGTGTGTTAATATCATCTCATTGGTACTGAGACGCTTCACGCGCCTCCCCTTGGCTACTACCGTTGTTCCGTTGCGAGAGTCCCGATTGGATTGGATATAATCAGAATACAGTATGATATTCTATGGTATAATACACTTCTACTCTATGGTGCATCCGGGATTTATGTGGTGCGATGCACTTCTTGCACTTGTCTTGCGCCTTTTTTTTTAAAAAAAATCCTATATTTTATGTCGGTAATGGTAAACTATATGTCGCGACAGTGTAGTATCTACCTTATAGTAAGGTATTGTCCTAAGTATTGTATAAAGTAAGGAAGAATCAGGTTGAGTGCAAATGCGGCTATGAAGTGTGATTCTCGGGATGCCCTACCTGGGGTAGGACACCAGGAGATGTGTGGCTGGAGGCGTCATGGTTAGTGAGTTAGGTGTAAGTAGCTATGCGCCAAAATGTTGGAACGGTGGTGTACGGCGCGTAACTGGGTGTGGTACTCGATGTGAAGGTAATCATGTAAAATTCCAACAGAAATTGAAACGTTCCCTAATCCTCCCCTTCATCTTCTATCAGTCTGCTCCCTTCAGTGTTAGTCTCTATAGTGGTATATCTCCCATTGTTTGTTTGAGGCGGCCTGTGGCATTTACATATCCAGTAAGTGTCAAGTAGTTCTCGGAAGTCTTGCGCCTTACTTGTTGTACATGTATTATTCGTCTTCCCATGAGTACTTAGTGGCCATACCCGGTTTAATTTTGTTGGTAGTGGGCTTTGCCGCTTGTCGGCCCTATTCCTTCATTATATTCTATGGTATAATACACTTCTACTCTATTGGACTGTATCATGACTCACTGTATATTCAACCTTCCTGGTATATATTGTAGAGGTGAATGGTGCGTTGATACCTAAACAAAGAAATTAGTAAGCGAGTCGGTAAACATCCGTTCGACCTTGGGTGCTCTAAAGTGTTGAGAAAGGGGGATAATGTTCAACTGGATTGGGAGGAAGTAGATACATGGATTTTAAAGAAAATTAAAATAAAGAGAGTACCTAATGAGGAATAGTTGAACAAAGCGGAAATTAATGGTAGATTATTGGAAGAAAAGGAAAAGCTTGAAACATAAAGCATATCAATGAATTGAAAGAAAATTTATAAAATAAAAACTTGAGGAGAGAGACTAGAGGCGATGACACGGCCACTGGTAAGGTGAACTGCGGCATTTAGTGGCTCTTGGTAGCGCGCAGTACCGATGATCTTTAAACCTGTTGAGTAATAGTGGCGCTGGGGATGAGGCAGTAGTGTCGGCGTTGGAGGGAAGATGAGAAAGATAACGCGCGCGCACGCGAACGAACGCGTCAATGTACGCATCAGCTGATTACGTAATAGAAATTGTAATATGTTGATTTTTGTAGTGCAGGCGAAACGCCAGCTCTACAATATACCTGGGTAGATCCACAAATAAAAAAAGATCTCTCTCCCTCCTACCATCACCTTGTGTCATCTATCTCTGAGTAAACTCTCTATTTATCTCTGTGACTCTGCTTGCTGCTATCTGCTGCTGATTTCCAACACCAGCTTTTTCGATAGACTCAAGCATAATGTTTGGACTTTTCTACATACCTCTTCAGTGTGAGTTATGTTACATCCCTTGGTAGCTGTTTATATAGTTAATATACCCAATATCTGTTAACACTTACTTGTAATGGTTTGGCCGCCTGGCGTTTTAAATGATCCATTTTCAACGCTGCTGCATAAACCAAGACATGGCGGCGTGTGATGGCAGATGCGCCATTCGGACAAATCAGTTCAACCTTGAATGACAATCAGAGGCAAGCGATTATGGGCACTGTGCTTCTACGATCGATCCTTGCGACACTCTTGGCCATACGAGAGATTGGCCAATTCAAATAACTACTAATCAACTAGTTTTAAATTGACTACATGATCTTCCAGCGCCGTCATCAGAATTTCGTCTCGTACCGTTCTAAATACTTGTCTAACATTCCTCCAATCTGTCGCTTGTAACAAGCTTCAATATACATTATGTGTAAATTTAAAGTAGATTGTATGATATATACTCACTGGGGATATATGGGCTTTTGAATTGACCCTACACATTTTCTGTATCTCTGCAAAATAAATCCTACTGCCTTGGAAACATCCCCTCCGCCGTGGTACTCGGGATCTTGCAGAGGTATCTATAAACATTCGATTATTTAATAATACAGAAATTAGAATTAAATGCGCATATATTTGTACCCTTTGTAGGATCTCCTTAAATGCGTCGAATTTGTTGAGGAGAATAGTAGGCTTTCCAACAAACCAACGTGAATTATGTATAGCGTCAAATAAGACAATGGACTCCTCCATCCTACTCTAGCCAGATTTCAGTATAACAACAGGCAATTATAGTGATGAATGAAACGCACAGTATAGTCGCCTTCCGGTATCACCTTATAGTAGTCGTCCAAGGCAGCACAGAAAATAACACTTGTTATTGATTCGGGACGGTGGATCAATTTTCGACGCTCAGACCGTGATCCACCCACGTCGTAGACACGAATGCTGCTCATTTATTTGTTTGAAAATGGGTTTGCGTGCAAAATAATGCAACTCAACTGTAAGTTCCTCATTTTGAGATCGATCTCCCATATTCCAGTTGTTCCATAGTTTGCATGTATAATATCGTCGTCACTCTGGAGAAAGCTTGAATATTTATATCGTGATGCTTGATCCAGGAAGCTAATTCATACCATTTGTCAGTTGACGGAATTTCTAGTTGCAAACTGTGCGTGCTTACTATTGCTTTGATGTGTCCAACCTATATCTGGCCCAGTCACTCTTCAATATTTCCACAACTGCTGGGTCTTTGAGAAGTATTATCGCAACTTCAACATACTCTTGGCTATATTCCCAGGTTGAAAGTTCGAGTAGTTTTCGATATTTATATTTATTTATATGCAATATTATTTTCATTCATGTAGTCCACAACCGTTTGTACAGCTGTGGCGAACGATTGAAATACAACTTCAAAAAGGGATTCTCTCTCCGAATTCGAGAATCCCTCGCCATAAGCTATCTTAAGCTGTTTAATAATCGTAGATTTACCGGTTTGGGAGGCACCTGGATATTTCAATCATTTGATCAGAATGTAATTCGATTACTGACGACACTAACCGAATAGTAAGACTTTATACGGATCTGTTTGAGACCTTCCGGCGTAGAATGTGTCCTCAGAAAGTGTGGAAATGGCAGTTGATATAATGGAAGGGGCCTTCAGACGTAAACTTGCTTCCCGCCTTTCAAACTCGGTATTGTAACTATAGATCGATGGGTCGCTATACATAGTATTGGCTCCTGATTGCATCGTAAGGATGGAACGAGCTCTCCACATTCGTATTCCCGGGGTACGGTAGGGTAGCCGAGTCGAGAGTTTAACATTACTGTTCCAGTTACCTCGGCGTTTGGATCTTGAAATCTGGTCGTTGACATATATCTAATATCATATAGAGGGCGCCGAAACGCAGCGCCGGAAAACAACTCATTTCCTTCGTTATTCGTGTCATCGTACTCGTTCAAGTGTAAACGAAGTGCATTCACCACTTCCTCGGCATTGAGACGTGACGCAGGAATCTGTCTTCAGTGAGACCCCAGAAATTCCAGGATGGGTCGTTTGGGGGAGGGCGAGAAGGCCGGTTTCCGCTATGTACTTGAATTACCACAGTTGGCTCAAACGGTATGTCATAAAACGGGATTTTATTAGTGAAGACCAGTCATAAATTTAGTTAAACTATCGAACGAATTTTGAAGATAACGTACCTCGTAACAGAGGCAAGAAAACGAGTAAATATCGCACTCTTTGGTTAATTTTGGCTCTGTTGCGTCCTCCAGTGCAAATAACTCCGGTGCCTGATATCGCAGCGTCCCGCTACCATGTGGTATTGTTTCGATGGACGTATATGCCATAATATCGAAGTCTAGAGTCACCGTTGACAGCCCAAAATCGCACAAAACTGCTTTTCCAGCTTCTGTTATTAACACGTTCGCCTGAAAAGTACTATGAACTTCAATCAGGACATGCTATAGTAAGCCATAACTTACACCTTTCAGGTCTCCATGAATAACATTGTTATCATGCAGATATTTTATCCCTTCTGCAACTTCGAACATCTATGTTTTAACTCATCAAGGATGTTCAATCATTGATATAAGACATCTTACCAATTTAACACGATCAGCTCTTGAGTTTTGTGAAATAAAATCTACTACATTTCCTTGGTTCATCCAGGGAGATACGAGGCAGACCTGCTCCTCCATATTGTGCAGATGATATATTCCGTAGAACGGGACAACATTAGGATGCGACAAATGTGACCAAAGTATTCCTTCCCTCCAAAGAGACTAGTATCTTCGTTAGATATGAGACATAAGAAACAACGGTAAACATCACCTTTAAAAGATCACTAGCGTGCTTATCTCTGTATATCTTTATAACCTTGAGAGCTACAGTGTGACCTCGAAAGGTCCCTTGCCATATTTGCGAAAGAAACCCGTCAAAAATGGGTTCTCGTTCGAACTGGACATCATGAAGCGTTAAACATGTTGGGAATACTGAGGCCCTAGTTGAAACTCTGGTCAAAACCTTCAGCAGTCCAGATCTCAGACTTTGATCCAGAAACGGATAGTCGAGGAGCTGCGTGTCGGTATATAGCTGACATTACGAATGAAAGTAAACAACTACTCACCATTTGAAGGATATTAACAAGCTTCTGGGCATTACCTCCTCGATTGGTCAATAGATACCTGTATTTCACCTTATCTCCCATCGCCTCCGCAAACTCAGCACACAGGGTCCCAATAGCCTCAATAGCAGCACCATCGTCGACATTCATCGAAAGGCCTTTCATGTTACCCCCCATAATCTCCTGAGCAACTTTATTAATCGTCTTTGCATCCTCATCACCGTCTGAGTAGCTGTAGAGGGTCATACGATTAATAGGCAATGTTTGGCATTGCCGTGTTTGGACATATTCCCACTACCCTTTTAGGTAGTAGGGTTTATGTGGGTCGTTGGAAAACACACTTTGCAGGCCGATCGCTCGGCATTGCTTCGGATCAGAACCTGATCTGTATGGTTAAAAATTTGCCTTTGTTTGCACCCAGCTGAACATTGGTTTTACGTTGTGCTGCTTTCATCAACTATCCCGTTGTAGAGCAGGAAAAATGGCTGCGATGCGAAACGCGATATCTCGCACATCTGAAGACGTTCCAAGTGTGATTACGTAATCACACATCATGCTGGAAAGACGTGTTCATACACGTGATATGCCTAGTAAAATATAAGGGTTATTTTTCGAAATATAATAGACAATCAGTACTAGTAATACAGTTAGTGAATCCAGTCCCAGAGTCCAAGAGTTGGGGTGAGTCCTGAGCCACCAGCTAAAGTATTCTATTCAAGTACATTACCAAGGGAAGAGTCCAAGGGCTGGGGTTGAGTCCTGTGCTGCTAGTCAAAGTATCTGCATGATATGAACCAAGGGATTTGACACAATGACAATATAATTGGGCTATTGATTCCTATACAGATTACAAGTACTAGATAGCTATACCCAGAGAAAATACTATGGAAACATATTAGTACTTCTACATACTCAGAATAATGCACTCAGTACTAGGCTAGACAATCACATACCTTCAGAGAAATACTTCAGACTAGCACACTCTTGGTACCACTGGCTCCACCAGATACCACAACTCACAGCTATCATGCAGTCACTCGAATAACCCAGAACCTCCATATGTCTCTACTATGTAAAACTGCCACCATACGGGAAACCACATGCCCCCAGGACTTTGAAACACATGCCAAACACTACCCATGGCACATTGGGTAGTGCCATCAGATGCACCAGTACCAGAAACACTGGTATCCATTATATCCAAGTACTTGGCCAGAAGTAGCACATGTATTAGTGTTGAATATACAAACACCTCCAAGTCCGACTCGCGCTCTCGTTTTCTGTTAGACCGCGCCCACTGGTATTCATTCAGCAGCCACTGAGGTCATATGCTCATTGTGCAGTAAAGGACAATATATTGTATATATTGTATCCCTCTCTGTTTCACCATGCCGCCCTTATCTTGTACTAATACATACTTGTACTATACTGCTACTGCGCTGCACAGCGCACTCTTGGCCTCAAGCTTTCCCCAGTATGTAGTTTACTCCTTTGTCCTGGAGTAAAGGACTCGTAGTGTATATAAACCAATGTACTTTAGATAGTACACCTCAGCCGTTGTTTACGACACTGAGGTGAGTTCTCTTATTTGTACATACTGTATCGTTTACTTACAATTACCTAGTGAATCACTCTAGGTATCTATCTAATATATATAGCCATTGTTTACGACGCTGAGTGAATCACTCTAGGTTTTCTACAGGTTATGGGCCCCGGCTGCTGTTAACTCAAAGAAACAATTTTTACAATGCATTGAACTTACTTTTATCATGTCTACCCAATCTACATCGCTCTCCGACACGCTCCCGGGTTCTGTGCCGAAATTGGACGCAAATGGTTTAAACTGGACTGTTTTCTCATTTCGTTTCCAGGACGCCGTGGAGGCAAAAGGGTACTGGGGTCATTTTGATGGCTCGACCCCATGCCCTGTGTTGACTCGTGCACCAGTAGCTGCTGCTGCTGCTGCTGCTGTTTCCAGTCCTCCTCCTGCCGAGGGTACTGAGGGTGCTGCTGCACCAAGCCAGCCTTCAGAGGGGGATGCAGCTGCTACTAGTCCACCATCAGACACAGTCACATTTGGGGATATTGCTCAGTGGGACAAAGATGAGCGCTCAGCAAAGTCTTTACTTACCCAGAAAATCCCTGACTCAGCTTTGATGTTGATCAAAGATAAGGTGACGGTGCAGGAGCACTGGGAAACAATAGTTAGGGAATATACTGATAAAGGAGCATTTGAGCAAATGGACTTACGACAGGGTTTCCTCGATTCGCATTGCCCACTGAAAGGCAATGTGAAAGAATTCTTGGACAATTTGCAGAAACGTCGTATTGAGTTGCTCTCGCTAGGGGTGGACATCAGTGAAAATGATTATTGTTCTACAATCATTTCAAGCTTACCTATTCATCTGTCCAAGTTTGCTTCAAGTTTATTGGCTACTGCAAAAATGTGGGGCAGACCAGTGAAGCCGGATGATTTGATTTCTGCGATCTTGGAAGAGTACTCCAGGGATTCGAGGCAGCGGATGCGTTATAAGAAAACGCAAGAGAGTGAACCAGATGTTGCGCTCGCGGCCACCTCGAGTGGAGGAAAGGGGTCAGAAAAGAAGACGAGGGGTGCTTGCTTTTATTGCAAGGAGACAGGCCATTGGAAATGCAATTACCCAAAGGCTAAGAAGGAGAAGGAGCAGTCGGCGTCCTCCAAGCAAACAGCTGGATCTGCAAACGCTGCGCTTGACTCCGATTCTGAACTAGAGGGCGGTTTTGCAGCATTTTCAGACAGCGATTTCGAGCTAGAGGAAATGCTGTATGAGTCTTCAGCTTTTGCAAGCGAAGACGACAAGCCCTTGGGTAGTGACAACAGTTTCTCGGAGGTGGGCGATGAAACAGCAGCAAGTTGGGAGTCACTGGGGGAATCTGAAAGCGAGTGGGACAATATATCCCAGGAATCGGCCTCAGACTCAGAGGAAATCTCTGCTGCTAACGCTGTAATTGACAGCGTGTCCACAGAATGTCCACACATGGAGATAGTCGACTCTGGGTGCACACGGCACATTTCTCCATACCATGACACATTTACGAGCCTTCAAGAAATCCCCCCGCACATTTTTAAGGCTGCCAGTAAGCACAAATTCAGTGCAATAGGGCAGGGTGAGATGGTAATCGATGTACCAAACGGTATCGATATCTCACAGCTACGCCTCACAGAGGTCTTGTACTCTCCAGAGGTAGGGTACACCTTAATTTCGGTAGGCATGCTTGATGATGCCGGATTTGCGGTCACATTTGCTGGTGGCAAATGTGTAATTCGAGGTGTTGATGGCGCTGTAGTAGCACAGATTCCCAAGCGAGGGAAGGGACTGTACCGCATGGTACATGAGCCAGATACAGCAAATGCAGCTGACGAAACAGTGACACTGGATAAATTCCACCATCACATGGGCCACATTTCTCCTGAAACCACAAAGCGCCTTGTCGAGAAAGGCTTTGTAACTGGAATACGGCTCGAAAACTTGTCCTCAGGTGATCCGTTCTTTTGCGAGTCTTGTGTGTATGCAAAGGCAACATGGAAATCGGTCCCGCAGCAGTGCGAGGGCGATCGTGCAACCGTTTTTGGTGGAGAGGTCCACTCTGACCTCTGGGGACCAGCCCCTGTTGCAACTAAAGCCGGAAAGAAATATTATATCACCTTTGTTGATGATAAAACCTGGCTTACGCACTTGTATCTCCTCAAATCCAAGGATGAGGCTTTTGGAGCCTACAAGGAGTATGAGGCCTGGGCAGACACGAATGTGAATGCCAAGATCAGGACTTTGCACTCGGATCGAGGAGGAGAGTACCTGGGGAAGGACTTCATCGGCCACCTTAAGAGCAAAGGTACACAGCAAAAATTGACTGTGCACGATACTCCTTCACAGAATGGAGTTGCGGAACATCGAAATCGGACCATCGTTGAGCACATTCGAGCGCTGTTACATGCCAGTGGATTGCCAAAATCCCTTTGGGGTGAGGCGGCGCGACACGTAGTGTGGTTGATGAACCGCACAACAACCCGCATGCTTTCGGAGATGACACTGTACGAGGCTACTTTTAACAAGAAGCCTGACTTGCGTGACGTGTGAGAGTGGGGCGAGAAGGTGTGGGTTTGTGTTGAGAAGGGGAATAAGCTTGGGGGATGTGTCCGCGAAGGACGCTGGATGGGACTTGATGAGCAATCGAAGGGTGTACGCGTATATTGGCCTGATACACGCACAGTTAGTGTCGAAAGAAATGTCTATTTCGATAAAACAGGTGTGTCAGCCAGTCGTCTCGAGGGGAGGATTGGGAGTTCGCTATCGAGACTCCCGCTGACTTACCTGCCTCGAAAACGAGCGAAACATTGCCTTCCCCAACCTCTGATAGCGCAAAACCCGAAAACCCATCTTCCCCTGTCCCTTCTACTCCAGCAAAGCCTTCCCCACCACATAGTGTCGACCCTCCCAGTGCCAATCCTCCAGATATTGTGCCTCCCGAGCTCCAAGGACGCCCACATCGAACGTTGAAACCATCTGCACGCATACAGGAGTTGTTGGATGGAATGGTGGTGTATACGAACCGTCGTAATGCGCCTATCGTACCAGTTGGTGTCCAAACATCGCACCCTGAGCCAGAACCAGTGGCTGAATGCGAGCCTACAGTGTATGAGGGGGAGGGATCTGCAGACTGGATTATGGCGGCGGATTACATTGAGGAGTACGCAATGGCAGCCGAAATCAGCGAAGCGATCTCGCCCCCACCACCCTTTTTTGCGACAACCAATCCGCAATTGCACTCACAAAGGATCACCAATACCATGCACGCACGAAGCATATCGACGTGCGTTACCACTTCATCTGTTGGATCGTCGAAGAAGGATCCATCCACCTCGTTTATTGCCCGACCAATGACATGGTAGCCGACATATTCACGAAGGCGCTACCTTCTGCGAAAGTCAAGCATTTCGCTAACGAACTCGGACTCGTTAGGGTTTGAGGGGGAGTGTTGAATATACAAACACCTCCAAGTCCGACTCGCGCTCTCATTTTCTGTTAGACCGCGCCCACTGGTATTCATTCAGCAGCCACTGAGGTCATATGCTCATTGTGCGGTAAAGGACAATATATTGTATATATTGTATCCCTCTCTGTTTCACCATGCCACCCTTATCTTGTACTAATACATACTTGTACTATACTGCTACTGCACTGCACAGCGCACTCTTGGCCTCAAGCTTTCCCCAGTATGTAGTTTACTCCTTTGTCCTGGAGTAAAGGACTCGTAGTGTATATAAACCAATGTACTTTAGATAGTACACCTCAGCCGTTGTTTACAACACTGAGGTGAGTTCTCTTATTTGTGCATACTGTATCGTTTACTTACAATTACCTAGTGAATCACTCTAGGTATCTATCTAATATATATAGCCGTTGTTTACGACACTGAGTGAATCACTCTAGGTTTTCTACAATTAGTGCATGTCTTGATGTGTGTCTATTAATAGCATGGCACGGCACTTGATGTGTCTCTGAAACAGAGCACGCCCTCATGGATTCTCATATGGAGGGTCGACCATACCTCTTTGACCATTAGGATGCACTAGGACATTATGACATACTATTTACTTTACCTATACCATTGCACATGAGACTGCTGCCATGTAATTAAATATATAAGTAGTTAGACATACCTTTAGAGTACCTTAAGCACTGCACTGGCTGTACTTCCATTCTTGCAGTAGAGTACATTCTGAATTGATATTGGAATTCCGAGTTTAAATCTGAAATCTGAAAGTCTGCTCTGAAGTATCTGAAAGCAATCTCACTATCTACTAAAAAATACATTGTTCATTTTACTATACTTGAAACTCTTGTGCCCTCAAACTAAATATAAATCTAACTTGGAATATATGTTCTTTGTTGGTGGTGTTAATACTACATAAATAAACATTCTCTAAAAGTTAGTCTTATCACGCATTCTGTTTGTCTCGACCTATCCTCACTTCCCTGCTCACCCTGTCCCTCACTGTGGAGGAATTAACTCAAGGATGCTTGGTGAGTGTCACACCTGACTAAGAATTAACTACAATAATCCTAGACCAAGGTAGTTAGTAATAGAGATGATAATGAATACTTAGCTGGTTGGATTGAAGTTGATTATGATACTTCCTATAGACTTGGTAACTCAAAGACTCAGTTCATGCACGCAGAGTTTAGCCAGAAAAAGGGAGGTGAAATTCTCCTTAGGTGAAACCTAGGATATATACATAGACAGCAACAACAAAGGGATAATGCACGTGTGCTCTCATGTCGCCATTGCCCAGAAATGATAAGGTATGCAATACCATATGAAATAGAAAAACAATGAAACATTCCAAAGGTATAGTAATCATGGTAAGGTAGGAGAAAAAGGCTGTGATTGTAAAAAGGAATGTAATAGAACTTACCACCTTGAATACTCCTGCCACCAACGAATGATGATGGCAGCTCTCACTTGTTGTGACCACGAAATATGACATCGGAGCAATGAAGATGACAGGCTACTCTCCCCAGAAGTAGCCACACAGTGGATGAAGCTGCAGCTCAATGACACGTAAATGGTGGCAGGGTGCTCTGACATTGGACATTCATGATTGGAATATTCAGAGGGGGCAGTGATGAAGGAAAAGGCTAGATGTAAGTCATAACATAACAAAAGAGGGTGAAGATAACAGATAAAAGAAAAGAAAAAGAAAAAGTGATTGAGAAGGAATTTGAATAAGAAAATGAACAGAATATATATCAACCTGACGCCTCAACCCAAGTCCCTTATCTTTCCACCAGTAAGAACATAGCAAGATGAGGGTAAAGACCTAGTCATCGTGTCTCAGCATTCGAAACACCGGTCTTGAAGACCAAACAAGTGTCTTGCTGAGAAAGAGGGGTCTTGAGTGGGTTTACAACCCTAGGCCCTAGCATATTGCATTGTCTGAGGGGCACATTGTGCCAAGTAGGTCTGAGTGTCACACACAGAACAAAAATATAGAAATATGAATGCACTGTTTGGACAGCACATTGTAAAACCAAAGTAAGCAGATAGAAATGAGTAGATATAAAGTTAGAGTATGTAGAAATAGGTAATTAAAGATAAATAATAAAAGAAATGAAGTAAGTTTAATTATAAGTATTATACTGGGTTACACCAGTATACCATCTACTTCCTCCACATCACCTTCCTCAAAACATACATATTTGTGCACTGTCCCAATACTATACCCAACTCCTGCAACACATCAAGCTCTCAAGATAGCTCTGATATTGGCAACAGACACAACACCCTGAGTTTGACAAGAAAACTCATTTCCTTGCAAACTCCTCAACTCAATATTTCTAACTTGAGTTTTTCCATTCCTCTGTAATGTTTCAGTCTATGTTCCTTTAATATTTTTCATTCTTTCCTCCGAATTAATTACCCTTACTTCCTTTAGACATATTTGTTTTATCAATATTTAAACCTTGGTAGTTATACTACAAAGAATCTAAAAAAAGTTTTTACCACCTTGAACTCATACTCTGGGTTAAAGTCTCTGTCTCTATGCTCTCACCATTGATTCCATCAATTTATATGCTCCTGCCCCTCATTTTCAAGCTAGAACTTCATATTGAAGTTCTCTCTCTCTCGTAACATTCCAAAACTCTTGTTTTATCATTCTCACCACCTTGCTCTCACCTTAGAACACCCACATCAGATGAATGTCTTGATGACTTGCATTTTGTCTTTGTTTAGGTACACCCAGTGCACTTTCCACCTCTTCACCATTTGGCAAGTGCTTGTATGGTGCTCTGTTAAGTTCCTATACTGTGTCCCAAGGTTCTCGTTGCTTATAACCACCTGGACATCACCTATACATTGTACTTCTTCATCAACTATCTCATTCAGCCAGTACATGTTTTAGTGCATGAATAGTGAGTTCATAATTCAGGATTTGGAAGTGAGGTTTCACATTAATCATAGGTCTGTTTTCCTCTATCTATTTCATGGTACAAAACTAAACATGAATTCTTATGTCCCTCCTCTAACCACATCCAAACATGCCTCACTCCAATCACAATATGTTCCCCATGCACCCTACATTCAGCACATTGTAGAGCAGGCAAAATGCCTGCGATGCGAAACACAATATCTCGCACATCTGAAGATGTTCCAAATCGGGTTACGTAATCACGCATCACGCATCATTGATGTGTCCACCACTTGTCTCAACCTGTCCTCTCCTTCCGCTCGCTCTCTTCATACTATCCTCAAATTATACCTCTTCGTTCACCGTTCCGACACTATACCAAACTCCTGCGACACGTCGAACTCTCAAAATAGCTCTGACATCGGCACCGACACCAGACCCTGATGTTTGGAAAACTTATCCCCTCGCAAACCTCAACACATTGGACTATCTTACTGAGTTTCCTATTTATTTCTAATGTTTCACACTTTTCCTTTTACATCCTCCATCCGATATAATTACTCTTACTTATTTTAGATTTATTGGTTTTTCTACTATATAAATCCCTGTAGTTATTCTACAGAACATCTAATCAATTTTCCTTCACCTTAGAACACCCCAGATCAGACGGATGTCTTGATCGACTTGTTTATTATTCTTTGTCTAGGTACACCCAACTGACTTACCACCTCTTCAACATCCTTCCAAAACACGCACATCTTTTCAAACTAAATCAACACAACTCCAAAGTTGACAACCTTCTAAATATGAATCAAACACACTGCCCAAACCATTCTTGTAACAGCTTCCAAAAGTCCCAACACACCTAATGAATTGTGCTGATATTTGAGCCAGCTATGGTGGGTTGACAACAGGGTCATGGGGACCAGTTGTGGGGCCATGTATTTCTTGTTGGTCTTCAAAGTTCATTACTAATGCAGTCATATCACCAATACCACTGCTCTTTTACCTGTTTACTTTGTTAATGATGGAGCCACACTACAATCTGTGTGCACAGACTATTGGCTAGTATAAGTTATTCTTGTGAATAAATTATGGATAATACTAACAATGTAGCAATTATGGAATCCAAGACTTTGTAATTTGGAATACCTCTATTGCCTTTGTTCATGTTGTGATGTCAAATGCAAATTACCTTTGTTTGCACCCACCTGAATGTTACAGACATGGCAACAATGCTGCTCATTGGATAGATACCCTTGTATCTTTTCACCATATCTTTCATTGCAATTTACTCCAGTTAACTGGAGAAGCCAATGATGAGCTTCTCTGAAAGTGCTCGTCAAATCTATATTCATCCTGCCTGGAGTCGAGGGTGACAGTGTCCAAGCAGCATCCACCAGTGGCCTGGGATGAGATGTTGCTTTCACCAAATCTACACAACTCTTCTGCTTTCACTTGAAACAAGCCTTACACCCATGCTTCACTATGGGCCAGGGGCCTGTTGGCCCCCCTCCACTTTGCACAGGCGACGACTTGCTGGGGGGCTGTGCCCCCCAGACCCCCTGCTTCTCTACCCCAGTTTATTCTACTTTGAGTTATGTGCTGTTATTAAATATATGTACACATTATAAATATATTTAGGTCTGTAATAATACTTCTGGATACACTATATTTGAAGTAACTGCTCTATCACTATTTTCATTCCAAATTACTTTGATATTTCTTACTGATGTTACCCTAGAAACTGCAACATAAAATTGCCCATGAGTAAAAACTGAAGTTCTAAAATCCAGTCCAACATATTTGACAGATTGTCCCTGAGATTTGTTGATTGTCATTGCAAAGCATAATCAAAGTGGAAATTGATGTCGTGTAAACTTGAATGGCACCTGTGATTCAGTTGGAGACAACTTCATATGTGGAACAAACACAGTTGACCCCTTCTTATCCCCAGTCAATAACCTTATTTCTATTACTCTTGATGTCATGTGTGTGATAATTCCTCTACTTCCATTGCAAACTCCTTGGGAAGGATTAAGATTTCAGAGTGTCATTACAGGACATCCCAATTTCAGCTCTAAATGTGCCAGTGGTAGTCCAGAGGAATTGATTGCATTTAAATATTCAACTAGATAAAGAAGTTCACCTCCATGAGCTTCTGGATTATTATCATCAATTTTATCAGCACAGTAAAAGGTTTGAGTTTCCCCAGGAAATTGCTCCAGTAATTTTTTGTTAAGAGTGTCAACATCTTCATTATGACTTGAGAGAATAGTGTGATCTGAGAAGTATTCATCTGGCTTTGGCTCTTGATCATCAATATTTGGATAGATAAAATTGATCAATGAATCCACTGTATTTTCTGGACACTTGAAGCTGTTTGGAAGAGTAATCTCATTAATTTGACTATTTTGGCCATGACCAACATCCAGCTGCCATTGAGCAAAGACTTGTTCCTCTTCATTGCCAACATCAAGTCTCATATTTTGGTGTAAATGAAGAACTTCAATGTGGTCCCATAGTCGTGATCGTCAAAGACATGCACCAACAATTTGAGGTCTGGAACCTTTATCAATAACTGGAAGAATTTGCTGAAAGTCTCCTCCAAAGACTACAGTCAATCCTCCAAAAGGGCTGTCATTCTTTCTCAAATCTTTGAAAGTTCAATCAACTGTCTCATGAATATGGTGGTGCATCATGGGAGCTTCATCCCAAATTACCATATCAGCTTCAACAATAAGTTCTGCAAGCTCTGGCTGTTGTGGAATTCTGCATGTAGAAGTCTCATCAATTTCCAGAGGTATTTTGAATACTGAATGTGCTGTTTGTCCTCCCACAATAAGCAATGCTGCAATTCCTGATGATGCTACTACAATTACTATTTTCCCCCTTCCTCAGAGGAAATAGCATAGTGTGTTATACACATAGGTCTTTCCAGTACCTCCTGGTCCATGTAGAAAAAATATTTCTCCAGTTCAATTGAGAACTGCCTCTACAATTCTGTCAAAGGCTGCACATTGATCCATGTTCAGAGTTGGTATTCTTTGTTCTGCTAAATGTGTCTGTTCAGCATGATTGTACCAATAATCACCAATAAGATGATTTTCTTCCATTTTCTCCCAATTATCCTGTGGAAGTGGCATTTCTTCCCAATCCGAAAGTGATTTTCCTGAGTGTCTTAATATTTTATCAATCTTATAGAGTCCATAGTCATGAATATTCTCATCAGTGAAATCTCTGTTTGGATAGTGATTTTGAATACTGTGTCTGAGGTCATCACAGATATTGTCACAGAATTCAGTCCATAGTGCAGGTGGATCAGATGGAGTACAGTCACATAGAATGGCAATGTTACGATTTTCTTTACTTTCCACATTTTGATGACTTGTTTGGTATCACTTTTGATACCAAACATATGACTTCTTACTTACACGGTTGTCACTTCTTTTTGACTCATTCTGAATCACTTTACTTTATTTAGTCCTTCTTTCTTTCTTCTTACTGTGCCGCAGTAATGCGCAGTTGATGCACAGCATTTCGACTTATTTGGTTACATTTCTACTTATTATTAGTATGAACTCATTTGTATTTAAACAGTAGTAACTTGGGCTATAGAGCTCAAGCTTCAGCTTAAATTGAACTAGCTTTACTTTGATTCATTCACTTTGCTTGTACTTAAGTCTAATCAACTTAAGAGCTTGTGAATAGAGACTTGAACTCAATAACTGATTAACTTGTTCTTTGAACTCATAAATCATGTGACTATTGGACTTGTATGATAAACGTCCCAACTAGAACTTTATTGTAATAGGCAACAAATAAATCTTGCAGTTGACTGCCAGTTTTTATATGAGCTGCATCACATAAACACTCTCACCACTCATTATCATCTTCTAGAAGACCTCTTGCTAAACATGCAGCTTGAACATTTGGACAAAGAACACCATCTACAGTTCATAGATCTTCAAAAGAAGTAGCTCCTTTCACTGTAGTCAACAGTGTACACAAATAAAATCTCTCTCCAGCAGTAGGGTGAATATAATATATGCGCCCAATAGCAAAACCTTTCTGGCATGGTGTCCATTTACGTTGAGTTGCATTCCACACAAACTTGTTTGGCATGTCCTGATATAATAAAGCATGTGCCTCAGGATGGTCTGCATTGGCTTTAAAGTATGCTGTGTGTGTAGTATCTCATTCTGAAGCTTGTTGAACAACTTCCTGTAAATCTGCAGCTGTTTGATCAAAGGTAACAGTTTGTTGATTAGGGAGGTGTATTGCAAGTCAAATAACATTAGGAACTTCATTATGTAGTTGAAAAAAGTATGAATGCCAGACAGCCTCAGGAGCTGATACATAGTGAGCATCCAAGTATAATTTGGGCTCATCCTGAGCTGTACCAAATTGCATGGTAGTGTGATCATGTCCCTTGTAAATGTATTTGTAGATATATTTGATTGCTTTAATAGAAGCAGTGCATTCAATATTGATATAATAGTAATAAAACCATAGCAGAAATAAGTTGTGAGGAACCACCCAGCAGTTATCAACTTCTGTGCCATTTGGAAGCTTGTATTTTCTTCCTGGCTTTCTTCTAAGCTTTGCAAAAGAATCTTCATTAATAACAGTTTGTTCTCATAGTGGTTTTGGAAATCCTTTTGAACACTGTCCATCTTTCATGCATCTGGCATTTGGATTACTGGGACCACATGGTTCATGGATCATAAATTTCATAACCAAATCATGAAGTTCTGGATGTGTGTCTGGATCAGGAATCTCAGCATTGAGCATACTATCAACATCCTCAGCAGTTCATAACTTTGCATCAGGAGCCAGAAAGACAATCATATGCATGTGTGGCAACCCACACTTTTGAAATTCAATAGTATAGACATATGCAACTGCACAACCCAGAATTCCTTCTTTATATATGCAATGGATGAGATCAGCTTGCATTTGACAGAATATACAGACTATAATATCAGGACAGTCATTAGGTGTTAGTCCTGAGCCTGCTGCTTCCAAAGCATCTTTAACATCTGGATGACTGGGATTCATAGTAACAGTGATGAAGAGATCAGCTCCATGATAATAATGATTGATGGCCAATGCATCTTGACAGTTCTGTATCATATTTCTTGCACCACCTGTAAAGGAAGAGGGAAGAATAATTTTCTGGCCAATGTCACCACCCTGAACATTTTCATTAGCTGTAACAGCATTGACTAAAGTCTGGTATGATTCTGCATGAATTGTCTTTTGATTGCATGAGATCCAACATAAGCAACACTGCTCACAGCATGCCCATACATCAACAATAAATTCATGAAATAATTTTCTTGAGAAAAATAAATGAAGTTGTTCCCCTACTCTTGGGTGTAAATAATAGTGAAAATATTCAGCTTGAGAAACATGCTTCTGTTTTTCAGGACAGATATTACTTTCCTGCTCAGGGTTTAGAGCATCCATAAACTCTACATCATCCACCTCTTGATTGTTTGCATATTTAATATCTGGATGCCAAAGCAGTTGTCCAGTTGTCAGCAATAGTGGGTAATGCAGTGTCCAGTAAAGTGGATTAGTTTCACTAATTTGCATTAGTGTTCCTCCATGTAGATGCAAAATAATGCTTCTTGAGTTTTCCAGTTGATCACCATCTCCAGGTAGTATAGCAGCAACCTCATTAACAGTTGGATTATTATATCAATGTTGATCAGTTTGAGGATTAGCTATAAGAGCAATCAAACAGTTTTCATTAGGTCCAATATGTTGAGCATCATCTCTGGCTTGCCAGTATAATTGAATGCCAGGATGATCACACATTAACATGCACTGTAATGCTAGCATAACATCATGAAGACATCCTCTGTTTGCAGAATGAGCATTTATTCGCCTTTGTGCAGTTTCCTGTTCAGTCTCTGTTCCATCATGGATATATAGCTGAGCATATCTTCTATTCTGACCCTGTTCAGGGTAAAGAGATCCAGAAAAATGATAAACTCTTCCCTGAATTCTGAAGGTATATGGACCATTACAGTTTATTAAAATTTGATCAATATCACCTGCTACCATTGATGTCATAGCTAAAGCACTATTATATTGTCTGATCAGTTTATGGAAGTTTCTTGAGCTGGTATTATTTCCATGCAAATAATTCTGTAGTTCAGGAGGGGCAGGCTCCCATTGTGGTAATTTAATTTTTCCTGAAAAGCAGCACATGCCAAACTTAGGGTGTAATTTTGATGATTTAGCTAATCATTCCTTTTCCCAATGTAAAGCCCCACAATCAGGACAAATTATCTCCATTTTTCCAATAGTAAACTTTGGCCAATTAGGATTATAAGGCCTTCTGGCTAATGGTATCTGAATTCACCTGGGGGTATGGGAAGATCATACATAAGCAATAGAACTGGATCAGTGTTATATCTGTGTCTGGATATACCTTGCTGACGTTACTGAAGGTTCTCACATGACCATTGAACATAACTGGTCCATTTCCAGAACATACCTGCTACAGGTTTACACTTCCCAATGTTTCTGCCTGGGAACATACCCAGAACCTGTTGGGTTTTCTATCAGGTATCCTGGATATGTAGTTTCTCTTATGACAGCCTCACTGCATCATCATTATATTACTCCTCTCTTCCATTCCTACTTATACATTTCATTATGGCCTTTGTAGATTAGTTCCTTATTCTTCATTCTGAGCACATCATTTGCACCCCTACTCCGTTTTGCCCAGCTTTTATATTCTACCTATCCCTTTGACTTACTCTTAGTATTATACTTCTACATTTGTACCTACAGGTTCCTACTTAGTATAAGTAGTCTTCCAGATGTAATAGGTAGTCCTCAGTATTCATATAAACCTCATACATTTCTTCCTACTTCTAAGTTCCGAAACCTGCTCCGGGTTTTCCTTTGGGTTTCTCTCCTGCTGCCTAGTGTAGTGGCGAAGCCTTCTCTTATACTCTGGAACATCTTCCTTTGTTGAATATTGTCTTCCTCGAAATACGAACCATTCCCTGGGGATATCCAGGTGGCACAGCACATACACTGAAGCCATGGTTCTTTTCTGCACTCCCATTCTACATTCCACACCCATACTCACTTCGGGTTCTCATTATAGTTCTCCCATGCCTTCCGGGTGTCTTTGCATTTGTTTCCCAGTAGGAAGGGAATTGGTACATAACAATCAGCAAGAATGGGGGCTGCTCATCAGGTGTTCTATAAAGCAATAAATGTTAGAATTGTAAAATGTAAAGTATTGATAATATATGCACCTGAACAATATCAGGTTGTGCAGCAGGTATTGGAGCTGCTGGATCAACACCTGGAGGATTCCAATGATGAAATTGTAATGGAGCCTGAAATATATATTAAATCTATTATTAATAAATATATGTATTAAGTAAACTTACAGGATTATCATTCACATTTGGATTTACAATAGGATTAACCCATCGTAAAACACCTTCTCCTCTTCCTCTTCCTCTTCCTCTTCCTCTTCCTCTTCCTCTTCCTCTTCCTCTTCCTCTTCCTCTTCCTCTTCCTCTTCCTCTTCCTCTTCCTCTTCCTCTTCCTCTTCCTCTTCCTCTTCCTCTTCCTCTTCCTCTCCCTCCTCCCCTACCTCTGAGGGCAGGTTCAGGATTATTATTGTTCTGACCTCTCCCTCTCCCTCTCCCTCTTCCTCTTTCTCTTCCTTGGCCTTGGCCTTGACCTCTTTCTTGACCCCCACCAACAGGTCCAACAGGATCAGGAGGGATGTTATTTTGGCCTCTGCCTCTTCCCCTTCCTCTGCCTCTACCTCTTCCTCTGCCAACAATAGGATCAGGAATGGGGGGAAGTCCAGCATACATTGCAGCAATATCTGCAGGAAGATTCCTGTATTGAGGAATGACAGGTGAAACAGGAGGCTCAGGTATGCACCTATTTTCAGGACTGTCCAATGTATGTGCATCATGCTCAGCTTGACACACATGAGCACGTACACATTCAGGTGTTGCTGGAGGTGTTGACCTTTTACATATGTTAGTAAGTTCAAATACACATACACAGTTTTACATACATAATTAATGTAGTGCTATGTAAACAGAAAAGAGTTCACTCTGATCCAGCTGGGCTATCCCAATATTATCAAGAAATAGTGAAATTGATGTGAACAGTAGTAGTTGATAGTGGAGCTACTTCCAATAGGAAGGGGTAGTAACACACACTACACCAATCTCCCTACACACTGTGCACAGAGAGTGGTCTCAACTCTACTAAGTAGAGCTGTGTAGCCACTGGCAAACACTCATAAAGGGAGGCCAGGGAGGTAGGACTTCACTGTGCTTCACCTTGGTCTACTAATTCTCTTAATATTGTAATGCCTAAGACAGTTGCAGTAGATGTACACTTTTCTTTATACACAAACTGAATTTATTTTTACTGTTGGAAAAGTCCAGACAACAAGAATAAATAATTCAAAGGAACCAAATGGTTCAATCTCAATTTAGAGAAGATTCTGTAAAAGGAAGCTATATAGAAACTTTGGAACTACCAAAGTTTCCAGACAAAACAGGGTGAATAATAATAAGAACAGTTCCAGCTGTTTAAAAAATAAAAATATAAGGATTTTTAATGAATTTATCACACTAAATGACTTACTGTATGATGAAGGTGGGGTATGTCGAAGTGGGAGTGAAGGAAGAGAAAGACCTGAGCTGAAATACTGCCTGCATGTTTCAATGCAGCCAAAGCATGGCCTGTGAACACTTATCACTGATTAACTCCGGGCGCTCCAGGCACTTTTTAATCACTTTTTAATCTAAGCTGCACATTCCCAGAGCACACTTTTCAAATGCTTACTAATCTACTTTCATCTACTTTTTATATACTTATTTAGTTTAGTGCATTTTCCTTAAACAAATCTCCCACATGTTTTCTAGTAATATATTGATTCTAGTGTGTCATTGTGTCAGAATCTCTGACTGGCACATGCTCATGTTCTCCACCATAAGCATCAGCTGCTGGCATACACTATGAACTGTGGTTCCTGTCTGACAATTGCAATTCACTTAGAATCACTAGGTGGTATTCTAGCCTTTCAATGGCCTTTCTTGCAAGCATCTTCATAGACAGTCATTGCTGGATGTTGACTGTCACTGTCTGTGTCACAGCACAAATACTTTATAATGTCAATAATTTCTACCTCCTTCCTCACAGTGTGCTTCTTTCACTTCACCCTTGAGCAGACATACTTAAACATATGTATATTAAACTACACCATTGTTCATTTATTTTAATAACTACAAATAGAGGTTTCATCTACAAAGTCACTTACTGAATAATAAACAAGTCTGTGAACCACACAAGTAGGTTAGGTAGTGGGCTCTGCTGCTTGCTGGCCCTACCAAGGTTATTGACATTACTTTACATATCTTACTATAAATACCATATTCCCACATATTTGTACCTTAGTTCTTATCCTTGCACTCCATTGTAGACAGAATATATCAGTTCTGAAGTACATTGTGTGCACTATAAGACTCCATAGAGGACAAGCCCTCTACACTTTTTTACTTCTCGCTTTCTGTCTACTCATTCGTCTCCCACTATCAGCTGAAATCTGTCCTGATCACTTATCACCGCAAGAGCCTATTACCATCACCATCATTGGACATTTATGGTACTCCTGATGGATAAAGGCAAAGCCTCTCAATCCACTAACCCCCCTCCTCAACCACCATCACCTCCTCCTTAGGCGTCCCCTCCGGGATCACCATCCTCACCTCTCACCCTGCTAGAGTCCCTGGCTAAGTCCCATGCGACTATCAAGGGTGACAAAATGGGATCTGGCTCTGGCTCTGGCACTGGTTCTGGATCTGGAATCATTGAAGTGGTTGAAGGTGCCAGTGCAATGGCTGATCATGGCATCATCCAGTCTGCTGGCACTTTGTCTGCTGTAAGAACTGATATGGCTGTTGATCCTTGCATCAACAAGCTCAAGGATGCTAATGCTGGACAAATGGAGGAAGATGAATAATGTGCATATATCAAACAGACTCTTACAGATCCTGCACTTGTCCAACTACAAGTGGACCTTGATAACCCTGTGGTTGATGTCAATAATATTTCTCTTGAACAACAATTGGAAGCTCTGTATACTGTAAATCCTGATATTACTCATACTTGTATGAATGAATTATATAATAAAGCTGTTATGAAACTATGAAAGATGCCTGCTGCACCTGGCTTGGTAGAAGATGGTCCCAAATTTGTTAAAGCTGCTATGATATTAATGAAAAGTCTTTTACATATCTATTGTTCCACTAGGAGAAAAGTATATAAGGAAGATCCTCATCAACCTTCAACTCCTATGTCGACTGTTACTATCGATCCATTGGATCCATTATTCCCTTGGAATGAACAAAGACCTGTACTACAAGAAGTCAGTAAGACTAACGTGAATTATCAAAATGATGAACCTTTGCATCCTAATGTTCATTCACGTATTGCTCCAAATAGTTATATTTGTCAGGCCTTGTTATGGGACAATTGTGTAGCACTACAACATATGCATGTCAGAGATATATCTCAACACCAGTTTATGGAGATTGAAGACCAATTGGTAGCCTTCAACAATGGTCATCCAGTAGAATTAGATCCTTATGAGTGTGTTCCTATTGAATATTGTGACCCTAATTGAGACCTTAGGGAACTAGGGCCTCTGCCAGTTAACTACTCTACTTGGCCTTCTCTGTTCCCATCACCATCTGTATCTATCACTTTACAACCAAAATCATCCACACCATCTAGTAGAGTCCCCTCTGTACAGCTTGTGAATAGCAAGCGTGATAATACTCCTTTGGTACCCCAATATCATGATATGATTCATGATGTTTCTCCAACTTCAAATCAGGAGGGATTGATTCAGGAGATGCAGCATCTTCATAAGGAAGAAATGCATACACAGATTCTTACCACGATATGAAGCTATTTAGCAGAGTGTCAAAAGCTATCTGATGGGTGTCATCCCATCCACACCAAGTCCAAAACTATTGGATGATTTTTGGGCACAAGTTCACTGTTTAATGAAATGGATAAGTGGCTAGTAGACTTATGTTCATATATGAGTCTCCTTACTTTAGGAGGTCCAGAAAGGGAACAGGAGTGTATTCTCATGCTTAGAGAATATCTCGAGGGACCTGCTTTGATATGGATTCATAATGAAGTTCTTAATCCATTCTTGGCAAAGGAAAAATTGTCCTTCGAAGAGATCATGACTGGGTTATATGATCAATTCATCCATAATAATATGGAGGGCTTCTATGCTATATGGTATAAGGCTTCTGAGGGAGTGCAAACTCTCTATGATATGATGATTGAGTATTCCAACAGTATGTCTCAGCCTGTTTATGAGAAAATGTTCCATCAAACATTTGTCAATGCTTTACCTGACAATATTCACAAGTATGTCATGATCCAGAAAGAACTTAATCTGAAGGTTCATCTAGTAAAACTTTTCCTACATGAAGCCATTAAATATGAGCTCAATAAACAAACATATACAAGTAATGAGACTTACTTGGATCATTTCATTCATCCTTTGACAACCAAAACTACTTCTGTCCATATTAATAGTTCCAATGCTCAGCCTCAATGGCAGGGTACTGGTGTCTGCTTTGCTCTGTTAGTCTTGCATTCTGCAGACTGACCTTTGTCCACTGCTCCAAACCCAAGTGCATCTCAATTGAGACAACTGCTGGGAATGCAAGAGACTTCTTCAGGCCACATTACTAAGTCCTCTGCTCTAGTACCTAAGCCTGTTATTACTAAGCCTGAATACAAAGATGCTAGGCCTTCTGGGTCTGGTAATGCTAAGAATGTTAGGCAACCTTCAGCAAAGTTGGAAGTATGTTTCAATTGTAACAAACCTGGTCATTTCATTAAAAATTGTCCACATCCTCAATATGATCAAGTCTGAGCAGCTCACTCAGTCACTAATGGGGAAACATCTGATGGCAAAGATGAATCTTCACCATCTGGTGAGCCCACATCACTGCCTGAAGGTGGGGGTTCAGACCAGGAAGACAGACACTGCTCCAAAATGGAATATGGTCCCAATGCTCACATGGAAGTCAAAGAGAATGATTATAGTCATGATGACTTTTTGGACCACACTTCTATGATGTGTATCTTACCTATTCATAATAAGGAAAACATCAACGTTGACTCAGACAATGATCTGCCAGAACTCCAAGACATGTCTGTGTTAGATATTCTGGGTTGCACAGCTTCTTTGACAGCTGTCACTTGTCACCTGTCATACTTGACAGTTCTGTGATTGACAGCTGTCAGTTACCTTAGTTACAGGACTTTGGTTGGACTTTGGTAGACACACTCAGTATATAAACACTCTGTAACTTGGTAGTTGTGAATAAGTTTCCTCCCCATTTTGTGTCTGTGTCTGTGTTTGTGTCTGAGTCTTACTCTCTCATCATCCTCATCTCTCTCAACCACCCCCTCTATTCTTTGTTACTTCTGACAGTCTGATAGTGAAGATGAGGAGGATGACAATGTTGTACTGGAAACCTCACTAGGTTATTATGTTGATGTTCTGTCTACCCCAGTGACCAAGTCTAAATCATGCTCCCAGCATGATAACTTTGTTACTGAGAATGCAGTTGACATTACAATTGAAGATTCACTATCACTCAATGCTCAATCTCTGGAGTATGAGTATACCAATGTTGATATTGAATTGGAATCATCGGAGCTAGAGGAACTTGATGCAGCTAGGGCTGCAACAATTGTTCACCTCCTGAGTGCGATATGTAAAAACTCTCCAAAGACTATAATCCAGCATGTAACATTGAAGACTACCAAAGACGTTATTGATCGTCCCAAGATTCCACATGATGAGAAACAATGTTTGACAATGTTTACCAAAGTAGGAAAGATTAAAGCATGGGTGCTCTGGGACTCTGGAAGCACCACCACTGGCATAACTCTGTCTTTTGCCAAAGTAGCCGAAATTCCCATCAGTCGACTTTCTGAGGAATATATCCTTCAACTTGGAACTGTCAGGAACAGGTCTACTGTTAAATTTGGAACATACCTTAATCCTGACCTACCGGGATGTGTTAAGCCAATTTATGTGGATGTCGCCAACTTCAATTATTATGACATGATCATAGGCACTTCTATGATGTTAGCTAACAAAGTCTTACTGGACTTTGATAAATCTCAAGTAATATTTAATGGTGTAGCAATTCCTGCAGTAGAGGTTGATCTTTTGGACACTGATGGCCGCCTTCAGTGCTATCATACTATTGAAAAGGGAATTAAATGACACCATCCAGGGAGGCATAAACCGCCTTCCCTCGAGGAAGAGCCCAATAAAGAAGGGGTTGGAACTCTTAACCCTCTACCAATGAATCACCCTAATGTTTTGCTGAAATCTGATGATCCTTTGGTCCATGAATTTACTCCTCAAATACCATCTAAATCTGTGATTTCACCTACTCTAAAGTCTTTGAAAACTAGTATTCATTCAACTTATGTTGAACCTCTGAATCTTTACTATGAACCTACTTCTTCTAAAGTCAAGGTTGAGCATCTTGTTTCAGATAATGTGGCAACTGCTCCAGCTAAGACATCAAGGTCTGAACCACTTTTGGACTGACTGGTTATTGATCCTCAATATAATTGGATACATGATCCTTGTATGCCAGGCAAATGGAACTGCATGGTCTCAGATCTCCATAAGACTAATAATAATTATACTTGTAAACACAGTATCTTCCTCCAAAACCCATCAGATGATGAGGTATCTAGTCCTGAACCTTTTGCTCTGACTCTTGTTCCGTCTCAGTCAATGCACCACATTTGCTTACAAACTGAACCTGATTATGAATGATCTCTAAAAGATCTGTGCCATAGATACAAAAAACCAAAGACTGTTACTTCTCCACCTTGGTATACTGCTCAGAAGAAAGGCAAGCAATGTGCTATATTTTTGGAAACAGATATCCCTAACCTTCAGCAAAACTGGTACAACAACTACCAAGATATTGTTAATGGGACACCAGACAAGTTACTGCCCTTTCAGGATGTGAATCATGAGATACATTTGATTGATGAATTTAAACAATATAAGTACCACCTTCCTAAATGTCCCAATTTGCTATGTTTGCAATTCCATGAGAAGTGCAAATGATATCAGAATGCAGGATGGTGGGAACCATGTTCTGCCACTCAAGCTGCCCCTCTTCTATGTCTTAGTAAAAAGAATGGCCAGTTACAGACTGTTATAGATGCTCATAAACATAATGACAACATGGTAAAGAATGTAACTCCTTTACCAGATCAAGATGTCATATGAGAAGATGTTGCACAGGCTCATTACTGTTCTAAGATTGATTTGACTGATACTTATGAACAAGTTTGCATCTGGCCAGAGGATGTAGAAAAACTGCTTTCGCTACAATAAAGGGAACATATGTTAGTCATATCATGCAGCAGGGTGATTGTAATGCTCCTGTAACGTTCCAACATATGATAACATATGTGTTTCGTGATGTGATTGGTCATTTTCTGCATGTTTACATTGACAATATTTTTATATACTTGGACACTATTGAAGAGCATGAATCTGCACTCAAATTAGTTTTTGATCATTTATGCGAAAATCAATTGTTCTTGCAATGGCCTAAATGTCAATTTTATGCAGAACATATTGAATGTCTTGGTCATATCATTGACAACAATGGTATTCATCCCGATGCTGTCATGCTGATAAATTAGCTCGCATTCATGATTGGAAAACCCCTTGGACCTATAATGAAGTCCAGTGCTTTATTGGATTGGTGAATTATGTTGCACACTTTCTTCCAAACATCTCCTCTTATACAAGCCCTCTGCTTTCTATCACACAAAATGGCACACCATTTCTGTGGTGACCACTCCATCAGAGATGTTTTGAACTCATAAAACAAACCTGCTGCAAGCCCCCTATTTTACGTCCAAT
Organism: Cyathus striatus; assembly: GCA_025738555.1. Lineage (NCBI taxonomy): Eukaryota > Fungi > Basidiomycota > Agaricomycetes > Agaricales > Nidulariaceae > Cyathus > Cyathus striatus. The sequence goes on from JAOVFP010000017.1 coordinate 140,123, forward strand.
TAATCCCTGTGACAAAGATCTGATTTGGATCATCTGTGATGCTTCTAAAACTGGTACTGGTGCACTATATGGTCAAGGACCATCTTGGAATAAATGCTGGCCAGCAGGGTTTGTGTCAAAGAAATTCTCTCCTGCTCAGCAGAACTATGCAGTCTATGAAATGGAAACATTAGCCATTTTAGAAGCTCTTCTCAAATGGGAGGACAAATTAATTGGTTATCCTTTACATATTATCACTGATCACAAGGCTCTTGAATTCTTCAAAACTCAAGGGCAACTATCCCATCATCAACGACAATGGATGGATTACATGTCTTGCTTTTCATTTGACATCACCTATATCAAAGGAGATTATAATAAAGTGGCTGACTGCCTATCTCATTACTATGAAGATGACAGCCCCTCAGACATATATGATGCTCATGAATACATCTGGGCTGATATTTGCATCAACCCTGAAGGGGAGGATCTGCCTCCTGCACACTTCATTGAACTCACAGAACATCCTATTGAAATTGATGCTTTACATGCTATGGAACTTCATTGCAGTGCTCATCTCCAAGAGAAATGGCCACTCACTCAGAACACCAATCCTTGGCCTCAAGGGTCTTGTTGGAACCAATCTCTGCTATCCTCTATGAGGAAAGATGATGCAATGGAGGTGAACGAGAATAGAACGTATCCTGTGGATAATATGATGTTGAATAGAGGGGAACTGACTCAGCCAGATCAACAGTATGGAATGACCTATAGTCAAGGATACTGATTGCCTCCACAATCTTTCCTTGAACTGGGCCAACCATCCTATTCTCCTCAGAATAGTCAATCGCAACCTGGTGAAAGGTATTCAGAACCCCCTAGAATATGTGGTACATCTTTCTCTGAGCAGAAACCATTCAACACAGATAGATGACCAGGACCCAGACCACATCCACATCAAGAAAAGACTGTAGAAAGTTCATCTGTCACTACAGAATGAACTTCATCATCAGCTTGCCACCTGAATAGTGTGGGCCCTGCCACCCCGACTAGTTCTACTATGCATGTTAGCAAGGATGTATCAATTATTGAGCAGCTTGCTGAGGAAGGTGCTCTGGTTAGCTATGTACATGAAGATATGATTTTGGCTGTAGGCACCCTCCTAGGCACTATTGATAAGCTCAGGGTGGAATTAGCAACTACCCAAAAACATGCCCAGGATCAAAAGCAATTGCTTCAGGATGAGATTCAGTGTCTACAGCTCAAGAGATGTGCTCCGGAAACCTCAACTAACAATCCCCACATGAGCAAGTGAGTGAATGTTACTTCTGCTACTAGAAATGAGCCTGAACCACCACGAATGGTTAAACCAATGTGTGATAAAGAAAGTAAGCCTATTTGTCAGGAACTGCCCCCTAGTATCACTAGGTCTGCTACTCTGTTGCCTGTGGAAGAGGACCCCCTTAAAAGGTGGGAGGCACCAGTTACATTCCATTGTCCTGGTCCCATTCATCCTCCTTGTGATGTTGGATTTGACACATCAAAGGATGTTGACACTCCACAAAATGACTTGGAACTATCAGATGAAGGATCATGTTCTCTGGAACCTCATACTAGTGGGTCTCATAAAGGCAAGGAGAAGGCTATGGGTTCAACTGACAAGTGATATACTTGTCTTGGGCAGATCTCTTCTCTGTTTGGTGTGATAATGGGACCAAAAGGAAAAAAGGAGTGGGACAATTTCCTAGCTGGGATGTTTGGACCATGTATCTATGTTTCTTCATTTACCAATACTGCTTTTGCCTGTACTCTTGCTGAGGATGCTTCGGTGCAGGAGGTAAAACATGATGAGACCTTCTTCATGAAAGCTCCACTATATGAGATAGCCCCACGAGGGTTTCCAATGAACCCTGCCCAAGCAGATGCACTTCTCGCCTTTGCACATAATATATCTTATGGCTCCAACACTTGTTCTCAATTGTTCAACTTACTTAGCATCTTTCGTCAAATCGCTAGTTTTACCAGGCCATGTGACCACAATCAAACAATGAATTTTGTCCTGAATGATGATTGATTTGATCTATCTGAACCCCTCATGCATATATTGTCACCAATGTATCCTCTCATAGAGCATCCATCAACCCCATTCAGACGAACTCAGTGCTCGATTAAGGCTACTGACAGGGCTGGACTGTCTGTGCCTCAGCACAATTGTTCTCTTATGATTGACATGTATTGTCAATACATTGCTCATCATTGTTACCCTGAAAGTCAGAATGTTGTAATAGACATTGCAGTCAACAGGGCTTATCATGTTTGCTGCTGAACTGCATTTGGCTATGGACTAGGAAAGGCAATAGGACCTGTGGATAACAAAACACACATGATCTTCCTTTGGGAGTATGCTCACTTAGTCGCACTCCCTCATTGCTATGAGGAAGCAATCGAAACTTGGAATGTTACTCATCCCAATGATCAATTCAAACCTCAGCAAGGAAGTGAATTCACTTTCCAATGGTTTTATTGTCCTCCTTCCAGTGCAAATAATCTTACTATGGATGAAGTAATTGAGGCTCTGATCATCAATGGTGTACCAGTATCATGGATAAATCATGCATACCCATATGGTCTCAACTTCATTGACCAGCACTTTGGTCACTCTCTTTTACCATCTGAAGTCTATGAGAAGCTGGATGACCAGTGTTTGGCTTGTCTCACTCACTTTGATGAGCCAGACACTATCTTACCCTGGTCAGGTTGGTGGTATCCCAATCAAGATGATCTTCATCGAATCCATACACTATCCCGTGTTAATTCACAACAAGGCAAATCGCCTAGTGTTTGGGGTTATTGGACTCTTTATGGGGCTTCTTCTACTTTTACTCATCTTCATTCTCACCCATCGTCAATTCCTGCCCCCACACCGACTCTGTCCATTGCTGGACCATCTCATCTATCCCAGCATGGGTCTAATGACCCATCTGTTACTTATGAGTCTAACCACTCAGTTACCGTGACAGCTATGGATACGTCAGATGATCCTCAACTGACAGACGAAATGGAGCTCCCACCAGACTCTCCCTTTTAATTGGCAATAATATTTTGACGCATTGATGTTATGCTCTGATTCCAGACTCTCACTTGTGATATCTCAGAAGTTAATCTTCTTTGCCTTCTTAATCTTCATCTTGTTGCTATCAGACCCCTTCTTGGTGTCTCATGGGGGGGTATGTAGAGGGTCATACGATTAATAGGCAATGTTTGGCATTGCCGTGTTTGGACATATTGACATTACTTTACATATCTTACTATAAATACCGTATTCCCGCATATTTGTACCTTAGTTCTTATCTTTGCACCCCGTCGTAGACAGAATATATCGGTTCTGAAGTACGTCGTGTGCACTATAAGACTCCGTAGAGGACAAGCCCTCTACAGTAGCCTTCGTCGAAATCTTCATAGTAAGGATCATACTCGTATTGGATGGTTTGGGTTACTTGAACGGAGACTTGATCACGTTCTAATGATAGTGAGTAAGGTTAAGTAATCTAGCAAACTAACTCACGAGACAAGACGCCGTCCGAGAACGTAGGTTCAGCTTCTCCGAGTGGATTCATAGAGTTGGTATGCAAACCAGCTGGCAAGGAACGGTCATCAACGATATGCTTATACATCTTTATCCGACGCCGTAGGAGCCAAGCTGCCAGTCAAGCACCGCATTCCTGAAAAGCGTCTTACAAGAGGCGCCCATAGATCAAATATTGACTGCAACTGCCGAAAAATCGTCGGTCACGCACTAAGAACAATATTTCTGGAGACCACGTTCTTCATTCAATATAATAGCCTAATAGTACATAGCGTGTTTCCAAAAAAAAGGAAAAAAAGAAAAAGTAGTAAAACTATAATATTACGATGACCAAATCCAATATTAACAACAACAAAAATTGAAATCCGCAAAAGAGAAGGGGCGATGAATGTATATGTACGTAGCGAGTAAGGGGATAGGGAGGGAGTAAAACAAAAATAACCGTGGAAAGAGGGGAAGTAGAGCGCCAGAATAATAAGAAGAGAAGCTACAAGAACAAAGAGAAGTGCTATAAATGATAGTCTATAGACGCCCCACGGGAAAAAATAGATCTGCACCGGTCCGGTTCCGGGTTCCTATCGCATCTAAAGTATCCGTATATGCTTGAAGCAAATGGAAGGAGGGGAGTAGAGGCGGGGGAGAGGGAGAGAGGGAGCCAGCCCGAAACATCCAGCGGTGCGCCGCGCCCAAGCCTGCTCGAGTCGCTGTACCGCAATATACACAGGGCGAGCCTGGGTCATTCAATAATTCATCCCCAAAAAGTAGAAGCGACGGGTGAGGCGATGCTAAGGCGGCAATTACGCCACACGCATATGACGCATGTGAGGTTCTTGACATAGGAAGTAAACCTATCCTTGTTCACTGAGCGAGAAAAGCCCTCAAGAATAATTTCATTGGCTGGTTCAATATCCCATTTGGTGGGCACATAGAAAATTCCGGGCACGCACAAAAGTGAGCGTGATTGAGCGTGCCACGCTCAAGGCCAAATTTTCATGCACAAAAGTGAGCGTGTCACGCTCAAGATATATATATTAGTTGTAAATGGCCTATTTTTGGGTCAAAACACAATGTAAATTAAGTATATATACTTTTTTTGTACTCCTGTAGTCGTAAGGTTTTTAAGCGAGATGAAATGTCAGATATTGAAGAATAAATTTTATATTTCACGCTCTAACCTGTACGTGCACGCTCATTTTTCACGCTCACATCACGCTCAAGATTGTACTTCACGCTCAGGGTCGAATTTCCACGCACAGACCCTGAGCGTGCACGCTCAACTCACGCTCACTTTTGTGCGTGCCCGAAATTTTCTTGCTGCCCCCCATTTGGTCCCCCACGCCAAAAGAATGCCCTCGCAAGACCCCAAAATTGATTTTAATAGATGCAGTAGATGAGTCCAATGACTCTGACGAACTTCGGGACTTTCTTATATCCTTGGACAACAGTTTGGCTGAGCACAAATGTCATCCCCTACGGGTCCTTATTACTAACCGTCCTGAGCAGCCAATAGACACATTTTTTGCAGGATTACACAAAATTCATATGAAAAAATCGAGCTAGTGCATGACGACGAGTCAGATAATAACATTCGGCTATATCTTGCAGATAAATTTGCTTATGTCCGTTCAAAACATTATCGCGACTACCGTGAACGCCTTCAACACTGGCCACACAAGTCAAGTCAGACATAGGTTGGCTCGTTGATCGATCGACAGGCCATTTCATTTATGCATCCACCGCGGTCAAGTTCTAGTCAGGATATACGTGCAGACGTGGAAGCCGTAATCAAGCTATTGGCTATATACACTTCGAACAAGCCAGGTCTCATCGAAGCCCAGACCAATCGTAGTATAGCAGCACGGGCAATACAAGTGAACGAAGACCTCATTGTTCGTATACATCGACGTATGCGCTCCATTATTGTGCCTATTGATGCGAAGTCTCAGCACATGGGATTTTTACACAAATCATTTCTGGACTATCTTCACGATCCAACACGTTCTGGACCATTTCGTATCGAGGATATTCGCTACATACCACACTTTACACGTGTTTTCTGGTGCAAAACTCTGCAAGTATATTGGGCACGAACTAAAACATTTAATGTATAGGAACTCCAACAGGTATCACGCAATTAAGATTGGTCACAGTACGAAGTGGATAGTGACATCAGGTTGCTCTACAACGCTCTGGCCTACGCGGTTGAAAGTCATTGACAGCCGAATCCCTTTGCATCAAGGAATTTTCATTACAGACACTACTCAATACTTTAACAAGTTACCTGACTTTCTAGGAAAAGGGAAGTTCATTGCCTTAACCGCAGATATTCTCTATCTATTCATGATTATACCATCTCGACGAAATTTTCTTGACTGGAGAAGTGATGACATATCCATTTAGGAACTTAGGCCGTATCCAATTCGTTCGTATAACTGCTCACTTGGACATTGGGATATGCACACGGCGTGCCATATGCTTACTGCATGCGTCAGAGATTATCACTTTGTATTAGAACTAAATAATCAAAGGATAGGTGTTTACAATTATGAACTGTTCCTTGAGACACTAACACCCGATAGGAGAAGAGCTATATATGATAATTATATGAAGAACTTGACCGAACACTTAAGGACTATTTACAGTTCGCATGATGTATGTTGGCTACAGTAATGTTAATACATATAGATAGGTTTATGCTGTCCGAGAACCGCTGGAAGGGCCTTGGCGCTTATTAATTGAGATAAATGGCCGCCGTAGGGGGTCTGGGTCATTCCTGAATATCGCTTCGATACGACTACTCAGCAGGTGGTTCAGCCGGAAGGTACGTTCTCTCCAAGAGTTATAGACATTAAACCAAGCATGGTTGTTGCACAGGACGCTAAAGGTGTAAGTGCATGCGTAGCGCAACGACGTCAAGTGGAAGCCATGATCATGTGATGACGGGACACATCATACACTCGAATACTGAAGTAAAAGCCCAAGGCAACAACGAAGAAGTTCCGCTATGAATCAAAGTAGTGTACTAAGCACAAAGAAACGTGCACAGTGATATAGAAGAACATCACTAAATTCGGGAAATTTTCATACGATCGTATACGGTAGTATGATTCGTCGTAAGTTGTGTGAATGAACATAACGTCTGCATGAGATTATACTACCATATAACGGAGTACGTGGTAGCACCAAATTTCGTAATTCCTCATGAGTCTCCATGCTGCTCAGAGAGAATCATGAAAGACTCGTAATATAAAAATGCCATGATGAGGAATAGAGAAGGTTATTATTCAATTATAAATGTTTGTAGATCTGCGAGGTTAAGCATGAACTTTATACATGATGCTAGTCTGTGTATGCATTCACGGTAAGCTAATAGACATCGCACACATTTACCATAAGCTTATAGGAGTATTATACGCTCACTATAAGCTAACAGCAGTATTATGCAGTCCTTGTAAGTTGATATATAGTGTGTGCATGATAGGTAAGATTGAAAGAGAGTTACGATGATTTCAGGAGCACATAAAGCATGTATCATTTTGATACCTATTAAGAACATACATATACATTTACTATTAGCTATATACAATGTCCGGCCTCGATTTTTTAAACAACGTGAGTCTGCATTCAGGACGAAGCCCTCCCGAAGCTCGTTCTTCAACTATATCAGGGTGATCTTGAGAGCCGACAAGATCGATGGCGGAGAAATGTGTCTGGGGCAGTACAAAACGTTAGGTCTCGGAGTTATTAGCAGCGTGAGCCGCTGCCTCAGCTGCCTCGCGCTCGCGACGAATCCTCTGCTCCCGAAGTTTGTTCTTTGACTGTGTCAAAGTGTTCTTGGGAGCCGATGCAACTGATTGCGGGAAAATGCGTCTAAAAAGATAGAAGTCAGTGAGGATCGCTGAGAGAAATGAATGCCTACGCATTCCACCATGACAATATGTTCTGAACATAGTTACAAGCTGTTGGACTTGTAGACTCTTCGAAAAAGTCGACAATGAAGCCGTAAAATGCAATGTAATTGAAACCCTCCACCTCAGTCTGTAACCAGCTATCTGCACTTGAGAAGGCGAAGTGTAGCTGTAAATATCATATACATATACATATTTGATTCGAAAATGATAACTGCATACCTGAACGCAGACATATGCTATGGATCTTGCAGTCACCAACTTCATATTAATCAAGTTGGCTACATCCGCCCGATTGTGGTGCTTATTGAGCTTGCGGATTTTGAAACCATGAGAGTTCTCAATAGTGGAGTTGGCATCTTGATAGATTGCGAACCCCTGTGTAGAGCTCGGGGAATTAAATATGTGTTGATATGCCTATGAAGGAATCAGCAATAATGTACTGTGTTAATGAACTAATCACGCACAGCAATAAGAAGTTCATTCTGCAGAAAGCCTTGCTCAACGTCATCCGGATCTCCTTTAAAATTACGGTACAGAAGTGGAATGTAGAAGCTGGTTCCAAGTGACACATCAGGATTGTCTCCAGACCTAATACTTACTCGGGTTCTATTAAGTACACACAATATCAACATAAAATCAGTAAAATACAATACTAGATTGATAGAAAATCGTACTCTTCGTTATCCCAGTCCAGCTCAATAGGACAAAAGAGCCTCCCAATTATATCATGCTGAATTCCGCGGTTTTTTCGATTTTTAGGATTCAGAGCTGGAACAGGGTTGAGGTTGCCGTTATTGAGCCATTCTGCAACCGCGGCTGTCAGCACAAGAGTGTCATGGGCCCTGGCATCATTCGCCTTCTTTTCCAGCTACAACAACAAGAATGAGAGAGAGGAGAGACATATCATTTGGAACTTACTTCGAAAAAATAGGCCTTGCGTTGAATAACATTACAATTCCTAACGATCTTGTCAAAATCTGGAATAAGATCATTTAAGATGTTAACGGCGGTGTGGTTACGCTCTTTTCTGCAGTAGATATCACATGATCCATAAGCAAGTCATAACAAAGCAATGTTGACCAACATACTCGCGCTTCATGACCGTAACTTGCTCCTTGGATAGCTTCAGGAGTGCTGTGTCTTCGAATCTCTCCCCACTATTCAGTGATTTGGTATGTGATGTCGCATCAGCTTTCAAGCGACTGATACTCTGTAGAGGAAACAATGAGCTTGAGGCCTAAACAAAGAAATTTGTAAGCGAGTCGGTGAACATCCGTTCGACCTTGGGTGTTCTAAGGCGTCGAGATGGGAGGGTAAATTCAACTGGATTGGGAGGGAGTAGTTACATGATATTTTAAAGAAAACTAAAATAAAGAGAGTACTTAATAAGGAATAGTTGAATAAAGCGGAAATTAATAGTGTTGAGATTGTAGATTGTTGAAAGAAAAAGGAAAAGTTTGAAACATAAAGCATACCAATGAATTGAAAGAAAATTTATAAAATAGAAACTTGAGGAGAGGGACGACACGGACACTGGTAAGGTGAACTGCGGTATTTAGTGGAGCTTGGTAGTGCGCAGTATTGATGATCTTGAGTAATTGCGGCGTCCGAGCTATGCAAGAGAGTGTCGGCGTTGGAGGGAAATGAGGGAGAGCGCGAGAGTGCGCGCACAAATGCGTCGACGCACGCATCAGCTGATTACGTAATGAGATCGGTAAAATATCGAATTTTGTAGTGCAGGCAAAACGCCTGCTCTACAACTCTCATACAAGTTAACAAGACGACGGATGCCTCTTGCAGTAGGAGAGGCGTCATCTTCATCAAGTCTGCAGCAAGGTAAGTAGGCATTCCCTGCTATATGTCAAGTACTTACCTCTTTTGTTTCCTAGATTGATATATATTCACCTGATCTCGCAATACAGAGATCTCCTGTTGTAGTTCTTCTACATCTGATGGGAGTTGGTCGGCGCTTGCATTTTCAGAATCAGAATCACTGGAACTGGGCGTGCTAGCCTTTCTGGAGTGGTGAGTACTGTGTTTGTTTCGCATGTAACAAAGGACAAGAGGTACAGTGGTATGTAAAGGGTTACAAAGGGGAGGTGGTTTGGGAATTGGGGGCGCCTGGGGCCAAGGTATGTTGCACTTTTTATTTCCGGTTCGACATTGAATTATTAATTGGACATCAGGCTACACCAAGGCAGGATGCATCGCGACCATGTCGATAGTCTAGTTTTTTGGTCTGGTGATTCACCTGCGCAATATGATAGTCCGCCTGTGTCCATTTCGGAGTGATGCGCCCATATTCTCTGATGCGCCCATGCAGGTAGTCCAGCCCCTGGCAACGTCATCACATGGCTAGGCTACGGTCTTTTGTAACCTGCATGGACTTTAAAGCTCAGACTATGAATAGCAATGATGTAATAGATATTCAGTGCACTGGCCGCTTCCAATGCAATTTTTATTCTTACTTGCTTTAATTTCTTTCCTCATGGCGTATACCTGCACACCAAACTGTTCGAAACAGTTTGCAACATCATCAGCGATACGGAACCACCAAAATAAATGTAAGGTTTATCAGAAATATATAACGGAAGCTTTTCGTACATCGGAATCTTTGTCTTCTTCAAAGAAACACTTGCGGGTTAAGAAAGCAAAGGTTCAACAACCAGTTGCTTCACAAGTAAGCCCGCTCATTTATGATGTTGATCTGTATTGTCAATAATACACTGTTCGTAGTCAACTATTACTGGTGCAACGTACATGGATATTGATCCTGTCACCACTGGCACTGCTCCACAAGCTGTACCGCACTCCATACCACGCCGGACTTCCCCACCTATTCGAATCATGCAAATTGGTAGGGGTACACATCTGCCATGACGATACAAGGATATACCTCCTGAGCCACCAATACCTTTAGAGCTGCAGCCTCCACCTGAGCCACCGCAGAGGATTCTCCCTCATGTTATTTTAATTGTTCGTAATCGTTTGCGAACAATGATGAATACTTTTGGTATCTGGTGCGAGTATCTCTATCGCCCATCCCATGATCCTGATGTCTTCGTTTCCTTGGAAGACCTTATTACACATTCATATATCCCCGAATCTGCTTTTCAGCCTGAAGCAGTACCAGATGTGTTGAATGACCATGAAAATGGTAGTATATCAATGCTTATGAGCTGGCAGAATAGTGGTGGCGCTATGAAATCCAATGGAGAAGTTGATCGACTAGTTGACGAAGTTCTTTTAGACCTGAAATTCAAGGTAGCAGATCTGAAAGGTTTCTCTGCACATCGGGAAAACCAGCGTATGGACAATGCCGATAAGAAGTCTCCCCTGTTAGACTCCTTCACTGAGACTACTGTCCCCATAGAAGTGCCTTCTGGAGACAAAGACATTCCACCACAGACATTTGCTATACCAGGTCTCCATTTTCGCAGCCTTGTTGGTGTCATTCGAGCAGGCTTTTCTGACCCGCTAGCATCCAAACTACACTTCTCTCCTTATAAATTATTTCACCGGTCAGCTGCTACTGATGAAGACCAACGGTTATATTCAGAGGTATATGATTCTGATGTGTTTATCGAAGAACATGACAAAGTTCAACGAGCTCCACTTCCACCTGATGATCCTGACTGTAAGCGAGAAAAGGTCATTGCAGCCCTCATGTTCTGGTCAGATGCGACTCACTTGGCTACATTTGGTATGACCAAGCTCTGGCCTACTTATATGTTTTTGGAAATCTTTCGAAATACATTCGTTCACAGCCATCTTCAGGAGCATGCCACCACATTGCATATATCCCATCCATACAGGATTCCTTACAGGACTTGCTGGTGTCATATCATGTGAAATGGGGCACAGAAGAAATCTATCCTCACACATTGTCGTCGTGAACTCATGCATGTGGTTTGGAAAATATTGCTTGATGATGAATTCATTCATGCATATAAATATGGCATGGTGGTCAAATGTTTTGATGGAGTAGAACGGTGTGTGTATCCCCGAATTTTCACATATTCAGCTGATTACCCAGAGAAGTATATCATTCAATTGTTTTTTTATATATGGTCTCACAATATTTCTGCAAGAGTTCTTTTAGCAACCATCCGAGATAAAGGGATATGCCCTTGTCCTTGATGTCTTGTTCCAAAATCAAAGTTGGACTTAATGGCAGTATGTTGCACTCTCCCACAGTTATCACTGGACTCTCACTGGACTCTCACCAGACTATCGAGAGTTCAGTGAGAGTCTCACTAGAGTCTCACCAGACTATCAAGAGTTCAGTAGAGTCTCACTGAACTCTCACTGAACTCTCACTAAACTATTGAGAATCCAGTGAGAGTCTCACTACACTATCAGTAGGGCACCTGGACTCTACTTGAACTCCACTGAACTCAAGTGCCTAAGCTGTACCTAGACTCTATTATCACAGTTGTAACATGTTTCCCACAGTCATCACACTTGTCACACATGTGTGAAAGTGTGATATGTGTGACATGTTGGAGTGAAAAGCATAGTGTGACATGTGTGACATATTGGAAAATATTGGAAAAAGCGTGACATGTGTGACATGTTGGAAAAAATGTGACACATCTTGTCACATTTGTCACAATGTAACAGTACACCAAAAGTGTGACAAGTGTGATGGCTATGATATGTCATACATGTCGCGCTTTTCCAACATGTCACACTTTTCCCACGCTTGTCACGATTTTTCCAACATTATCTGACATGTCACACTTTCACACTTCCTACAGTCATCAAACTTGTCACACATGTGTGATAACGTGACGTGTGTGACAAGCGTGGGAAAAAGTGTGACATGTTTGGAGAAGTGTGGCAAGTGTGATGGTTATGATATGTGATACTTTTCCAAACATGTCACAATTTTTCCCACGCTTGTCACACATGTCACATATCTTCCCCAACATTTTCCAATATGTCACGCTTTTTCCAACATATCATACTTTTTCCCACGCTTGTCACACATGTCACACTTTTTCCAATATTTTCCAACATGTCACACTTTCACACATATGTGACAATAGAGTCTAGGTACAGCTTAGGCACCACACCTCTTCTAACATTTTCCAACATGTTGAAAAATGTTGAAAAAGTGTGACATGTGACATATTGGACAATATTGGAAAAGTGTGACAAGTGTGATGTCTATGATATGTCACACATATCACACATGTTGCACTTTTTCCAAAATGTCACGCTTTTCCGAGATGTCACACTTTCACACATGTGTGACAAGTGTAATGACTGTGGGAAACATGTTATCACTGTGACAATAAAGTCTAGGTACAGCTTGGTGCAGAGAGATCTTATGAAATATTGTGTGGGAATTTGTAACAACAGAGTTAAATGTCAGAGACTGTACTGAGAGTCCAGTGACTTATTCTCACTAAATTCTCATTGGACTCTCTGAGATTCATCTCATTATAGTATCACTGGACTCTAAGAGATTCTCACCCAAATGAGAATTTGCTGAGATTTTAGTGAGATGAAATTGTTCATTTTCTCAGTGTAGTCTCACCAAAGTCTCACTAATCTCTCTCCACACTCTCAGAAATACCACTGGATTCTCACTGGAGTATCAGAGAATCTCATGAGAATCTCACTGGATTCTACTGAGACTGTGGGTCAGTGACATGACCTCCTTAATGGGACTTGTTCAGGACATGAGACATCGTTTCAGCCAAGCTTGAAAGTTTTTAAAAGATAATGTGTTACGAAGTCGTGAGTTTATCTACAAACTTGCACTTCCAATAGGCGGTACAGCAGTGGAAGGTTTACTAAAATCAACATCATCAGTTCCAACGATGGTATGTACTTTGTCTAATATTTATACTGCACGTTTCTGAACATTATTACTTAATTTAAATTAGAATGCATTTGTTGACAGAGTGGGGGATGATTTCAACATCTCACAAATGCTTGTAGTTGATTTCATGCATGAGTTTGAGCTTGGAGTATGGAAGGGCTTATTCACTCATCTTATTCGCCTTCTTTATGCTGCTGCACCTGATGGCAGCCTGGTAGCTGAACTTGATTTTAGGTATGTATACATTCATTTCAGTCAAGGCTCAACAACCACCAGACTGATAAAGCTAATAGGTTTCGCAAAACTCCAACTTTTGGGAATGACACAATACGCCAGTTTGCAACCAATGCTTCGGAGATGAAAAAGTTGGCTGCCCGTGATTTTGAAGATTTACTTCAGGTATTTACAGAAGCATAAATTTACTTAAATACATGACTTATAAAACCAATGTAGTGCGCAATCCCAGCATTTGAAGGACTTTTAGATGAACCACATAATGGTCGCCTCATGAAGCTTTTGTATCACACTGCTGAATGGCATGCATTTGCAAAGCTTTGGCTTCACACAGATTCTACCCTTGCGCACCTCAATCTTCTTACTAAAGAATTTGGTCAATTGATGTGCAAATTCAGAGACCTTACATGCAATGAGTATTCCACTGTAGAGCTTCCCAAAGAAGCTGATGCTCAAAGTCGCCGAATGTGCACGGTTACGAACAAAGGATGTTCTAACACAGCTACAAGAAAGCCACGGCACCTTAATCTCACAATGTATAAGTGGCACGCTCTGGGTGACTACATTCATACAATTCGTTTGTTTGGATGCACAGATTCACATTCTACCCAGCTTGTAAGTTCAGAATCAATACTTCTATCTTTCATTTTATGTTACTCACATTAGTTATTTAGGGAGAACATTCCCATAGAGCTGTCAAACGAATGTATGGGTTGACAAACAAACGAAATGCTACTGCCCAGATTTGTAAACACTACTGCAGAAATATGAAGGCGCATGCTGAAAAACATCAACAGCCTCCTGTTGCCTTGTCCCCTAATGATTTTGATGCTCACTTCATCATATCAAAGTCACAAAATCAACCAATTGAATTGTTTTCATTTGTTAGAGAACACACTGATGATCCTGCTGTGAAGGTATATGTTTACTAAATGCGAGATAATGTAGGTTGCAGCTTAAAATATGAACTTAGAACTTTATTCCCAAGCTTCAAGAACATGTTCTTGGGTATCTGCTTAATCGCTCATTCAATGGCAATACATATGGCAAGTTCTCTAATGAAGACCAAAACACGATCCATTTTTGTGGAAATCGAATTTATTCTGTTGGCACTTGCAGAATAAACTACACCACCTATGATGTACGACGCAACCAAGACCTTATTAATCCCCACAATCATGCAAACATCATGGTCCACCCATCTGAAGATGTGAGGTCTTCACAGACCTATTGGTATGCGAGAGTATTGGGAATCTTTCATGCTAAGGTTTGGTGTGATCACCCTGAAGCACACACGGAATGTATTACAGAGGTTCCATTTCTTTGGGTTCGCTGGTTCGGTGATGAACCAGGTTATGCAGCTGGGTTTCGACAAGGAAAGCTACCAAAGATAGGATTTGTTCCATCCAGCGATCCCTATGCATTTGGTTTTCTTGATCCTGCCCTCATAATACGAGGTTCTCATCTAATACCTGCTTTTTCTGACGGTCACACTCAAGATCTTCTTCCTGTTAACTCATCACTGGGTCATGATGTTGGTGCCAATGAGGACTGGACAAACTTTTATGTTGGAATGTAGGGCAGTTTTCTCCAAGTCCATTACAAGTCCATCTCCTTATGAGTTATATTTACAGATTTGTTGATCGAGACATGCTCATGCGCCATTTCGGAGGTGGGATAGGCCATCTTACAAACTCACCACCTGCTATGCCAGATGAACCAGACATAGATCTTGAAGATGAAGACATACATGCAGCCGATTCTGAAGACACCACAACGGATGAGTCTGATGGATCAGACCCTGAGCTCGACATTGAACTAGTGGAGTCAGAGGTTACTGGAGAAATTGATGATGAAGAAAATGTAGTCTTAGATGATGGGGATCATGGGGGTGGGCACTTGCTAGAAGAAGATTGGACTGATAGTGAGAGTGAAGATGATGATGGTAATAACAATGACGATGGGTACACTAGTCTTTAATGTAGTCGTGCTGTGTCCACTCTTTGGGATAGATATTCCGCTGATCAGGGTGCTGACAAACTAAATTCACACAATAAGCACAGCCATGCATGCGGACCAACACATTGGGTCGACAGCACGCAGCCGCATCTTGGTTGCCATGCACGCACACAGCCACATACGAATTTTGGGTCTACCTAGACAAATAGGGGAAGCAAGCTCCCCCAATTATAAAAGCAAAATTTCCAGAAAGATGCCTCCAACATCCATTGTTTCATGTTTCAACAATCTCCTCAAGTTGTGCCCATTCCGGCACAAAGGTAAAGCCGGATTATCCAGTGTGATAAAGCTACGTAATCGAAGTTATATTCAACGCGCAGAGCGCTTAGGCTCCCAATTCAAGCGCGAGAGCTTCAAGTCCTAGGCTTCAATCATTCAGGACGCCTTGTGAGTACATTAATATGCACCATAAGTATTTGTCATGTCTCATGCATACTAGCAAAGATAATAGAAGAGCAATATTTCATCATGAATAACATGAAAGAAGCCTCACATAGACATTTGCAATGTACAAGTACTAAAATATAGTGTACTACATACCATATCATACATATACGATCATACTTACTTTGTAAGTAAAATGCAGCACCAGGCATAGGGTTGGCGGCACAGTGCATTGAGGCGGCACCAAGGCGGAACACCAACTAGGAGGCAGGGACAAACAATAACAATGTGTCTGTACTAAATATGGAAGTCACGTCGGGATACCTACTCGGAAGCACAGGGCATACGGAATCTACTGCGAATTCTTGATGAATTCATGCAGAAGCGCCATGCTTCTGATAATACATTATCAATTCAATTTACAGTGATTACAATATTTGATACATCATGATGCACAGTAATTACTGACGCTGATACATCACTCTTATGCAGTAATTACTGTAAATGATGTATCACTTTCACAGTATCTGGTGAGGCAGAAAGAATCTCAGTGTCAAGTAACGGCATTTGTAGCTCGCAGACGGTGACCCCAAACTAGGGAATTTCGGCGTTCGTTAAACTCTTTACTAAAACTTATCGTGACTACTACACCTTCCGCTCGTGACAACGTCTCTACTGTTGACGTGGGCATGGCGGTGGTTGTGTGTGGGTGTCCCTGTACTGGCGTTCAATGCACGAGTACTAGCTCATGATTTTACACAGCGTTGTCGTATGAAAGAGGAAGTTTCAAAGAAGCTTGAGCAGATTATAGATGTGCAGGTGTAAGATGTGAGCGGGCTGTGCATGGGTGGTGGCGGTGGTAGCGGTAGTGAAACTTTTATGTACTTATATGCATTCCCAAAACGTGCAGCTCAGTTTCTTCAGTTTCTTCAGCTGATACTGCGCTTTCCCCACACACTCCCTTATCACCGCCCATATAGCATTCAGTACCCTTCATGCTACCAGAGGAAGATAAAACCACGGAAGTGTGAAGATGTCCAGCTAAGGACACACAAGGAGAGGGCTCAGGGCGCTGTGTCATTAGGTTTATTCGGCTCAAACCCAGGATCACAATGAAGAGGAAGGTACACATATCAAAGATGGCCCCGCAAAACTGAGCATATGCTCGAGGATGAAAGGGTGTTCTATGCCACAACTATGATCCGGCCTCGACAGACCCATATTCGCCAGAAATCCAGAGCCGGAAGGTACAGTGTACCCATCTTCCCCAAGCATCATTCATTCCGACCTCTATGACTGAAACGTGAGATGCGAAGACTCCAGCTAGTCATTCACCGAGTCATGGCTATCAATTTGATCAATCCCTGTCACTAACTAGTGGGGGCGCACACTAGATGGTCAGTGAGAGGTCATTGATTTCGTTTTAGGTTTGAGCGCAATCAATGGTTAATATGGAATCAATAGTTAGTATGGAATCAATAGTAACTAGAAATCATTGTAATATAAATCAATTAGAAATGAAATCAATGGAGATCAGTCTGAAATCAATCAATCTGCAAAATCATTAAAATTAAAAATCAATCAGAATGAAATCAATGCAGAAATTAATTCAAATCCTTCGGTCCCCCACTACAGCTCAACATACAAGTAGGGTAGTTAACCATGTAGTAATAACCACTGTACTATAGTACCTTTTCTAGTTAATCTGCACAAATATACTTGATACATAGGTAGAAATCATTTGTACCTGAAAAATCAATCAATGTAAGGTGAAATCAATCAATGTAGGGTGAAATCAATGCTATGGACTTAGTAGAATTACACTCTATAGGTGGAATCAATCAATTTAAAGTGAAATCAATGGGTAGAAATCATTTATATCTGGAAAATCAATCAATGTAAGGTGAAATCAATCAATGTAGGGTGAAATCAATGCTATGAATTTAGTATAATTACATTCTATATGTGGAATCAATCAATTTAAAGTGAAATCAATGCTGTTATGTATGTGGAATCAATGGGAAAGCAATAATTACATATATACTTTCCAGTTAACTAAAGGATCATTTATAATGTGATATATATTCAAGTCTATTGGATAAATAAACAAACATTTGCTTAAAATGTGTTATAATTTTCTCATCCATCTTGCATACATCTAGATAATGTTAATGGACATCGTTGAGACACTATGAGAATAATTCCCACGGTATTTTCTTTCAATGAATTGACTGTAACATGTAACATACAAGTACTTAGGTACTTTGTAATTGTAATAGAGCAGATATAATAATGATAAAATAAAAGAATGATGACTAATCACTGACATATGCACTCACTAAATATATAGCACTGATTTCACAATGATTTTATCATCTATTCTCATTGATTTATTAATGATTCCACATATAAAAGGTAATTCTGCTAAGTTCATAGCATTGATTTCACCCTACATTGATTGATTTCACCTTACATTGATTGATTTTCCAGGTACAAATGATTTCTACCCATTGATTTCACTTTAAATTGATTGATTCCACCTATAGAGTGTAATTCTACTAAGTCCATAGCATTGATTTCACCCTACATTGATTGATTTCACCTTACATTGATTGATTTTTCAGGTACAAATGATTTCTACCTATGTATCAAGTATATTTGTGCAGATTAACTAGAAAAGGTACTATAGTACAGTGGTTATTACTACATGGTTAACTACCCTACTTGTATGTTGAGCTGTAGTGGGGGACCGAAGGATTTGAATTAATTTCTGCATTGATTTCATTCTGATTGATTTTTAATTTTAATGATTTTGCAGATTGATTGATTTCAGACTGATCTCCATTGATTTCATTTCTAATTGATTTATATTACAATGATTTCTAGTTACTATTGATTCCATACTAACTATTGATTCCATATTAACCATTGATTGCACTCAGACCTAAAATGAAATCAATGACCTCTCACTGACCATCTAGTGCGCGCCTCCACTAGTTAGTGACAGGGATTGATCAGAATGAAAGCCACTGGTGATTCACCAGCCCCAAGACCTCGAAAGACCTTGAAGTTGACAGCCTCCTGTAAAAGCGAAGTATGTGTAGATCACCTCGATAATGGAGATACAAAGCGAGCACTTGGTGAGAGTGGAGGGGACTATCAAAGGGGAGCAGATCATGTAGGCATCAAAAGTAGAGAGGTAGCAGGTGTATTGATGGTAACAGGCCCAACAACACAAAAGCGGATCACGGGAAGACATGCCCATGAGCCATCGTCCTGAACCACTTCATTCGAACTTTCGGTGTGCCCATCTAAACCACATTCTTAAATGTCGTATCCGATGATATCGAACATACAGTGCTGATTCTACCTATTAATGGATCCATGTGAGATCGATGTCATGAGAAGTGTCCCATTATTGATTCTCTCACTGTCAGGCCTATTAGTGCAAATACACAATGTCATCAAACATATAATATGTGTCTTATTGCAATTGACATGCCAACAATATCTCCTGAGTGATCCTTGTATGTCCCTCTAGGCTCTAGCAGAGTTAACTGACTCATGTTCTTTCACTTTCTTCAAGTTCGAGATTCTTAGTTGCATTACAGCCACAAGCATGCAGGAAGAAGATGAATGTAATATTCACTTGTTGTACTTGAACAATGGCAAGGCTATGATAATGCATCCAGAAAATCATCCCGAGGATTAGATAGTGATGCTGTTTATCTTCCAGTCTCCTCTTAATGATAACATGATGAAAGAGATTATTTATCACTCAAATGGTATGGGCAGCTAGTTATCTACCATAAGCATTGTAAGACACCTTCTGGTAACCAGTATATGGAAGTTATGAGAACTGAGGGTGTATGGGGGAAGGAGCGTGCTTGAGCATGATGGTACTTCAACTCGGGGACCATGAAGATGTGTTATTATGTCAACTAATCCATTCTCCCACAGGCTCTTATGAAAAAAGCCCAATTCTCAACTGAGCATATCCTTGTAGATATACTGTACCATTTTGACCAACTGTTCAGTAATGCATCACATGATGCCGTGAACATGAACAAATATACCTTTCATCACGTGTCACATTGCCGCATGAACAGAGGTACAGGGAAATAGTTATAATTATAAAATAAAATCATCGCTATTTGTTAAAATTTTGGCTAAAAATTGTTTAGTGATGAACAGATGTTCATTTGTCACACATTACACTGACATTTGAACAGAGGGTCAAACTGTTCATCGTCGTCACAGCGTAAATCGACAAACAGTTGGTCGAAAGGGTACAGTAAGTTGTGAAGCAAGCGCCACGCCGTGGCCCATAACGTGACGCAGTATTTCACCCTCGTCACCCAACATATACGGTTGCTTTCATTCAGAAAGTAAAGTCACTTGGAGAATATGGGATGACATTTGGATGGGGTGGCAATAGAATGGAGTTGATGCCATGATGGAAGCTATAGGCGTGTTAGAGACGCGTCGTGAGAATTTAATCACGTTACATTTGATGTGCAACGTGTCGGCCGACGCAAGCTCTCAGTACCTTCCGACTTCCGAGTTCAAGTTTTTGAAGTTCCTCCCCTTCCTCCTCCTCTTCCTGACCTCACACTCCTGAATCCTCACCTTCATAATTGAAACTTCCACATTCATTCAGACTTATAGAATGTATGATATAATACTCATTTCTGCCAGGTCAGAACCCCGGATCTTCCATCTTAGTTCTCGCAGCTAGCTTTTATCTATCCTTGCTGCGAACGGTACGCGGACGATGCTACTAATGAAGAAGTGTCTATTAGTTGACTTCAATAAACCGCATGTGTACGTACCCACCTTTTCTTCGCACCAACCAACGTTGCGCCAACATAATAGGATCTATGTAGAATACACCACAACCCAGCGCCGTGGTGCAGATTCAGCCATCTTCTGAACTTCCCATCGACAGATCTCTATCTCTTCCATCTATACTCTCCACACGCACCAGGACTTGAGGCTCGTAAGATGTATCATCCGTCATTTCAATGAATTTCGCAGAATTGCCGCCGTGCTTCAAAATGAGTCTTTCTCCGACAGTTCTACTTCAAGGCAATATATCGAGGCAACATGAACCCACGCATGCTTAGACGTGGCGTATAGAAACGGGAGTTGACCTAGGAGGACTGAGGTTCTGGGATTGATTGCAATGGTGGATGTGTGAGGTGTCTTACAGGTACGTTCTTCTATTTCGTTATTCACGTTCTTCCTGCTTATGCTAGTACTCCATTTAGTTCATCCTCTGCGCTGCTCACCTTTACCTGAGTCCTAACGCGACTATCTTCGTCCAAATCCAACTTGGAGTAGCCAAATAACTCACGGCAAGTCAGCGCTCGCAGGCGCAATAAACTGTGAATCCCGTGCGAGGGCAGTTGGACGAAGGAGCAACTGGGCTAGATGGGACGGACATATGCAAGGGCTATATGTGGCGTACGGGGCCTCAGCTTCTTTGCTTTGTGTTGGGGAACGTGTTCTGCGCGTGGTGTTGGACGATGAGGGGAACTTTGCGGTCCCGAGACGGCGGTGAATGGTTGTGTTGACGCATTTCTGCTGTCAATGTCCTTTTGGCCCCCGCCTGTGTCTATACCACGATCACCACGAGCTCTGTCCCCTTTTCTAATACAAAGTCTGCATGTAGGCTCTCGACCATTGGCACTCGGGGGATTGCGAGCTAGTTGGCGTGTTCCCTCTGTGTGATCATTTACGTGACTGAGGCCATGCCCTCATACCGGGAGCACGTAGTGATATTTGGAGCGCTGGAAAGATGGGACGAAGGAAGTTGGGTATACCATCGTGTATATACTATAATTAATGCGCTTTAGTAGGTTTGCTCGGAAAGCCGAGCTCATGTGCTTGTGAGAAAGGCAGGAGAAAGGATCGGAAAAAGTAGCCATCGTTGAAATGCCGCTTGATCAAAGAGTCAACTGACCTTTCTGTTACTTTTCTGATGATCATGTTCAGAGAAGATCGGTCCAAATTTGGTTTACAGATAACTGAACACAAGACTATACAAGTGTACACTGTAAAAGTCTTATATAAATCGTTCCATTTTTTAACTTTTCCCAGACGCTCCCCCCCTTTCTCATCATTCAAACCTACTTGGCTCACATTATCATTTCATTAAAATCAGTCACAATGCCTGTAATCGGGACCGTAACAAACACCCTTACATCTGGGATTCAAGATATTTCGGCTCTCCTCCCGTTGCTTGGTACAGAGCAGTGCGAGGCGCACATTTCTAGTGCACTGGAGAATGGATATTTATATGCTGCCGCTACACCCATTTCCATTTTTGGCGCTCTGGGATTAGCTCGCGCGGGCTTTAAAGCCGCCATTGCAGGTATTGATATTTCGATTCCCTGGCTTCGATTTTCCGGTGCAAAGAGCCTTGCAGATACGGGTTTCGACCCCCTAGAAAAATCTACATTGTCACTGATTATGTTAAATACTGAGGAGAAAGACAAAGAAAAAAGAGGATATCTTGCTGAGGCCCGCTTGGAAAAGCTACTGGAGGAACTCCACATGGAACACACATGGAGAATTGACATATCCCTGAGTGCACATATGTTCAAATGGAACATGATGATGATTATGTTTACTGCCCTCTCATGTTGCTTAAGCATGATTCCCTATGTATTCCTGGATACTCAAGCTGATGTTGAACTTAACACAACAATTAAATGGCTATTCCCTGCTATCAGAGCTTCTGGTGGTTTTTTAACTGCTACAATGAGTCAGCTGGTAATACAAAATCGAATTATTTCAATTGCTCAGACTTGGCTGAAGATTAAACACAAAGATATATCAAAGGAAGTTCCTACAGACTCAAAGGTCAACTACTTTCCCAATAAGTACACTTGGGTCTATATAGTGTTTCTAATTCTTGGTGTTGCTGCTTCCATTATTGGTTATGTTGGTTGCTTCAGTGTTGTACAAAGTTCAAAAACCTCTTCAGGTCCCTTTGCTTGGTTTGGTTTAGAAACTGGCCTTTCTGTCATTCGTATTATTATATGGGCTTACAATCCTGTTGATGATGATGCACCTCCACTTTCATTCTTATTAATGCAAGTTCAGGATGTTGCTCCTCCTCCTACATGCATTTATGACCAAAAACAAATCGAAGAATATGGTATTCTTCCACTGGCTCGTGCATCTGAATTTCTTGGATCAATTACTCCCTTTGCAGGTATCATTGATCATTTCAATCATCCCAACTTCACTTTATTTTATACCCTTACCCGATCAATAAATTATTATTCCTTTTCCAAAGTAAGTCATATCCTAGAAGCAAATTAAGCATATATTAATCTTCTTTGTAAATAGGGTCATCTGTCTAGTAACAGAGTTCTGTACATCACCATACTAGATTACAAGGAGGGTACCACCAGAATTTACACTCAAGATATTGACAGCAGTGAACATTATTACTTCACAGTCAATCAAGTTCCTGATATTGACCTCCAAAGTCATGTGTTAGATATAAAAATTGGCTCAGAAATCTTTGATAAAAACAGTGATCCTGTTTTGTCTCCTGATATACGAAGAATGCTTAAATCACATTACGAGTCAATTATTAATCAGCTTCATCGCCGATTGGGTGACATAAAGTCACAAGATTATGTTGTTGAAAATCAGTGGACACTAAAATTTAAAAATACAAAAATTAGAAAAGAAAGGGAAAATTATGATACACATATAGGGAATATGTTTGAAATGATTGGAGCAGATAACAGAGCTGTAATAGATCTTAAGTATTTGCAGCTAGGCCAAATTGATAAAGATCGAAAGAGCTATATTGAAGTAAGGGATTGTTGGATAACAGAGTATATGTTGCAAGCTTACAACCCAAAGGTTGATAGTAACTTCAAGGAGGATACAATCCAATCAGGGACTCAGAATATCCACTATCAACTAGTGGAAAGTTTGGCAATAGAGATCTTGGGGTTGTGGGAAGCATATACATGGGAATTATTATTCCTACAGGAATATGTTCATATTTCACAGGAAGTTGACACAGATCAGGATATGATCCCTATTTTGAGACAAGTGAAATCATCATACTTCCGGCGACTGCATTATAGTGCTGAACTATGTAGCAACAGGACACGTGTTATTGACCAGAGATTACATATAATTATGAAACAGGCATGGCAATTAACCATACAACAATCCTTGTATGAAGGTGATCCATGTTCAATATTGACAATGCCCCAGTACACTGTAGACGTTTTTACAATGAATCTAAACCTCTCTGAAACATGTAATTTTTCTGCTGTACAGGTTTTCGTCATGGAGGCTTTAAACTCCAATACTCTGTGGAATAGTGGATTGTTGCCCACAGGATTGTGTACACGTGTCCGCGCAGAGCGAAGAGATGCAGAAGAAAGGTTGCGGAAAGGCTTGGTAACAGCATGCGGGCACATTGCTCCTATACCAGAGATAGTGACCCTTCGACATTGGACACAGGCCTGGCTGACCTTTGATGAACTTTGGAAGGTTACATTACCAAAATTAGTTGATTACATCCCTATCGAAATCTCTGCGGACGACAAAAGAGGAACGGCTGCACAGCTACTATTCCGAATTCTGAGAAGCCTTCAAAGTACTAGCTTCGTCTTTATAGAAAGTTTAAAGGATATTCCTCATGATATCACAATGGAATTTTTAAATTCCCTTTGCGAAATGCCTTCAGTTACATCTATAAACATTAATTTGGATGGCCAGACAGAATTAGAGGAGATTTACAACTGTCTGTCGCAAAACAAGCGTCTGTTATCAGTTACATCTCCATCATCCGACCTAGGATATCGACTTCAGGGTACTATAGATGATAATCAGCGGTACCTCGAGGAGACCGATAGAACTTTTATGATTGTGAAAGAAGATCGCACATTGGAGGGTTGCAGCCACTGGAGGCTAAGCAATGACACTAGAATATTCGTCTCATTTGTTGGACCTCTTGACGGTGACTTAAATTTAAGAATCATTTGTCTTACAAATCACTCATCAAATAGCTTCGACGCGTTTACTGTGCAAATTAATCTTAATGGCACGTGTCAAAAAATGTATCAAATCGAACATCAGCCTTCTGAAAATATGAGCAAAGTAATTGAGTACAATGTTAACTTACACTGTGGAGATTTAGAAAGTTCTGCTGGCGAGCTATATTATCTGTCCGGACAGCGTAACGAGTTAGCTTTAACGATGAAAATCGAGCCCGAAAGAATTTACACTTTAAAGTGCGTGGAACTATTGAGAGGTAAAAAAGCATGGAATCCGATGAGGTATGTAGTATACATGATTAAATTTTTTCTTGTGATTAATGTTCATATTCTTAGCGAGTGGGAACCCCCACAGCACGAGATAATTTCTGAACGCCAATTTTCACAGCTTGAATCGATCGACAGAGCTCTTAGTGAGTTATAACCAGCATTGAATGAGAACCAGCTCACACAGTTTTGAAGATAACAATGAACTGCTTCGTCGCGCTTACAAGGAAGTTCGTATAATGTGCCGTAAATTGGACATTCTGTACCATGAATTGGAAATTCAGCACCGTGAGTTCGGCATTATGGGTCAAGAAGTAAAAAAGGTGCTGGACACTGCAAATCGACAATCAGTCACACCACAAAATCGTCAAGAGAGCAATCCTGCTCTAGTTCTAGATTCTCTTCGAGACCGACCAAATGAAAAGCAGATGAAGCAAGAAATTCATGATTCAATGCTCATTCTTATTCTAAATGAACAGTGACTATCTAACCCAGATAAGTATAAAGAATTACTATCAAGATATCTATTACTGTAGTAGACACGATTTACTCTCTCAATTACATGACAATAAATACGGTTTTATGTTACTGTATCTCGGGTAGATTCGGATAAATAGGCTTCTGCCACGAGAAGGGAAAGACACTGGAAAAGGGGCTGCATTTTAGCCTCTGTCTCCGCGCCAGTAAACATGATGACAAAAAGCCTTCATTTCCATGCGATTTGTCACTTCAAAGAAGTAGTATATATATGTTCCCTTTCCTCTTCCATTCCTAAAATCAGATTGAATACTCCTTTACGAATCATAAATGCGTAAAAAAATTTGTGTATATTTTTCTTCACCATATCTCCAAACTCCAGATTCATGAGAGTTGATGTCAAAATCGAATTTGAGTTAGTTGGAAATCGTGGTAAGATAAAATATATATTCATAGGTAGGTGACTCGTATCTCATCTCGCGTGTATTTAATCAGCAGTAAATACCAAACTGAAGAAGTGGATAAATTACACAGTACACTATGTGCATACATTGAGGTCATTGGGATATGGCGCGGTAAGTTCATTCAGCTACCAAAGTGCTGGACAGTAAAGTTACTACATTAAGTAGTGTAAGTGGTGAACCCTGATGATTGTAAAAAGCTGGATTGAAAACATAGCTTCGTAAGAACTTCTCGACGACTCAAGATCCACTACTACCTCAAGCTGCACGTTATACCCCATTCGTGCGTGTCACATAAGCAATCCAAGAGCTCAGCACCATGTTTCGGTAGGCTTAGGTCCTTTGATAGCTTGCCCTTCAGTGGGTAAGGGCAAAGAAATTGGTTTCCTCTTATGAATCACCATGTTCAGTTAATAAAATTGCAAATAACATCCAGAGGACAAGCATCTAAGTATTTCATAACTGCTTTTTTTGAATCTTGAAATGTTCTTTTCTCTTCTTCATGATACTGATATTTCACCCACCCCCAGTACTGTTAAAATGTATTGAATAATTTAGACATGGATTACAATAGAAAATATACTCATGCTACATGATTCCAGTCAGGCTTGGGGTCATCCTCACTGATTAGCTGTGGTTTAGACACACTTATAGATCCCCCCACTGATCACATTTTCAGGACTTGTATTGGGCTCTGGGGAGGATGTGTTAGTGACAGGTGGTGCATCAGGAAAATCCCCATCAGCTAAATTAGTGAAATTAGTAATACTAAGATCTACCCATGCCCAAATGTTACTAATATCAAATAATTTGAACTTATTTGTGCTTATATGGCCTAATATGAACATGATAAGTGTTGATAAGTATTATTGGAATTTTCCATAATGAAAATTAGGATTTTGAGCAAGTTTTAGCATAAAATACTAACTAAAGTGTGAGACAAATTTATGATAATCCTTTAAGAGAGAATGTCATTTTAAACACTGCATCAAGTTTATTTCCAGTTTGAATTATGAAAAGTCATGTATGTGCTACATACATTACATTGACTAATGAAAATATATATATAATACTATCCAGTATAAATTATAGTAGAAACTATTGTCACGACAGGGGACACATGATGCAGCCTATATCAATGTCATTAGATAATAAATGATCTCTATCTCTGAGTTGTAGTGTTACTTACTTGTGGTTAACGGTGACAACTAACCTGTAAGTAAATTTGAAGTGAACGATAAAACACAATATAAAAGTGAAATTACTTACAAGTTACATACTAACATGAAGCTGAGGAGAAGATGTATCTGGGGGTTTAAGTTAACTTCAAATAGCAAGTTAATGGCAAGCGAGAAAGTTACTAAGTTAGTGTGTGACCAATTCTCTTTATTTGTCATTGATTGTGCATCACGTGTATGTTCAACTTGACACGTATATGAGTAACATATGATTTCGACCTCATTCTGCCTCTCTTTCCTTCCCTTTCCCTCTCACCACATCCCTCATTTGTTCCCCATTTGTCCACCGGGATCTTGGCCTTCTACTGCAAATGCTCTGGCCTGTGTACCTTGAGCACCTCTGCTCCATTTCTACTCCATGTTGACCTCAACTCTGCAGAACAAGCTCTGCACCGCCCAGCCCCCCAGGCTCCCAGACTATCCTGTGGTATTTCTACACAGCCCATACCACCATCACCTGCCATTCGTCTTCGGCCTTGCCTGGTCCACCAGCTCTCTCTGCTCTCTGAAGAGCATTGCTCCTCTTAATTGTTCGCCTTCTCTGCTTACTGCTTCTACATTGCCCCTCCACTCTATCTTATTTATGTCATTATGGCTACCTCACTCCACAACATCCTACCTAGCCCTCTCTGCCACTGGACACCTCACACAAACCTCCAGGGCTGAGTAACTACTCATTGTATGGCTGGCTTTGCACTGTTACCTGCTGGACTCTTGCTTGTGTTAATGGAGTCTTTGTATTCCTGTACTCGCTCTTTACTGTGTTCATGCTTGCTACACTCTCCCTGGTCCCTGAACTAATCTCCTGACACTGTTGCTGGCTTGAGTGAGTCATTAAGGAGTGCTATAATTGTTAAGTGAGAGGTACCGCTGGATGTTATGAGGTGCATATGTTATGTCTTCAGTTTATTGTTATGAGGTTATGTTGTGTAGATATTACATTAGTAATGTATGGCAATCTATGTACTACAATAAATTCCTTCTTATTTTGCTTTAAAAGATCCTTGCCCCTACTTTTATTGAGAAAATTCTGCTACATTGTGGCAACATAAGTGACCAAATTTAATGAAGTTATATCTATTATCTACCTATACAAGCTTATTCATACAAATATCTCCTTATTTATTTGCAATAAGGGGGGGACCTTACTATTTTACCTTAGAGTCCTTATAGTCCTTATTTTGACTATTTTCCACTTAACTTGGACTTAAATTCGATAATTTTCACTAATTTAGCTGTTGGGGTTTTTCCTGATGTGGGGAGGAGCTTTGAAGATTAATTCTTGACTGATTATTGCAAAGTCCACTTGTATTTCAGCTCCTTTTCTTGGGTCAACCTCCTGGCATGGTGGTTAGAAAGATATATTTTTGGTGCTCATTGAGGCAATTCACTAAAAATGCATTTTCCATGAATTGTACTATTTTTTATGGCCAAGTGCCAAATTTTTGGGTCAAAAAATAAATAAAAATCAGAAATTGGAAAATCAGCTCATGGAATCTTAATTAATACATCATAACTATGTTATTCCGATGGTTTTCTGAGTTTAAAACTTATTTGTTATTGCTGAAAAACTCACTTAAGTTTGCTCAAAAAATTGGTGGGTTTTGCCTGTCACAGACTGTATGCTGGATGTATCATGTAGGGTGCAAGTTGATTAAAGTTATCCTGGCAGAGAAGGAGGGTGCGGGATGTGGACAAGGATTTCTGGTGCGCAGAATTGGTACAGACGAGAACTTGTTTAGGCTGAGGAGCCCAAATTCAGTTTAACATTTAACACTGCCATCACAACTTACAAGTGGGGATCACCAATCCCTATATGGGAAGCATGATGTCACATGCCCAAAATCTTGACCCAACTAAAAACTGCCTCGGAAAGCTTGAATCTTGATCATTTTTCTTCATTATTTTTGCAGTAAAATACTATATTACATCTCTGAAATGCAGTACACCACTTATTTACACTAAATTAACTAAATTATATAAGAAATATGCATGCCTATTCTTCCTCATCCTCCCAATTACTAATAAATAATCCATCAAACTCCCCTTTCTCATTTGAGTTGTTGTTGATCTCTTCTACTGGTATTATCCATTCCCCTGAGGTGTATTTACTAATATCTGCTTCAAGAGCTTCCAGAAGCTTGGGCATTGCAAGTCTTAAATTAACCTTGTTGGCATGTTCACCATTTAAAGCTTTGTACTTTCTTACTTGATCTCTTAATTCATCTCTTTTCAGGTTATATAGTTCACTTTTATTTAGTATAATTTTAATAGAAGCAATTCTTTGAGCTTCATTTGCTTCATTTATTTGTTTTTTAGTTCTCCTTTCTTCATGTTGTACAATTCTTTCTTCAGTGCACTGGATGATAGCTTGTTGTAACTTTTTTTCTTCATCAGAATGGTTCTGTGCCTTTCTTCTAATATGTTTATAATCTTCTTTGAAATATTTTGTCATAAATGCATGTGTATCATTAAAATGATACATTGCTTGAGCATTGTATTGTTGTAGAGTTAATCTGGGTTGTTGGCACATAAGAACTCTAAATGCACCAAGAGCCCCTTCATTTACATCATTTGTAGGTGATAACCATGCAAGATCTTTCTCCTCCTGAGTTGCTTCATCAATTAATCCACCAGGAGCAAACTCAGATGTGAATCTTTTCCATGTTTCCAATGACCCCTTCAAAAATTCAACAAAGAATGGAACAAGATGTGGAAGCTCTGATTTTATTTTCAAAATAGCATTTATAGTCTCAGGAGATTTCCATGGTTTTTTGTCAAATGCACCAGTCTCATATGTTATATTATCTCCTAGAATAATCTTAGGATCTCCAATAAGCCTATTGATAAAATGAGCTACATCTTTATGAAGAGGCCCAAGGTTTAGCATATTTATTTTTTCAGCTGCAGCACTTCTTACAGACTGAACATATGGTTGACTTACAGCTTGCCCATAAAGTGCCAAAGCTGCTAATTCTGTTAAAGTGGCAGGACAGTGTAGTGCTTTCCATAGATTGTTCTCCATATTGCTAAAGCACTTCACCTGCTTTTGTTTAAGTATGAATTCCATAAACTCAATGAATTTATTTAAGTGTACAATAAGTACAGCAGCAGCATCACAGTATGAACCAAATCAATTATTGGAGGTATCTGGAAATGTATAACTTCCTGATTTTACATTTTCATTCCACCACCACTGTTACAGTTTTTCTTTATTTTCTTTTGTTTACAGTTAGTTTACTTTGACATGTTTGGCATGACCATCAATGCCAAACATCTTTACTTTTACACAGCTTTATTTATACTCTTGACTCATAATGACTATGTGTAAGTCATTACTTATTTATACTTACTTTTCTCATACTTTCGATTCATTATGACTCTTATCGAGTCATTGTACTATACTTACTTTATTTTCACACTTCTTTACTGCACCTTACCAATGTGCAGCCTTTTACATACTTTCTTTGACTCATATGTTTATCTATTATTAGTATGAACTAGTTTGTATTTAAATAGTAGGAACTTGGGCTGTAGAGCTCAAGCTTCAGCTTAAAGAATACTACTTGATTCTTACTTGACTTCGACACTTGAGTTTTCAACTTAAGTCTCTTGTCTTGTAACAAGAACTACTTTGAAACTGATTTAACTTGTTCTTTGGATCAGTTAAGTCATGTGACTTTTGGACTTGTATGATTTACAAGACTTTGGTCAACTAAATCATAACAACCACTTAAATCTGTTATGGTAGCCTTTTTTATCATTCTTATTATTAAAAATTGCACCAGCAATTTCTATAGTTTGTATACCACCTCCAATAGTCTGTGAGAGTGCATTCTCTTGTTTCTTTGTTAACTCTGGGCTATCTTTATATACCTCATCAATACTTGAAGTATTATCTCTGTTTGGTAATAATACTGGTTGTGTAAGTTCATTATCTTTCCAGTATGCTGAAGCATGTTTATAGCCACCCTGAACAGTATTCATATCCTTATGACAACCACAACCTGCCCAAATAAATAATTTCATTATAGATTTTTCATGTTCAGGAAGTGAATCATGTGCTTCTCTTCCAAGAGATTTAGTAAGCTCCTCCATCATTATAGCTTCTTTCTCATTTCTTTCACTTTCATGTAGGTTATTCCATGCTACTTTTCCACCAGCATTTTTTATCATCTTCTGGTATGCTTTTAAGTACACTGGTTCCAGCTCAATATCTGGTATTTCAGACAATACCTTAGCATCTAATGATGTATCAACAGCATCACTCTTATTCTTTTTCAAGGTGGCAGCATCTTTTTTTTTTTTTTTGCACAATGATCACTATGCATATCTACAAGCTTAAGGTAAAGATTGACAAGTAGAAGTAGTTCTCCAGTCTCTTTTCCAAATGGACAATCATTAGATGCGGGAGCGAGAGCTTGAATAATTCCTTCCCAGTCATTGATAGCTTCCTGACTAGTACCATCTAGTGATGGCCTAACTCCAGCAAATCTAACAGCTATATTTGTTTTTTCAGGGTCATTACTATGATAATCTTCAACTCTATAATTCAAATATCTTGCATTATAATTGATATTCTTGTGTCCAGTTGAGTCAGATGATATTGTAAATCCTATATATAAAAGTAATTATCCTATTCCACTGAAGTGTAATGCTTATATTTACTTACCTTTAGTTTGTAGCAACTCATATCCTAGCTGAATCTGAGCTGCATGAAATCCTTCCATAATAATTCTTGATACAGTTGACTCACTAATGTCTCCAATTACATTTATCCCTGCAGTTTTAAAGACTTCTTTTATAATCTTTCCAATATGAGCTCTCTTACAACCAGCTTTAACAAGTACATGTATTAGGTGGCATGATTCCTGGGTGTACACACCTTTATGTAGAAGTGAATGACTGGTTCTATTAATTAATGGATCAGCCAGAGCCTTATTTTTTTGTCTTATTTTTAGCAAAGACTCTGTAGTTTTCTTTTCAGTTATAAGATGATTCTTAATTATTGTTAAATTCTCCTCAAAAGCATCAAGATACTTGGAAAGTTCTTCTTCTAGTCTTTTCTTATCATTTTCTAAAGCAATCATTGAGTTCACAGTACTGGTCATCTTTGATGATAAATATTTTATCTGAACATTTAAACTTTTTTCTGAGGTCTTTAAAATATTAATGACCTCCTTTAGCTCATCTCTAGCCTTTTTAAGTCTTTGGTGAGCTCTCCTCTCTGTTCTGAGGCTTTGATATAAGTCAGATATCCTTTTTGCTTTAGTTTTGGCATCTGTCTGCAGGACTATGATCTTTGTATTTTGTTTAATGCAGTGTCTTGTCTTTTCCTTAAGCTCTGACTGAAGACTGTCAACCCGACTTTGAGACAGAACAAGTAATTTCTTGGTTTCAGCCAGTTCAAGATCCAAATTATCACCAGACTTCTTTGAATAGTCCAAATTAGTGTCAAGTTCTTGCAGTGCATGGGATATTTTGCCAGATTTAATTCTATGTAGCCTTGCCTGTGTTGTCTTTGATACTTTTGGCATTTGGTAATGTTCTGTAGCTTGTAGCAATATGAAATAAGTGATAAATTCAATAAAATACAGTGAATACTTGCATATTTTTAGGGATTTTGGTGATTATATGTGAAAAAACACTCTGGTTGGTAGATTTATACCTTTAAAATCGATTTTAGAGATGATAGATGAGTGGTAAGGTGGTTTAATCGATGAAATGTCATTAAATACATGCTTGGAGGCCATGTGTGCGCCACATCCAGCTCGCGCCCCGAGGTTAAATGCATTTTCCCACGCCCTATTGGCAGAGCGAAACTTGTAGCTGTAACTGGTTCTTGTAATCACATTTTTTCACTTCGCTACAGCGACAAAAAATACTCAGTTGACATGTGAGCACAAAACTTTTAAGCCGAAATTTTTGATTTCACACTTTTAAGGTGAGATATGGCACTGTTCACTGCAAGATTACATACTTTGAATTTATTTTTCAAAAATCCGAGTCAACACATTTGTTAAAACTACTTTTCTGAACATATGTTAGAAATGATGCAATACTAGAATGTTTAAATCTGAATTAGAGATACAAAAATACTGTTTTGATGCCTATTTTGGCAGGGAGTTGGTGATATATGACAATTTATGGAAAACACAATAGAGCGAAAAATAATTCAATTATATATCATAAAAGAACATATATAGGTGTCCAATATGCAATTTATTTGAAAGATGTAGGTAGAGTGTATCAAAAGTTATTCTACTGGGTCAATGCTGGAGGGCGTGTGACTGCGTGACAGGAGTGTGACATGCCCGATTGGTGATCCCCATTAATACAAGACTAACCAACAGTACGTAAGCAAGCCTATTTCCGCCACGCGTATTCCGCATCATTTTTCCCCGCGCTCCTTCCTTCCATTCTCCGGGTTCCCAACCTCTTCCTCCCACTCCGAGAAAATGGCATTGTTTCTTTCTTCCACTACGACCAATTCCTTTTCCTCTCCCGAAATCCCTAGTTCTGTACTATATCTACGGTGAATAGGCAATGTATGAACGACATATACATTGACTCACGCAAATTTACAAGAAGTCGAGAATACACCCCGACTTCGTTTGGTTCTAGCATTTGATCTAGCTCAAACTCAATCATGGATGCGTTCATTTGCAGCCCGCATCTCTAGGGCCCGACTATAGCTTACCGCCTCCCAGTCAACAGCCCATGTTCTCCGTCGACGGCGGCTCACAATGAGAACACACGGACTCTTGAAAGTTTACGGGCTCGATCCAGAGGACGTAGATGATCTCGATGATCCTCGCCTACGAAAGAGCGAGCCTCACACGGCACATTGACCTCAAGAACTAGACGGCGGGGTTGGAGACGAAGACGAAGACTCGTCTTGGAAGCTAGACGAGGAGGTACCGGGGTGCAGCTCGTTTGGATTGTGCAGTGCAGGGAAGAGTATTCCTCTTGTACGGTCCCTAGATTCGGCGTTATCTTCGCGGGGGAAATCATCGAAGGGGTGGCTAGCGCATCTTGCTGGGTCGCTTTCGTGGTTGCATTGGCCGGGGGAGGGGAGGTGCTTGATCATAGAGAACAGTCTCCTGGATCTTCGTCAAGTGATTTATAATCGACTTCGTCCAGACCTCCGCCGGAAGTATTCGTTCTCTCCCCGCGCGGGGTAAGCTTCACCACAACAGCTTGCTATGGATAAGGACCTCGAACGAGGAATGCCTCAGTCCCTTTCATAAACTGAATCTCTCCTCCCTAGAGATGGGCATACCCGTTCACTGGACTCCACATCCACCGGCATAGGCGCAAGCGCCTAAAATATCACGATACACCCTTCCTCTCGTTCTTTCTCCTCTTCTTCACACCCTGCGTTCTGCTCTGCCACCCTATCCTCCTACTGACGACACATGCACCTGCGGGGATACCTAAACCGTACATGACGTTTTGGTACGGTTCAGCAGGCATAAGGGCGGAGATTGCGTATGCCCATGTCACTACGTGACTTTTGCGGATATTCGTGGGCTCGGCTAGAGTAGCTACTGAGGTTGGGGTGCCATTGACGGTTGACGCGTTTTTGAGTGCGGCGTGGGCTTTGCGGGGAGTTTTACGTGGGAGGAAAGGAGGAGGAGGAGGTGTGTGACCGTTGGGTTCGGTTTCTTCCTTACTCCATCGTATGTATTGTTGACTTTGGTGTGCAGATTATGACCGTTCTCATTCATCTCACTGACGCTATTCATCCTCGCGTCCACATCGCGAGCGGGGCACTAATACTCACCACGCACCTCCTCGCGACATACCAAAGCCTCTTCGATTAATCCTTCCGCTTGCTACTGCTTCACCTCCGCCATCTAGCACAGCTGCGCCATAAACACTGTACCTTCACCCACCACCCACTACCGCTCCATCATCTCCCGCTACAACCAGTTCCACTACACCTGCTACCACTACGGCACGTTCACCTAGCATCACATCTGTGAACGCCTCAACGATCCCGTAGAATACGCTAAATTTCGTTAACAAAGGCCGATATCTTCCACCTCCTCTCGTTCACTTTACTTGCACACGCATTACAAGGGCGGGTAACCGCGTGTTGGGTCTTATAGCTGCGTTCGCGGATGAAGAGGTCGTTTTTTCGGCTGGTTAATCGTTCTCGTCAGGGTAGAAGTGCAAGAGGGTCGAGCCTATAGGCGAAGCGGAGGCGGCTGCGACCGCAGATCGGGCACCTGGGGGGTTCAAGGCGAGGGAGAGGGTGTAGCTGGGGGATGAATGGGCTGAGTATTGATGATCAAGTGGAGCAGATGAAGGGTGAGCGAGAAGGGGAGCATTAACCTTCACCGTTCCTAAACGGGAGTGGATCTGGGACCGCTGGTTGGGCTCTAGAGAGATGCCAAGACGAGGGAGAGTGCATTCCACTGGGTGAACGGTGCTCATAAGCAAGTGGGCTAGGGGGTCTCAAATCTCCAACATCCTGAACCATTGTCAACGTACGTGTTCTCATTGCTCTCGTTCGCGTTAAATAATTCAATAATACAGGCTATGGCCCGCTTATAGGTAGATGACGAATGCGGATTAAGGTAAGATTGGTACAGATGGACTCTCTATGCCTTGCCCTGCGGACGTATATTTGAGGGTTGGGAACAGGAGCTGCGGACTAGTGGGCCATCCTAGTGATCTTGCAGATGATATGATATCTGTAACTCGTTGTCATGGTTGTCCACTTCCTGTGGTGCGGTTTTGACGAGGACGAAGGTCCCAAAGGAGTTTTGATAATTCAGTCAGTCATCGCGTAAGAATGACCCTCACCTATCGATGCTGCTTCTACTGAGGCTCAACCTGCCCACTTCCGCAATCAGCTTCTTACCTCTGTGTACGCCCTCCGTACATCCACACGAAACCTCCCGCAAACGCGGATTTTGAGACCATAGAATGACTCCATTGGCCTGTATTTGAAGTGGAGGCGGGTAGCGTGGTCAGAGAGAACCCATGGATGACTGAGGGCTTGGACTGCAGGCTATATAGCAGCAACCCCCGCTCCCTGCGCGAAGAGAATAAGCTCTTTGAAGGAGAGTGAGCTGTAATGATGCGACAGATGGGACAGGCATGAACCATAGGAATGCATGAGTCGAGGTCGGTTTTAAGTGATCTTTCCCGACTGGATACGGCATTTAAGAATGGGGTTTAGATGGGTACATCGAAAGTTTGAATGAAGTGGTTCAGGACGATGGCTCGCGGGCATGTCTTCCCGCGATCCGCTTTTGTGTCGTTGGGCTTGTTACCATCAATACGCCTGCTACCTCTCTACTTTTGATGCCTACACGATCCGCTCCCCTTCGACAGCCCCCTCCGCTCTCACCAAGCGCTCGCTTTGTATCTCCATTATCGAGGTGATCTACGCGTACTTCGCTTTTACAGGAGGCCATCAACTTCAAGGTCTTTCGAGGTCACGGGGCTGGTGAATGACTAGCCGGAGTCTTCGCGGCTCACGTTTCAGTTATAGAGGTCGGAATGAATGATGCTTGGGGAAGACGGGCACGCTGTACCTTCCGGCTCTGGATTGCTGGCGAATGTGGGTCTGTCGAGGCCGGATCGTAGTTGTGGCGTAGAACACCCTTTCGTCCTCGAACATATGCTCAGTTTTGCGGGGTCGTCTTCGATATGTGAACCTTCCTGTTCATTGTGATCCTGGGTTCGAGCCGAATAAACCTAATGACACAGCGCCCTGAGCCCTCTCCTTGTGTGTCCTTAGCTGGACATCTTCACACTTCCGTGGTTTTATCTTCCTCTGGTAGCATGAAGGGTACCGAATGCTATATGGGCGGTGATAAGGGAGTGTGCGAGGAGAGCGCAGTATCAGCTGAAGAAACTGAAGAAACTGAACTGCGCGTTTTGGGAATGCATATAAGTACATAAAAGTTTCACTACCGCCACCACCGCCACCACACATGCACAGCGCGCCCACACCCCACAATTGGTCCACAATTCATATCACCCGCCCACATCTTACACCCGCACATCTATAATCTGCTATAATCTGCTCAAGCTTCTCTAAAACTTCCTCTTTCGTACGACAACGCCGTGTAAAATAATGAGCTAGTACTCGGGCATTGAACGCCAGTACAGGGACATCTACATACAACTACCGCTGTGTTTACGTCGATAGTAGAGAGGTTGTCATAAGCGGAGGGTGTAGTAGTCACGATAAGCTTTAGTAAAGAGTTTAACGAACGCCGAAATTCCCTAGTTTTGGGTCACTGTCTGCGAGCTATAAATGCGGCTACTCGACGCGGAGATTCCTTCTGCCTCCTGCCTGTCTATACCACGATTGCCACGACCACGACCTCTACGACCTCCGCTGCCTTCCTACGAGCTACGTGTGGGCTTTCGACCACCCGGGGTAATACTAATTGTGGAGCAAGCTGTTTGTATGCATCCATGAGGCAACATGCGCACATTCTTCTATATTGTTATACACCTTTGTGGCACAGAAGAGCAGGGGATGACGAATCCTGGGAGAGGCGACAATCTCAGCTATGTTCATATGCGCTGTGTGCCACGCCTGTACGTGTTCTATTTCACTGTTTCACTGTTCGTGGTTCTCCTGCTATACTATCCTACACTCTAGGAATTGAACATCGTATCCCACTAGCCCGACGTCCGCGGGAGGTTCATCGACATCCTCTGCACTGCTCGCCCCTGCCAAGTCTTAACACGACTGTCTTCGTCAATCGTCAAAGTACAACTTAGATCAGCCTACCCACGGCTATATAGAGCGTTTATGTATCCGAGTATTTATCCTCGATACAAAATGGTCCAGAACGTGTTGGATCGTGAAAATAGTCCAGAAATGATTTGTGTAAAAATCCCATGTGCTGAGACTTCGCATCAATAGGCACAATAATGTAGCGCATACGTCGATGTATACGAACAATGAGGTCTTCGTTCACTTGTATTGCTCGTGCTGCTATACTACGATTGGTCTGGGCTTCGATGAGACCTGACTTGTTCGAAGCGTATATAGCCAATAGCTTGATTACGGCTTCCACGTCTGCACGTACATCCTGACTAGCTTTAGTAAGCACTGTCGTGTAAAGCTTGTCAATCTCCTCGTAAGGACTGCTTTCGCTCGAAACTTCCGTGTTCAGCCGTCTAAGGATGTATTTCAATTGCAACGCTGGGTTTTCCATATCGTTGTCAATAAACTTGACCACGGTGGATGCATAAATGAAATGGCCTGTCGATCGCGAGCCAACCTATATGTGACTTGTGTGGCCAGTGTTAAAGGCGTTTACGGTAGTCGCGATGATGTTTTGGACGGACATGCGCAAATTTATCTGCAAGATAAGTATAGCCGAATGTCATCATCTGACTCGTCGTCATGCACTAGCTCGATTTTTTCATATGAATTTTGTGTAATCCTGCAAAAAATGCGTCTATTGGCTGCTCAGGACGGCTAGTAATAAGGACCCGTAGGGGATGACATTTGTGCTCAGCCAAACTGTTGTCCAAGGACATAAGAAAGTCGCGAAGTTCGTCGGAGTCATTGGACTCATCTACTGCATCTATTACAATCAATTTTAGGGTCTTGCGAGAGCATTCTTTTGGCGTGAGGGACCAAATGGGATATTGAACCAGCCAATGAAATTATTCTTGAGGGTTTTTCTCGCTCAGTGCACAAGGATAGGTTTACTTCCCATGTCAAGAACCTCACATGCGTCATATGCGTGTGGCGTAATTGCCGCCTTAGCATCGCCTCACCCATCACTTCTACTCTTTGGGGATGAATTATTGAGTGACCCAGGCTCGTCCTGTGTACAGCGACTCGAGCAGGCTTGGGCGCGGCGCACCGCTGGATGTTTCGGGATGGTTCCCTCTCTCCCTCTCCCCCGCCTCTACTCCCCTCCTTCCATTTGCTTCAAGCATATACGGATACTTTGGATGCGATAGGAACCCGGAACCGGACCGGTGCAGATCTATTTTTTCCCGTGGGGCGTCTATAGACTATCATTTATAGCACTTCTCTTTGTTCTTGTAGCTTCTCTTCTTATTATTCTGGCGCTCTACTTCCCCTCTTTCCACGGTTATTTTTGTTTTACTCCCTCCCTACTCCCGTACTCGCTACGTACATATACATTCATCGCCCCTTCTTTTTTGCGGATTTCAATTTTTGTTGTTGTTAATATTGGATTTGGTCATCGTAGTATTATAGTTCTACTACTTTTTCTTTTTTCTTTTCTTTCTTTTTTTTTTTGGAAACACGCTATGTACTATTAGGCTGTTATATTGAATGAAGAATGTGGTCTCCAGAAATATTGCTCTTAGTGCGTGACCGACGATTTTTCGGCAGTTGCAGTCAATATCTGATCTATGGGCGCTTCTTGTAAGGCGCTTTACAGGAATGCGGTGCTTGACTGGCAGCTTGGCCCTACGGCGTCGGATAAAGATGTATAAGCATATCGTTGATGACCGTTCCTTGCCAGCTGGTTTGCATACCAACTCTATGAATCCACTCGAAGCTGAACCTACGTTCTCGGACGGCGTCTTGCCTCGTGAGTTAATTCGCTAGCTTACTTAACCTTACTCACTATCATTAGAACCTGATCAAGTCTCCGTTCAAGTAACCCAAACCATTCAATACGAGTATGATCCGTACTATGAAGATTTCGACGAAGGCTACTCAGACGGTGATGAGGATGCAAAGACGATTAATAAAGTTGCTCAGGAGATTATGGGGGGTAACATGAAAGGCCTTTCGATGAATGTCGACGATGGTGCTGCTATTGAGGCTATTGGGACGTTATGTGCTGAGTTTGCGGAGGCAATGGAGGATAAGGTGAAATACAGGTATCTATTGACCAATCGAGGAGGTAACGCCCAGAAGCTTGTTAATATCCTTCAAATGGTGAGTAGTTATTTGCTTTCATTCGTACTGTCAGTTATATATTGACATGCAGCTCCTCGACTATCCGTTTCTGGATCAAAGTCTGAAATCTGGACTGCTGAAGGTTTTGACCAGAGTTTCAACTAGGGCCTCAGTATTCCCAACATGTTTAACGCTTCATGATGTCCAGTTCGAACGGGAGCCCATTTTCGACGGGTTTCTTTCGCAAATATGGCAAGGGACCTTTCGAGGTCACACTGTGGCTCTTAAAGTTATAAAGATATACAGAGATAAGCACGTTAGTGATCTTTTAAAGGTGATATTTACCGTTGTTTCTTATGTCTCATATCTAACGAAGATACTAGTCTCTTTGGAGGGAAGGAATACTTTGGTCACATTTGTCGCATCCTAATGTTGTCCCGTTCTACGGAATATATCATCTGCACAATATGGAGGAACAGGTCTGCCTCGTGTCTCTTTGGATGAACCAAGGAAATGTAGTGGATTTTATTTCACGAAACTCAAGAGCTGATCGTGTTAAATTGGTAAGATGTCTTAAATCAGTGATTGACCATCCTTGATGAGTTAAAACATAGATGTTCGAAGTTGCAAGGGGGATAAAATATCTGCATGATAACAATGTTATTCATGGAGACCTGAAAGGTGTAAGTTATGGCTTACTATACCATGTTTTGATTGAAGTTCATAGTACTTTTCAGGCGAACGTGTTAATAACAGAAGCTGGAAAAGCAGTTTTGTGCGATTTTGGATTGTCAACGGTGACTCTAGACTTTGATATTATGGCATATACGTCCATCGAAACAATACCACATGGTAGCGGGACGCTGCGATATCAGGCACCGGAGTTATTTGCACCGGAAGACGCAACAGAGCCAAAATTAACCAAGGAGTGCGATATTTACTCGTTTTCTTGCCTCTGTTACGAGGTACGTTATCTTCAAAATTCGTTCGATAATTCAGCTAAATTTATGACAGGTCTTCACTAATAAAATCCCGTTTTATGACATACTGTTTGAGCCAACTGTGGTAATTCAAGTACATAGTGGAAATCGGCCTTCTCGCCCTCCCCCAAACGACCCATCCTGGAATTTCTGGGGTCTCACTGAAGACATCTGGAAGCTAATAGAAAACTGTTGGAGTCAGATTCCCGCGTCACGTCTCAATGCCGAGGAAGTGGTGAATGCACTTCGTTTATACTTGAATGACTACGATAACACGAATAACGAAGGAAAGGAGTTGTTTTCCGGCGCTGCGTTTCGGCGCCCTCTATATGATATTAGATATATGTCAACGACCAAATTCCAAGATCCAAATGCCGACGGTAACTGGAACAGTAATGTTAAACTCTCGACTCGGCTACCCTACCGTACCCCGGGAATACGAATGTGGAGAGCTCGTTCCATCCTTACGATGCGATCAGGAGACAATACTATGTATAGCGACCCATCAATCTATAGTTACAATACCGAGTTTGGAAGGCGGGAAGCAAGTTTACGTCTGAAGGCCCCTTCCATTATATCAACTGCGCTTTCCACACTTTCTGAGGACACATTCTACGCCGGAAGGTCTCAAACAGATCCGTATAAAGTCTTACTAGTCGGTTAGTGTCGTCAGTAATCGAATTAC
Source organism: Cyathus striatus (assembly GCA_025738555.1). NCBI lineage: Eukaryota > Fungi > Basidiomycota > Agaricomycetes > Agaricales > Nidulariaceae > Cyathus > Cyathus striatus. Next base: position 182,086 of record JAOVFP010000017.1, read on the forward strand.
ATTCTGATCAAATGATTGAGATATCCAGGTGCCTCTCAAACTGGTAAATCTACGATTATTAAACAGCTTAAGATAGCTTATGGGGAGGGATTCTCGAATTCGGAGAGAGAATCCCTGTTTGAAGTTGTATTTCAATCGTTCGCTACAGCTGTACAAACGGTTGTGGACTACATGAATGAAAAGAATATTGGGTATAAATATGGATATCAAAAACTACTCAGACTTTCAACCTGGGAATATAGCCAAGAGTATGTTGAAGAAGCGATAATACTTCTCAAAGACCCAGTAGTTGTGGAAATATTGAAGAGCGACTGGGCCAGATATAGGTTGGACACATCAAAGCAATAGTAAGCACGCACAGTTTGCAACTAGAAATTCCGTCAACTGACAAATGGTACAAATTAGCTTCCTGGATCAAGCATCGCGATTTAAATATTCAAGCTTTCTCCCTAGCGACGACGACATTATACATGCAAACCATGGAACAACTGGAATATGGGAGACCGATCTCAAAATGAGGAACTTACAGTTGAGTTGCATTATTTTGCACGCAAACCCATTTTTAAACAAATAAATGAGCAGCATTCGTGTCTACGACGTGGGTGGATCGCGGTCTGAGCGTCGGAAATGGATCCACCGTTTCGAATCAATAACAAGTGTTATTTTCTGTGCTGCCTTGGACGACTATTATAAGGTGATATCGGAAGACAACAATATTGTGCGTTTCATTCATCACCATAATTACCTGTTGTTGTACTGAAATCCGGCTAGAATAGGATGGAGGAATCCATTATCTTATTTGACGCTATACATAATTCACGTTGGTTTGTTGGAAAGCCTACTATTCTCCTCCTCAACAAATTCGACGCATTTAAGGAGATCCTACAAAAGGTACGAATATATGCGCATTTAATTCTAATTTCTGTATTATTAAATAATCGAATGTTTATAGATACCTCTGCAAGATCCCGAGTACCACGGCGGAGGGGATGTTTCCAAAGCAGTAGGATTTATTTTGCAGAGATACAGAAAATGTGTAGGATCAATTCAAAAGCCCATATATCCCCAGTGAGTATATATCTCACAATCTACTTTAAATTTACTCATAATGTATATCGGAGCTTGTTACAAGCGACAGATTGGAGGAATGTTAGACAAGTATTTAGAACGGTACGAGACGAAATTCTCATGACGGCGCTGGAAGATCATGTAGTTAATTTAAAACTAGTTGATTAGTAGTTATTTGAATTGACCAATCTCTCTCGTATGGCAAAGAGTGTCGCAAGGATCGATCGTAGCGGCACAGTGCCCATAATCGCTTGCCTCTGATTGTCATTCAAGGTTGAACTGATGTATCTGAATGGCGCATCTGCCATCACACGCCGCCATGTCTTGGTTTGTGCAGTAGCGTTGAAAATGGATCATTTAAAATGTCAAGCAGCCAAACCATTACAAGTAAGTGTTAACAGATATTGGGTATATTAACTATATAAATAGCTACCAAGGGATCCCGAATGTAGCATAACTCACACTGAAGAGGTATGTAGAAAAGTCCAAACATTATGCTTGAGTCTATCGAAAAAGCTGGTGTTGGAAATCAGGAGCAGATAGCGGCAAGCAGAGTCACACAGAGATAAATAGAGAGTTTACTCAGAGTGAGATGACACAAGGTGATGATAGGAGGGAGAGAGATCTTTTTTTATTTGTGGATCTACCCAGGTATATATACCAGGAAGATTGAATATACAGTGAGTCATGATACGGTACAATAGAGTAGAAGTGTATTATACCATAGAATATCATCCAATTGAGGTCTCTCGCATAACGAAGAAATAGGAGCAGCATGTGGGGTGGTGTCACCCGATGACATGGTACACCTCGACACCGCAGGAAATGATCGCATTGCACACATAACTAGAGAGCAGACGCCAAAAGAAAGGGATGTAAGACCAACTGTTAGTGCGAAACTAATCGAGGTTGGTGAAGCGCACCTGGTGCAGGAAGAACGAGGGATGCGTAGCTTCAATCCCTGTTTCCTTCCATTGAACCTTGGCCAGAGCGCTCCCACGAAAAGAGCCTAGCCCTAGACATAATTGAGAGCCAGCAGACAATTGAGTTAGAGAGAACTCAGACATGAATTGACAATAGACAACTACATACCATGTCTAGAGCCTCGAGTGCTGGCGACAGCCATCCGTGAAATTGATATACAATTTCACGGCCCACAAAACCGCTCTCGCCCTCCTATTGGCTCAGTGCAAGTTTGCAACTTGAACCATAAACTGTATCCCGATTATATCTAATTCATTCTGATCAATCATTCCCACTAACTTTAGTTAGTTGGGTTATAGGGCTCGGGCTCGCTCGAAATTCCTGATTGTTTGCTCCTGTTATTTATTTCGGCTTTTCGGCCATTTTCTCTGTTCTTCGTTTTTTTGGTTATGGTCCGTGCTTCATTTGTAATTTGCCTTATCATCTTTCTGACGTGTATGACAATTATAATAAGTTTTGTCCAGATACTATTGAAGTATATTTGATATTCCTCTCAGGGTTCACGTTCATAGAATTTGACAAGTTACTATTAAGTAGTCCACATAGTACTTCATTGCTTTTATTGCCAAAAGGTCAGTTCTATAAGTTACTTTCGTTATAAAGTTCTTTGTTAGCTATTAGTATAAGTTAAACTATTCTCAAGTTCTCTGCTTACTTGTGTGTACTATTTGTGTATTATGTAGTAGTGTATGTTTCCTTTGTTGTAGTTGTATTATAGTGTTTTTTCCTTTTATCCTTCGCGACTTTGTAGATTACCCTAGGTCTCTACCTATGACTTTTGTAGACTCTTTGTTACCCACCTTGTGCGTGTCAAATCTTCTCTCTAGTTGTTCCACTTTGATTTGTGTTTTTTTTACGCTTTTTTATTTTTACTTTTGTTACTTTGTAACTTAATTTTATCGTAGTTAGTGGGCTTTGCCGGAGACAGCCGGCCTTATTTGTTATACAATTACAATTCCGGGAGGGACGAAAAGCGACACCATACACCGTGTAATTCCGATGTATCGCATACATCATGTAGCTTTCCCGCGGTACTTAAAAATACTTTAATAAAAATTTGTTGATTAATAATAAGGAATAATAAATAATGAGAAACAATACTTGAAAATTTTGAGCACGACGTACGGCGTCTCCCCGCACTTCCCCGCCTTCATCATCAATCTGCTTTAAACTATGTCATCAGGAACGCATTCTGCACGCGACAACGTATTTCTGGCCTCTGTTTCTGAGGACATTATACGTGAATTTCGTGACCAAGTGTTCTGAGTTGGTTCTGAGCTGTATCTTGTCCCTGAACGGGATCAAGCGCTATCGGAATCCATCTTGAATGGTTTTCGTGAGTGCTATGGAAGTCCGTCTGATAATGTATTCTAATACAATTTGGTTATAAAGTTACTACTACTGTTTATTTACGATCCTGGTTTTCTACCCTCCCTCTCCTTCGTTTTTCATGCATTGTGGACGTCTGGCTGTCCCAGTTTCCAGTGGTAAGGAACCTAGGCTGCGAAGCGTCAGCAGGGTTAAACAGCGCAAGATGATTATACCCATCCTTACTGGACAACATCGAGGTAAGAACATCGAGGTAAGCATTGCTCGCAAGTGCCGAGAACGTCGATTTGCCAATAAGCGACGCAGGAAGAGGATAAATTGATTGTTCTTAACAGTAACCGACCCATCAGCAGGTATACCAACGTGAAATGAAATACATAGTTCCCAAGTGAGCGTGTGGGTGAAAGTTGAGACAGAGACCGATGGCGATGGAGAGGCGGAGGTGTTTGTGGAGAGATATCCTTGAAGATCAAAGATGTGCACTTGGACAATAGGGTTGTCATATCCTGGCTTGGGGTATTTCATGCGCACTTCGTCAGTGTACAGCACGACCTATACCATCGTTAGCGACACAGCTACAGAACCAGCCAAAACATACCTCGTAACTGTCGCTGGTGGAGTTATACACTGGGAACACAAATTGAGGAACTTTCGTCTCATCAGAAGACACAAATGCCAATTTCGATGCGTCGGGGGAGAACCATAGTGCAAAGTCGGCAGAAAAGACTTCTTCCTTGTACACCCAGTCTGGGATGCCATGGAACAGAGAGGCGTTGCCAGTGTCTGTCACACGCAGTGGAGCTGATTCATTAATTTGGTGTAAGATAGTTGGTCACCCATGGTGAAGAATGCTAATGCAACTCACGGCCCAGGAGGAATAACATAGAGATCGTTGTCGAGTACGAATGCAAGAGCATTGCCTACTGGAGCCCAAGTAGCATATGCAGTTTTGGTGGGTAATGAAGGTGGAACGATGGGTATGGTTTGCTTTGTACTTAGAGTATGAACGTAGTAGTTCCCGGACTCCAAATACATAATAAGTAAAAAAAAAATTACGTAGATAGAGGTTTGAAATAAGAACCTTCAAATTAAGTTGAAGTTGTACGAACACAACTTACCGCTAAGCAATTTACTGTTACATGTACCTTGATACATACTTTACTTATGTCCATACTGCTACTGTATTTTGAAAAATTATAATATGTTAACTCGGGATTACTCAGTTAAGAAACACATTTATTTTTCGTGTGGGAAGTTACACCGTGTAAATTTCGACACGGCTATTCATTCATCCGGCACTTTTTGTAACAACAAACGCAATATTACACGGTGTATGGTGTCGCTTTTGGTACCTACCCTTACAATTCTGTTCTAGCCAATGTGATTGGCTTGTTTGGCAATAGATTCAGCTGCTTTGTCAGCCAAATCTCAACAGCTGGGATCTTCGTCCAGCCCTCCGCCGGAAGTATTCACTCACAGCTCACTCCCTCTCGCGGAGGAAAGCCTCACTACAACAGCGAAAATAGGGACTTCAAGTGCCGGGAGAGCCTCAATCCCTCCCATTAACTGAATCCCCCAGCAGCACAGTCACGAGCGCCTAAAATATCACGATACACCCTCTCTCGCTCTTCCTCCTCTTCTTAACACTCTGCGTCCTGCTCTGCCCTATCCTCCTACTCAAGACACATGCACCTACGAAGATACCTAAACTGATTCTACCGTACACGACATTTTGCGTACGGTCCCCCTTCGACGATTTTGACTTTGCGAGGGTTGCATGAAGCGTATGCCCATGTGTAATGCTACTTGCTCTCCCCCACTATGACACATCACGTGACTTCTCAAACCGGCCCAAAGGATAACCGGTGCCGTTGTCATAGGTTACACTATAGCCCATGCATGAGACGCAACTTTCATCCAAGTCATATTATATATACTTATTTAAGTACTGCACAATGACCATACATAAATACATACATTACAAGTATATAAATTGTATTGTGATAATGTCTACTTATAGTACTTTTAGTAGAAGTTTGTCTGACTTAAAAATAGATAGCGTGAGTTATTTTTGTTGTTCAGCGGGCCGTTTGTGTTCGATAGGTTCTGCTTTTCCTTTTCCCGGGCATGTCCATTTTCCTTGTTTTTTCCGTCAACTTTACGGCAGTACGAGCAATTCTTGAATTTAGATAATAACCCTTCAGTTCGTTTACACCATGATTTGCCGCATTTCTGTGGTGGACCTGTCCCTGAGTTGTCCATTGTAGAGGTAAATGGTGAGTTGATGCCTAAACAAAGAAATAATTTAGCGAGTCGGTGAACATCCGTTCGACCTTGGGTGTTCTAAGTTGTCGAGAAAAGGGGGGACTAATTTCACTTCATTGCGAGTGTGTAAGTAGTGTTGTTGCAGCTCGGCTCGAGGAGTCATAGCCACCCAAGCCGAGCTGATTTCTAGCTAGCCACAGCCAGCCATTTGGCTAACAGCTTGCATGGCTGACACCCCGGCTAATGGGTTAGCCGAGGGGTTTCCTATATTAGGTAAGGAATAGCACTTTCCCTTGGCTTTCCCTGGCAGCTGGAGAGCTACCAGCGCTTAATTAATTAATTATTACGTAACACCTCTTAGGCATTTGATATGTAGTTGTAGTAGTTGCTCGTCATGTTGGGATATGAATGGGTGTCTGTGGTTGGTTTACTTACTCTAATTTTATTTTCAGCTACTTTTGCTCGATGTTCATAGTTTTAATATTATTTATATAGCAAGATTACACTAGTAATAACATAAATATTCCTCATATTTTTACCAACTTCCTAAAATGTATATTAGCTGCAGCTTAGCCATATAGCCAAGCCGAGCTTAGCTGAATTCAAGGTTAGCCAGCCCTAGCTGAGCTGAGCCGAGTCACGGGACGGACGAAAAATGACACCTTACACATGTGGAAATCCCAGCCACACATGCAGAAGTTCCGGCCACATGTGTGGCTAGGGAAATTCACACATTCCCATGGGAAATTCCACACATTGCTAAGTTAGACCCACATTTTGTTAAGTATAAATAATAATAATAATAATAATAATGGGCTGTCACACTACATAACTTAAGTTACGACCGCAGTATGTACGTCACGTGACATACAGTGCCGATCAAAAGTATTGCACACACAAAATACAAGCAAACAAGATTGCGAGAAACATAACTTCCCTCAAAGTCACTCAAATTTCTTTAGGTAAAATGTAGATATATAATACACGACTTTCCCTATCATAATATAATTTTTTAAAATTTTTATATACACAGAATAATGCAACAGGAAGTGATGAAAAAAGGTGAAGTTTTGACTGTATTGCACGCTTTACCACATTACTTGGGCTCGATGAAATTATGTGCATTTTAAGTATGTTATTATACTGCTTAAGAGCTTTAATACGCGTCATTGAACATAAAATTCGGAGCTGTACATCATTTTCTATTGTCGAGGCGTTCTGGAGACTTTCGCTATTTTTAGCGTAATTTGGCTATTTTTAGCAAAAGTCTCCAGAATGCCTCGACAATAACAAATGATATACAGCTCCGAATTTTATGTTAAATTACGCGTATTAAAGCTCTTAAGCAGTAGCATAACATACTTAAAATACACATAATTTCATTGAGCCCAAGTAATGTGGTAAAGCGTGCAATACAGTCAAAACTTCACCTTTTTTCATCACTTCCTGTTGCATTATTCTGTGTATATAAAAATTTTAAAAAATCATATTATGATAGGGAAAGTCGTGTATTATATATCTACATTTTACATAAAGAGATTTGAGCGACTTTGAGGGAAGTTATGTTTCTCGCAATCTTGTTTGTTTGTATTTTGTGTGTGCAATACTTTTGATCAGCACTGTATGTCACGTGACGTACATACTGTGGTCGTAACTTAAGTTATGTAGTGTGACAGCCCATTATTATTATTATTTATACTTAACAAAGTGTGGGTCTCACTTAGCAATGTGTGGAATTTCCCGTGGGAATGTGTGAATTTCCCTAGCCACACATGTGGCCGGGGTTTCCACATGTGTAAGGTGTCGTACTTCGTACCTCCCTGCTGAGTCATGTTTAGCTGTTTAACAACACTACGAGTGTGTAGGTACATGATTTTTAAGGAAAATTAGTATAAGGAGTCTACTTAATGAGGGATGGTTGATAAAACGGAAATTAATGGTGTTTAAATCATATATTTATGGAGGAAAATGGTAAGGTATGAAACAGAGAACATACCAATGAATATAAAGAAAATATAAAGGATAAAACTTGAGTAGAAACAAACACGGCCTTCAGTAAACTGTTTTGCAGCATTCATTGGGACTTGGTAAAGTGGGATACCGACGATCTTGAGTCCTGTTGAGTAATAGCGGCATTCGGATCGATATGGGGGTGTGGGCATTTGAGGGAATCAGTGGGAAGGGTCAAGTGAGAGGGGGAGAGCAAACACGAACAGCACGTCGATGTGCACATCAGTTGATTATACAATAGAAATAAACTTGTGGGAAAAAAATCACCTAGCTTGTTTCAAACTCAAGCCCTCATCAATACTTTGTTTGATGTGGTCTATTTTACCGCTCAGCAACTTCGCTGTAGTGATGTAAAACGGTTGAATATGGTGAAGCTCGGCTCAGCTAATCGCAGCTAAACGAGAAACTCAGCTAAGACCAGCTTGGCTAATCGGCTCAGCCACAGCTAGCATTACCGCTTATGGACAAGTAAATTAGTATACCTACGTTGCAGTGTATGCTCGGTGTACGCTGCACATGCTTGAAGCTCTACTAGTTATTTCTAAGAACTTTTGACTTTAATTTGAAGTAACACATTAATCTATATTATAATATGAGAATATGAGAATTATTAATAAATATAATGTGTCTAAACTAAGTTTAAACAACATTATTAGTCATTTTCAGTCGCTATGGACTGTAATGTGCTTAGTATTATAAAAGAACTTACCAGTGAAGTAGACATTATCAAATGCATGAGGACAATAACACTTCCGAAAGCACAGTGCCATTTTTAAAGTTTTAAATTTCGCATTTTGAGCCTGAGCAATAATGTGACGGTTAGTAAACTACTAGTAAACAACGTGGATATTGAAACTTGAAATACAGTGGTCTATGACATTAATTAGAATGACAGTCATTAAGATACATATACATTTATTGAGAGTTTCAATTAGAATAAACAATTGAAATTACATTAGATATGCACGAATTATTGGTAGCAAGAGTAATTTGACTCGGAGCGATGACGTCGAGAACGGAACTGTTATCCCAATTAGGAAAGAGATCAGCTAATTCCCTTAGCTGTACAGTTAGCTGCTTAAGCCGTTAGCCGTAGAACCGGCTACGGCTAATAGCTGGGCCAGCTCAGCTCAAGCGGCTATGGCTCCTCAAGCCAAGCCGCAACAACACTACTTCGCTGTGTTTAAAACCAAGCTACAACTACTGTATGTATGTAGGCAACCAAAATGTCGCCATTGCAGGAGATTCAATTGCAGCCAGTAGAATAAAAAAAAGATATATATTTTGTATGATACTACACACATATCTAAGTATACTAACTAATATACCCTGGACCTTCTATTTAACATACACTCTTACCAACCACCTTTCAGCCCCTTCAGGCATACCGTACATGAGCGAGTACGCATAAAGCTATTGGTCAGTGAGAGTGTAAGCAAAAGGAGTAGTGCGACATACAAAAATTATCAGCCCTTCCCTTCGACACGCGCCGTTAACGACGATCCTTCCCCCCTTCTGGCATACCAGTTGTGAACGAGTGAACTAAGAGTTGGTGTGAGTGTAAGCAAGAGAAAGAATATAAGGGAGTGTGACGTACAATGTTTTCAAAAGCATAACTCAGCCAGTACCCATAATGTCGCGGTCTACATAAAAATGTTTGTCAATGATCCTACAGCACACCTAGGAGTGAGAAGCATTCATGAGTACCAGAAAGGAGACTTACAACGGTGAAGGGTTTGATAAAGTTTGCAATGAATTGACAAAGGTTCCCTATATAAACGTTAACAAGGGAAGGAGACATGACAGAACAGACAGGTAAGTAGGGGGAAAGGGAAGGAACAGAGAACAGAGACGAGACGAGACCGAAATTTGTTTTCACAGCCGGATGTAACCGAAGATCGAAGTCACGTGATGACTTGGCACACCGGCAATGGGGAACTTACTCGTTGTCAAGTCATTGTGCTCGGCCCCTTTCTCCCCTTCTCACACCCTGTTCCAAACACATAACTGTACTGTAGATAATTACTAGAGCACTCTGAGCATTGTGCAACAGCTACTAAAACATACATATAGATAAATTACAATCTATATTTGAGGTATTAAAAATTGTAAACATCACCATTTCTCTTAAAATAATAAAGACTACTTATCCAGTGTATAATAGTAGTGTATAAGTAGTGATCTTTCAAGATCCAAGAAAGGGAAGGAGCTAAACTATCTGCACTTATATAGTCTACATAAAATTGCAGACATCTATAAAGAGATATGTAGATAGCTGTCTAATGTATGTAAATCTATATGTCTGTCATGGTGTACTCTATAGTCTACCTAACTCTATCTAGCATCAATGTGTGCTATGTAATGCGATGTAGCCTACATATATCTATATGGCTTGGCAGATGATCGATATAGGTTACCGAGCTTGGCACTTGGCTCCGTAGCCGGATCAGTGTTTCCTGATGTATGCTCAGTTGAGAATTGGGCTTTTTTCACAAGAGTCTGCGGGAGAATGGATTAGACGTCATAATAACACATTGTCATGGTCCCCGAGTTGAAGTACCATCGTGCTCAAGCACGCTCCTTCCCCCATACACCCTCAGTTCTCGTAACTTCCATATACTGGTTACCAGAAGGTGTCTTACAAATTTTACAATGCTTATGGTAGATAACTAGTTGCCCATACCATTTGATTGATAAATGGTCTCTTTCATCGTGTTATCACTAAGAGGAGATTGGAATATAAACGGTACCACTATCTAATCCTCGGGATGATTTTCTGGATGCATTATCATAGCCTTGCCATTGTTCAAGTACAACGAGTGAATATTACATTCATCTTCATCCTGCATGCTTGTGGCTGTAATGCAACTAAGAATCTCGAACTTGAAGAAAGTGAAAGAACATGAGTTGGTTAACTCTGCTAGAGCCTAGAGGGACATACAAGGATCGCTCAGGAGATATTGTTGGCACGTCGATTGCAATAAGACACGTATTATATGTTCGATGACATCGTGCGCTCGCACTAATAGGCCTGACAGTGAGAGAATCGATAACAGGACGCTTCCCATGGCATCGATCTCACACGGATCCATTAATAGGTAGAATCAGCACTGTATGTTCGATATCATCATGTGCTAGTAATAATAAGTATGGGAGAATTGATGAAAGGGCGCTTCCTTCCATCGACATCAAGTCGACGTAAAGACTTATGTAATAAGCATCGACGCTGAAATAAAGCCATATGTAACTAGAAAATAAGTAAATCATCAGAATATAAAATTTCGCAAGACATGTTTACTACTACCCGCCTTCACTTCAAGTAGAGACTATGAAGCCATTCTACGGTCTTACATTCTTCGCGTGGATGTGAGGAAAGGTAAATGTAGCCAGTTGCGGCAGTAGGTAGGCTGTATAATGTGGACCTCAGTAGTAGCGTCGATAGGCAGTGAAGGTCATCCTATACTCGATGGCTGACTGAACTAAGTACCAGCGTAGTCACTGCAGGAAGTGGACAGCCATGAAGACAAGTTGCATATAGCGTATCATCTGCAGGATCACCGGGATAGCCCCCGCAATTCCCGTTCCCAACCGTAACTCGTCCTCAAATATGCGTCTGCAGTGCAGGACAAGGAGAGACCATCTGTACTAATCCAACCTTAACCCGAATTCGTCATATATCTATAAACAGGCCATAGCCTGTATGACAGAGATAGTGAACGTACAGAGCGATAAGAACGTGCACGTTGACAACGTGGTCCCACTGGATGCACTCCCGCTCTGGAAGGGGGGAAGCTGTTGCTCCCCATCTTGCGAACCCTCCTTCTGATTCACTTGTTCATCAACACTCCGCCCACTCCGCCCTCAGCTACACCCACTCCCTCGTCTTGAAGTTCCCAGGTGTCCAATCTGCGGTCCCAGCCGTTTCCGGTTCGCCTCTAAGCTGGACCTTCTTACGTTTCACCCCTTGACAAGGAAGCATTAACCGACCGAAGAAAAGACTTCCTCATCAGCAAGCGCAGCTATAAAACCCAACACGCAGTTACCAGCTCTTGCAACGCCTGTGCTAGCGAAGTGAACAGGAGGAGGTGAAGAATGTTGACCTTTGCCTTTTTCAGCAGAGGCTAGCGTAATCTACGGGCCCGTTGAGGTGTTCGTAGGTGTGGGATTAGGTGAACGTTTCGCAATGATAGCTAATGGAGTGGAGCTGGTTGTGGCGAGTGATGGTGAAGCGGTAGACCGTAGTAGGTGGTAGGTGGAGGTACATTGATTGAGGAAGCAGTCGTGCTAAATGGTGGAGGCAAAGCAGCAGCACTGGGTGGATGCACAGGAGTAGCAGAAGGGTTAGTCGAGGAGGTTCAAAGCCCGAAGGTACTGCAGGTACATCTGTAGTAGGCGCAGGTGCAGTGGATGAGGCAGTAGATATCAAGAGTAGTCGTAACCTGTACATCAAAGTCAGCAATGCACACGTCAGAGTAGGGAAGAAAACGAACCCAACCATAGTCTCACCCCAAACTCCTTCCTCCTCTTCTCCCACATGAAACTCCCCGAAAAGGCTCACACCGCACTCCCCAGAGTCAACAGTCAACGGCACCACAACCTCCGTAACCACTATACTCGGGTCCGCGCATATTCAACATCCGCCAAAGCCATACATGGGCATACGCTGCATGCAACCCTCGCGAAGTCAAAATAGCCGAAGAGGGACCGTACGCAAACGTCGTGTACGGCAGGATCAGTTTAGGTATCTTCGTAGGTGCATGTGTCTGGAGTAGGGGGACAGGGCAGAGCAGGACCCAGAGTGTTTAGAGGAGGAAGAGCGATAGAAAGGGTGTATCGTGATGTTTTAGGCACTTGTGACTGCCGGTGAGGGAACTCAGTTAATGAGAGGGATTGAGGCTCTCCCGGCATTCGAGGTCTTTATCTTCGTTGTTGTGATGAGGCTTTCCTCTACGAGAGGGAGCGAGCTGCGAGAAAATACTTCCAGCGGAGGCCTGGGCGAAGTCGGTAAGTCATTTGACGAAGATCCAGGAGACTGTTCTCTCTGACCGTATAAGAGGAATACTCTGCCCTGCATGATATCGTCCTGCAAACGAGTCCTCGTCCAGCCTCAAATACAGGCTTTCGTCTTCGTCGTCCACTTCTTAAAGCCTACGTGCCGTGTGAGCTTGCTCTCTCGTAGGGATGCGGCCCGGGCATAGTTTGCGAATGGCGTAGCCGTGGTTGAGTTTGGGCTACTATCGAATGCTAGAACCAAACGAAAACCGGGCGCATTCTTGACATCTTGTGAATTCGCATGCGTCGATGTACATGTCGTTCAGACATTGCGTATTCGCCGGAGACATAGTACAGAACTGGAGTTTCAGGGAGAGAGCAAGAGACGGAGGTAGCGGAATGTAAGCCTGAATAATGAAGTGGGCAAGAATGGAGCAATTGAAAGACACGGAGGTTGGTGTTTCGGAGGAAGAGCGCCGAGAAAAATAATGATGGGGAATCACTCGGCCGTATCAGCATGAGGCGTGGCGAAGTAGGCGCCGACTGTAACAACTCCGATTCTTTCGTAAGCCTCGGTTCCGAAGCAACTTGTTAACATATGTACTTGTCTCTTATACCTCTGAACCACGTTATCGACCTATGCTCTTCCTTTTCTTTTCTCGTTCGTTCTCCTTTCTTTCTCGCTGCCGAGGATTGTATTAATCATAGTTCAAGGGTTTCCTTGCACTGGTCCAATTGACGTAGGAGTGCGTCACCAGGCCGTGAAGTCACCGCGGACTTCACGGGTGTTCGATCCTGCTCGGAATTGATCTCAGGTGGGGTATCGTCACCTACCTTGCCACGCGAGATGGCACTCCCTTGTGCTCATCTCCTCTTGAGAGGGCAAGAGATAGAGGTAGCGGAATGTAAGCCAGGCTGGATAATAAAGTGGGCAGGAAAGGAGCAATTGAAAGACGCGGAGGTTGATGTTTCGACTGAAGCGCTGGCTCAGCATGTTCTTCACATCGTCCTTTGACTGTTCTTATTTGCTTACTCTAGTTATCTACATCTACTTGAGATTTCCTCAGCGTTGCAAGTATTCTTAATAATTCCCACTACCTTTTAAGGTAGTTGGGTATTAGGGACCTTTGGGCCACCGGATATAGTAATTTGAGGATCTTGGATAAGATCTCAACCTGATTGGCTGGAGTCATTTCTGAATTCTTGTGATGCTTGTGACCATTAGTTCCTGGCACCATGAACTCACCTCTCGTTCTATCACACCTGCCTCAACCCCAGCCTGTTAACATTGCCTTAACGCACAGCAAAAACCGATCTCTTTGTCCTGTAAAGAATTCTTAGGAGATTGTTCATTTGAAGTTGTAGTTTGAGCACTTGAGCAGCAGCTCACAAGAATGGGGCTTGGGGAAAGATTGGAGACAGGTTTGATTGTGCCCAACGAATGGTACGTACACTACAATACCTTTAAGTACCTGTTTGTATTTCTCACTTAATACCACGGCTTAGATAACATGTATGCTCTCTTGATTTGTCTCTACAGCTTTTCCAGTTATCAGTGATACCACTATAGTCTATCCAACCTTTCCCCCCTTGTCCAGCACTGAAATTTTCCACTCCTACCCACTTCTACATCTACACTGGTACGAGCCTCCTCTAATATGATCAATGCAAAACCGCTCCCCTTGGACCCACACTGGACTATAATACCAGCTTGCATACGTCATATTCAAGTGCACTCAGGTAGACTTATGTTCTTGATTCGGCACTAATGCCTTTTCACTGACTTGTCAGTATTGTATGTTTAAGTGCCATCAAGCCAGTACTATGTGACGAGGTGCAATTCCCATAGAACCCCCTATGTGGATATGGTATTATTGCTCTCAGTCTGAACATCTTGCTTACACAGAACACCAAACTACGCAGCTAATTCAGGGCTCTTTAAGCTTTGTAATAGTAACAGATGTAGTAAGTACGTGCCAGTTAAGAGCCCTATTTGTGGTATAGTGCACTTCGTGTAGACTCCTTTACGTCTACGTGGTCTTCAGTGATGTAAGCTTCCTCCATTCTTGTTCCAATGATGTATTGCTGAGGCTAATATCTTCGGTTATGGTGTAGGTCTATCTAGACTATAGCAAAACACATCGACTGGATCTTGAGATAAAGTACGAACCTTCAAATAAAGAATTTGAAAAGTATTCATGTCACCCATCGTACAACATTGCAGAGAGCATTCTCTGCAGGTGCACATTGTCACCATCCATGACTTCTGTTGCCGAAGTAGGTCTGTTCTACTTGCAATAACATGACGACTCCTGAGGTCGTATTCACATCATGGGCATCTCTGAGAGCTGGTACTTTGCATAATTTAACGTGAACAGTCTGTGGCTCTTACCATACAAGTTCCAGAACCACGGCTATATCATGTTCTCATTACCCACAAGTTTATGTGAAATTCACCACTATTATAGCTCATTATGCTCGTATTTTTACCTACTAGAAAAGTAGACAGAGGTGGTGTTGTTAGTCATTATCACTATCCCACACGCAACACGAAGGCAAACAGTACGTCGCTCTCATAGCCACATAGCAGAAGGAAGGGGGCACAATTGAGAGAAAGATTGGGGGTAAAGGATATGTTGCTAGGTGCTTAGAAGCCATGGAAGGCTCATGTGTAGGTAGAGGGCGAGGCTAAGGAAGGTTAGGTGATTCAAAGTATGTATCCTTTGCTCGCGAGTGCACTCTTCATTATTGTACACTTCTTTCTCTAATGTTTCTCACTACCTGATTCTTTTCCGGACTTCATATTTACAATATTACTTCTTAATACTATATAACCCAACATGTACTATACCTGTAAGTCATGTATCAACTTTCAGGCCAGCATATCAATATATATAACAGTTATGTCGTTCAAACTGAGTTACAATGATATAACCAAGAGTTGACCAACAGGGTAGTGGGCTTTGCCGCTTGCCGGCCCTATTCTTTATTGGGTATTAGGGACATTTGGGCCACCGGATATGGTAATTTGAGGATCTTGGATAAGATCTCAATCTGATTGGCTGGAGTTGTTTCTGAATTCGTGTGACACTTGTGACAGTTCCTGGTATGATGAACTCACTGTTTCCATTGACTCAATGCCCACCAAAAGTCTTTGCACAGATCATGCACTCCTTGAAGCTTTGAAGAATCACTGGTCTCTACATCCCGAAAAGGGTTCGCAGGAGGTCATTCATTGGAGGTTGGAGTGATGAGAATGGGATTTGGGGAAAGATTGGTGACAGGTGGATTGTGTGTGATGAATGGTCTGTATGCTACAAAATACCCTACTTGTTTTAATTTCTCACTTAATGCCACAGTGTCAATAACACATATATTCTCTCCATTTGACTTCATGGCTTTTCAAGTTATTGAAGCCACTCTCCAACCTGTCCCCACTTTGTTCAGTGCTGAACATTTTCAACTCCCACTCTTCTTGCTTCAAATTTGGTTCATACCGTTGTGGCCATCATTGACTGATTTCTGCAAACACTTACCTTATATTTGCTACCTTGACTGTTTGCCTCAGTGTGAATACTGTACCTTGTATGTAAGAAAAAAAATTATGTTCTGATAAATATGTGGGAATGATGACAATAAAACTGGGATTGCGAGGAATAAACAACCCACCTGATACTTCAAGCATGCTTCCTTCATATGAGATTGATGTTAAAGATGAAGGGAGATGCAAGCTGAATGGTGGGAACTTGGATCTTCTCATCGAAACACTTCATCATCACGTTGCAGATTGCTGTGCCCACACGCAGCCTTAACATTCATGTGTGCTACACCCCGCCCAAGTTCTGAAGCCGGTGGCACAATTATTGTATTCCACCAACTCAGACTCCAACACTGGTGAAATGATTAGGGGGTTTTTTCTGCTTTTATAGATAGAATTGACCCAGTTATACCTGCATTTTTTAAAAGAACCTGTTTATTTTACCCATCGTACACACCAACCATCTGCATGCTGCAAAAGCCTTGAACAGGCTAACCTACTTCCAACCTACTTCGAATATCTAGTGATTCTCAATTGATAACCAGTAAATTGAAGTAAATTAAAACACAATTGCTCTCAAAAAGGAAAGGCAAAATAGAGATGAGCAGCTAATATCCTGATGCCCTTCCGGCACACGTAAATATAAATGGTGACACATTTCGACATACCCCATCTAAATCCACACAAAACAATTAATCAAGATGGTAGTGGGCTTTGCCACTTGCTGGCCCTATTCCTTTATCATATGAGAATTCAGTATGACGGTCAAAGTGCACTTTTAATAGGTGCGCAAACACTTTTGATGTGAGTGCAAACATTTTGGAACATTGTTCAGTGCACATTTTTGGTCCCAGCGCAAACATTTTTAGCCCCAGCACAAACATTTCTTGTCCCAGCGCAAACATTTCTGTAGTGCAAACACATTTCTGTAAGCGCAAACATTTCAAGACCGGTGCACATTTTTGGTTTTTCAGTAACACAAGTATTTAAATTTAAGTGCAGCGCATGAAGTATTTAGGGTTTCTTATAGGGCCGGAACTATTACAACAAAGGGGTTATTATTTTTATGCAAATAAAATACTATTTATTCATATATACAAGATGCATACAACTTATAACTACAGTGTGGTAGTTTACATGTCGAGCATAGCCTTACCTGAGCAGCCTGCACAGCACATGGCACACCTAACATGTCTGAATATTCATGGACTGGTCATTGAAGAGGGGCTCAGACTGTAGCACCGTTGCTGGTAGTCATGAGGGCAGAGTCTGGTCACCAGTCACCAGAGCCTATCCTTGATGTCGTCACCCTTAGGATCACCTGCTAGCCCATGCATCCCAGTCATCTTGGAATATCTGTCTCTCATGGGAGCTGATAACCCTTAGTAGAACGAGAATCAGCCATTAAACTCCAGCCTTCCCACACAGTGCAGTGATCAGACCTTTGTGATGCTATGGACACAAAACGGCAACACTATAAACATTGTGGGTATGGCTTCCTACTGGTGTTGCTGCACTGGAAATGAGCTTAAGTGAAAAATTGGAGATGACATGGCAGGCAAGTGCAAACACGCATCCGAAGGTCTCTTTTTCTATTCCCGTTTCGCAGCTACAGCAGCTTGGACTTTGGTGCATTTTTGTTGGATTTTGATTTCATGTTTTTGGAGGCAGGAGGACATGGAGGGGTGGTTCATCTATTATTGAGAGGCTGTTGTGGGGCATGAGTAGAAGGAAGGGAGGTGGAAGAGGGAGGACACACCATAGGAACTATGTATTGTCCAGTATTATGCCTGCTGGGCATATTCCTTTTATGTAGTCCTCACAGCAGCCCCTGCAAAGCAGCATACCATTTGGTGTAGGGTGGCATGAGAACCCACATTGCAGTCTATGTATTGAGGGTTAGCATTACGAGGTACAGCTGAAGGTAGAAAATTAAACGAGAAAGGGGAGAGCTTAGGGTAGATGGCATTGATGGTGTAGATACTACAACAGCAATGAAGTGTCTTCTACCCTAACCGTAGAGAAGAGAAGGATACTTACTAACAGCTCCAGAATCCATGAACCTGGATCTTGCATGTGGCTTTTCCTTCTCTTTGGTCTCAATGTGGTCCCAGGAGTGTGAGGGGATGTCGAAGCATTAGAAAGCCACTGTAGTGGTGGAAGGTTGTATGGTTTACAGAGGATAATTTGCCACCTGTGGGGGAGGTGTTAGTTCGAAGAGGTTGAGGATAGATTTAATGGTGAAAAGTGGAAGGTGGAGGGGTGCAGAGGAGGAATGTAGGGGAGAGGACATGCATAGAGCATAAAGGTGTCAGGAGGGGAAGAAAGGGGAGGAATAATAACAAACTAGGTGGATGGGTGAGGTACTAGGGAGGCATGTCTGTAGGACTTGGCTGAAAGAAAGGGAGGGAAGAGAACAAAGTACCCACTGAACAAAAACAGCCTCCCTCCACCTAGTGCAAGAAAAACATACAGCATTCGAATTGCCCAGGTAACACCAGTCTTTAGGTGCAGTGAGAGAGAGGAGGCGCAATACAAAAGAGAGTTAAGCAGAGGCTGCCCCTGCATACTGAAGCCATGTGCAAAAGATGTCTGCCGGACACATGATAGCTGGCTGTGGTTCAAAGGTACAGCTATAGAAAAAAGCTGAGACTGCCCTTCAAACCGAAGCTGTGTGCAAAGGATGTCTGCCGGACACACAATTGCTAGCAGTGGTTTGAAGGGACAGCCATAGAAGCAGAGAACACCCCTTCAGCCAATGCTGTGTGTAAAGATGTCTGCCAGACACACAGTTGCAGGCAATGGTACAGGGAGCCTCTGGGTGAAAAAAGAGGGAAAGGATAGGATAGGGTGGGAGGTGTGCGTCAATGGTGCTGTACATGGAGGGGGCATAGTGTGTGTCTGAGGAAGGGGATGAGGGAATGGATGTTGGAGAGGTTGACAGATGGTGGCCTGAATGTTACGTACTATGACTATGTGGCATGTATATTGCACTTTTGATTGGTCAATTGAACACTTATGTAAGTGCTGTTAGTGTTGCCACACAGACTGAACTGACCATGGACTCAGATCGGCCCAGTCCATTTTTGCCTTAGTTCGTTGAAGTCCACTGGAATGAACTGTGAGTGAGCTGATATCGTGGACTCCAGACAGACCCATCAGAATTTGTTGATACATATGTAATACGCATGATATAACGTGTCTGTTGTGACATGTTCGCCACATATTACAGTCCAGTGTTGTGCAATGTATTTCTACATTGTAATGCTTACTTATTCTTCATTTTTATTTGGAAGCTATGAAAGTAAGCCTTAAGTGAGCTATTGCTGCTACTACTCGTGAGTTACTGAGGAACTAATTGCTTCCATAGAAACTGGGAAGAAAAACTTATTAAGTTAGTAAACAGCCTTGTGAGTATCATTGTCAACATTATTTAAACAATGTGCATGGTAAGATTTAAAAGCACTATGGTATAATTTGAATTTAAAATATCAAATTGGAAAGAGAACAAAATAGCTTCGAGATGTGAAGTTGGCTGGTTTTCATATGAATATTTTTACCATATACTCATGTGCTAGTAGTAGACTATTCTAGTCGACAAGCAGGTAATAGGGTTGTATGTTACAATGACTCTCAAATATAACCAATGCCTTCAGAATTAACTACTATATATTCCATGACATTTTCTATTGTAGTGTTCACTGGGGACAATCAGCTTGCAAAGACTGAGGATTATATATTATACAAATATCATTACCGTATCTGGGCCAGTCACATCACTTTATGTGACACACCAGCAATAAAATTGCAAGAATTTGAAGAGCTCAGCGCCCATTACAGTGATAGGGTAGAGTATCCACAGTATCCACTGGTTACTCGTTACTTGATCACTACAAATTCCCCTAGTAAGGTAGGCAACATCAGAAACCAGTATTCTTATGTAATCAGCTTAGTAAGCGCCAAGAGGGGCAAAATCCGGGGTTCCAGAAAATAAAAAAATTATAAACCCGAAATTTCACCAGAAGCCAAGGTGGAAATAATTCCCTAGGTACCCATAAGTATGATATTCCAACAATTATGACAAGTAGATATAAAAATATTACCAACATTGTGATTTCTGCACCATGCTATATATCACAGGTTGTGACATGGTGTTACATTGTGTCACATGATGAATATTACATAATCAGGAACATATTACATATGGTGCAAAATCTTCGAGGTCAAAAAATCCAAATGCCTTTTGAACCATTGCAAAAGCTTTAAAATGATGTTTTAAGCCATTTTCTTCTTGAAAACTTAGACCCTAAATTTCTCAGGATATACTCAAAAAAAATTTAAAAAAAATTTGAACATTTTGTTCCAATTACATTAAGCTACACATTGTTGGAGTTAGATTTGCATAGAAATGATGTGTGAGGGAGCAATTTCAGAAGTTGTGAAGACAAGATTTTGTATTACATAAGGGTGCTGGTTTCTGATGTCGCCTACCTTACTTAAAAAGTAGCTGTTCAGGTCCCTAGGTCCCTACTCACATTCTCATTGGCTACACCTACATATCACCATTAAGACCGACATCAATGCAGTCCACTCATGTCCAGTTTGCAATTGCGATCTGAACCGGACTTATTCCCACATTTAAGTTCATCCAGTCCAGATTGGTCTGCGGCAACACTAAGTGCTGTGCAGTGTGTATCAGCATTATTTATAACTGGTTAACCTCTCAAACAGCATATGCAACATTGAATATGTAATGCAAATTGTAGAAACAATGTAGAAGTTTCATTATATTAGGAAGTCCTTTTAAAAATAGTTATAATGTACTAGATATCTATGTAGATACTACTTCATTATCATGGTCATTATCAAAGTTCATAACAGCACAAGGTAACTGTGCGCTGTGCCATTTCATAACCTCATTATCAGCCTGGTCTAAAATTTCATCTTCTTTCAAAAAAACCTGTCTTGCTTGAATCCATGTTACCATTAGCTTGTGGCACAGATTGCAAACATTGCATAGACTGGTGGAATCCAACTCGCTCAGTATTGACTTGCCAGAGTAGAACACACTTGGGTGTAATAGCTGACATGCAACACCATCCCACCAATTGTGTTCCCAGCCAGCTGCACAATTAAGTGGGGTCCAACAGTTTGGATCAGTAACCAGGGAGGGGGGACAATATGCGATAGCACTATGATGTGCACTGATTTTGGCTTTAGTCAAAACAAGCATGTGTTAGATGAATGAGCCAAGGCAGTAGGAATCCTTAAATGAGAATGAATCAAGGGAATGAGTTACCAGCTGACGAAATCCAGGGTCTATCCACTGATTCACATGACAATGGCAAGCCAATTCCATATGTTGTACTGGGCAGAAAGTGTCACCCAGTTGCTGAAATGCATCAATAGCATAATTGATGCTGTCATCAATTTCAAAGAATGTGGATAGACTGAGGATGGCAATGAGAAACTCATTATGAGTGGCCAGAGTTTTACTATGATCTGGATAATGGCTTCATAACAATTGTGAATAACTCAAAATCAATGTAGTGTATTCATTTCACAGAGGTTACTCACCTTGGCCCACACATCAAGTATGTCAACAAGTGATCAAAGTCAGCAGGTCTGACATTTGAGGAAGGAAGTTCAAATGGCTTGTCATCACTTGTGTCATCACAGTCAGTTCCTTGTGGGACAGAAAAAACCAAGCAGAAGACATTTGAGCACTGCGATAAAAATGCTCTTGTGAAGACAATATAAGACTGCTACATGAGCATCAGAAACCTTGGAGACACAATATCAGAAATCATACTATGGAATTGATATAATGAATACCTTCAAGATGATAGAACCATCTTCATAGTAGAATTTCAAGTGACGTTGTGGGACAAGAGGAAGGCTTTGTGCTACCATTCTGCCAGCAAGTGAACATGCACATGTGACAGATTGACACACCAGGTATAAAATGGAAGCAGTTGTGTATATTTGCATGAAGAATGTGATACTATGCTTCTGTGAAGAGTGATAAGTTGATGTGTGATATATGTAATGGGATCCGAAATGATAACTGTCTTGTTATCAATGCTGCAATCAACTCACTCAGCAGCCAGCCTCTATCAGCATACAGATCATATACATGATACCTTTTCCTCCCCTACCTGCCCTTCTAGACAATGAAATATGGTCAGATAATGTTGTGGATGCTTACAAAATATTATCAGATACATATACTAGTGCACAGTGGATGCTAGATCTTGAAGATGCTGAGCCTATCCAGTTGCACATTCTATCTGAAACAATATGAACTGGGATGGTCAAAATTCTCAAAGCCATGGATAGAGAACTACTAAATCAGAGACCCTGGGTAGTAAGTTGTGGTGAAGCTCTATTGTCAACAGCTCATAGACTTGAACAAGCTGCACTAAATATGGAAGGATGGCAAGTGTTTAGCATCTCAATGAAATAATAATCCTAACCTCATTAATAGATACCCAGAAATTATAGATAATATTGAACCAATGTCTGACAATTACACTGGACAGCATGGATGACCAGCAAAGGTTTTTGATAGGGAGTGGTTAGCTGATGCTATGTCTTCTCACAGGAAAATAACCATTGCAACATTGTCAAGGGCTCTAGGTATACATAGAAACACACTCTGAAATCATTTAAAGCAACTTAGCATTTATTACTGGTTTTCCGATGTCAGCGATCTTGAAATTGACATGCTCATTCAACATTTTAAACAAGAACGGCCAAATTCTGGACTGCAATATGCCATGGGATATTTTAGGCAGCTTGGGGTATGCATTCAGAAAACGAGAATATGCAATGCAATGAGGCATGTGGATGCAATAGGCCAAGCAATGTGTGCTCATGCATCAATTCAGCGAAGAGAGTACCGGGTGTCACACCCACATGCTCTTTGGCACATGGATGGACACCACAAGCTCATTCAATGGGGTGTTATGATTCATGGTATTGTTGATGGCTATTCTCACTTGGTGTGTTGTTCT
The DNA here is from genome assembly GCA_025738555.1 of Cyathus striatus. NCBI lineage: Eukaryota > Fungi > Basidiomycota > Agaricomycetes > Agaricales > Nidulariaceae > Cyathus > Cyathus striatus. The sequence goes on from JAOVFP010000017.1 coordinate 205,288, forward strand.
ATTGTATTTAAAATAATTCACTATACAAATTTCTGCAGGTAGTTGGAATGAATGCTAGCAATAACAACCAATCATCTACTGTTCTGGAGGTATTTTTAAACTCTGTCACTGAATATGGCATCCCTTCAAGAGTTCGTGGGGATAGGGAGGTGAAATATTGAGGTGTCAGTGTGGATGATTAAGTATAGAGGACCTAACTGTGCTTCATATATCTGGGGACCATGAGCAGATCTTTTTTACTTATATTGACAATAATTTAATCTTTGCAAAAAGCTCAACACGTAATACATGCATAGAGCGCATGTGGGTTGAAGTTGGTAGCCAAGTTGCCCACTATTGGCATGCATTCTTCACAAGGCTTGAAAGTCTCCATCATCTTGACCCAACTAACAGAAATCATCTGTGGCTATTACATACCATATTTCTGAAGATGATAAATTTCTTATCTTAAAGAATTTCAAACACAGTGGAATCATCATCCAATTTCAGGTGCTGGACATGATCAAACTCCACATGCATGTCTAGCATATGCTGCTACAGGGTACCACTCAATAATTATTATGCAGGATATATGTTTCATTGGTGAACTGGAACATGGAAGATATAAAGAGCATACACTGCCAGTTCACCCAGAAACTCTCCAGAAATATTCGCAACCCATAGGAAACACTGATCATGGCCTTGATGACTTAATTATGGAGGATCAGCAACATAATATTCGCCATGAGCCAAATGAAACACCAGCTGAAGAACAGCCTTTTAATTCTGATGTACAGAATATATTTTTCACTGCCCTTCAAGATGCAATTGAAGCCCAGATTATTCCAGAGAATCTTGGATTGCATGTAAATGAATGGGAAAATGGATTGTATCCAGATTCCGAAGTAGTTAAGGTTGGAAAGAAAAATGTAAGAATAGATCTTCCATTTGCTGTATGGTATCCTAGAGCAGTTCTTTGGGGGATATCACTTCATCTCATGATACAGTTTCAGTTCCTTTTGGAATAGATTATTGCATTCAGTACTACTCATACAGATATACATATGTTTCAGGAAATACATGTTGTCATAGAGGAAATATAAGATAAATATACATGAGCCCTTGCAAGAAGGCAAAGTAACACCACAGTATGCATAAGCACAATGCAAAAGAGGTAAACAACTGAAAAAGAGTGAGGTTTTCTAGAGAAAAAAGCAGAGAGAAGGACCTGAAGAATATTCATGTGGAGCACATACAGCTGAAGACTAGCTAGCTGCATGTCTTGAGGCCTACGCTGTATCTGGTTTGCCACAGACAGACAGCATTCCGGCATCACCCCACAGTTCCTCCCCTCCCAAGCACATCCTCTTACTCCCAACACCTCTTCAACTCCCCCACAGAAGGATGGTGTTCTGTTACTGGCTTTTCAAGTACATGGCTCCAATGCAATAGCCAATGGTGCACCGAAAAGCAGCTGACTCCAAAGAGGAAGAAGACACCTGTGGGGAAAGAATGTGTCAGTGTGTGTGTGATGACAGAATTCAAGTGTATGTACATCATTGAACTAGTTTATCTGTAGTTAAATGCTGGGTTGGTGAGCAAGGAAAGAAGTGAAAAGAAACAGATTAAAGTACCTATTACCCAGAAATAATTTAATAAAGAACCTTGTGAATGGATCATGAAGGGAGTGGGAGTGGAAGCTGAGCACTGAAGGAGGAGGATGAGACAATCATGCTGGCAGATGCTTTGCTTGCTGGTAAACCAACTACCTGTAATACCCATAGTGATCGGCACCCATAGGTTGAGCTTTTACCTCATGTGGACCAAGATATGTACTACAGTTGGGGACACTTAGAACCAGCAAAAAAAATGAGTGATTTTTTCTGGCTTCGGAATGCCTCAGGAATGAAAGATCTTTGAAAGAGCTTTTGACTGATATAAGTTTCAGCCAATTTTGTTGAGCCATTCTTCCAAAAAATGGATTTTGATTTTTTTGGCCAAAAAAATTTGGCCACTATAAAATAATTATGAAAAATCTCCAAAAAAGCGCCATTCTCTCCTTTTATCCATCCCCTTACTGAAATTCACATATTAGGCACTTCAGTAATAGTGAGTGGCTCAAAAATAAATGATTAACCTATACATTTGCTGACAAACCACAGTGGGAACAAACAGATTCCAAACAGATGCAATCAATCACATCATGTAATACATCAATATATGGCATCATATAATGTCACAATGTTGCATTTCATACAACTTCTGTACATTTCATTGACATGATATACTTAGTAGTTTAGTGTTTATACTTTTGAAACCTTTTTATTTGTAGTTTTACAGCCTTAACTATATGTATCATTCTGTATGGATGCAACAGAGCCCCAAGTGTGGCATTAAATTTTAGACTTGAGCTTAGTAACCAAGAGTTATGCATGTCAATTGTTAGAGTTAGCAACACAGCCCAGCCTATGAACACCTTTACACAATCTTCAGTATATATTTTGGCCAGTACTTATAGTAAATCAATTCAATACAATGAAGTAGCAAGGCTAGAGAATGTATTTCGCTTTTTCTGGCATTTTCTACCTTTTCTTGAACATTCAAACCTTTATGTCACACTCCCCACTGTGATACATGACCATTGCCTCCATACAGAATGGTACTGTAAGGAGTAGACTTGTCTGAAGGTTGTACAATTAAGTACTGAGCATGACAGTGTCCAATCTGTCACTGGTGTTCTAAATAAGTTGTCGGGTTTCTTGTGAGGTTTTGAATTGGAGTACAAGTCTTATAGAATGATTAAGACTTGTATAGGGTTTTAAGAGGAGTAGTGAAGGCAAGTTTAGTGGATTAAGGGTAGAAAATGCGAAGTTAGCTAAGGTTCTTGCCTGTGCAAGAGCTTTAACTAGTAGTGAAGCTGAGCAGTAATGAGTATTAACTGGATAAGAACAGAAGTACACTAAGTTTCTACAGCTAGAAGCTTAGTGTGGACAGCAGATGAATGGTCAGTGTGAATCAGACTGGAATTGACTGAGGGATGTAGCTACATGAGAGGGGTTTATATACTTTTTGGAACTACCTAGGTAGAAATATGTACCATGATTAATAATACAGTAAGTAAGAATGATTTGTAGCAAAGGAATAAAGATAAAGGTAGGGGAATAAAGAAAAGAGGAAAGGAATATGTATAAAGGGTGCACGGCGGCATCGGAAACGGTAATATTGATGCAAGCGCTTTGCCGTGTGTTTTGATTGGTCAGCGCTAAGTCACGTGCCTTTCGTTTTGGGAAGGTACGGTGTTTGCTTTGGTGCGTCGGTTTTTGGGTATTGCTCAGCGCGTTAACTTTAGCGCTTGCTGAGTAATTTGATCGATTAGTAATTTTGCGTACTTCATCGGATTTTTGCAGTGATCTTCGGAATAATCGAGGGTGTGGAATATTATCAGTGTTCCAAGATCAGGGAATAATGAGTAAGGTAAGTTTTTAATTGATCAGAGTAAATACAGGGACCGGTGGACTATGTAAATTAGGTAGTTTTTATACATAGGCTGGCAGGGTTCCCTACAGTACAGTATTTATTTTAGGTATACATGCAAATAAATGCTATATATTATAAAATTTTGACTTGAAATCAGCTCCCAGAAGTGCTAAAAAGGGTACACACAATTCATTTTTTGGCCCAAAAATTTTGGCCACCATAAAAACTTGTGGGAATTTCTTCAAATGTATCTTTTTGGGCTATTTTGAGGTCCCTGATTCCAAATCTGAAGTTGGTTTGTCATGGAAAAATCACAATCAGGCTGTACAGAGATTTGAATGCCATTGTGTAAGTATGTGTAATGGAGTAACTCATGGTATAGACTCTATAGAGATCCCGAGGCCCGCTGCCAAGCACTGGTATCAGTCAGTGTCAACTTCTGAGTAATGACTTGTGGAATAATTATAGGTAAGTAAACATGACATTTTGGCGAAAAAAGAACAGCTACTTTAACCTTTCACATAATAGATAATATGTAATAATATGTAATACATACACATAAGAAGGCTAAGTTGGTCCAGAATTTTGGCGACTAAGTATTCGCTACTTCCTGTCCTATGGCAAATGTCTTTGAGAGTCTTCAATCTTGAGACTTTTCATTTGCACTCTACTTCCCCCCTAGATCTCCTCTGTTATCGACACCATTTTCCTTTCAATGAATGGCTTGTGCTGTCATAAGAACTAACGGGAAACCATGTCCTTGCGACGTATCACAGCCTCAGGGATAGAAATGTCCACATTGCAAGCATATTCATGAACTCACTCACATTACACCCTCTACTTCGACATTTAGTACTGTCAGTGTGCCAGTTCAGCAGACTCTAGATGATGTTCTGGCAAAATATGCACCCAAAGTTACTCAGATTAAGCAGAAATCGTTGGAGGTTGTAGCTCGTCAAGAAACATCCATTGGCTTTCAACCTAGTAATCACCAAGGACGAAGTGGAGGCAGTGGAAAGGTGTCCATTGTAAGTCATATTATGTGCCTTTCATACATGCACTTACGGTTTAATCGCCTCTATTTAGTCCCATGCGAAGAGGAAAGTAAAAGACACAAAGGTAAAGAAACAACCACTGAGAGTTGGTAGTGTCCTATCATAATGTGTGGAATTAACAAGGTACTTACCCATGTTCATATCTTCTCATTGTTTACATGGTACTCACATTCAAATAGAGAGGGCTTCCACTCAATGAAAAAGTGCCCTTAGGGAGTAAGCTCGAGAAATTGTGCAAAGCTGGACTTTTTATTACCAAGCACAATGGCAACACAATCGAGTACAGTGAGGAATGGGGGCCACCAGAGATTGATGCATGGCTTCGTACTCTTTTTCCTCCTGTGTTCACTTTGCTCGATGAGAAGTATGGTGTACCAGCTCCTGGAAGGTATCATTGGGTACTTCTTAGGAAACGTTACACCACTTTGTTTCAAATGGCCAGGGATGAGATAATTGGAGAGGCCCTTACAGAGGCACGTGGAAGCTCATCTCGCAACCGGAAGGAGTATTGCATCCACATCGGTGTGTATTATTACATTGTCTCATCATTTTTCTTATGTCCCTTGTATAGCGTCACGTCATAAGGTCCAGCCATCAGCTCTGGGATGTTTTTATCAAGCTTCACCGGACAGCGACACTGTGGAATCCACAAATGAGGCAGAAGATGATGTCAGGCTGGAGAAATCTAACAGTGACTTGGATATTGACCATATCCCTCAATGTTTGGAAGGTCAGAAGTACATACTTATTGACAGCGACTCAGATACTGGGCCAAAACCCCAACGGTCAGAAAGACAAAAGGCAGTAGTGCACACAATACTCAATGAGGATGCGGCGAGCATGTCGGACACGTCATCAGACTCGTCCAAATCAAGTTACCATCCATCTGGGGACGAGGGTACAGCTTTAACAGTGCTGCATAAGTGTGCGCAGGGCATCCGTCAACATGGGACAGAGACTGGCAGCGGGAATGAAGCGTTGACTGATTTTCCGGTGAGTTTTGGTCTCCAAAGTTCTTGGTTTGCCGAGTCTAACTACACAGCATCAACCAGGTATCTCCCTCCCCCTCCGATACCACCAATTCATCGCCTAACCAGTCTAATGCTATGGAGCTGCCTGAGGAAGAAGGTGCGTATAACGACATTCACTCACACTCTGAAACTGACAATTCTAACAGTTACTACTGTGATTCAGGCTAAGCGGGCGCACTCACCAAGCTTGGAAATAGTTGAGGAGTGAAGCAAGAAAGCTAAATGTAAGCAATTCTTGTTCTCCCCCATTCTTATTCACATGTATTAGATGATTTTTCGCCAGTCAATTGGGATGACCTTCCTGAAGCTTCAAACGACGTTTACAGCAGTGACTTCGATATTACGCTCCCGGATGCGGTGTACGACTTCGAGCCAACTCTATCCAAGACGGATGACATCGGTAGTGGCAGAAAGAGTATTAACAACAGCTTCCCCGCAGCATCTGAAGGTCCAGCAACCTGTGCTGAGGAGGCAAAATCCCTGGCCCCCACGACGTGCATGACGTCTACCCACGTCACGCCACGGCCGGCGCTCTCGACGCATCAAAAGAATCCGGCTACTAGTACCACCACTCGGAGGCGAGTGGGATTTTCTCACGTCCCACCCACCGATATTGATCCATGGGCTTAATCTTGGAGATCTTCCGACTTCGTCAAAGTACATACTTACATATATATTTTCTACTAATACTTTCTAATATACACTCAATGAACGTTGCACGCATACATAAAGACCTCAATATTTCATTTGCTACTTCAAAGCTCATACTTATATCTACCTTACATATTTACCATGAACCTATTGGCATGAATGTTTGAACTCGCACTGTACATGCATTTAATGAATAACCTGTTACTTTAATATACTTACTACATACTCTTAAATTACGATGAAGGAGAGGCTAAAGCTATAGTATACATGATATTAAAGAACCAAAAATGTGCGCCGGTCTTGAAATGTTGCGCTTACAGAAATGTGTTTGCGCTACAGAAATGTTTGCGCTGGGACTAAAAATGTTTGCGCTGGGACCAAAAATGTGCGCCGAACAACGTTCCGAAATGTTTGCGCTCGCATCAAAAGTGTTTGCGCACCTATTAAAAGTGCACTTTGACCGTCATACTTCGAAGACTAAATGTGATAAATTACAATTTGTATGAAATGTTTAATTAGTCTACTCTATTCCTGACTCAACAACTGTAGTAAGAATGATATCCGAGTCATCAGAGGTAGGAGAACCTTGCAATGCAATCAGGCTGTGCATATTCGTAATCATTCTACAGTACTTCATGAATTTCATAAGTTACATATTAAAAATATTGACAGCATTGCAAGCTTACCACAATTGACAGAATCGTAATTGGCCATCTGGAATATAAACAATGGTTAAACTCTTCCACCGTGCACATAAAAATGCAAAAATATGGTACTTACATGTGTGAATTATGTGGCAAAAAGACAGGCCCTACAAATAAATCCATAACCCAGCCTATAAGAGCAATGTCGGACTCACGAGTCACCACACATGATCACTAACACAGCGACATTATCACGCAACACGATCCCAACGACAGGAACATGACGACAGACCAACCGAGCTTTAGCCACCATCGACGCCAATATGATCAATTGTAAAAGAACTATAAATGAGCTATCAAATATTGTTAACTGCTCGTATCCTTTACTACGAGAAAATCCACGCACACACAGTACGTTACTAGCAACGATAGAATTTCAGTGACGTCACAAGTTGCGTTAAATGGCATCGTGGTGTATACAGGATGCATGTATGTGGGCCCTAATGCCACCTCGACCGTAAATAATGTGATGAACATTACAGCAATCTTGTTATCCTTGTTATACAATGTATATGCTATAACTTTTTTATCAGATCACTGGCGTAAATGAGATCAAGTACAATATTCTCACCTTGAAGCCCAAGGATTACTTGCACTATTAAGTGCAATGTAAAGCTAATTTCCGGGAGTAGGAACAATAATCTGCAGTAGTCTTCAGAGAGTGGAAGTTTGTTCATTGTATTTAGAGCTAAATAAACATTCACACTGGTTATATTTAATTTTCAAGTCATACTTAGGAAAATGTGAAGAGGCTAGAGCTCACAGTTGCACTCCTGGACCGAAATAGCACATGAATGTAAGTGACAGACTAGATGAAAGTCTTGAAGTTGCACTCAAACACCTGAAGTAAAGAAGAAATGATTCTTGTATTACTAGGCTGGAATATACTAGCACAAGAATAAAGAATAGTTATCTACAAAGTCCATTATTTATAGTATAGTCCATGAGGTTTCAATGAGTATCTACTGCCTACACTACTACATGTGTTTACTGTGCAAACATGTGTACTACATATGTATTAAGCATGGTTGAACTGTGCAACTGTGCATGGTGTTTGCATGTAGATCAAGAGGTTGAATAAGATATATGTCCATGTAACTTCCAGTTACCTACTGTAGGGAACCCTGCCGGCCTATGTACAAAACTACCTAATATACATAGTCCGCCGGTCCCTGTACTTACTCTGACCAATTATAATTTACCTTACCCATATCACCCTGATCTCGGAACCCTAATGATATTCCACACCCTCGATTATCCCCAAGATCACTACAAATTCCGATGAAGTCCGCAAATATTACTAATCGATCAATTATTACTCAGCAAGCGCTAAAGTTAACGCGCTAAACTATACCCTAAAAACCGACGCGCTAAAGTAAACACCGTACCGAAAGGCACGTGACTTAGCGCTGACCAATCACAACACCCGGCAAAGCGCTCGCATCAATATTACTATAAAGGAATAGGGCCGACAAGCGGCAAAGCCCACTACCCACTTGGTTAACTTTTCAATACTGTGACTCAAGCCTATTCTAAAGCTAAACGACCAATTTGAACAAATGTAACTGTAGTAATATTGACACAACAAGCTGAATCTTGATACATAATTTTTATTATATTTGTAGTAATACTGTAGTAGTAAGTAGTAACACACTGACTATGTGGTTGTATAATGGAATATGAGTTATCATATATCATATATCATTCGTTACTATAACATACATTTCATGTTTACCCTATATCTCGTACCACCAAGAAAAATGACTGTGGTCAAAATGTGGTGGTGAGTATGTCATTCCATTGAGCAAGTTGAACATTGTTGAATAAGAGGCCTGATATCTTTCAGTGTTAAGGGTGGATCGTGTAAAGGAAGGGCCGAGGAGAATAGTAATAGCACGAGTTGTTATATACTCGCTGTAATGTCAGGTTTACGAGTCCTTTTAGTCCTCATGTGTTAAATTTGATGTTAAGCATTAATCTGCATTCTAAATGAACCATGGATATAAGATGACAGGAAATAAGAGGTGGAACAGGGTAACGTATATACGAGTAACAGTACGAGAATCTTGTTGTAGCTATAACTCAAACCCCTACTAGTATATACCAACGGTCCGAACGAGAATTAACACCATGCAAAGTTGTGAGGTCGGAAAGCATCGGCGGTTTCGTCGGTCCCCTTTCCCGCGACCAACTACGGTGTCTTTTCAAGATTTCATGTTCTATTAGTGAGCAACATCCCATTATGTCAACCGAAGGGTACTCGAGTAATGGAGCACCCTATGGACACTACAAAGTGCCTGTTCAGATTGTTAGAGATGGGATCATGACAGTGACTGGTACCTTCAGGATTACATATGTGTGATGTTCGAGCTAGCGCAGAGAAGAGTTCGTGGAGATTTTTAGATGCCTAGGAGAAGCTGGTGAGATGAGTTTAAAGTATGTGATGTGATGGGTACTAGGTGGACACTGAACAGATAGGATCGTGATTAGTGATAAATATAACCCGAATTCATTAGTCCGTAAGACACTAATAATGTAGCTTTCGATTGGGTGAGCTAAACCCTGTTGTATACTCCTGAACATACAGAGTTCATGCAATTCATATACATGTCGCATTGAAAGGTTTTGTATGCGTTCTCCCTTGAAGGTGGTCAGGTAGAGTTGGTAGAGGGGTCTGAGAATACCTTCTGGTCGAGTATTCCCTTTACACCAGTGAATGACCTGAGTTCTGCATAGATGATGGATAACATACCACTGCACCGCCTGGAGCACATAATGACGTGACATTCCAATTCGTCCCAGTCACTCCTAGCACCACTTTCAGTGAGCATAAGTGGCCTAAGCTAGAGTAGATGGCGAGAGCGGACGAGTAGAAGATTCCTTCACAGCTGTGATACGCCTTAAAACTATTTAATGGTTAAATCTCTTTATTTGTCATATAATATTAGAACTCAGTATTAGTAATGCACATCATGAGTACAAGGGTTGGGGCAAGTCCCGAGTTGCCAATCAAAGTGTTCTATTTTGAATACATTACTAAGGGAATGGGACATCTGAGAGCTGGGGTTGAGTCCTGCACTGCCAGCAGAAATATCTAATTGATATATACTAAAGGAAATACAACCAGATGTGTGTTATCTAATTACTAGAGTCCAAAAGACTATGTACAGGCACCCAGTACTTGATTAAACCTAAGGGAACGCGTTACACGCGTTCTTGTCACGTGATCGAACGCGAGGCGTTAGAACCGTTATCTCCGAACCGGTTACTGCGGTTACGCATAGCCCGGAACATGTCATGTGACTTCGTACCTGTACTCCGAAATTATCCCGCTGTTTGATCTACCACATGGAATTCCACATGTATTGTTGCTCCTGCATGGTCAATATGTTGGAAACAACATTATGTCGTCATATAGAATAGTCTAGAATAGTTCCTTTCCATATATAGGTACTGTACAGTTTTATTTGTAGAAGATATATAAGGAGGACAGGAATAAGGAGGAAAAGCAAGCAATCCCAGGAGAAATCCTAGGCTTCTTCCACTCTAGGAGTGTAATAAATTGGAATAGAAACGAAACTGAACAGCATTTGAACCGAGTAATTTCGTATTAGAAAGAATATTTAATCTATAGTTTCCTACCTTTATACTAGTTTATACATTATCTGTGTTTTCTCTCCCTTGAACTTAAAGCCTGTGGTTTGCGATGATTATTTGAGTATTACAATATATATTAGTACTATTTAAATACAAATCACAAATTCGGCGCATCAGCTGCTGGCTAACCGTGCCATCAAGTTATGATCTACTTGTGACAAACTAGAAGAAAGCATGGAAGTAACCAAGAAATAATATGAAATATTATAAAAACACGGTGGGGTAGCATACTCTGTGGAGGAATGATTACAATGCCACGAGGGGTGTAGAGTCTAAAGACGGTGTTAGTGTATATACTTAGGTATAAGGAAAACAAGAACGAACGGGCCGTATGAGCACTGTACTGATAGCCTTTCAAACTACCCATCCCCTCATCGACATTATTGTGCGGCACAGCCCACTACTGAGTAAATGGAGAACAGAAATCTAAACACTTTAAAGACTTACTATTCCCTTGTCCCAGGCACATGATGCCGACCGATATGTGGGTTATTGAAAAGGTTAACTTGTGTTTGAAGGTCCTATGCAAGAAATGCGAGTCGCTGGTGCGTCCGTCCAGTGTTAAGGTTCTAAGGTGACAGAATAAAGAGTTAGCAATGTGTTTTGAGAGAGATAACAACACAAAAACAGGAAGAACTTCGAGTTAAATTTCTAAGATGAGTGAGGTTTAGTGCAGTTGGTTTCGATGAGTAGAGACGAATAGAACGTTTCAGAATGATACAGGCAGTGACAGAGGACAAATATGAAACATTTAGATGAAAGCTCGAGGTGGTAAACTTCACTGGATTGTTCAAGACCAACATATACAGTCTGAATAGTAAAAGAGAAAGAAATATACCTAAAAGAGCGAAATGAGGTAAGTAAGGCCAAGAAAAAGATAGTATTGCGGTGTTACGGCACTAGAGCATGCGCTCACAAGTGAACGTATTTGGGACTGTGCTTGTGGACTGAAAAAGACAATAAGTACAACCAATACAAGGCTGTGGGGAACATGAACCTTCCGATTCCTTGCTATGTATCTTGCATTGCTTAACGTCCCTGGAAGGCCTAGAGGTAAATAGGAAGGGCTGGAGATGGATGAGAATCGATGTGGAAGCAGTGGGCCATGTACTCGAAGACTTGAACTTGAAGAAATATGGGAAAGTGTGCATAACTGAGATATACAGTTACCAGTGCATGTGTATGTAGTCGAATCTCGATGGTATCTCGATGATAAAAGTTGTCTGTACACCTTTAAAAACATTGTAGTATGAAACGGTTTCATATCGATTTTGCACATTAAAATCTACTCACGATAAAGAAACTAGTCTCCTCTATTTACCTTATAATATCACAGCGACTGGGCTGTCAAAGGTCTGAGGTTCTGAAGGGTGGTGCTGGTGGAGGAGAACAGGTCCAGGAGAACAAGGAGAAACTAGCGTGACACATTCATCACAAGAATTCAGATCGGCTTCAGCCAATCAGGTTGAGATCTTATCCAAGATCCTCAAATTACCGTATCCGGAGGTTCAAACGTCCCTAAAACCCAACTACCTTAAAAGGTAGTGGGAATATCCGATGCCGCCGCGCGCCCTTTATACATATTCCTTTCCTCTTTTCTTTATTCCTCTACCTTTATCCTTATTCCTTTACTACAAATCATTCTTACTTACTGTATTATTAATCATGGTATATCTTTCTACCTAGGTAGTTCTAAAAGGTATATAAACCCCCCTCATGTAGCTACATCCCTCAGTCAATTCCAGTTTGATTCACACTCAGCACTTATCTGTTATTCACACTAAGCTTCTAGCTGTAGAAACTTAGTGCACTTCTGTTCTTATCTGCTTAATTCTCAGTACTGCTCTGCTTCATTACTAGTTAAAGCTCTTGCACAGGCAAGAACTTTAGCTAACTTTGCATTTTCTACCCCAAACACTTCAAAAACACCTTCACTACTTCCCTTAAAGTCCTATACAAGTCTTAATAACTTTATAAGACTTGTACTTTACCCCAACACTTCACAACAAACTCGACAACCCGTTTAGAACACTAGTGACAGATTGGACACTGTCAGGCTCAGTACTTAATTGTACAACCTTCAGACAAGTCTACTCCTTACACTACCTCCATATCAAACTATACTCATCTTACAAAGTCATAAAATACTCCCAGACCAGCGACGCCACTGCAGCCACTATCAATTCCAGTGCGTTCATCAGTTTATGTCATTCATATTAAGTTCTCAACTATCAAATACTTTCGAATGATAATAGTTGATATATCATTTAGTGAGACTTTATCGTCGACTATGAACTATATATCATGAAGGGCGTCTGTTTGTACAAAAAATGGCACATGAAACATATTGATGGGGACAGCTCCTGAAAAAATGAACATGCGTATATAAGATGAAGGGTATCAACGAAAGCAAGGAGGCAAACCCCATGCTTCTCACATGTGTTGAGGGATACATCTTAACCATGCTTTGTCCATGAGGCAAACTGTTGACATATATTATCTTTGTCGAAACAAAAGATGATCCGTGTACTTTTTTGAAATGATACGATTCGTTCTTCTCACACTTACCTTGGTACGCAAAACCATTTCCCATAACTCGGGTTCGACACTTTCAAATGCCAAAGACTTTGCCGTTTCAGCTCGTGATATGAATAATGCCGGGAGAGATATCAATTTCATTGGTTATTGCAGTAGCACGGAAAAGGGTGCGAGAACCATTTTTTCTTTTACTGGCGGTCATAATTCAATTGCGCTGCTTGCCATACATTAGTTGAAGGGCCTCTGGATATCCTCGAAAAGATGGGCGCGGTGGGGGCCTCATGCGATTCCAATGACAGCAGAAAGCGTGCAATATGCACTAAAGGTACCAGATCATCACAGCTTCGGATTCTTAAAGATTGGGTTCTGGATACCTCAACTAACAAGAAGCTATTTTGGTTATCCGGAGGCGTTGGGGCAGGGAAAAGTTCTATCGCACAAACTATTGCTCAGTTTTGCGCTGAGAGGGACTGTATAGCTGCTACGTTTTTCTTCAAAGCCGACGATGAGACACGCTCAAAAGTAGGCCAGTTGATACCCACTCTATCATTGCAGCTTGCAGCGTCATCGGAAAATAGTCGATGTGCTATAGAGGAATATTTAAAGCGATATCCTCGTGCACTGGGCGAGAAAAACCTTCAAGAACAATTTCACTGGCTGGTTCAATATCCCATCTGGTCCCTCACGCCGAATGAATGCACTCGCAAGACCCCCAAATTGATTGTAATAGATGCAGTAGACGAGTCTAATGACTCCGATGAACTTCGAGACTTTCTTATGTCCTTGGTCAGCAGCTTGGCTGAGCACAAATGTCATCCTTTGGGGGTCCTTATTACTAGCTGTCCTGAGCAACCAATAGAGGCATTTTTTGCAGGATTATCCAAAGATTCATATGAAAACATCGATCTAGTGCATGATGACGAGTCATATAATGACACTCGGCTATATCTTACAGATAAACTTACGCAAGTCCGCTCAAGACATTATCGCGACTACCGGGAAAACCTTCAAGACTAGCCACACAAATCAGATATAGATTGGCTCGTTGATCGATCGACAGGCCATTTCATTTATGCATCCACCGTAGTCAAGTTTATTGACAATGATATGGAAAACCCAGCGTTGCAATTGGACTACATCCTTAGACGGCTGAACTCTGGGGATTTGATTGGAAGTGGTCCTTACGAGGAGATTGACAAACTTTACACGACAGTGCTTACTAAAGCTAGTCGAGATGTACGTGCAAATGCGGAAGTCGTAATCAAGCTATTGGCTATATACGCTTCGAACAAGCCAGGTCTCATCGAAGCCCAGACCAATCGTAGTATAGCAGCACGGGCAATACAAGTGAATGAAGACCTTATTGTTCGTATACATCGACGTATGCGCTCCATTATTGTGCCTATTGATACGAAGTCTCAGCAAATGGGATTTTTACACAAATCATTTTTGGATTATCTTCACGATCCAACACGTTCCGGATCATTTTATATCGAGGATATTCGCTACATACCACACTTTACACACGTTTTCTGGTGCGAAAATTTGCAAATATATTGGGCATGAACTAAAACATTTAATGTATAGGAACTCCAATAGGTATCACGCAATTAAGATTGGCCACAGTACGAAATGGATAGTGACATCAGGTTGCTCTACAATGCTCTGGCCTACGCAGTGGGAAGTCATTGACAACCGAACCCCTTTGCATCAAGGAATTTTTAACACAGACATTACCCAATACTTTAACAAGTTACCCAACTTTCCAGGAAAAGAGAAGTTAATTGCCTTGACAACAGAATTCTCTATCCATTCATGATTGTACCTTCTCAACGAGATTTTCTTGACCGGAGAAGTGATGATACATCCATATGGAAACATATTCCATATCCAATTGGTTCGTATAACTGCTCACTTGGATATTGGGATACGAGCATGGAGTGTGATCTTATTTTTGGATGCGCCCATTATTACCACTTTTTATTAGAACTAAATAATCAAAGGATAGGTGCTTTCACATATAAACTGTACTATGAGATGTTAACATCCGATGAGAAAAGAGCTCTACTTGATAGTTTTATGGAGAAATGGTTTCCGAATCATACTAATTAATTACAGTTAGCATGGTGTATGATCGGCTATAGTAATTTTAATACAGATAGATAGGCAGTATCCGGGAACCGCATGCACTATCATTTCCACGGGGGTTCTACACCGTAGGCAGAGCAGTTCGAGCCGCGGGAAGAGCCCGACGACTCAGCAGGTCATTCAACCGGAGGGTACGTTCTCGGCAGGAGTGGCAGACATTAAACATAGCATTGTAGTTGCACAGGACGCTGAACTAGGTACGAGAGGTGCATGCGGGTAGCACAACGACGTCAAGTCTCCGAGTCCCGTGAATGTAGAGAAAGCCGCGATGGTGCGATGACGTGACACATCATGCACACGAATAGGGGAGTAAGAGCCCAAGATGACGACCAAAAATGTTCACCTGTGAATGAAAGCAGTATAAGCACAGAAAAACATCCACAACGAAATAGAAGAACGTACGCGTAAGTCGCCTCAGGGATCTATACTACTCCAGATGGTCGTAAGCTTATACGTAGCTCGTAGGAAAGACGACGGAGGTCGTAGTGGTCGTGGTCGTGGCGACCGTGTTACATGTATAGACAGGCAGGAGCCGGAAGGACGCTCGTTGATAACAGGGATGCTTCAACGCAACCATTCACCGCCGTTTCGCTCCCTCATCATCCACCACCACGCGCAAAAACACGTTCACTAGCGAAAGCAGAGCATACCCGTAAGCAGAGACCGCCGTCCAGCACGAACCGGAACCTCCCAGGCAGCCTGCCCCAATCTAATCCACTTGTTCCATCGTCCATGTATCCTCGCAAGGAGTCTGTAGCGTCCTATGCCAGCGAGCGCCTAGTTGTAATACTCGGATACATAAACATTCTATATAGCCGTGGGTAGGCTGAGATGTCGATGAACCTCCCGCGGACGTCGGGCTAGTGGGATACGATGTCCAATTCCTAGAGTACAGGATAGTATAGCAGGAGAACCACGAACAGTGAAATAGAACACGTACATGTGGGACACACAGCGCATATGAACATAGCTGAGATTCTCGCCTCTCCCAGGATTCATCATCCCCTGCCCTTCTGTGCCACAAAGGTGTATAACGATATAGAAGAACGTGCGCATGTTGCCTCATGGATGCATACAAACAATATGCTCCACGTTCAGTATTACCCCGGGTGGTCGAAAGCCACACGTAGCTCGTAGGAAGGCAACGAATGTTGGAGTGGTCGTGGTCGTGACAATCGTGGTATAGACAGGCAGGAGGCAGAAGAACGCTCGTTGATAGCAAGGATGCGTTCACACAACCATTCATCACCCATTCATCTTGTCATCGTCCGCCACCACGTGCGAAAAGACGTTCCCCAACGCAAGCAGGACATAGCCATAATCTGACGCACTGACCCCCTCTCCCCATACATTCCTTACAACCTTCGCATTCATCCTCCTCGAAGGGATTTACAGCGTCTTACGCCGGCGAGCTACTCGGATACACGACGTTGCTCTTTGACGATTGACGAGGACAGTCGTGTTAAGGGCGAGATGTTGGTGAAGCACTTGTCGATGTCGTATCGGTGGAGTGCGGCGTTCAATTCCTAGAGTGCTGGATAGTATAGCATGAGAACCACGAACAGTGAAGAAAGGGTACGTGTGAGGCACCTCATAGCGCATACGAACATAGCTAAGATTCTCGCCTCTCCTAGCACTTAACTCCCCCAGCTCGTCTGCGCCATATCTATGCAAGCGTGTGTTACCGATGCCTCCGTGCCTTGCCACGAAGTAGCGTTGTCGGAGGGGACATAATGTGGTTCCCTTGTTATGACTTGAGGTACGAAGCAACTCTGAGTTGCTCGGCTGAGATCCATAATACGAATGGAGGCTCCAAGCCTCCAACTAAGACTTCGTGCGGAGAGGTAGCGAAATTTCAACTGAAAAGTCAGGAGGCAGGAATGCACACCACGCTGCCGGAAAGTGACAAATTTTAGAGCCTATTACGCTGGTAAGTCAACGAAAGGGAAGAAAAAGAGGAGACGTACATATGCGACCCAAACTACGGGTGCTCCTTCAGATCAACCACGCGAAACGTATTCCCCATATATTGTTCACTGTAGAAGGGAGTTGAGCAACGATGAATCGATGACTGTAGGAAGCCTAGTATTTGGATTTTGAGCTTTGACGAGAGTTTGACGTGGATATTTTCACGATTGTGACAAAGAGGTTGAGGAGGAAGAGGAGGCAAGGAGGACGAGTAGGGCAGAGGTGCCGGTGAAGCCTATCATCAAGACCGGTGTTAGCCGAATCATGAAATCGAAATGTTCCCACCACCACGACGCGTAAAACGCGCCAAAAACGCGTTGAATTTGCCCAGAACACACCTCAGATAAGGGTGAATCGGGTTGATGTAAATATGGTACAACCTGATTTTCTTAACAATTATAATATCTGTTAGGATGTGTTAGGTCATCGATCTATAAGCAAATTCTAAATATCCACAACAATAGGATAGCTGTCAGAATTATGTACAATATCTTCAATATAATCTGTGAACCCATCTGTTCTCGTCCAATAGGAAAATTTTCGGAGACTCGGTTTACATTAAATTGTTAGATTCGGCACAAAACAATCAGAACAATGACAGATCTATTAGCCATTTTAGAATTTGTTGCTACATCTGTCACACTACAAATTCAACAGCATATACTAATCGTTAACAAAATCGGGGTGTACCATATTTTCCACGACCCGATTTTGGCCAGGCTGTCTGAAGTGACAAAGACCTTACAAGCGTCTCCCAACTTGAAGCTTGAAAGAAACTTGAAAGCTTGATCCTTGGATCCCGGAGAATGCGGTGGACGTAGGTTTACTCCCATGTCAAGAACCTCGCATCCGTCATATGTATGGGGCGTATTGTCGCCTTAATACTTGGGGGATTATTATTGAATGCTACATAGGCCTTGCCTGTGCATATTGCGGTACGGCGACTCGAGCAGGCTTGGATGCGGAGCACTTGTAGGATGTTCGTTGCTCTCCCCACTCCCCGCCTCCGCTTCCTCTCCGTTCGATTCGAGCATATACGGACGCTATAGATGCGATAAGAACCCGGCAACCAGTCTATTTTTTTTCCGTAGGGTGTTTAGCACTCTCTTTGTCCTTGTGGACTCTCTTGTTGTTATGGCTATGGTTTAGGAAATCTGATCTATGTGTGCTTTGTGGAAGATGCTTGTCATGGCAATGCTGTGCTTGACAAGCATGATGCTTACAGCATCGGATGAAGATATATAAGTATATCACAAAATTTGGTTCCTCCCAGGCTCACCCTGTGTATATTGCATTACAGCGACTCGAGCAGGCTTGGGCCCGGCGCACCGCTGGATGTTTCGGGGTGGCTCCCTCTCCCTCTCCCTCTCCCTCTCCCCCGCCTCCACTCCCCTCCCTCCGTTTGCTTCGAGCATATACGGATACTATAGATGCGATAGGAACCCGGAACCGAACCGGTGCAGATCTATTTTTTCCCGTGGGGCGTTTATCATTTATAGCACTTCTCTTTGTTCTTGTAGCTTCTCTTCTTATTATTCTGGCGCTCTACTTCCCCTCTTTCCACGGTTATTTTTGTTTTAATCCCTCCCCACCCCCTTACTCGCTACGTACATATACATTCATCGTCCCTTCTTTTTTGCGGATTTCAATTTTTGTTGTTGTTAATATTGGATTTGGTCATCGTAGTTTTACTGCTTTTTTTTTTTTTTTCTTTTTTTTTGGAAACACGCTATGTACTATTAGGCTGTTATATTGAATGAAGAACGTGGTCTCCAGAAATATTGTTTTTCAGTGCGTGATTGATGATTATTTTGAAGTTGAGAGTTTCTTGTAAGACGCTTTAAATATCAACAGGAATGCGGTGCTTGACAGCTTGTCTCCAACAGCATCGGATACTGCTGTATAAGTCTTATATCGCTGGCCGTTCTTTACCCGACAGCTGGTTTACATACCAACCCCATCAATCCTAATCGTGAGTTAATAATTATCTAGCTTACTTAGCCAGGAACCTTACTCACTATCGTTAGAACGTGGTGTTGGAGTCTCCGCTGAAATAATGCATACCATCCCACACGATGAAGATCCGTACTACGGAGAACCTGTTGGAGTTCGCATTAAAATAACGCGAACCATCCAATACGACGAAGATCCGTACTACGTAGAACGTGATCAAGTCTCCGTTCAAGTAGCGCAAGCCATCCAGTACAAGGAGGATCCGTACTACGTGGAACGTGATCAAGTCTCCGTTCAAGCAACGCAAGCCATCCAATACGAGCAATATCCGTACTATGAAGATTTCGACGAAGGCTACTCAGACGGCGATGAGGATGCGACGACGATTAGTAAAGTTTCTCGGGAGATTATGGGGGGAAATATGAAAGGCCTTTCGATGAATGTCGACGATGGTGCTGCTATTGAGGCTATTGGGACCCTGTGTGCTGAGTTTGCGGAGGCGATGGAAGATAAGGTGAAATACAGGTATTTGTTGACCAATCGAGGAGGTAATGCGCAGAAGCTGGTTAATATTCTTCAAATCGTGGGTAGTAATTTGCTGTTATTCGTACTACCCCAGTTACATACTGATATGTAGCTCCTCGACTATCCGTTTCTGGATCAAAATCTGAAATCAGGACTGCTGAAGGTTTTGACGAGAGTTTCAATTAGGGCCTCAGTATTCCCAACATGTTTAACGCTTCACGATATTCAGTTCGAACGGGAACCCATTTCCGACGGGTTTCTTTCCCAGATATGGCAAGGGACGTTTCAAAGACATACTGTAGCTCTCAAAGTCATAAAGATATACAGGGAGAAACACGTTAACGATCTTCTAAAGGTGGCATTACTTGATTTTTATATATTCCACATCTAACCAAGATACTAGTCTCTTTGGAGGGAAGGAATAATTTGGTCACATTTGTCGCATCCTAATGTCGTCCCGTTCTACGGAATATATCATCTTCATAATATGGAAGAACAAGTCTGCCTCGTGTCTCCTTGGATGAACCATGGAAATATAGTAGATTTTCTTTCACGAAACCCAAGAGCTGATCGTATTAAATTGGTAAGATGTCTCAAATCAATGATTGAACTGTTCATTAGATCAGTTAAAACTTAGATGTTCGAAGTTGCGAAAGGGATGGAATATTTGCATGCCAACAACGTTGTCCACGGAGACCTCAAGGGTGTGAGTGGCGGGTACTATATCTTTATTTTGTTGATGTTCATTTTCTGCAGGCCAATGTGTTGATAACAGACACTGGACAAGCAGTTTTGTGCGACTTCGGCCTGTCAACAGTGTCGCTAGACCTCGACATCATGGCATATACGTCGATTGAAACAATACCGCAATGTAGCGGGACACTGCGGTATCAGGCACCGGAGTTATTCGCACCGGAGGAAGCAACAGAGCCGAAATTAACTAAGGAGTGCGATATTTACTCGTTTGCTTGCCTCTGTTACGAGGTACGACATCTACAAGTCTATTCGATACTTCAGCTGAATTCATGACAGGTCTTTACCAATAAAATTCCATTTTATGAGATATCATTTGAGGCAGCTGTGATATTTCAAGTACACAGCGGAAATCGGCCTTCTCGGCCTCCTTCAAATGACCCGTCCTGGAACTTCTGGGGTCTTACCGAGGATATCTGGAAGCTAATAGAAAACTGTTGGAGTCAGATCCCTGCGCTACGCCTTAATGCCGAGGAAGTAGCTAATGCACTTCGTTTACACTTGAAGGATTACAATGACACGAGTAACGAAGGAAATGGGTTGTTTTCCAGCTCTGCATTTCGGCGTCCTCTATATGATATTAAATATATGTCAACAACTAAATTCCAAGAACCAAATGCCGACGGTAACTGGAACAGTAAAGCCAAACTCTCGACTCGGCTACCATATCGTACCCCTGGAATACGAATGTGGAGAGCTCGTTCGATTTTTACGATGCGAACAGGATCGAGTAGCATGTATACCGATCCATCGATCTATAGCCACAGTACTGAGGAGGTTCAGAGACAGGAAGCAAGCCTTCGTCTGAAGGCTCCTTCCATTATATCAACTGCTCTATCCACACTCTCTGCAGATACATTCTACGCTGGAAGGTCTCAAACCGATCCATATACAGTTTTACTGCTCGGTAAGTTTCTGTCCGTAATCGAATCAACTTCTGATGAAATGGTTGATATATACAGGTGCTTCCCAAACCGGTAAATCCACCATTATAAAACAGCTTAGGATAGCTTATGGAGAGGGATTTTCGGCTTGGGAGAGAGAATCTGAGTCATTGAACGTTGTACGTCGAGTCGTGGCTATCAATTTGATTGATCACTCTCACTAAGCTGTTGGAGGGCGAACTGTTTAGTGAGTGAGAGTTCATTGAATCCAAATAAAATCATACTCGAAATCAATCAATCAAATCAATCCTTTTGTAATTATAAATCAATCCCAGTTCAATGAGAAATCATTAGAAATCATTAGAGTGAAATTAATAACAATTAAAAAGAAATAAATGAGAAATAAATGTGCAATCAATGAGAAATCAATCAAAAATCAGTCAAAAATCAATGAATAACTCGAAATTGTTAGGTACCCAACTACATGATATACTAAATACTAGGGTGGTTAACAATATAGATATACTTACTTTATCTACTAGACCATGAGTCCTTTTCCAATAAGAAAACTTTTCTCTATATTACACATACCTGGAGAGTGAAATCAATGTTGAAATCAATCATTTGTACTTAGTTCAAATTGCTTTTCAAAATGAAATCATTGCTGAAATCAATCCTTTTGGACTTTGTAGTATTATTGGTACAAGTTTGAAATCATTGGGGAGATCAATGTAAATTCCTAGGGAAATCAATGCTAAAATCAATGTTATTTCATAGGGAAATCACTGCAGAAATCAAAAGGAGATCAATAGGAAATCAATGGGGAATTAATGCTACAATCAATGTTATTTCATAAGGAGATCATTGCTGAAATCAATGATAGTTCAATGGAAAATCAATGTTATATATTAGAGAAATAATTGCTGAAATCAATGCTAAATTCAATGTTATATCAATACTTGTCTTATATTTATTTTCATTGTACATAAATGCACATTTTATGTAAAAGTGTTATAGTGGTTTCATTTTTCTAGCATTTTTGAAACTAGTACACCTCTGTGAAGGCTATAGAATAGAATAATATAATATATTGATTTTAGTATTTATTTCGTATTTATTACTCATTTATTTCTCATTGATTTAATAATATATTGATTTTAGTATTTATTTCCCATTGATTTCCTATTGATATCCTTTTGATTCAGCAATGATTTCCATATGAAATAATATTAATTGTAGCATTAACTTCTCATTGATTTCCTATTAATCTCCTTTTGATTCAGCAATGATTTCTCTATGATATAACATTGATTTAATAATATATTGATTTTAGTATTTATTTCGCATTTATCACCTATTTATTTCTCATTGATTCCAACAATGATCTCCCTATAATATAATATTGATTTTCCCATTGATTTTACATTGAACTATCACTGGTTTCAGCATTGATTTCCCTATGAAATAACATTGATTGTAGCATTAATTTCCTATTGATTTCCTATTGATCTCCTTTTGATTTCTGCAGTGATTTCCCTATGAAATAACATTGATTTTAGCATTGATTTCCCTAGGAATTTACATTGATCTCCCCAATGATTTCAAACTTGTACCAATAATACTACAAAGTCCAAAAGGATTGATTTCAGCAATGATTTCATTTTGAAAAGCAATTTGAACTAAGTACAAATGATTGATTTCAACATTGATTTCACTCTCCAGGTATGTGTAATATAGAGAAAAGTTTTCTTATTGGAAAAGGACTCATGGTCTAGTAGATAAAGTAAGTATATCTATATTGTTAACCACCCTAGTATTTAGTATATCATGTAGTTGGGTACCTAACAATTTCGAGTTATTCATTGATTTTTGACTGATTTTTGATTGATTTCTCATTGATTGCACATTTATTTCTCATTTATTTCTTTTTAATTGTTATTAATTTCACTCTAATGATTTCTAATGATTTCTCATTGAACTGGGATTGATTTATAATTACAAAAGGATTGATTTGATTGATTGATTTCGAGTATGATTTTATTTGGATTCAATGAACTCTCACTCACTAAACAGTTCGCCCTCCAACAGCTTAGTGAGAGTGATCAATCAAATTGATAGCTACTAGTGGTACGTCGATCGTTTGCGGAAGCTGTGCAAACAGTCGTGGATTATATGAAGGAAAATAATATCGAGTGCTCTTGGAAATGTGACCAGGCATATCCTTTTTCTGCGGGGTCATTTCTTCAAGACCCAACAGTTATACAAATATTGAATAGTGACTGGGCTAGGTATAATTTGGACACTTCAAAATGATAGTATGCAATGGTTATGACTTGAAATTTCATTAACTGATGAATGGCATGATTAGCTTCCTGAATCAAGGATCACGATTTATGTATCCAAGCTATCTTCCTAGCAACGACGATATTATACATGCAAACCATAAAACAACTGGAATATGGGAGACCGATCTTAAAATGATGAACTTGCAGTTGAGTTGCATTATTCTGCATGCAAAAATCCAATTTCAAACAAATTAATGAGCAGTATTCGTGTCTACAATGTGGGTGGAACGCAGTCTGAGCGTTGGAAATGGATCAACCAGTTTGAATTGATAACAAGTGTGATTTTCTGTGCTGCCTTGGATGACTACTATAAGGTACTATCAGAAGACAACTATACTGTGTGTTTCATTCATCACCATAATTGCCTCTTGCTGTGCTTAAATCTGGCTAGAATAGGATGGAAGATTCCATCGCCTTGTTTCAATCTTTACATAGTTCACATTGGTTTTCTGGAAAACCAACTATCCTTCTCCTCAACAAATTTGACGCATTTAAGGAGATCCTACAAAGGGTACAAATTTGTGCAGATTTAATTCCTGTATTATTAAATAATAAAATATTTATAGATTCCTTTAAAAGATCCTGAGTACCATGGTGGAAGTAACGTTTACAAGGCTGTAGGGTTTATTTTGGAGAGATACAGAAAAAGTGTACAGTTTGTGACAGGCAAAACCCGCCAATTTTATTACGTAGGAAAATGATTTTTTTAGGGAAAACTAATTACAGATTCGGATTCAGGAAGTCAAAATACGTACAAAAACGATGTTTTTGAGAAATTCCCACGAGAAAATGGGTTTGCCAAATTTTTTGACGAAAAAATCGACATGTTACTAGGGTAATGCACGGGTTAGGCCAATCTTACAGGTCAACTGGTCACAGGTGTAGGTGTCCACAGGTAGGGACTGGGTAGGGGTGCGGGTCAGCTTCAAGAGACCTGCAACCAGTGCATATTGGGTGTATAAAAGTACACCCATTCCCAATTTTAAGGGGAAAAGCTTTCATTGCATGCACATTAAGTAGTTATACAAGTACAGAAAGTGATATACTGTACTTATGTTTTTACATAATATTTGAAACAGTTCTGCATTTTTCAGGAATCAGAAGCTCTCTGTGTCTCTCTCTGTGTCAGTTTGATTCATCCTCTTTCATTGTGCTTCCATCTCTATTGGATTCAATTTACAATAATATTTTGGCAGAAACTTAAAAAGATTTTCAGTATTAGTGATTGATATTTGATTAGTTGTAGCTCATGGCTCAGATCCCCTAATGATCACATTTTCAGTATTTGTACTGGGCTCAGCATTGGGGAGGATAGCTATGATTGCTGAAAATCAGTTTTTGACTAATTATTGTGAAGTCAACTGGTATTTCAGCTCTTTTCTTGGGTCAACCTTGGGCATAGTGTTTGGAAAGACGATTTTTTGGTGCCCAATCAGGCAGTTCAGGGGCTGATATTTTTACGGGATCATATCGCCATTGATGAAAGGATGCCAAAAATGCATTTTCCATGAATTTTACTATTTTTTATGGCTGAGTGCCAAATTTTTGGGTCAAAAAATAAATAAAATCGGAAATTGAAAAATCGGCTCGTGGAATCTTAATTAATACATCGTAACTATGCTATTCTGACGGTTTTCGGAGTTTAAAACTTATTTGTCATTGCTGAAAAATTTGCTCAAGTTCACTCAGAAAATTTGCGGGGTTTGCCTGTCGCAAACTGTATGAAATCCTACGAGCTTGAAGTCCACGTTTTCTTTGACAGCCTCTATCTTGGTATCAGGATTGAGCCTGAACCCAGATTACGCCATTGGACTGGAGGTGAGGTATCCTACCGAGTACCGTTCCGAGCTTTTCTTCCCTTCCTACTACAATGAGCGCTGCCCGCAGCCAAAAGGATTGTTGAGCCAGCTGTTGTACAGTGGCCTGACTTTCGACGTTACGCTCGATTCAGATAATCAGAAAAGCCTATATTGTTGCCTTCCACACCTACCGAGAGAACTACACCCCTCCCTCCACCTCATCAAGTGAGTACCAATCCATCCTGCTTAACATAATCGAGTACTTGGTGTCCATGCCAATGGTCGACGGAGACTTCGAGGGGGTAGAGGATGATTACTGAGCTAAGCACTGTCCCCCTTCTCTGTTGTTCACATTCCATTCTCCATGTTAATACACTAACACTTCTTCTCACAGAACCACATCTCTTGGATGTCTTGTGCTCTTATGCAGAACAATACGTGAGAATTGAACATTCAGTGGGCAGGGTGGGTAGGAAAGACTCTAGCAGGTCCATGGATGTGACAGGCATGTTTTTTTTCATATCCCTTCTCTTCACCCCCTCTGCTTACCTCCTCAACCTTCCACCTGCCTTCATCACAATGTCAAAGACACCACAACATCCAGCCCCCCCCTTGCCCATGTTACGACAAAGATGCAATGTCTTTGCAACTCGTCAATGCCCCCTCCTGAGGTAGCGATTGAGAGACTTTCTGTCCCCTCCCTCAGGCTGTTGCCCTCCTCCTCCCTAGATCGCTTCCCCAAGGATCCTCCCATCCATGCAATCATAGGTGGGGATGGTGTACCGGTTAACCCCCCCTCCCCTGTCGCCAACGCAGTCACTGGTAGGATCGGTGTACTGTTGCCCTTGTTGCTCTCTTCTCTCCATTCCCTCACATGATCAACGCAATTGTCAGAGGGGTCCTTAATTGTTAATTAAGTCAATAGTTATGCTGTACCAACCACTGTCACGATATTACACCACAACCACCCACCACCCTTCAGTCCCAGATGTCGGCTGCCACACCGATGGCTGTAAGCTGGATCAATCGTGACCTGCACTCACACCACCGCTATAGACTGTTCTTTGATACTATTTGTTCTGCTACTTAACATTCCATTCATGCAAGTTGTCTTTCTCACTACCGAGCAATCAAACTTTATCTTTATATTAGCATTATTATGTTGTATCCTGCCCTCCAACATGTTATTGTTTTCATAACTTTCTTCGTTGCAAAGCTCTCTCCTTTGGACTGGCCGATATGAGCCATTTTTTGCTAAAATCTTAATCATCTCTTTGACTGCTTCAGCCATTGCACTAGGATTCAATTCTTTTCTGTGTTGAGTAATGTATTCTAGGTCGTCATTCATTCCCCCTAGTTTCTATTTAATATTTTCAATTGATCATGATATTTAAACTGGTTCTCTGTTGCTCATGTTCTTTCTCCTTAACTTGCTTGACTAAAGACACCATCCCTTCTTTTGGCTGAACATTTTCTCGTCATTTCAGAGTAAGTTTCTTTCTTTCCATACTTTTAATTACCACATTTATCATCTATTTCCATCTCAGACTTATGAACTTCAAATTCATGGCATCTATCACTACAATTTTAATGTAGCTGTTCTCACTTAATACAATTTTTTCTATAATGAATTTTTTTTCTAATGGTAAATATCTGTTAAATGAGGTAGTGGGCCCAAACGTCCTATTGACACCGTAATTTACTATACATCTAGCAGTACAAATTACTAATAAATACTACTCCCACAGGCTATTCTACCTTGTGCGCACTAAATAGCTAATCTACACTATTTCCGCCTTCCATGGACTCTGCTAACTATTTCATATATGTATAGAAATTTATACACACCAAGTCACGATCATAGGTTTGTAATTTAACAATATAATCTATAGGATTTCATGTTCACAATCCTGTCCCCAATTATTGCTGACTATCCCAAGTAATCCCGGCTTTCATAGCGCTCACAACTAATCTAGTCATTATAATATATTTTACATAATTATATTTAATTTTATTCTAGATAAATATTTTATATTTCGTTCCCTATGTATGCGGCGCACTTTTTTACTAATGTCCTTGTCGATTTCAACATATTACGTAATATTACGCGAAAGCAGCGGGAAGAGGCAGGGAGATGGGCAGTGAACAGATCAGACGACGAGCAGAGGGGGTAGAGGGAGCAAGCGACGAGAGGGCGCTAATGCTATCTATTTAAATTTGAACGAGGAAGCAAACAAAGCGTCATAAATATTAAAGCGTAGCGATTTTATTTGGATTTTATTTGAAAAAAAAAAAAATCGAGACATTCAATTCAGCTAAGCTATAGTACAACTACAGAATGTATGGCTCTTATGTTCAGGCTCATTAGGATTAAAGCCGACTCCCGCAACATTGTAGAAATCCCCGGGTACTTCAGCGTCGAACGTGGACTCGAATCGACCTCCATATTCCATATTATTCCTCATGACGCCTTCTTGTAGTCTAATATAATCGTCCACCGCAACTCCTGCTTTTGTGAAGGAAGCAAGATCACACCCGGCTATGTTAACAGCTGTTCCCCTGGAAGACTCAGCTGCTTTTCCGTTGTATTTCATGGTGGCTCTGTACAGAGGTTTATTGGTGTGAGACTGTCCTGTGCGAGTGCGTGAACTACTAGGTTCTTTTTGAAAAAATATAGGGTTGATCATTATAATGGCAAACAAAAGATAACATACCGTCCATTGATGGATTGTAGATGCCCTCATCGTTAAATTGTACACCTCGACGCGTTTCCAAAACGTTCCGATGATAGTTCGGTATATAAACGTCCGAAGGGAGCTTAACCTCGCGAGGAACTTGGGCCTGAGTCCAGGCGTCGGGGCTTGGCGAATCAGCGTTGCTCATGGCGCGAGAGTGATGAGATTGGCCATGAGAAACTGGCGGAGCGATATCCGTGTTGGTACGCATAGGCTGGCGAGGTGGATAATATGCTCCCTGCTGGTGAGGTACTCGAGACATTTAAGAGCGATTTGGGATGTGCTGCAACTACGATGCATTGACGCTTCTTATGGAGGGCGAAAGAGATCCGGAGTGCCGATAAATTTACAAAGGTTCTACATAGCGCCTAATAAAATGTTAAGCGCGGTTCGCAACTTTTCGGGCCTATTTGGAGTCCGATCCGCCAAATACAATCAGCTAACCGCACAATGGTTCTAGCGCCTAATAAAATGTTAAGCGCGGTTCGCAACTTTTCGGGCCGATTTGGAGTCCGATCCGCCAAATACAATCAGCAAACCGCACCAACACACACCAGTGACCCTCAGTAAATAGTAAAGTCAAACGAAAGTCAGACAATATCAGACAACTGGAAATGTTCGACAATCCGTCGTGTTTTTCGACTATTATTTGACTATGAAAAGTCGGACAAAAGTCACACACTCTGTAATGATGTCGTTTGAATAATACGGTGAGTTATTCTTGGTATTTTCATGTCCACTCTTTTCTCTGTAATTAAAAATAGGTTTTCCGAGGACTTCAATTTTTCAATCATTCTACGTGGTGCATTGTAGTAACCTGCACACTCGACCCAATGTCATGGTCAATTATAGTTTTGGTCTTTGGCAATAAATTAAAGCAAGACATTTACTAGATAAACTGGTTTACATCTTGCATGGAAGGTGCTGTGGAAGTTCATCTCATGACAGTGAATCCTGACTTCGTCAGCGTTATGGATTGATATCTAGGTGCTTGATAATTCTTGTCTCCTCAAACACATGATTAATCTTTCAATTAAATTTTATGTAAATTAAATTAACCGACATACTGCTTAAGTATCTCCGTAAATAACTGCTGTGCAGGTGGTATTGATTTAGGTATCACGCCAAGTGTCGAAGTTGACGGTGGGAATATACACGTGGCTGGATTAAATGAGGAACATTCCCACTACCTTTTAAGGTAAGTTTTTGTAACAGAGTCCACCTGAAGCAGCATTGGATCTCGTTGCCAACCACAATCAGGCAAAGCACTTACTGCGAGCATTTCAAATAACCTGACATAGAAGCATGAACCTCAAGCAGTAGTGGTGTTACACTCTCACTTGCCCATTGCTCTTACTCATATGCAGACCACATGCTGTTTTCTACACCCATATGACCTCAGTGGTATGGGGGAGAATAACATTACAGGGGTTTAACATGACGGATATTGGGGAGGGGATTGGGGAGTATAAGCTTATCAACTGGTGTGTTCTTTCTTCATTCATCTACCTGGTCATTCGCCTAATGCATTGGTATGACAGTTCTGTAGCACCCGTTAGCCCAATAACAGCCTTCGGCCCACTCTGCGATGTGCATCAGACAAATCAAGTGTAGAATCACCTTGCCATTTGATGAAGGCGTAAAGGGACTCCTTATCAAGGAGGGTAGGATGGAGAAAGTGGTTTACACAGTGTCTCAACATGGTCATGGACAGTGGGGAGGAAGGAGCCATGGAGGAATCTAGTAGTGCTGAGACAACCATACCTGAAGCTGAACAGACAAGACCTTCTCGTGCTAGAAGACCAGCCTAGAGAAGTGAATGGTTAGTAATGCAATTGCAAATGGCAAATCTGATAAAAGCCATCTTACAAAGACATGGCAGACAACTATTGGTACGGGTGGCCCAGCAAGGACAAGATGGGTGAGGGTAATTGTGAGGTGCTGGTTAAGAATGGGAAGATACCAGGGGTCGAAGATGGGTGTTGAGATGGCTGCATTTGTTGAGTGTTGGAGGGGGTGGATTGAGAGTCCTGAGAGGATGATTACGACTTGTGTATAATCTGATGCCTCTAGGCTGGTCTTCTAGCACGAGAAGGTCTTGATGGGCTCGTGCTAGCCTTGTGGTGTTGGCAGTTGCAGTATGTTCCTTTCCTCTTGATATGTACAATGTCCATTTCTCATCGTGCTCTGTAACAGATTCCCATCCATGTCTTTACTAATTGTAAATGTCAGTTAAATGAGAAGGTAGTGGGCCCTGCTGCTTGCCAGCCCTATTCTTTATTAAAATAAGAATATATGAACAGACATGCCCATGTCAGGGCATATCAAGCCATCACCATTCTTGGGGGGTTATATGGTCTAATATGAACAAGATATGATTTTAATAATATAACTACCTGCTATATCAGCACTGCTCAGCATGATAATCTTGGTCAGTAGTGTTAATATAGATAATAGTGATACACCGGCTTTTAATATAAACTTATTTTTCGATTATTATGACATTTTATTCAAACCTCTATATTTAAATCTGTGCAATGAACCAACCCATGAGTACAAGAGTTGGAACGAGTCCCAAGTTGCCAACTATAGTATTTTCTACAAAATACGCTACTAAGGGACGAGTACAAGGGCTGGGACTGAGACCCATGTTGCCAGCCAAAGTATCTCAATTGATACAGACCAAGGGTGTTACCAATGATATTATATGGGTCTTGGGTTTTCAGCACTTATTTCAATACACTACATTTATTTTATTAATAGCTACTATGCTACTATTAATATTATGATATAACGAAGCCACAGTATCACTCTCATACACCTTGAATGGTGTTCTAGCACGAAGTCCAATGCGTCACGTGCCACGGTATGAAACTCCGAAATAAATCCTAAATCAAAGTACCTACGCCGGTATCACTCAAATCCGCAGCATTAACAGAACGCGGCCTGTACCCCCCATATGAGAAACTGGGTGGTTGTATGGCTTACATGTGTAAAGCCACATGGACAATGGCACATGAAACAGCCAAGAACGGTACTAATGCCATCACACACAATTGATGTGCACATCAGAACAAGCCATTAACTCCGAAATCCTCTGTAACTGAGTGTGTACCAATGCAAGTGCATGTTCTAGCACATGTATTAAAAAATACCAACGCTGCAGCGTTTGGAGCGCCTTTGAAACAAGGTGCATCCACACAATTTCTCATGTGCAGAGTCGGTCCTAGCTTAGTAAATATTCTTGGAAGCACATTACCTAAAGACTGGAATTAGACTACATTACACAATATGCCTAGGTGTTGTTATAGTATATAGGTAGTTCAGGTTAGCTGTAGGGAAGGCAAGTACTGCATGAGCTGTCTTCCGTTCTCGAAGTAGAGTAATGTTCTTGAATCAGTATCTGAAGTTTTATTAGAATTTGAAGTACCGAGTACTAGTAAATTGAATTGAATATTGGATATCTGTGTTTTTGAACTAGAATTGCAATTGGAGTATTAAAATTAAGCCTTAGAAAAGCAATTTATTGTCTTTAACATTGTTCTATTTCATTATTGCAAACCAGATACCCTTCATACTAAATATAACTAATGTAATTACATATTTTATGTTGGTGGTGTTACTACTGACATAATAAAGTACTTCTAAAAGTTAGTCGTATCAATAGTACACAACAATATAGAAGAACGTATGTGGAAGGCTCACCGACGCTTACACATTCCTGAGTGGCCCACTCAGCTCCGTGTAGGCAATGTAATTGGCCTGGTCACAAAACCGATCAATATGACACATACAGATATCATCAATTCAATAAGGGAGCACTTACCAATTATCCAATACCATAGGACTTTGTAACAGTAAAGGGATGTATGAGTAAGTTCGAAAGGCATATAGTTGACCCAAGCAACGGTAACTGAGCAAAGTCCAACCATGTGTCACGTGATTCACTTACTCAGCAACCCTTAAAACAAACAACACCGATTCCAAACACCCTCGATCTGGCAAGCACAGCACAACGCCATGAAAGCGTATCGGAACGCCGGAACCAAAAGCGATAACTCTATCGCGCCGTTGCCGCACGCACTCATACAAAAGCTATGTTTTACTTTATATTAGTTTACCATTTAAATTTTACTTGACTCATTTAGATACTTATGTATATAAACCCTCGTTTTGTACTTACCTTTTCTTCAGTTGAATACATCAGTTCACATCCATCCTACCCATCTCTCCACTGCTCAACAAGGGTTAAGTAGCTCAGGAAGAGCGCCCTCGGGTCGACACTATTCATACCATCTCTCAAGTATTCGCTCTCGTGCACTCATATCAAAACTCGAAGTCTGAACATCTCAGACTTAGCTCAAGCTTATTCTCAAGACTTAAATTCTCGATCCGAAGCCACCAGCGACTGACGGACGCAGTCGCGCTCGCCGAAACACTCATTTCCCTTCAACAACACTTTACATCCCACATCCGTGTGGTCGATAGCGCCCACGCAGGCTACGGTAATGCGGGACGTTTGTCATGGTGATCGTGGTATGGTGTGGATAGGGCCAGGTGGACATTGATAGCGCGAAGTCGCCCACGCAACCATTTACCAACCTCAAGCGCAAAACACGTCCCCGTAACGTAACGCAAGGAAGCAGAGCGTGCCCTAAACAGCGCTGTCTACCCAAACCAAACTTCCCCACAATCCAATTCGTTCCCCCCAGCTAACCCACTCGTTCCCTCGTCCAAGTGTCCTCGCAGCTTCTTGCACTGGCCAGTGCTGAGTCTTCGCACTCGGATACCCAAGCATTCCAGGTCTGCATGTGTTACTGCTGCTCGTTGGGCTTTGATGACGAAGGTAGTTGAGGTAGGAGGAGCGATCAACACCGGGGATGAATCCCTCTGTGTACATTGTCGAGTCGGTGGGATGCGGCGTACAATCTCTGAAGAACTGAACAGTATAGTTTATAAGTTGAGTAGCTTAAGCACGAGGGTGGTGAACAATGAAATAGAAAAACGTACCTGTAACTCTCTTAGGGTGCGTACAGACTGGAACAGTGGGGTAACTGCTGAACGCCCCGCTTTCCCCTACCACCTCCCTAGGCCTCAACCCCCACCGACCGCTCGCATCCCTATGACACCTATGACGCCAGCGCAAAACCCCATTCTCTCGTCTCATACTACGTCTAAGCCGGCTTGGGTTATTCTGAGCCTCGATAGCCTGTCATTGAGAAGGGCTGTGGTGGTCAGGCGAAGAAGCGGTTCGCTACGAAGGCCTGCGCCATAGCCTACAACGATACATTGCTTTTGCTAAGATCGCAGGTGGCAGGCGTAGCGATGTACCGATGAAAGGCCAAAGGCTACTGTTTACGCTGCATCTCAGAGCCTACAACACAGGTCAGTTAGTCAACAAAAAGGGAAGCAAAAGTTGGTACGTATATATGTAACTCCTATGGTCCAATAAAGTCAACTAATCGAACGCCCGACACTTATCTTCTTTATCGAACACCGTCCGCATATGGTTCATAGTAAGGATAGACAGAGGCTAGCGATACCTAAGCAAGGTTTGAGTACTGAGTACTGAGTACTGAGTCTAGACTTGGCAGGAACGAAAGGTTGATTATACGAGCAGGGGCGATTCTCTGAATGGATGTACATGGAGGTTTCGACTACGAAGATGAGGACCCGGGAGGGTCACCGGCCAGGGTCAGGAGGAGGGCACTCGCTGTAGGGCCTAGGCCGACACGTTGAACATCCAATGAAGCGTGATCAAATTCGCACGACGCGTCTCAAACGCGTCTACGGCTTTCATCAATTCCATTCCCTCCAATCTCATTCCCTCTTCTCCACTCTTTTCTGAAGTAGACATAACTACTAAATCAATTACTTTTTCACCTGATACTTCTGAATAACAGAGACCGTGTACGTTGCGTGACGAGGGTGAAGTACTGCGTACACGTTATGCTTGCTCACTCCCTTCGAGCAGTCCCCTTCCTCGATGCATGTTACAATTCAGATATGAACACCAGAATATCCTAAAGCTCATTGTTATATCCACCCCAAGATATTATGGCTGAAACATATGTCAACGATCACAAATCCGCTCTACAACATAAGCTCAGTTAATAGTAGGGCATGTTTCACGAGTCTGCGGGAGAATGAATTAGACGATATAATAATATGATCCCCGAGAGTATCATTGTGCTGTAGTAAGCTCCTTGCCCCTACGCACCCTCAGTTCTCGCAAGTTCTATATACTATGGTTATCGGGTCGGGAGGGGCATACCGTGCGTTATATCTCACAATGCCTGTGGTATATAATCAACCGCCTAATAAATCTCTTTCATCGTGTTCTCACTAATGGGAGATTGGCAATCTGCCGCCGCACCATCGCTGTCGTAGTTCACCTCTGGCGATAGTATTTGTGGGCGCATCTTTTAATATCCATAGCATCTTCGATCTATTTTCGTCTGCGGATGGGATTTACGATTATCTATTCACTATACGCGATGTATCCTTTCTCGTGCTATAACCATTATCGCTCTAAGCTTCAATTTCTTTAGTGCACATAAAATATATGATAGACAGTACCCCATCTTATCCAGAGGATGAATTGCTAGCTGTATTATTATAGCCTTGCCATGGTTCAAACGCTCAAGTACAAGATTAACTCTGCTAGAGGGACATGTAATGATCGCTCTCAAAGTTATTATTGGCGGATCGATTGCTACAAGACACCTATCTTATGTTCGATGATACCGTGCGTTCGCACTAATAAGCATGAGAAAATCGATGACAGAGCGCGTCTCTCCGTAGATGTCATATCGATCTCACACGAAGCCATCAATAGGTATTAGCACTGTATCTTCGGTAACATCATGTGTTCGCACTAATAGGCATGGGAGAATCGATGAAAGGGCGCTTCCTTCCATCGACTATAAGCAGATATGCAGGTATGCTACGAGGTCAAATTTGATCGTTTCAACTAGCATAGGAAAATTGTAGATTCTCTGGTGCGTGGCTACAATGTGGCTTTCATAGAAAAAGACGGCAAAACTATATTTCCGATACACAAAAGCATAATAATTTGGTAACATGTCGAAGGGCTATGAGATGTGGAAATATGGACCTAAACATTCACAAGTCCACCACGTTTTCAGATACGAAGGGTTCGTACCACCAGGCGTATGATCTTGTGGAGGGCACACGACGACTGTAAAGGTCAGGATAGGCTTATTACCTAAACAAAGAAATAAAACGCGAGTCGGTTGTACGTCCGTTCAACCTGTGGCGTCCTAATGTGTACGATAAAGTTGTTAGCGAAATGGCGAGTCATTTGACAACGTAACGTCGAGAATAAAACTCCTGAATGAGTTATAGACAAGTCCTAAGAGGGTTAAAGAGCGAGATGTCGAGAGAAAATGATTATGAGACGTAGGTACAAGGCTACGAGACGGTAGGGATCGATTGGCGTGGTAAAGAGGTGGCGTGGTATTTAAGACGCCCACGAGAGATCACTCGGCATCCCCAACAAATAAACCCTTCTTGGGGGCATGGTGAAGATGAAGAGGATAGTAGGAGAAACTATCCACGAGTTACTGCATCCCACTTCTCCCAACTCTCGAGCCCACCTAACACCCCCTCCCCAAAACGCCTCCGCGACACATGAAGAAGACCGAAGGGCATCCAATTGCAATTTCGTGGTCAGTAGCTCACATCTCTACATCTTCTTCATCCAGCACTCCTTCATACGCCCTAGCGTGTCATTCAACCAGTGGGTGCATTCTTGGCGGCGATGTCAGACATGCACCCTAGCACTGTAGTTACACGGGACGCCGAGGTGCAAGAGCGTAGCGCAAACGACCACAAGCCCCCCGCGAACACAGTGAAGCCATGATGATACGATGGCGTGGCATATCGTACATACGAATACTAAAGCAAAAGCCAAAGACAACGACGATGAAGTTCAGCTGTGAATGAAAGTAGCGTAAGCACAAAGAAAAATCCACAACGATATAGAAAACGTACGCGTATGTCGGCTCATGGATGCATAGAACAGTTTGCTCCACCACTCCGGGTGGTCGAGAGCCACACGTAGGCTTTGTACGAAGGGGACGGAGGTCGTAGTGTTCGTGGTGGCCGTGATATAGACAGGCAGGAGTCAGAAAGACGCTCGCTGTAGCAGGGATGCGTCCACATAACCATTCACCGCCATTTTGTCCCCTCGTCGTCCACCACCACGCGCAACAACACATTCCCTAACCCAAGCAGGGCATACCATTAATCAGAGGCCTTGGCACCCCATGCACCCCTTACAGTTACAGCCCTCGCATCCATCCTCCTCGGAGAGGTTCATAGCTTCTTGCGCCAGCCGGCGTTGAGTTAGCATTAATACTCGGATACATGAGCATTCTAAAAGACGTGTGTTATGACCGCTCTAAGGTGCTCTTCGACGATTGACGAAGACAGTCGTGTTAAGACGAGTCGGTAACGAGTAGCACAAAGGATATCGATGAACCTCCTGTCGATGTCGTGTCGGTACAGTGCGGCGTTCAATTCCTAGAGTGCAGGATAGTATATCAGGAGAACCACGAACAGTGAAATTGAAAACGTACGTGTAAGGTACCTCACAGCGCATACGAACAAAGCTACCATTTGGAATTCCCCCCTCTCCTAGAACTTAGTCCTCTCCTGCTCTTCTGTGCCGCGTCCACGCAGGCGCGTGTTGTCGATTCTTCGGTAGCTTGCCACGAAGTAGCGCTATAGGAGGGAACATAATGTCGTTCCTTGTTATGATTTTGAGGCATGATACAGCTCTGAGTCGCTCGACTGAGTTCCATAATACAAATGAAGGCCCCAACTAAGTCTTCGTGCGGAGTGTTAGCGAGGTTTCGACGGGAAAGTCAGGAGACAGGAATGTACACCACGCCACTGGAAAGCCATTCATTCCAGAGCCTATTACGCTGGTTAGTCAACGGAAGCAAAGAGGGTAAGTACATACGCAACCCGAACCACAGGTGTTCCTTCAGATCAACCACGCGAAACGTATTCCCCATATTGTTCACTGTAGAAGGGAGTTGAGCGCTGAGCACTAGGAGCAGTGATGACTATAGTAATAGGAAGTAGTACTTGGCTTTTAAGCAGACAGTGACGAGAGTTTAACGTGGACTCGGAGGTTTAGACGATCGTGATGAAGAGATTGAGGATGAGGGCAAGGAGGACGACGAGGAGGGCAGAGGAGATGAAACCTGTCAAGACTGATGTCGGCCGAATTACGAAATTGAAATATTCCCACGACGCGTAAAACGCGTCCCAAGCAACCCTGAATTTGCCTGGAACAAAGACCTTACTGTACACGAGCACAGAATCACAGCTTTCGCCCCACCTATTTCAGTTCATATGCGTGCCTCACTAGTGTAAGATCTGGAGAACAGACGGATGTTTGTTCACTCACACATTATCTTTGTTGAAAAGATACTGCCAACTGACTATGCTCCTCTACAATCTCCTTACTACCAATTGACACTGTACAACAAGTATGGTGTTTTCATGCATTATTTTTAATTCATGCTCAATATTGGTACCTCGTCGTTGAGCCCTATGTTCCCGCAGCGGCGCACCGTGGCGTTATCTGGACGAAAGCGCGAACCTATTGCTGCCATACGCTTGATCAACTTCAAGGGGGTTTGTTCTTCTAGACCGCATTTGGTGCAACAAACTCACTCTGTTAATCCTCATGCTTTATCATCTCCCCCGCAAATTGTTTCCGCAGTTCGTATCAACCACCGATTTCAAGCATATACACTGTACTAGTAGATCACATGCACAATCATACTTCTCGGAGAGATTGAATGTTTCTATCCTCCTGTTTATTTATATGCACTCGATGAATACATCCAAAATTCACCTATTTATTCTATACCCGAAATCATAACTGTGGTGAGAAGAATATCTGAATCAACAGCAATACGAGAGCTATGCTGTGCAGTCATCTTGTACATATTCGTAATCATCCTGCAGCCCTTTATGAGTTTAGTAAGCGTCATCGTCTGACCGCATTGAAGACTTACAGAGATTGAAAGAATCGTGATTGGCCAACTTTATAAACTATGATTAAAACCTCTCTATCGTGTAAATAAAAATGCGTATAGTGAACGCACATGTACGACTTATGAGGTGATAAAACAGGTGACATCACGACTTCAGGAACAATACCCAAGCACATACCTAAATAAAAGATATCATGGCATGAGATTATCGCAACGAATATAAATTAAAAATGCAATGTCGCTTACCGCACAGTAATACGAAAACAACAATACCGTCACGCAACACGATGTGAACGACAGGAACATGTCGAGGAACCGCCCAGGCTTTAGCCACCATCGACCCCACCATGACCGACTGGGAAAGGACTATAGACAAGCTACTTAAATATTGTTAGCTGTTCCTTTCCTGTATAACAAAAAGATTGACGTACACACAGTGCGTTAACAAGGGTGGAATTTCGGTCATGTCACAGGTTGTGTCAAATGGAAATGTGGTGTATGCAGGATACATGCAAGTAGTTCCTAATGACGCCTCGATTATAAACAATGTTACGAACATTGCACCGATTCTGCTATCCTTTTTATATAACGCATAAACTGTAATGCCATGATATCAGTTAAAAACAGATCAAGCACGGTAGTCTCACCTCGAAGTGCAGCGATGACTTGCACAACTAAAAAAAGTAACGTAAAGCTAATTGCCAGGATTAAGAACCAAGATCTGCAATGGCCTTCAGACAGTGGAAGTTTGTTCAATGTATTTAAAGCTAAATAAACGTTTGATCTGGTGGTATATCAAAGTTCAACAATTATCAGTCTTCGAAAATGCGAAGAGCTCACATTTGCGCTCCTAGTCCAAAATAGCGCGTGAATATATAAATACATTTAATGTAGTTCATTGGCTTCCTATAAAATATTTAATAAATTAAACAGACATAGAGACCCAAGTTACGTACTTCCAAATCAAATCATACTCATCTTGCACAGTCGATAGACACTCCCATACTAGTAACGTCGCTGCCCCAACTACCAGTTCCGATGACGTCATCGAATCATGACATTCCGAATAATCCAAAATATCGCTCACCTGTCGAATACTTTCGGATAGTAATAGTTGATATATCACTTAGAGAGACTTTATCGTCAAGGATTTGAATCATTCGGGCTACGTGGAGATGTAAAGTTTCCAAGACGGATGCCGTGATTTATATACCTGCAATAGCGGGCGCCGGTCATGGAAATCTTGCCAAGAGCAATAAATATATATTGAATAATCAGCGCTCAGGGCTCAGCCCTTGAAGGAGGTACATATAAATAAGCCACAAATTAAAATTTATTCTATACCGTCAATGATTGTCGTGAGAAGAACATCAGTGGGAGGATATGAGTCATGCACAGCAGCCCTTTGCATGTTAATAATTATTCGACACACCTGCTAGGCATTCAGCTAATCTTGTCAAGAACAATATTTATACAGCACTTACAGAAACAGACAGCAGTGATATTGGCCATCTTGTCAACGATGAATAAGTTACACGTTTGTGCGATGCAAAGATGCAATAAATATGGCGTACACAAATGATGTATGTCCTGACGAAACCCTCGAGATTACAGCAGATGGGCCAGCACTCATGTAAATACCTGAAAATAATGTTTCACTGGTGTTAGTGCATATCTACGACAACCGCCTGGAAGTAACTCACTACAGAGTAATATGTAAATCCAGCCGCTATCTCGTAACACAATTCGGAAAATAGGAATACTTCTTGATAACACACGCGCTTTGGCTAACGTCAAAACCATTAATAGAGTTTGTGTGAAGAGTACAACTAAGCTATTCCAGCAGGTTATCAGTATTAATGTAGCATTTAACAGGAGAAATACACACATATAATACACCACTGTAAACGGAGTGTCCATTGCTGTACATGTCGCATCGTATGGCAGTGTGCTGTATCCGAAATAGACAGCAGTCGTCGCCAATGACAGCTCCACCATAATTAACACTATGAACATCACGACAACCCTGTGGTCCTTATTGTATAACGCATATACTGCAGAATCGTCAATATGATAACATAGAGAATAGCATGTCGGATGGTACCTCTTAGCACGAGAATAATTTGCAACAGGACGAGAAATATTAATGACGTTAAAATGAGGAAAAGAAACCATGATCTGCAGATGTTTTGAGGTACGGGATATTTAGATAAGCGATTTAGAGCTAAATGTAAATTCGTGCTATGTGGTCTCTTCAAATTCAGCAATTATTAACGGCTGCATGGATGGTGAAAAGCGCACAATTGTACTGCCAGTCCAAAATAGCGCGAGAATATATATATTCGTTTAATATAGGTAATAGGCTTCCTAAAATCATGCATAAGATTCAACAGGTAGAAATATTTCTGGTTACTCACTTCCAGATGAAACGGTGCTCATCGTGCGTAGTCGTAAGATACTCCCAAACTAATAATGTCGTTGCGCTCACTGGTAAATTAATCATCATCTCACGGCCTCAGGCCACGCTCAATTGTAATAGAATGAATTCTTACCAGTCGAATAGTTGCGAATATTAATTGTTGATATATCGTCTATCAGCCCTTTCTGGTCAAGCGATTGGAGCATTCTTAAGTACTTCAATAGCCCAATTGCTACTGAGTTACTGACCACGTATGCTTAAGTGCTTATATAGCAACGAAGTGCGACTGTGAGAATGCACTCGAATTTACTTACTCTGAACCCTGCAGTAGTGTTGCCGCGGCTCGGCTAAGGTTCAGCTAGGCTCGGCTACTCCTCAGCTCGGCTGTTTTGGGGCTCAAGAGCCAAAAATAGCTGATTTATCGGTTCGGTTCAGCTCAGCTCAAGGCTAGCCAACGGCTACTTTCAGGTTCATGATCAACTTCTATAAATGTATAGTAAATTGTCAACAAATCGTAGTCCTATGCATCGTCGTCGTGATCATCATGCAGTAAACTACTTAAGAATGCACTAATGTCCTCAGGTACCTTTTTTCTTCATTCATAATATTCTCAATGATCTTGGTCTCGTCCTGTCTTGAAGTCCCTTCCGTAAAGTTCAACTGTGAATTACCATGTTTACGAGAAAATTTGATCATTTGTAATGCTTCCATCAGTTTTGGGCTGATACGGTTTCGTCGTTCTGTCATAGTTTCCTTTGCAGATGAGAACACTCTCTCACAAGGAACAGCGGACCCTTGAATGGGTAGAATGTCAAGGGCAAGTCGGAAAATTGTTGGGTATCTGAGATGATTTTCCTATAAATAAAATTAGTGACACAATTTATACAAATACTCAAGAGCACTAGTTACCTGCCAGAAAGCGAGAATAGTGGAGCTAGATTGAGTATCAAGGAAGTATGATTCAACCTCAGCTTGAAGACTCTGTGGTTTAGAATGTCTACTGTAATGATCATCATCAAGCTCCAGAATCATGTCAGCACGAGCAAGATCATCTAAGTCAGATTCATTGGAATCCATGTTGTCAAAACTGAAGTCAGAATCGTATGGATCATAATAAGTATCTTGTTTTCTGCGTGCTGGTGTCTTTATATTTGCAGAAGTGCGATATTTTCGAAGCTAAGGAACAATTAATTAGGAAGAAAGAAATATAATATGTAAAATGACGAACTGTGTCAATAAAAAGCTGTTTCACCGAATCTACTTTGTTCGGCATATTTATTTCAATCCACTTGAGTTTGCTGGCAGGATTGAGAACTATAATCATGAGTTGATAAATAGGTATGAAAAATGAAAAGATTATTAGAATTAATACATACTTAAAGAAAATAGGTAAGCAGGTACAACATTAGTGCGCTGATTATAGTCCTGTAGTTTTTTTATACCCGCATTGATAACACTTTCATATATAGGCATGCGATCCTTGAGCTTTGTCCATATTTTAATCATCGCATTGAAAGATGGCAGTGCATGACATAGTGTTGGTGTCTTTTCAGCAGAAAGCTTCTGTTGAAATGAGTGTGGCACCTGTAATAGTAATGTATTATCAGTACTTATTCATATCATAAATTCATGCCTATTATTTACCCCAAGTATTGCAGCATATGACCTGAGTACTTCCCAATCGTTATTTGTGAGGACATAGTCCTCCAATTCACGAGATAAATACTGGTCAATTCCCTATTCATTTAGAACATTAATTATGTGAAGAATTTTAGTCAATAACACCTGCACACCTTTCGAACAGTTAATGCCCTTTCTATCATTAAATAAGTCGAAGACCATCGTGTACTAACATCACGTAGTAACTCTAAAACCGGATAATTTGGTATGTTGATCAGGGTCTTCCGAAAGGCATCTCGTCGATTAGATGATGATCGAATCTAGATGGAACTATGAAATTTAAGTGAAATATAAAATGATATATCAAATACCTTTCGAATAGCTGCGCGAAGCAAAGCTATAGGGTCACGTTTGCTTCCTGGCTTTGCTCTATATTCCACAGCATTATCTTCTGCATAACCTAAATCCGTAGCTGCTGATAATACAGCTTGACATGCGAGATTTACGATGTGTGGGAAGCAACTAGTTATAAATAGAATGTCAGAACTTGCATATCGAAATA
This sequence comes from Cyathus striatus, assembly GCA_025738555.1. Classification (NCBI taxonomy): domain Eukaryota; kingdom Fungi; phylum Basidiomycota; class Agaricomycetes; order Agaricales; family Nidulariaceae; genus Cyathus; species Cyathus striatus. The sequence goes on from JAOVFP010000017.1 coordinate 248,128, forward strand.
TTTGAATACGCACCGTACACGCCGCTCAGAGGCATTGAAAGGAATATTGCGCACACGCAAGTCTTTCTGCAGTGCTTCAACAAATGTATCGTTATTTGAGGCATTGTCTAATGTTACCCAGCCGATCTATGAAAATATTAAAAAGATCTTCCAGTAATCTAATATATTATCATACCTTAGATGCAATTTCAAGTCGATCAAGAATATATAGAAATGCGCCAGATAGATGAACTCCAGTATGACGACCAGGTACACGATGAAATCCTACTAAATCAGATCGAAGATTTAATTTATAATGCATTCCTTCAGAGGTCTGCTCTGTCTTGACTTCGATGCAATGGGCAGTTACAGCCATGAACGGAGAAAGGTTTTCATCTGACCATAAGTCCATTGTCAGTGAGATAGATCCGATTGTATTCTTCAATAATACATTGAGCTTAATGCGAAAAAATATTTAAAACAGTGTACTTACTGTTAATTCATCTCTCAAATGATCGAGATGATTATCCCATGTTTCCATAATTTTGTTGCGGAGCTGTGTGCGATGAGGGATATCTTCATCTGTAAGGTCTTCTCGCAACATTAGGAACAGAGACCGTAGTTTCTCGTTTTCGATCACATTAATTGACTATAATATAAGCATCAGTGTGAGTTAAAACGAGTATTGTAAGTACTATAATTCAAATACATACCTGGTCATCTGAAACAACCCAATCAACTAATGCTTCTACAAATGCTTCCTTTGAGAAAGGTTGTCGTTTCGGGCTGGCTTTGGCAGTGGGATTTTCATTGTGCTTCGCTCGGTGCGCATCAATAAGCGAGTTGATTTCGGCAGTCCTTCCAACCGTAATTTTCAGTTGATCACAGGCGGCAATCCAGTGGTCTAAGTGTATGTTTGCCAGATGTCGCCTAAGAATACCAGTAGTTGTAGATAATTTGTAGTGCGAAATCCTATGTGTTGGTTGTGATTTCTGAAGTAAACTAAAATTGCATCAGATAAACAGATATATTAGATGGTATAGTTACGAGAAAATAAAATAAAACTTGCCTGCAAAAGTGGCACTCTCGAAGTACTTCACCTTTTATATTTACTTCTTGGAAGAATGTCTTCACATCATCAGCACCACGGCTCTTCCCTGGACGTTCTCGCTTTGTAAATGCTTGGCCAGAACGAGTCTTACTGTGTGGACCAGCACGAGGGGACAGTGTCGACGGAGTTGCGACAGTGTTTAAACGCTCGAGCAAAGATGCATCAGCAGAACCATCTGAGTCACTATCGTTTGGATCCACTGGTTTGAGACTGAACTGAGGCGTAACCAAGGGCTCCGGGCTGGTGGATGGTTTTTCGAGGAATGGATCTGAATTGCTGATATTGGTATCAACAGGAGGAGAAATCGGAATGGGTGATGGCACTGGTACAGCATCGGCTTTCGCTTTTTGAGACTGCTTATTTTGAGTAGTTTTGCGTTTCGGTTTCGCTGGTTCTGCAACAGAGAAAGTGATAAGTCGAAATTAAGGAGCATAGAATAGTATAAAACATGTAATACAGTGGACATACATACCTGGATTGATTTCGTTGTCATTTCCAGCGGTCTTCATGGCAGCAGCTTTACGAGGAGGCATGAATAGCAAGTGGTAGAGTAGAGCAATAGGGTGTCAGCAGTTATTTGCAAAATGTATGCGTGATTCGTTCTGAATTTCATGCTATGCGCTGCCACTTAAATACTTGAAATTTTCGGTATCAAAAAATTACAGTAAAGTACAAATTAAAAATCTGAGTCAATACTCTGTACCAGTCCTCAACGTTGCAACTCGCGCATCACAATCGCTCCGCAGCATTGAATTCAACAAGACACGATTACCGTTGCTAATAGCCATTTTCCTGTGCGCTGGGTATCTGTAGGTGCAATAATAAAATCACCGAGACACGAGTATTGTAGTCAGTAGCCATTTTCCTGTGTACTAGGTAGCCACAAGGCAGAAATGAGGCAAAACTTGGGCAAAACTGTGGTGCTATTCGTCAGTTTCAAGTACTTGAACTTGAGCAATGATGACATACATGATGTAACAGGAGCTTTATAGACATATTAATTGAACATGGGGTTGAGATTTGCCTTTCCGTATGGTGGAAATGTGTATGAGCTATAGAATTGGAGGATCGTGAATGAAGTGTACTGATGGTTGTCGATTCCTGACTAGTTAGGCGTAAGGAAATCCTTACGTACTCTGGCTTGGTCGGCTCGAGCCTCAGCTAGCCGGCTATTTCCTGAGCCACTCAAAAATAAGCCGTACTCCATTTTGGAGGCTCAGCTCGGCCAATTTTCGGTTCAGCTCATGCGGCTAGCGGCTTTGAGCTGAGCCCGCGGCAACACTACCCTGCAGGGAAAACTGTGAAACGAGTTAAGCATTAAGCGCTTGAAAAATGCCCATCCCTATTCGGAAATTCCATAAAGAATAAAGGCCGACAAGCGGCACAGCCCACTAACTAATACCTCAATAATTTGATTAGTACTTAAGTATGGAAAGCCGGACAACCACGCTCAACCACGTCAAAATCTTTGAGCTCTGACCTTCGGCGCTTCGGCAGCTTGCTTAGATATTCACTTAGGGCACTTGCTGTTCGGACTAGGTTTTCGGTTAACAGCTTAATTGGAATGTACATATATCTAAGTGCTAATGTAAAACATTAGAACGGACTGCCACAGAACATAGGTCTTTTGTCATTATGATATATTATTAATTCAAAAATTACTTGGGATAAAAGAAGAATTAAGTCTCTGATTCAATCACAATAAGTGTAAGCAAAAATACAATTCCTTAGTTTCAAATCTATGTATTCATTTGTCCCTGCAACATTTTTAACAGTGCTCTGAATTGACACTGATCTGTTATTCACACTTGAGATTACAAGCTACAACACTAGGTTACATATTTGCAGGTGGTGAATGACTACTAAGAACGACAATTTAGGCAGAGTATAAACAAATACAAATAAAAACAACGAAAGAGCGAACACATTGTGCAATAAGTGATAATGGACTCATATGTAAGCTTAACTAATAGTCTATATATGTAGTAAGATAGGATACATTTAATTAAGTGTAACATTTATGCTATTGCCAGGTTGTACATAATTTAAAATGGTGAATGACTACTGAGGACGACATTTTAGGTAGAGTATAAACAAATACAAATAAAAACAATGACAGAGCGAACATTGTGCAATAAATGATAATGGATTCATATGTAAGCTTAACTGATAGTCTATAGATGTAGTAAGATAGGATACATTTAATTAGGAGCAACATTTATGCTATTGCCAGGTTGTACATAATTTAAAATGGTGAATGACTACTGAGGACGACATTTTAGGTAGAGTATAAACAAATACAAATAAAAACAACGAAAGAGCGAACATTGTGCAATAAGTGATAATGGATTCATATGTAAGCTTAACTGATAGTCTATAGATGTAGTAAGATAAGATACATTTAATTAGGAGCAACATTTATGCTATTGCCAGGTTGTACATAATTTAAAATGGTGAATGACTACTGAGGACGATGTTTAAAGTAGACATATAAACAAGTACAAACAAACAGAAGGAGAGGAGCGGAAATGTTGTGTAATAAGTAACAGTGGACTCAGCTTAGAAATAAATTCATAACAAAAAATTCTGTATTTATTTGAAGCCTAATTATATCCAAATATACAGCCTTCTGCTTTATTCACACAATAAGGTCAGAGCCTATCCTTCACCAAGTCCCATCCCCATCACTTGAGTCTTCCTCATCAGAAGTAAAAGAAACTTCAACTTCAGGCAAGTCATTCTCATTATAGATTAATAGATCTTCGGCATTCATCATAGCATCAAGCTGTGCTGAATGGGATTCATCTAGGTAGAGTATCCAATCAAATACAATATATAACTGAAATATATTGCTTACCTATTCCCCTTCCATTGTTAACACCACCCATGTAGTACAGACCATCTGCAGTAGCATTTTCAATGCCTCCTTCTAACTCTGAGAGGCCAGGTAATAGTTCAATAGTATCATTTTCACGTAAGGAAGTCCTGATAATATCTGTCCAGATATCCTGAACACCATGTGGAATTTCATTGTCTAATAGGATACCATTCAAAATGAGTAAATATATGTCCCACACATTGTTCCTAGTAATTGTTGGTGAGTTATGCCGATTATATATGTCCTTAGCCAAATCAGAAAATGTCTCTGGGACAAGCTCAAATACAGGGTGATCAGGTGGAGAAAATAAAGTGCGTGCTTCTTGAATGGCCTCCAATTTAACAGGTATCTTATGTATTCTCAGTATCAGAAAAGGTCTATAAAATATAATATACCTTGAAGTCCAAAACACCATATTCATTTGGATTCTCAAAAATATCATTGGGTATGCCGTGTGGTAATACTTTTTGCGATCAGCACATTTTGCAGTGTTGTTAACACGGTCCCTGTAGCCATCAAGTTCCCCCTGCAACCAAGGAATGAAAACCCATTGAAATACCATTCTATATAATAGAAATGTATGAGTCTTAGTATTATTTAAGTAGTAGAGATAACTTACGCTTCAATGGTATGATCTGGATGATATATGTCTTCATTGATACCCTTGTCAAGAATATCTTCAAACCCAGGTGTAAACCTTCGACGAAGCTGTGACCAAGTAATCTCAGGCTTGACATTCTTTTTAGAACACATCCAACAATGTTGGAGTGTACCCTGAAGTGAAGGATCATGACTGTGACGAAGGAATGTATGTCCATTTGCAAGTCCAAAGTTTTCAGAGCCAGGGTCACTCTGTGTAACTAGAGGCATTGCTAAACAATTATTTGATTTCAGTACAGTATGGTCCACACATGAAAATTAACAATGTACCACCAAGTTCCTCAATTGTATCTAGATAATAGACAAGTATTAGCTTAGGGTTGCTATTAGTATGCCAAACCTTAAGCCAATGAATCTTTCCAGCAAATGGGTCAATGCCAGTATGCAGAGCGAGACCAAACTTGTATTTCCATTTGTCATGCTGGTCAACTGCAATGATATCATTAACACCTGCTGCCCACCATCTCTTTCACTGCAGTCTTTGTGCTTGTTTTTGACGAATGAGCTCTGGTTCATACAGAGCAAAATATGATGTAACTATTCACCTGAAGTTCATATGCATTTAAATTAGAGAGAAAAACATTATTGAGAATGTCAAACATACCTAGAGACTGCCATGTTTTCTTCATGAAAAAGCAAACTGACCATCTCACGAGCACCAGCATTTGGATACTGAGCACGCAAGCATACCATTGCAGGCTGAATATCCTCAACACCATGGTTTTGTTTCTGAGTTCGATAAAGTCCCATACTCTCATGCAGTTCAATGAACCTTGTTAATCTGACAATTTATTTAGTTAAGCTGAAGCAACTAGCTATAATCATATAGTGGACACAATGTACCCCAATCCATAGCATGTACAGTCCATATGCTTTGTCCTCAGGTAATGAAGTATTACCTTATCCGTAAGGCGCATTTTCCAATACCTGAGTATGTATGTGGCAATGTCCTCAAGAGGTGCTACAAAAAAATCAATACCATGCATTAAAAAGTAAAATGATTGAATATACGATTAGGGTTATATTGGTTTTTGCGGCCAGTTCTAGCCATAATTTCCAGTGATAATAAGTGGAGGAAAGATATACAGTGAATAGGGGAAAGAGTTGGGTCGATAATTTCACTGGAGATTAGAGTAGAGCTTGTAAAACATTATATAGGGAAGATGTTCAATATATGTTTCTGACATTTTTATTCTATCAACTGATTTTGTGTAAGTCCTTCACAACAATGTGTACATGGATGTAAAGATACACTTATCATACATGTAAAATTATCACCATCTATCTTTACAAATTTAATAAATAACAAGTCTTGTTTATAATTAATGTACTACCCAGGGTATGATTGCACATTTGAACAATGTAACTGATTATTGATCATTATTACATTCTCCTCATGCCCTACAACAGTAATTACCGTTACCATCTGGCTTTCTATTTTTGTATTTGAAGACATCCACATGTCTCTACCTAGAACCACATAGTACGAATGAGTATGATCTGTATGTAATTAAATTAAAGCAAGAGTCATTGTAATCATGCATGATCAGCTCTTGATGGTTTCAGTACCATGAAGTGTATCAAAATAATCAAGACCACCAGTATCTCTTACATTGACATATACTATGTAATTCATTGACTTTACCTAGAGTTATTGTTTTGTATTTCATGGCATCTGTGTGTTTCTAATCATCCCAAACTATTACGATTGAGTACTGTTAAGCATTGACCTATTCCTAATTAGATTGAAGCAAGAGTAATTACAATCAAGCATGTGATCAGTTGTTAGTAGTTTCAGTACTGGGACTGCTAATATTTTTTATGTTGACATACATTATGTGATTCATAATCCATCATAGAGTCTTACACGCTATTTTAAAACATACACATGAACCGAAATTACTGTGTATCTTTTCTTGTCGATGCTATGTTGCTATCTTTGTGTTTGAGCTGTGGATCTGACTGAGTGATATAAATACTGTGATATATCCTAAAGCTCACACAGCACCCCTTATTCCACTCTATTCACTGTTGCTTATCTATAGCTATCACTATGAACTTTGGTACTGCTGAAGCTATCGCACAATTCACTGAAGATGCACATGCAAGCCAGTCCATCCCTTGTGGCAGAGGTACATGCTCAACAATTCTTCATCCTGGTGATAGCAAGCACTATATCACTGGAGGTACTCGTGGTAAATTTGTCTGTGATCGGTGCTTTGAGTATTATGCAAAGAAACCGGATACACTTTTGAGTACATTCTAATCATTCATATTTGACATCTATTTCATTATGACACATTTTATGCTTAGGGCCTGATGTTGCAAGTCACTTATCTAGCACAAACCCACAACTGCCTACAGATTCAATCATAAGTATGTATATTATACTTATCATCATTTTATCATCTCATAATTTTGATATCAGGTCCAGCTATTGCAGATCAACTTGGCTCTGAACCTGGTCAATCAGCTGTATGCTCTAATGGTATTGACATACAATCGATCAGATCTTCTGTAAACCAGGCTCAGCGTAAAGGTAGCATAGAAATTTTATAAAATTTTATTTTTTCTAATATATCCTGTTTAGACTCCGAATTTCTTGCACGAAAAGTTACACAACTACCTAGTCACATTCCCTCCTCGACTGCGCTTCAGCGATGGTCAAGCACAACCACAGCAAGTAATCACTTACCTACTGTAGGTATACCAAGTTCATGGTCCTCCAATGGTGAAAGCTATGTACTGTCTTGTCAGCTCACTTCCACTGGTTATTCTGGTTCACATGCTCTCTACAAGACTGAGCGTGAAAAGTATCAGCATTTAAGTTATCAGGGACGCCAAGGTGAAACTGTAAGTGTTATTGTTCAGGCTGTCCGCGAGGTTTTCGGTAAAACAAAGCCTGAATTGATTGCAGTTCATACCAAAAATTGTTCCATGTTGTGAACCTATCACTGATATATTTTACAGAATCTTCAAGAAGGACACCAGAATATACCTGCATCTGCTACACCTCAGGACCTTAGGAAAATTGTAGAGGACACAATGTTACACAAACTTTGGAAGCATATGTGTTGGTTTCCATTTGAAACCCAATTACTTACGATCCAAGAGCTTTGCAATTGGACTGATCTTTCACTCATGCCACAAGACCAGCCATACTTTTATTCATGTTGTCTTGGTCAAGGGAGAGGAAAGGACAAAAAGAGTGTTTTTAAAATGCCTTCCAAGCCATTCATTTTGGGGCTCATCATTCCTGCATCATTATGGGAAGAATATATGGACTATATCACTGAAAAGGAGGTAAGACACCTGTTTATTACATTTTTAGTTGAGTTTATGCTTATTAATAATAATTTAGAATGCTGAGGTGTGTTTAATCTGATAAATGAATTTAATTGGTACTAACAACTTAGCAATTGTAGCTATAGGATGACTATGATATACCTACTCACTTTGACTCTGCAGTTACAATGAACTCAGGTGGGAACCATGCAAGTACTAGCAGTGCTCCAACAGTTAAAACACCTAAAAAGACTTTTGATTCAAAGAAGCGAGCTCGTACAGTATGCATACTCATTATTAATTGTGTTCACTGCATTTCTAACCTTTAATTTAAATAGAATACACAAGGATCTGCCAATCTGTCACCAACCTCAGCTCCATCTAAAAAACGTATTCAGATCTCACACTCATACACATCCCCAGATAGAGCAAAGATTTGTGATGCATTAAAAGTTGGAGGACTGTTGACCAATTTCCAACTGAGCTCCAGTAAGTTGTCAATTCTTCATAACAGTTATATTAATTTACTTACATTTACTGCATAAGCAAAATGCAAAATACAGAGTGGAACAAATACAGTTCTATACGATTCCTGAGATTGGTCTAGCTGAGCTTCTCACTGAAAATGGCAACAAATCATTCACATTAACTAATCCTTGCCCTGGTACATTAACCATCAACCATCTTGAAGCACTTGGTGTTGGGGCTTGTAAAACGGCACATAAAGGAATACTTATGCTCTCTCCAATTGCCTCTTCTGGACTTGGGGATGTGCTAAATCAACATATTGCTGTAAAGTGCGTTTACTTTCCAGATGAGAAGAAAGGGAGAAAAAAGGATGCAAATAATTCTGGGTTTTCAATTGGACAGTTTGCAATTGATACTGAGCTGATGAAGACTTTGATCGAGGCAAATGTTGTTTACTGGGCAGCATCCTTGCTGTCGTTTTCTTACTCTTACATTGCACAGGTGATCTCAGATAAAGGAGATCCTCCCTTTGACATCCCTGAGATGTGCTTTGTGAAGGCTGGTGTTGGTATTGTCCATGAATCCATCAGTGGTAAACCTGGAAGCAAGTCAACAACAATGTGTAATGTATACTTGCTAGAAGAGTTCATTGAAACTGAAGAAAGGGATTTCATAAAATTTGTCCATAATGGTTCTGCATGCCCTCTTCAAGAAAAAGGCGACCCACTTTATCATATTGCAGAATTTCTTTGCTTTACTCAGCATGTTCAGTATGAAAAAACTGACTGCTTGGCATATGTATCGGATCTACAAGGTATGCTACTCTGAATAGTATAGCATCATATATTCTAATATAAATTGACTATTGTACAGAAAGTTCTACACTATTATCTGACCCACAAATAATGACTGCACCTTGAGTATTTATTTTTAACTTGTCTCAAAATAATCTTATAACACTTTTATTAAGTTCCCTGGAAGACAGTGAGGCCCAAGAGGCTGCTTTATTTGGTCAAGGAAATGTGGGTTCTGCATTCGAAAAATTCACATTGGACCATATCTGCAACAAATACTGTGAATGGTTTGGTCTCACAGCTCTGAATTAAGAGTCAATAACTGGCAGCTTACTTGTCCATGTTGATTCTGGTTCTTGTTGAGGTAACACATGGACGAATAGATACAACTAGGATCACACTGTAATACAATGCCTATTGCTTTTGTGAAACTAATTTACAGTATCTCATTTTGTTAATCAATTTCTCAGATCATAATTTGAACTATTCTGCATTGCCTATATTCATAAATTTATATGGCATCATAGGCCATTCTAATTCTAATGTTTTACATATGTACACTGAAATTGTTGTCCTCAGTTGTCATTCACCATTTTAAATTATGTACAACCTGGCAATAGCATAAATGTTGCTCTTACTTAAATGTATCCTATCTTACTACATCTATAGACTATCAGTTAAGCTTACATATGAGTCCATGATCACTTATTGCACAATGTTCGCTCTTTCGTTGTTTTTATTTGTATTTGTTTATACTCTACCTAAAATGTCGTCCTCAGTAGTCATTCACCATTTTAAATTATGTACAACCTGGCAATAGCATAAATGTTGCTCCTAATTAAATGTATCCTATCTTACTACATCTATAGACTATCAGTTAAGCTTACATATGAATCCATTATCATTTATTGCACAATGTTCGCTCTGTCATTGTTTTTATTTGTATTTGTTTATACTCTACCTAAAATGTCGTCCTCAGTAGTCATTCACCATTTTAAATTATGTACAACCTGGCAATAGCATAAATGTTACACTTAATTAAATGTATCCTATCTTACTACATATATAGACTATTAGTTAAGCTTACATATGAGTCCATTATCACTTATTGCACAATGTGTTCGCTCTTTCGTTGTTTTTATTTGTATTTGTTTATACTCTGCCTAAATTGTCATTCTTAGTAGTCATTCACCACCTGCAAATATGTAACCTAGTGTTGTAGCTTGTAATCTCAAGTGTGAATAACAGATCAGTGTCAATTCAGAGCGCTGTTAAAAATGTTGCAGGGACAAATGAATACATAGATTTGAAACTAAGGAATTGTATTTTTGCTTACACTTATTGTGATTGAATCAGAGACTTAATTCTTCTTTTATCCCAAGTAATTTTTGAATTAATAACATATCATAATGACAAAAGACCTATGTTCTGTGGCAGTCTGTTCTAATGTTTTACATTAGCACTTAGATATATGTACATTCCGATTAAGCTGTTAACCGAAAACCTAGTCCGAACAGCAAGCGCTAGTGTTGCCGCCGCTTGGCTCCGCTCGGCTTAGCTCAGCTTTCGTGGCTCAGGGTCATGGAATTGCTCAGCTTTGAAAGCAGAGCGGCCTCTAGCCTATTCGCTTCTCTGGCTACGGCTCAGAAGCCGCTCAGTCAGATGTAGCTATAGCTCTGGAATCTAAACTAAAATAGGTATACTGCAGCCCAGCTGGGCTCTCGAAAGGCGCTGTTATTGGCAATCTTACATACTTACATAATGATGTTGGGTTGATAGTAGGAGGATAATACATAGTGAAAACTTAAAAAAGGAATGCAAAGAAACCTTTAGTTTCTTCATATAGCACTTACAGTACTCATTTAAATATCTATAGATGGAAATAAGATTTATTTAATTTAAATTTGAAAGATTGATGGTACATGAGCACAATACACAAGTGAGGAAATACTGGGTATTATAATGTCACTTAAGCTGCAGCTAAGCGGACTTGTAGCTGCTCGGGAGCGCCTGGGAGCGCTTCTTAGCTGAGCTGGACCTGTCAGAGCCAGCTTTCACAGGCACTCGCTTCGCTCAGCTTAATTTCGGCTCAGTTCACCGGCTCAGCAGCTTTCGAGCGGAGCGGCGGCAACACTACGCTCAACCACGTCAAAATCTTTGAGCTCCGACCTTCGGCGCTTCGGCAGCTCGCTTAGATATTCGCTTAGGGCGCTTGCTAGTGTTGCCGCCGCTCCGCTCGAAAGCTGCTGAGCCGGTGAACTGAGCCGAAATTAAGCTGAGCGAAGCGAGTGCCTGTGAAAGCTGGCTCTGACAGGTCCAGCTCAGCTAAGAAGCGCTCCCAGGCGCTCCCGAGCAGCTACGAGTCCGCTTAGCTGCAGCTTAAGTGACATTATAATACCCAGTATTTCCTCACTTGTGTATTGTGCTCATGTACCATCAATCTTTCAAATTTAAATTAAATAAATCTTATTTCCATCTATAGATATTTAAATGAGTACTGTAAGTGCTATATGAAGAAACTAAAGGTTTCTTTGCATTCCTTTTTTAAGTTTTCACTATGTATTATCCTCCTACTATCAACCCAACATCATTATGTAAGTATGTAAGATTGCCAATAACAGCGCCTTTCGAGAGCCCAGCTGGGCTGCAGTATACCTATTTTAGTTTAGATTCCAGAGCTATAGCTACATCTGACTGAGCGGCTTCTGAGCCGTAGCCAGAGAAGCGAATAGGCTAGAGGCCGCTCTGCTTTCAAAGCTGAGCAATTCCGTGACCCTGAGCCACGAAAGCTGAGCTAAGCCGAGCGGAGCCAAGCAGCGGCAACACTAGTTGAGCGTGGTTGTCCGGCTTTCCATACTTAAGGGATGTTGCGAGATGAATCATAGTAAGCAGCGTGGATATTTCTCTCACCTATTAAGTATCAGCAGCTGAAATCGCTGGAGCCAAATGTCAATGGTCAATACTACACCATGTGCATGTGGATAACGTAGTCGGATGCCTTATCTGTAAGTAGTGAAATATGTTACATCTATAATTGAAAGTCTTCATAAAAGTGCAGTGCAGATTATTGGTCGAAGGTATCCTCGAAATCTGCAAGGTTTCCCAGCAAGAAATCGATCGAGTAATTGGTAAAAATCGACTTCCCGAGTTTAGCGACCGTAGCTCTCTTCCATATGTTGAAGCTGTGATACATGAGGTGCTGATGTACGTGCTTTCTGGCCTTCCTGTTGGTATCCAATCCATGATATCCCTTAGATGGAATACTGTAGCCCGTCTGGTGAGTAAAATACTCAATATTTATCGAAACATAGTTTTAAAAGTAAGGGGTCTCTACTGGGTGCCCCCGCAATTGCTGCACTTTATATCTTGTGTGATGCTTACATTTTGTGAAAGTTTATTGTTATTCTACATACTTGTTTCGTAACCTTCTTTCGGATCTCTATACAATTATAGTGTCCCCACCAACGCTTTCACGGCGCACGCGCCCACAAAACACCTCAAAGCCTAACTATTAGTATATGGCTACAATATTGTACAATGTTAAGAAACGGAGAACTTAGTAAAAGCGGAGATACACGGCGTCTATCATGAGAGAGGTTATGTGTACACTCCTGTAGAACTGAAGCTATAGTCTGGGTCTACGCCGATACGACTGGCATTCGGACGGCTCGGGCTGTGCTCTTGTGGGGTGGGTGGGTTTGAGCGCTTCAGGGTGTGTATGGTTGATGAAGCGGGGATTGAAGAGTGTGATGGTGTGGAGGGAGAGTTGGGCTACAGCTCGCATGACAGCGTAACGAGGATGCTTTAAAGTGGTGTCCTGTATAGTGTTATAATGCGCAAGAGGGCTTGGTAAAGGTAGAGGAAGATACAAAGTGACAGCGTCTCTCACGACGAGAGAGGTTAGTTCATCTATTGAAATATGCACCACGGAAGGTGTCCAGTGAAGGGGAAAAGGTGGTAGGATACAATTAAGGTGGACGAAGTGATAGGGAGAAGTGAATGGAGTCGCAATGCAGAAGTCGAGTCGTATGTGGGAAGGCAGACTACGGGGGAGGAGGGGAGGAGGGGAGGAAGGGAGGAGGGAAGTAATGGGTAAGGAGGAAGAAAAGTTTGATCGAGTACACGAAAATGAGGAATGTAACGAAGGAAACGAGTGTGTAGTTAAACGAGAAACGAGGAGAAGATCGAAAACTACCACTTAAAGAAAGCAACGTACCTGTCAGTCTCATGCATTATGCATCGCTCTCCCCATCTCCTGTCCAAGTTTATACCCCCACAAGTAAACCACCACACGTTTGGTTGGCCTTTAGCATCGTCTGTTTGCGGTATGATGCACACAGTGGGGATGGATCCAGGAGGGAGTAAGCAGAAAGATCTCTGTTGGGCGCGTGAGCATAGGAAGAGCTTGTGGAGGTTCAAATGTTCAATGGAGACAACGGAGGAAAGCAAATTAAGAAGAGGAAGAGGAAAGTGAACGAGATTGTAGAACGAGCGAAAATAAGACAGGGAAAGGATGTCAGAGGAATATGTAAGAAAGGGGAAATAGTAGGGGTGGGCAAGGATTGAGTGAGCGGGGAGGAGAATGGAGTGGAGGGAATATGGAAGGAGGTCAAAGAATAGATGAGCGAAGGAAGTGTGTGATCAGAAGGGAAGGGGGAAGGAGTGGAGGGACAGTAGAAGAGAATGGCGCGGAGGGAATATGGGAGGGGGCTCAGAGTAGGGGGAGCGAAAGAAGTAGGGGAAGGTAGGTGTGGGAAGGGGGAGGCGGAGGGGAGTAAAGAGTAAAAAGAAACAAAACGGCAAGATTGTAATATAGGCACGGGGGGGGGAGCGAGGAACCACCAGGAAGGTTCGAATGTGAACATACCTCAGTAGCTGTACACGCATATCCATTACCCCGGACCACCTCTGAAAGTCCATAGACGTCGAAACCACTAAGTACTCTCTCGCGTTAGCTTCTTGCCACTTATCATACACTGGGGAGGTGGAGTGGAAATATGCTACATCTGCGTAGTATTCAGACAATTATGTATACCCTCAATGAAAAACGAACGAACGTACCAGTCAGCAGTCAGTCCTCAAACTTTCCACAAGAACACCCTCTAAAGAATCATGAAACGAATCCAAGAAAGCTTACCATCTTGATTTAATTTCTATCTTCCACATAAGTCTCCTCCAACTCATTTTATACAAATGTAATATGCACCTGGCCTTCTTTGACTGTGCGAAGTGGTCAATAGCAGTCTAAAGTCTGCGTTTGGTCGGACTTGGGACTCTGTTATCGTGCATAGGAGGCTCTATGTGAAAGTGTTTGATATGATGGATGGATGCAGGGATGGAGATGTACGTTCATCAACATCGATGCTGCTGGATCATGGATGTAAACCTGGATGACGGCGGTGTGACGCTCATCGTTGTGGGAGTCAATCCCGAGTTCCGGAATCAGCGGCGGGTGTTCAACAACACAGCGGGACTTGGCAGTTGAATAATATTAAAAGAGAGGTTTTTTCCATCTACGAGATGTGATGGAGTTGTAGAGCTTTAGAGTTGTCAGATCCAACCCTCTCCTGCCTCATCCGTTCCATCCACCCATACCTGAACGTAAAGTACTCCATTCTCGATTACGACCCTCGCGGCAAACGTATCCCACCCCACTGTCCCAGAACCTGTAGTCCTTTCTTCGAGTCAACTGTTCCGCGTTGGTGATGAGTACGAACGTGAGCGGATCCAGTCTGAGCGTAGACACTAGTTTCGTGGAGTGAAGCGAGGTGTGGGCAGATGGAGTAGGGATCGTGGCCCATGGGGCTCCTCGACAGTTCCCTCGGGACTACATTACAGGCTCTACCAGATCACTCACCTCTTCAACACGTCCCTCTTTCCCTCATTCCCTACATCATCATCGAGATTTACTACACTATCCCGTCCTATTCACCCTTCCACCATTACTTCAAAACATTTCTTCTGCACTTCTGATCATCTCGGTAAACGTCTCGCTCCCCACTGCCTCAAAATTCGTTGTTCCCTCGTCGAGTTCGCAGAGTGCAGCAAGCTGTGGTGACGTGTGGCGAGTACGAGTGTGAGCGTTAGCGTGTCTAGTCTGATCATACGCGAACCATAGAATCCAATACCCTTCTTGTGTTCCTAATAACTACTGTATACGATCGCGTCACAAAGGGTGCCAATTCAATTTTCGGATTAAGGATAGGACTTGATTTTTTCCAACGTACGTAAACCTTATGGCAACCAGCTCTAGTATGAGACCTCGGACTATAAGCCATACCCAGTCCTCTTTACCCGGTTCTTCGAATCTATTTGGTTGATGCATAAAGACTAGTGGAGCGAGGCGAGGTGGGTGGCGGTTGGAGTTAGGATCATGGGGGTTCTTGAGTAGTTCTTTCGGGACTACAGGATGTACTAGATTTCTCGCCTCGACATGTCCCTTCTGATATGGAGGCTTTTAATTCGATAAGAGAACAGTTCAGTCAGGGATTACAAATCCAGTCAGAATAGCACGTACCTCGATTGATCTTGGGTTCGAGAGCTGGGGTTAAGTCCCGCGCCGCCAGCTAAAATATGTAAATACATATCTATCAAGGGAATAAAGCATCAATACAATATTATAAAGATCAGAAGAGGATACGAAGTATATAACTGACTAAGGACAAGTAATACTAGTACTGGAAGGATTCCTTTGTATAAATAAGACCTACATCTCTTGTAAGACAGCGAAAGGCGGGCACTGATGCGAAGTTGGAACTAGTGACGATAGCAAGGTGGTGATACTGCACCGACTAGCGAGCATCTATAGATAGAGAAATCAACTGGGACGATATTAGTTTATGATTGATGAACGGGCGCGCGTGCGCACGGAGATAACGCATATCATCAGCGCGGGAACCGAGCACTCGGCGCAGTTCACTGGGAATAGTCGTACGCGCCTCGCGCAGTATTGCGCGTGGAACGCATCAGCGGGGACCTGGTATCCACACATGCTGGAGTCACGGCCTGTCGTGGGTCGCTGGATAAGACAGGCACAGGTTGGGTTGTGGTATTGTCCAATAAACGCATAGGTAGTTTATCGAAAATAGGTAAGATACGTACTTTATAGTTTGATCGTGTCGCATAGTTATCATATATAAGTCTCAGTGTAGGAAGAGGACAAAGTAAGTACTGCGCGATAGCAGTATTTCCATTCCCCACAGACAGGGTAACGCAGACAGACACAGACAATCAGACAGAGACATATTTTCGAGATTGATAAGCAAGTGTAGCGCCTATAGAGTTAAAAGTAACAACATTCCATTTGCGTTAGTTTACTATTTGAATACAATTTACATTTGAACCGTTATACACCTCGAATTTACAAGACTACTGTTAAAGCACAAGTACAATTGCTAGGGATAAGGTATTATTACATTAAGTAGTACTTCCAGTCTCGTAGTTTACTTGTAATTACACAGCAGCACCATCACTTCTTCCCTCCTTCCCTCGTTCTCTGCATCGTTAGTTACTACACTATCCAGGCTCACAGCTAGCGTCCACGAGCTGACTAGACCCACTCCCGCTGGTGCTCATTGCCAACATAGGACACTTGACGCAGAGAAGGAACCACAGGATTTAAGACGGTATGGAGGAATGCATATGCTGAGTGGGTCGCAACTGGCAGAGACGGAATATCTTGCGTTCAGGTACAGGTGGAGGGAATGGAGGGTGTAATTTTTGATCAGTGAGGACAGAAGGGAGGAAGGAGAGGAAGTATGTGTTGTTGAATCATGTACATCTCCGATTAACAAACGGCGAGCGTTTAGGTACTGGTTGTTTCCAC
The DNA here is from genome assembly GCA_025738555.1 of Cyathus striatus. NCBI lineage: Eukaryota > Fungi > Basidiomycota > Agaricomycetes > Agaricales > Nidulariaceae > Cyathus > Cyathus striatus. The sequence continues at coordinate 265,128 of JAOVFP010000017.1, forward strand.
CCGCGCACAAACTTTGAGAAGTACTGCTGAAGCGTGGAAGAGGAGGAAGCGTCCTTGGATGCCTGAATTATCTCCTTCCAATGATCACGGAAAGCGAATTGCCAGACTGAGCCCCTATTATCCTCCAGGCGACACGAATGGGAGGAGAAGGGGTATATATTCCTCCAACAAGTCGCTACAGCAAGAACGAAGGCTGGAGGTACAGAGGCAAGTTGTACGGTACAGTCACACTGTAGAGGCGAGAAGGAAATAACTATCAGTCCATGAACAGAGGGAAGGAAAACATGGGATGAATTTAAGGAACGTACCATACTGAGTCCCCTGGCGATCCTATTTCCTCCGTAGCGCTCCTACCAACTTCCACGCTCCATCCTGCCCCTCTCTTCGTGCTTCGTAGTCATAGCTGCTACTTAGAAACGAGAGTGTTCTGTGAATTCGTTGTAGAACCTCGACGGAGAGTTATCGTCTACTCAGTTGTTAAGGTTACTGTTTCATGTTACGTGTCGATATGTAAGTCAGACATGGAGGGGGTGTCGGTGACTGTCATGTCGATGCTAGTTCAAAACAGCGTATGACTTCGTGAACAGGAGGAAGGGAGGAATAAACGAATGAAGGAAGATTATCGCATAGAACGAAACGTAACCTCTACCTTCCCTCTCCCAACCTTCTCTAAGTTCCAATCCGACCTATTCAAATACCCGACCAAAAATGTACATTCCACAAAGTAGTGGTGCGGTATCCTTCGGGAAGTGCTCTACGTTGCCCACACCTGAAGTCCAGGCTCTCTTCGTGCTTTACTGGGTCAGCGTGGTGGGCACTGCTTCCGACATTGTTCAACGTCAGCTAACACGCCAGTAAACTCGTATGGAGATTCTACCTGGTTGTGTATGTGGCAGTCCTATCTGGGGAAGAGTTATAGTTCTACTTCAAGTTGGGATGGACGAAGGAAAGAAGGAGCTGGAAGGCAGCAGCAATTGCAGGGAGCATTGAGAGAACCATAGAGAGGCTTACCTAGTGTTGATGCATGCGTCGACAACGGAGCGAGTACAGTGTGACCAGAGAAGAAGGGGAAATGGGAAAGGCAATGCAAATGAACCCGGACGAGGGAGGGGAAGACAACGGAAAAGAGGGAAAGAGAAATGGAACAAGAACATTGATGAATGTTACGGTAACCGATCACAAAGTGTCCTAAAAAGGCATCAGCCAATCAGGTAGCCAGAAAGCGAGACCCCGAACGCAATCCACAAATTGTCTTATAAGGAAATCCAAACCTCCCCAATGAAAAATGCCCATCCCTATTCGGAAATTCCATAAGTACTGGTTTATGAGTTCAGAATGCAAGGCCGGATACAATGGCATCGCGGGTATAAACTGTGGTCAAAACGATATTACATACACTCCCCAAAATTCGAATCTTAGTAAAACTCCTTGCAGAAGAATATAGCATACTTAGTATACATACTTAATATATTGCTTGGCCTAAGTCTCAAGGCGGCGCATGGCGCATCACTAAGTACTTACGTGAGTAGAACTAGTCACTCCTGTCTGGCGACTTTTTTGCCGTTCGCAAAATTCATCCAAATTCGACCTCAATTATTTTAAATATTGACTGAACATTTTGGCTGTCGCAAAATGTTCACTGTTGGCTAGTGCAAAATCATAGACAAATATTACATTTTGTACATATTTTGTATGAATACAAATGATTCTTTTTGTTCTAATTTTAGCTTCATCAAAATAAGTGTCAAATGTAACGTTGTGAACATATTTTGACCTCACACAAAATTTATTGTTTTGCATGACTGCAAAACCCATGTAAAATGAAACATTTTGCTTTTACTCCCAAAATAACAGAACTCCTGAACCTGTTATTTTAAGAGAAAAAGCAAAATGTTTCATTTTGCACGAGTTTTGCAGTCATGCAAAACAATAAATTTTGTGTGAGGTCAAAATATGTTCACAACGTTACATTTGACACTTATTTTGATGAAGCTAAAATTAGAACAAAAAGAATCATTTGTATTCATACAAAATATGTACAAAATGTAATATTTGTCTATGATTTTGCACTAGCCAACAGTGAACATTTTGCGACAGCCAAAATGTTCAGTCAACATTTAAAATAATTGAGGTCGAATTTGGATGAATTTTGCGAACGGCAAAAAAGTCGCCAGACAGGAGTGAGTATGTACGCCGCATGGTGGGGTACGCTGGCTCCTACTCAAAACCCTCATACAAGACTATGCCCGGTGCCGGGACCACGTATCCCTCCATATTTCTCCAAGTCCTGCAGTAATTAATCCGTATTTTTTATTCTATACCTGTGATGATTGTAGTAAGAATATCTGAATCAGTCGATTCGTTATGCGATATTTGTGCTACAATCAAGCTTTGCATGTGAATAATCATTCTACATCCCTTCAAGGGTTCAATACCTATATCAGGGCTGACAGTATTAAAACTTACAGCAATTGATAGAACAGTTATTGGCCATCTTTAATCATAACAAACAGTGGTAAGATGAGTCTTTCGGACAATATAACAAATTAAATGACGTACATAAATAACTGGTGCGCTACTGCAACCTGCGAAGTCACTGCATTCTGGGTAGTAACCGTGTACATTCCTATAAAAGGAATCAAGAGTATATCAATTTACTGCCGGTGAAAGATAACTGCAACAAATGGCAACGTTACCTACCACAGAGGACAACGTAGATCACACTACAATCGCGAAACACGACTCGAATTACAGGCACATTTCGTTGTACCAAATATATTTTGGCTAGTGTGTAGAGCAGGCGTTCCGCCTGCACTACAAAACTCGACATTTCTCGAAGTACAGCGGCCAAGTCACGTGACCACTACGTAACCGACGCATCAAACAACAGCTCGCGCATAACACGTCTTTCTTATCGTTCTCTTCACCGCTTCACTCGATCCCCTCGCTGTCTACCACCGCTAAAACCCCCAATTACGCACAAGGAAGAAGCTATCATTTATCCCACACTAAAATAGTGCAAGAAACCCCGACATCGTACCAAATTTGGCACTCCCGCAACAACCGAGCCTCCCTACCCCAAAATCTCTCTAAAAATTTTATTTCCCAGCTCGAACCGCAGCTCTGTGTCTCTCGAAAACTTACGTCTATCATACGGTCCGACATTCCCTAATTTACGTAGTAGAACTATACCCTGTTAAGTAGTTTACTCGATCTCTTTCTTTTAAAAAGCCTGTATCTACCTTATTTACCCCCCAGTGAATTTATCCCCCACTCACGAACAGATTACATTCGCCCTCAGTCTCTTATTCTATCTCATTCCATTCATCTCTAACCTTTCACCGTCTCACATTAGTTATATATCGACTTCTCACTCCTCAAACACTCTGAGGATCTACTTAGAACTCATTTCGGAGTTTTATTGCCAACGTTACGTTCCCAATCGCCTCGTTATCTTGCTAACAGCTCGTTCGGACACCTTAGGACGTCACAGGAAGAACGGACGTTCGACCGACTCGCATTTATTTTCTTTGTTTAGGTGTTAAGCGCACCTTCACCCTTACAAGTGTACCAACCCATACGATAGTTAATATAATGATGACCATTGCGCTACCAAAAAAATATTAGTAATATATATCGCATTTAATAAAAGATTATACACAGATAATATACAGATGCAAAGGGCGTGTCGGTTGTGTTGCACGTCGCGTTGAACGGTATTGTGGTGTACGTGGAGTAGGCACAAGAAGTTTGGAGTGAAAACTCTATCATAAACAACATTAGAAATAGTGAACTGATTCGTGTATTCTTGTTATATAGCGCATATACTGTAGCAGTCTTATTAGAGCAGGAGCAAAGAACGAAATTCCATATCAAGTCATACCTTGAAGCGCAAGAATAATTTGCACTGATAATAGAAGTAAAACAGATGCGATGATCAGGTATATGAACCATAATCTACACATGCTTTCAGAGAACGGTGGTTCTATCAAGATATTTAGAACTACATAAACGTTTATGCTATGGCATTAATCTAAATTTAGCCGCTCTGAGATCGAGGAAATGTACAAGGCTTACGATTGTATGGCGAGAGCGAAATAACGCAAGAAAACAAAAAAGAGAACCACCATCATCAACCACTTTCCCACGATAAAATTTGCCTCGTCGTTACCGACAACGACGAGAACGCCTATACCGTCCCTCTTCTCTCCACCAATCCTCTCTATCCTTTCTCTCCTCGCTCGTAGCTCTCGATTGACACTGGTATGCCGGCACCACCACCCCGACACGCCTCGGGGGGGCAACCTCCAGCCGCAGCACCTTCGACATCGCGTCCTCCTCGTAATATACCTACAACAAGGCCCCCATCGGTGAGCGCGAGCTCCCAGGCCCCGCTGGCTCCGACTACACGTGCTAGAACTGTTTTGGAGACACCACCGAGCCTCCAGACCACCAGAATGACGCCTGTGCAGGCGCGCGAGATCTTAGCGCATGGTACCTACCTCCCTGCTGGCCGTGAATTTGACACAAAATCAGCGGCCCTTATCCTCGAGCAAGTCGTCGAGGCTCTCCCAGTGTCTTCCAAAAGTAAGTTTGGCGACGTTTTTCGTGCAGTGGCAGTGCTACTTGACGGGGTAGCTGCTGGCTCCCTTGCCTCTATTTTGCAGGGTCATCTAGCACCGACTATTGAGAAAATGGAAGGCATTGCTACACGGCTAGAATCTGTGCAACACAAATTCGATACTACTACTCGCAAGCTTGATGCTCGCCCCCGGCTGGACAACTTGCCTCATTCAACTCCACACACCGTGATGGAGGGATCTCAGTCTTCGTACGCGTCTATTGCGGCAGCCCCGCACGCCAAAGCTATCGCAGATACCACCCGGAAGCACTGCCAGGTGAGTATTAAACTTTCCTGCCCGAACGATGACAGCCCGAATGGGCTGGGAATCTCTCCCCCGAGAATGGGTTACAAAAGCCAACCTCGCTCTTGATGCGCTGGAGCTTGAGGACGCCAGCCGCCCTGACCTTGTATCTATTATCGCGGCACGTCGGTCTGGGATTTTTATCCACTTGGAGGTCAACACTCCTGATGCATCCCGCTGGCTTAAGCAGCAACGTATACTCCATGCGTTCGGAGACTGCTTTGATAGCACCTCCAATCTGGTGCCATCCACCTTTAAACTCCTCGCTGAATTTGTGCCCACTACTTACCAGCCAGGCCCGGCCACGTCTTACACTGATCTTGAACAGATTAATGACCTCCCTTTGGGGTCGATCGTTGGAATTAAGCCTGCTCGACACCCTAGTCTATGGAAGACTGGGCAACGCTCTGCCCACTTTGTGGTGAGCGTACATGATCAGAAGTGGGCCAACCGCTTGCTGGACACAGGCCTAGTGGTTGAGGGTGCAAGGGTACGGGTCCGAAAGTTCCTACCTGAACCTTCCCGGTGTTTCCATTGTCAGAGGCTGGGTCATCTGGCACGCGAGTGTAAGGCCACCATGCCTACATGTGCTCGCTGCTCAGGAGCTCACCCTACCCAGGACTGCGAGGTGCTGGAGGGTGATCGCTCAACACACCGATGTGCTAATTGCATGGCTGACGGCCATGGGGCAGCATCACGGCTGTGTCCAGCTTTCCTTCGAAAGCTGTGGATCTTATATAATAAATCCAATGTCGCGAAATATGTAGGGTTCCCATCGGAGGACCCCTCTACATGGTGTCTTCGTGACAAGTCAGTGCCATGGGGGATTCCTGCACCGCTGTGGGCAGCTGCAGCTAAGCCTTTCTCTATTCATCATGCTGCGCCCCCGATGTCGCTCCCTCTCACTAGGGACTCCCCTATGCCCTTCTCTCTTCTCCCATCCCAGCCTATGCCTGAGGATGGTGCGGGTGCTATGCCACCTCCTTCTGGGATGCCATCTATGGGTGCTGAAGGCACTTCTGGGTTATCTCGGAAGAAAAAGGGTAAAGGTAAACAACCTCTACCTGTTGCCCCATATCTGGGCCAAGCCTCAGGCTACTCCCGAGATGTTATGTCTGGGTCTGCAAAGGAGCGTCGGGGGGGTACCTTGGATGGGTATGTCACTCGATCTGCCTCTCAGGCGAGCCACTACTCTGACCGTCCAGAGACCCAAGTGGGTCTAGAGGAGGGCGAGGTCCAGCAGCCGCAGTCCTCCTCCTGGGCAGATAATTAATGCCTGTACAACCCCCCCCAGGCCAACGTGAGCTCCGCTTCTGGCAACAAAATGTCAATGCGTCCCTTGACGGGCACCACGATATGCTTGTTACTTTGGGCAGACGAGATTATGACATCTGTGCTGTTCAAGAGCCTTACGTTGATCATAATGGCAAATCACGTTCCAATAAACATTGGACTGTAGTATACCCCTCTTCCGCTCCACCTCTGGGTCGAACGGCTCGCTCTCTTCTTTTGATTAACTCCTCTATTTCCACTGACTCGTGGTCTCCTGTTCCCGTTCCTTCTTCAGACATCACTGCTATCCGCCTCCGGGTAGCGGGGGGTCGCTCTATTTTCATCTTTAACCTCTATGTGGACTGCTCGCACAATGACTGCCTACAGGCTCTGGCCTCAACGATGCGAGAGCTCCGTGCTAGCCACCCTCCTGCTGGGGAATCCTTCCACTTCATATGGATGGGAGACTTCAACAGGCACCATCCTATGTGGGATGAAGAGCGTAACCACCACTTGTTTACCTCAGCAGCATTACGTCTTGCTGAGCCCCTTCTCTCTCTCCTTGCCCGGTATCGGATGTCCATGGCACTGCCAAAGGATATTCCCACCCTCCAGGCATTCCGCTCCAAAACCTCACCAGAGTGGACAATGTGTTCCTTAGCGATTCTCTTATGGAGGATCTGCTAGTGTGTACCACTATCCCTGCTTTGAGTCCCCCCAAAGTGGACCATTTCCCGGTGTTCACTAAATTACTGGCTTCGGCTGCTGATGCACCAGCACGCCTTCGTCGCAATTTCAAGGCAGTGGACTGGAAGAAATTCCGGGACACGTTATCTGGCGGCTGTCAGGCTTTGCACCTGCTCACGAATGCATATCTCGTGATGATTTTGACCTTTCTTTACACTCGATGACGGAGGCCATTATGTCCACCATTTCTGATGTCGTTCCGATGGCTCGGATCTCCCCACACACCAAGCGCTGGTGGAATGCGGAGCTCACCAATTTACGGAAAGAGAAGGTTCGCCTTGGGCGCGTTTCTCACCGTCATGCACATAGTCCGGGGCACCCTTCCCATGAGGAATATCGCCTCTCTCGCAACACCTATGCTGAGCGGATGCAGGAGGCTCGGGTGGCGAAATGGACTGATTATCTCGAAAAATTCACTGATTCTACTATTTGGGACATTGACAGTGTTATCTCCAACTCGGGTGTGGATGGAGGACAGACACGTCTTCCAGTTCTGGTTGTTCGTGACCCAGCTACAGGATCAATCACTTCAGCGGCTCGCACCAATGAAGAAAAGAGCGAATTGCTCTACAGCACCTTCTTTCCTCCGCAGCGCGCATCTGCTGCTGTTCATGGCAACGCTGAGTACCCACCCCCAGCTTGGCATTTTACTAATATCTCCGATGAACAGGTAGCTCGGGCTGTTGACAGGATCAATCCTGACAAAGCGACACGCTCAGACTCTGTTCCCAACCGCGCTATCAAGGAGTGTAAGGATATTCTTACCCCATATTTGGGCCCCCTTTTTCGTGCTACATTCACATTTAATTGCTACCCGGAGGATTGGGCGTGCACGGAAACATTGGTCCTCCGTAAGCCTGGCAAGCCAGACTACTCCAATCCTTCAGCCTGGAGGCCTATTGTCCTCTCTCACGGACTGGCTCGCCTGCTCAACAGCTGTGTGGCTGATGAACTCACAGTCATGTCTGAACGCTGTAATCTCCTCCCCTCTCACCACTTCGGTGGACGCCCGGGGCGGAATACTTCAGACTCATTGCAGCTGTTGGTATCATCAATAAAGGCAGCTTGGCGCCGCCAGGAAGTAGCAACGCTTCTCAGTCTGGATGTTAAAGGAGCGTTTCCCAGTGTGGCTCTGGATCGTCTCTACCATGAACTTCGACGTCATGGTATTCCTGAGCCCCTTGTGGGATGGCTACAGATGGTTCTTGAGGAACGTACTACATCCCTCTCCTTTGATGATCATCTTTCCAATCTTTTTCGACTTCTGGGCGGCCTGGATCAAGGCAGCCCCTTTTCTCCCATTTTATACATTCTTTACAACTCAGGCCTCCTGGAGATTTCGGCTGATGCTGATCTCTCTTTACTTTATCTTGATGACTCTGCTATGTTACTTACAGGCTCCACCTTCCAGGAGACCCATAGTGCCGTTGTGTCCATTATGACACGTGTAGGGGAGTGTTTGACTGGGCAGCAGAACATAACTGCGAGTTTGGGATGGATAAATTCCAGCTTTGTGACTTCACTCGTCGTCGGATGCGTGATCCTTCTCTCCGACGCTTTTTGCTCCTACTGTGAGACAGCGTAACCGCACAGTGCCTGTCCTACGCCCTCTCTTCACCTACAAGGCCGAGTCATTCACTCCCAGCCTACGGTGCGCTTTTTGGGCCTAATTCTGGACAATGAGCTTCGCTGGGGCCCGCAACGGGCAGCAGCACTAGCAAAGGGGCAAACCTGGCTACAGCGTGTTTCACGTGTGGCAAAGCCTGCCAGTGGTGTGGCAGCTTCCTGTATCCGTCGTCTCTATGTCTCTCAAGCAGTACCACGCATTTTGTATGGAGCTGAACTTTTTCTCTCTCCACCTGATCCCTGCAACCCAACCAAGGTGCCTGCGACCTTCAAGTCTCTCCATTCGATCCAGCGTAAGGCTGCCCTGCTAATCACAGGAGGCCTTCGTTCTTCGCCAGCTGATGCCCTCGATCGACTGGCAGATTTGCTTCCATTTCATCTCTTGGTAGCCAGACTCCAGCGGCAGTCTCTATTGCGCTACTGCACTCTCCCTACTACACACCCCCTGACTCACTTTGTTAACCTCGCAGCAGGCCATCGACGCCTAAAGGCCCACAACTCTCCTCTTCATCTTCTTTTGACGCCTTCCCTCTTCATCCCAAGAATATTGAGACCATCACAGTAGCACGTTTCCCTCCTTCTTGGTCTCCTCCATTTATGGTTCAGATCGCAAAGGACAGCAAGTCAGCTATCGCGCAGGACGAAGCTGACTCATCAGATATTATTATTTACACAGATGGGTCGGGCTACAAAAAGAAAATTGGAGCATCAGCAGTTCTCTATCGCCGTGGTCGCATGGTCGATAGTCTGCGGTACCAATTGGGCCGGGATACGAACTTTGTGGTCTACAATGCAGAGAGTCTTGGTCTCCTCTTAGGTGCCCGCCTCTTGTCGCTACAGCATCACTTCTCGAGTGTTACCTTTGCTGCTGACAGCCAGGCTTCTCTACAGGCTACCTTAGGCCGCTACCCTCATTCAGGACAATACATTACAGACGAACTTGTACGCTCACTCTCTGCAAAGTCACTAAAAGATGTCCGCATCTGCCTCCGCTGGGTCCCAGGCCACCACGATGTTGCAGGAAATGAGGCAGCAGATGTGGAAGCGAAGGCAGCAGCTGTGAACGGCTCAGACCCTCGCACTGCCATCTTTCGACCCTTCCAACACCAACTCCCCGCTACGAAATCTGCTCTTCGCGCAAACCATCGGCGACGACTTCGGGAAGCTTCCCAGACCGTTTGGAAAGCCTCCCCGAGTCACGCACGAATCAGCCGCAATATCCCATCGAAGCCTGCTAAATATTTCTCCTCCCTCCTTCTCTCCCTTCCACGCAAGCTAACTAGTCTCCTCACACAGTTAGTGATCGGACACATCTCTTTGAACAAACACCTCCACCGCATTGGAAAGTCAGCCTCCCCACTTTGCAAGAAGTGTAGGCTACGTGTTCACGAGACTGTGGATCACTACCTACTTCACTGCCCAGCCTACCGCAACCTACGACGCTCTCTTACAACAGATTGTGCCCCCCGTGGCCAAAGACTATCCCTCAACCGGATTCTGTCAGATGCCGAACACATCCCCGCGCTCATCACATTCATCAACTCCTCTGGACGCCTCTATCAAGTTTTCGGCACTATTCCTGCCTGGAGCCCCCTGGAGATTGAGAACCATCGATGAAGTCAGAAATAGGACACAGTACCAACCTCGTACTCGCAATTATACATGCCACTGGCGCAGGCTCTGCCTGCTCATCACTAGGGTTCACGCCTGCATCACAGGGTCCCTCATACATTAACCTCCTGGTGCTCCCCCTGCGGGGGTAGTATCCCCGAGTCCACCCCCATTATCTCGCTGCCGAATTTTTCACCTCATATGATACATTTACTTTACCATTACAATACATTACAAATGTAGTAACTGCCCTCAAGCTGCCCAGCACTGTCGTGACATATGGCCTGCCACTACCGACAATAAACTTTGGATTAAAAAAAAAAAAAAAAAAAAAAAAAAAAAAAAAAAAAAAACGCAAGAAAACGTATGTCCATTTGATATAGTTCATTGGTTTTCTGAAAAACCGATCGTAAGATAAAGAAGACGCGCAGAAGGCTAATCTACATACTTCCAGATCAGGCTGTACTCATCTTGCAGAGTTAAAAGAAATTCCCATCCCAGTAACGACGCTGCACAGACTATAGACACCTCATTAACCCATGCTATTCACCTAGGGTAAGTATTAGTTCACTCTTGTGGAATAATTTTGGATAGTAATGGTCGATATATCATGTTGCAACATTTTATCGACAATTAGCCGACTAACTTAAGACGGTCCCCGAAATTCAGATTTATAACTTGTATATATAGCTAGTTGAAGAGTGCCGGTTTACGTTAGGTCAAAATGTTACAAGATGTTAACGGCTGAATGACAAGATAAATTCAATATAAAATTACAAAACTCACGATACTTTATCCCTGCAGCTTGCAAGTGCCAAGCCAAGTGGATATCAATTGCATATACAGGATTTGATCGCTCAGTTGGACACCAAAACTTAATGGCCAAACTTTTTCTGTTTCACGCACTCTCTTGACTATTTCTTTATATCATTAGGTGGTATATCGTTAATTCTACACTTTTCTGAATTTTGGGGATATTCTATGGTGAGGAAAAGAATACAGACCACATTCTCTTAAATTAAGCCAAAAATAGCTGCACTACTCATTTGTACACCTTCGCTTAAGCGGCATTATGCGTGGGAAACGGCAATAAAACTCGGCGCTGATTAACTCTGGATTAACGTGCGAAAGGCCACCATTTCTGAAAATGAGATCCACAAGTTTCTATACCACTCAAATTTTGGTTTCTTTGGGTCATTTTAAGCCTAAAATGGTGGATAGACATGATATAATAGTATTTACAGTATTATTTGTGCAATTATCCCTATAAAAATCATAACTCCGTCAGTTTTGACAATTTCAAGAGTCTAGACGTTTTATTCCCATCATGAATACACGCATTTTGGCTAAAGGAATAAGGAGAAACTTTTTTCTCACGGTGCCATGTAAGTTGCACAAAAGTAGTGGTGACTAAGCGCATGGCACCATACATTACGATCACTTATCTTGTGGGCTCTTGTAGACCCAGGCTGGACCCAGGGACCCGAACCCCGTGGCGTGCTAATTAATTGAGATTGGCGAAGCGTCATCGATATCTCGATACTTATGTACTATTACATTATTACTTGAGCAAGGATGCCGGTTATGGGCATATCCGGCATCCGGTGGGCCTCCAGCTGAGCAAGGTCTCAACCACAAGTCATCTGGCCGCGTCGCTAATCTTCCATTCAACTTTAATTGAACGGAGGACTTGTGACCGCGACTTTCAGTCGCCACTAGCCTACTCTCGAGTCTCCTCTTCTTTGAAGTTTGTAAATCTCCATATTCATCCTCTATTTTCACTTTTAGATACCAGCTGCGAATATTGAATTTTTGATTCGTCCTTTATGTTTAGTAAGTACTTACATATTAAAATAAAATAATATATGTATTTTAAAACCATACGTAAACATTCATAACTTATTCTATATCCACGATAGTTGTAAGAAGAATATCTGAGTTAGTTTCAGAGTCATGCCAATCTTGTCCTACAGTCAGATTTTGCATGGTAATAATCATTCTGCATCCCTTCATGGATTAAATATATGTATTGTAAGGTGAAACATAATGAAGACTTACTGCAATTGATAGAATGGTTATCGGCCATCTTTACTCGCAATAACAGAATAAGCTTCCTCTTTCGTATAACATAATATCTGGGTCACGTACATAAACATCTTATGTGCTTTTGAAACCTGCGACGTCACCGCCACAGAGGTAGGAAACATGTACATACCTGTGGGGAGAATCAGTACCGTCGATTTCTATTCATGGGGACAACTGAATATAAGGTGCAGTTCCGCTTACGACAGACAACGAGATAGATAAGACCGCCGTTACGCAGCACAGCTTGAAAAACAGGAACATGTTGTAGCCGGTGTGATTTAGCTAATGTAGTAACCCATATGACTGTCAGCAAAATTATGACCGTTGCACTACCGAATAGCTGTCAGTATATATGGCCTATAGCTTACTTATTTGGAGTGATAACGCACAGGTAGTACACCGCCGAAGATGGAGCGCCGGCTGCGTTACATGCGGCATCGAAGGGTATCGTAGTATATGTAGGGTAGGCACAAGCAGTTGCCAATGAAATCTCTGTCATGAACAACGTTATGAATACCGCACTGATTCGTGAATCTTTACTATATAACGCATACACTGCAACAGCCTAGTAGTCAGAGAAAGTACTAAGAATGTAAATAACATACCACACCTTGAAGAGCAAGAATTATTTGTACTACTAACAGAAGCAAAGATGAAGCGATGATGAGGTATAGGAACCATAATCTACAGGCCTCTTGATGGAATGGCAATTCGGTTAACAAATTCAGAACTATATGAACGTTTACACTGTGTGATATATTGAGCTTCAATCGTTATCTAGGTGGAGGGAAGGTGTAAAAACCTTACAGTTGTACTGTTAGGGAAAAATAACGCAAGAATAAGTATGTCCATTTGATATAGTTCATTGGCTTCCTGTGTGAACCGATAATAAGACGAACGAGTAAATGAGGTTGATTTACGTACTTCCAGATCAAACTATGCTCATATTTCAAAGTCAAAAGAAACTCCCATACGAGTAGCGTCGCTGCGCCGACTATCGAGGCAAAAACACTTTAGCAATTCATGTTATTCACAATTCTTAATCTCGCTGCGGTCGGCTAACGCCATACCTTCGGTCTATGGTGCCATTTTGGGTGAGAAATATCAGGTGACTTTTCCTTGTACAAAAGTTGTGGTGACTAAGTGACTTGCACCATAGTTTGAGGGGCTCAGGCATGAAGAAGCGAGATTAGATCATTAAGCACTCTGATGCGCCCTTCAATTTTCACGCGGCGTGCGGGAGCGTCTGTGTACCATATTTTCGACGTGCTTTAATTTTTAACCATACTTACTGGTACCATACGTGCATGTTCGACGCACACATACGGATTAGATCCCCTCTGATATTTCAATATGAAAATGATTTTTTATCACCCAACCAACACCAATACCTGCGCCTGACCAAACCAAAAGTGCTTGCGTGTGATGCATGTGATGCATGTAATCATTTGATGCCGCATGCGAGCCTAGTGCTCTGACGCTGTCAATAATTGTAGCCTATGGTGCCATTGCAATGACTCTTGATACTGCAGGATTAATAAAACGCGTGAAACATAAAACGACAAATGTAAAAAATTCCCACTACCTTTTAAGGCAGTTGGGTTATAGGGTCCTTTGGATTTCCCTATAAGTCAATTTGTGGATGCGATCGGGATCTCACTTTCTGGCAATATGATTGGCTGAAGACTTTTATACGCTGTGTTTGGCTTACTTAAGTTATTTACTCTTATCCTTCTCAGCTTCGTTGCCGTTCATCTCCCCTCGAGACCCTTCTCTTCAACTCCTCCTAGTCAAGTCCTTGAGTTCTTCAACACAACTGCAGCCAAGTTCCACTGTCGTTTTTCCAATCATTTTCTTATATGACCATGCTCCTTTACTCTTCTCGACTACCCTTCCCTGCTATTCAACGGGCATGACACCAAACACGCACACATCTGCTACCTAGCACTCGAGTTGGGCACACAAGCGATCAAAAGAATAATGCATATGTCCTGCCCATTCCGGATCCCGTGCGTTACACAGATTTGAGAGGGATAACTAGCTACCTTGCTGGGGAACAGGCCGATGGAGCGCTGGTGGGACTGCGATAGGATCGAAAAAGAGGATACGCTGTCGTTGAAGATTTGTTGGCTAGTTTACTCTCACATGCAGAGTATTTGGATTCTCGTGAGAAAAATACTGCATTGTGGCAAAATGTTAACTTTTCACTGTTAAGTGCAGTTGGCTGGGCTGCCACACATATATGATCTTCTCGTTTCATGTCCTAATGTTAACTCAAAGCTTTTGTCCGTATTTGTATGTGGATGGTGGAGACGTACAGGAATGTTGAATGTAAATTCATGTATATACTATATTTAATAGTACAGAGCTGTGGTTACATGAACTAAAATAATACAACATGCTGAGAAACCTACCCACAGCTATGAAAGTGTAGTGTAAATATACAAAAAAAATTATGATTCGGCACTGTACATATATACAATGTAAATAAAAATGGAGCCACAATTTTACAACACTCAGTGCCACATTGATTGCTTGTTCAAGTAAGAGTATATAACAAGATTACTTACACACAAACTCTCCTAAGGTAGTGGCCATCAGTAAATTCGTGAAGGTCTGATATAGCCGTACGTTTCTCACGCGCTCAATAGAAGATGTTGAAATGGTTACAAGTAGTTATACGGCGTTATAATGGTACTGACATAGTAAATAAAAATCATAATCTGACTAACATATTTTACTCTGTGTATCAACAGTTGTAAGTTTTAATTAAAGTCAAATACAGCGTACAATGTGTTGCTATGTTATCGGTATATTGTACTTTGCTCGTGAGTCCTTAGAGTTGGGCACCAAGAAAATTCCGTGCACGCTCAATTATGAGCGTGAGTTGAGCGTGCACGTTCAGGGTCTGAGCGTGATAATGGCGACCCTGAGCGTGAAGTATTGTATCTTGAGCGTGAAGAAATCCTACATGAGCGTGAAGATAATATCTTATAAATTGACGTAGTTCTGTATTGTACTGTATTAAAAATGTGTAAATATAACTATCCACGCTCACATTAATATTCGGTTTGAGTGTCCGTAAGCGTGAATGGTAATGCCTATCATGCTCACGCTCAAACTCGATTAAATTGAGCGTGAGCGTGAACAATGCATATGGAATTTACATTTACACTCACTCTACAGCAAATATAGCCGCTGTGAGCGTGAATATACATGTACTAATCTGTATTCACGCTCACGCTCGATTTAATTAAGTTTGAGCGTGAGCGTGATATGATTACCTATCACGCTCACTCTACATAACTGTACAGTGAGTGTGTATATAAAGTAAATATTTACGACGCACGTTCATGTAATACATCCTTTTAAATTGAGCATGAACATGTATAGACATTGTATTCACGTTCACGTTCACTTCGCACTCACAGTCGGGGTGGTTTTGGTTTCCTGTTATTTAAGCATAAGCTTGCATATCGATATGATATTCATGCCGCACTTAATTTAAACAAGGTTGAGTGTGAGCGTGATATGTGTTTACCTTCACGCTCACATGCATTTCTTCCTTCCCGCTCACGCATATTTACCATCACTTGTGCGTGAGTGTGAACATAAACCAATTTTATATTCAAGTTACTAAGTAGTTGATTTTTAGTGAGTGTGATAAGTATTTACTTTCACGCTCAGTCATATTTTCAGTGACTTGAGCATGGGCGTGAGTTAAATACAATTAGACTTACATAGTATGTATATACGCTCATAGTAAATCTCTATATTTCGATCCACGCTCACATTTATTGTGGTTTTAAACTATAATTTGAGCGTGAGCATGATGAGATTCCTATTCACGCTCACGCATATCTACCGTAAATATTTACATGAGTGTTATATTCAAAATCATGCTTGACTTAATCAAATTTAGGCATGAGTGTGATAAGAATTTCTATTCACGCTCATGCTTATTTCATTTTATTTGAGCGTGAGCCTAGCATGACTATATGTTTCAAGTTCAAGTTCATTCATATCTCCTTTCGCTTGAGCGTGAGCATGATTATTATTATTATTATTCACACTCATACTGACTTCCTATAACTTGAGATTAACTCTGTGAGTATGAATATTTAACCTGCTCATTAAATTGAAGCAGGCAGAAAATTCCGTGCACGCTCAGGGTCATATACTTGAGCGTGAATAATATTTAAGTGAGCGTGAAGTAATATAAAATTGAGTGAGAAGCTATATGTTGTCATCAACATAATCATAAAGATATACTGTAGCATGTCCTCCTTATAGTCTATCCTAAAAGAATTAGATATCATACACCCAGTTTAAGCATGAACCTGATAGATATTTCTATTCACGCTCATGCATATTTACAATAAATTGTGCGTGAGTGTTATATTCACGCCCGCACTCGATTTTCTTGAGTTTGAGCATGAGTGTGGTAGGAATATTTATCACGCTCATGCATATTTACTGCTGCTTGCATAGTATAGCGTGTGCGTGAGTATTATATTCACACTCACGCTCGATTTACTTGAGTTTGAGCATGAGCGTGTTAGGTATCCCTATTCACGTTCATGCATATTTCCAGTAACTAGAGTGTGAGCGTGAATAAAGAATATATATATATACGTGTTTACTTTCAATTTAAACAAGTTTGGAAGTGAGCAGGAAATGATGAGCGTGGATATTCTATGTGAGTGTGAATAAAAGGGCTATCATAAATCAACTTCTCTTACATTAATTACTTGGTTTACTATTGCATGTATCTAGAGAGTATATCAAATAACTTATAAGTAGCACTGACTAACGGAATGGGATAGATCATGTAAGCATGAATATAATACCCTATATGTACATTCACGTTCATACTCTATTAATCATGAGCGTGATATGTCAATGATATGCACTGCTAAACCGCATATCATTTAAATTGAGATAAGCGTGAGTGTGAATAGATTACCCTGTTCACGCTCATACTCACGGTCAAATTCATCATAATTGAGAGTGAGCGTGCAGTGCGTGAAGTGAATACTTATTCATGCTCACACATAAGTATTACAGTTTACACCTGAATTGAAGTGTCGGTGTGTCCATTGTACTTAGTAGTACTTACTACTTCACTCATGTGTAAGTTAAGTCAAAATATAAATATATTATTTAATCTTATAAAAATGAATACTCACATCATGAGCGTGAAGTAAAGACCTTGAGCATGAATTGACAGACCTTGAGTGTGAAAACTCAGACCCTGTGCATGAAAGTATGGACCCTGTGCGTGAGATGTCGACCCTGAGCGTGAAATACAATCTTGAGCGTGATGTGAGCGTGCACACTCAATGCACGCTCACACCTTGAGCGTGAAAAATGAGCGTGCACGTACAAGTTTGAGCGTGAAATATAAAATTTATTCTTCAATATCTGACATTCCATCTCGCTTAAAAACCTTACTTGCAGTAACAATAAGACTACAGGAGTACAAAACAAGTATATATACTTAATTTACATTGTGTTTTGACCCGAAAATAGGCCATTTACTACTAATATATATACCTTGAGCGTGAAAATTTGGCCTTGAGCGTGCACGGTAAAAACTACGTGCCCCTTAGAGTTCTATAGTATATGTCATTGTACAGCGGAGACAACAGTCCCTAACATGGCTTTGGAACGAATTTCACTGCTTCTTCGACTCAGTCTCACCCCACTATGGTATCATGTAAGATAAGAAACAAATCCATACAAAAGAGTAAGTATGTTTTGTTTAAGGCAGGACTTGGGCGGCAAGTGGTCCTGGAGTTGAACATTGAGACCTTGAGAGCGCGCTTCATGGGAAATGCCAGTTCCGGCGGGGACGTAAACAAGCACAAATGCACTCTCGTCAACTTGGTCAAAATTCCTTTCGATGCGGACGACTGGTTCGCGTTCAGTCACTAAACTCAATAGCTGCTAGTTACGCTGGAGGCCGTGTCACAGCAAACCTGATCCCCTTAATATGTCACCTAATGAATCACATCTAGCCTATTGACTATTTGGCTATAGGCCTGGATTGCATCTAGAGACCATCGAGTTATCTGGACGCCGATTCGAGTCCTTCGGAACACACACTGCCCATGCATATATTTTATGTCTAGCCAGTCGGGAACATCAAGCACCAACCCAGCATAAAATGAGCAACATCCCCTGCCTTTTCACTATGTTTCGGCTCTCATGATCATCACTCTTCAAAATGTCAGTGAGCTAACATACTAATAGTGTAGAGCAGGCTTTCTGCCTGCACGGTAGAATAGACGTTCTGACGTGTTCCGATATAATCATGTGACCTTCACATCAAACGCGTCAACACGTCTGCCATTGAATCGTCCTGAACGCATCTCAACGCTGTCAGCATCGGACTGAATCTGCCTAACTCTAAAACCTCCGACACTACGGACGTATGACTCGGATACTCCAATAAGAGTTGTGAAGCAACGGACTGCGATACGCATGCACAAGATAGCAAGTTTCATCCGGGCATCGATCACACCACATTGCCTGGACCAACAACTCTACAATTGCTCTCCCCTCTCTATCGCTTCAAGACTTCTCTACAATTATTTTTCATTCCTGCAGTCTTACACTCCTTGAAACCGTAGTCAAGTTCCTATCACCTCCTTGGGCTTAATAAAATTTTATTCACTCCTTTTAGGTATATTTCCTTCCCTTTTTCTTATTTAAACCATGTATCTAGGTCTATCGTACTTTAGTGAATTTCACCCCTCGTTTCTACCTCTCACACTCTCTCGTTCTGTCTCTCATTCGTTGTCTCTCTTTCTGTCTTTCGTTGCGCCGTTAAATCTTTCATATACGTCGCTGACACACTCTTTTTATTCTACCTTAGAACCTTAAGGTTAGACGGACGTGCTAACCGCTCGCATTCTTTGTCGAGGAACCTTCAACAACACTTCGTCCTCTTCAATAGGTGTCGTGCTATTGAATTCTAGTACTCTATTCAACTGGAAAAAGGTGAGTTGATTGACATTCTAGTTCATACATTACTAACTTTATCGTTGAATAGGCTAGGGGTACCGAAGCCTATCATTTTCAAAACCCATATGAGTACGAGTATCATCCTCTCTCTCGGATCTCCGTTCATCTGCTAATTTTTATCTTGTAGTAGTAGCTCATATTGCTCAAGTTTGCTTCCAAATCACATTTGGAGAGGGGCTGTAGGAAATAGAGGCTTGAGGTTGGCCACTTTGACTCGGAGTTTGGTAGTAGTCCCATGCCTGTAGAATATATGTAATCAAATATAATGATTTTCAGTGTTATCTCTCCTTGAAACCTTGAAATAAAAATACACCTACATTAGCAAATTATATGATTGTTATGCTTGTCCTCGAAGATGAATATGTGCTCATAATTGTGGTCCGATCTCGTGTCTCTCTCATCTTGTTGGCGTTATGTTACGATCCCCTCATGATTGTCTATAATATGTACGAAGGTGCACGAAGCTACTGTACAAATGACGGAATTTGGTGCGGCCACACATGGCTGCATCCTGCAGCATCATATGGCTGTAAGGTAATGTCAACATATACCACTTATGGCAAGTTATACTGTATGATGCGGTCGCACAATATTCTCCAGAATTTAGTGATGTGGGCAATGCCACTTGTCGGCCTTAATTCTTTATCTGAGATAAGAAGTGATGGATTCTTTTCACAGCGCTGTAAGCTGCTGTTCTTGTATCACCATGACTTGCTATAACCATATTAATGTGAACTTCGACATCCTGTAAACAAATTTATTTGCCACTGTATCATCCGCATTTTGTACGATGGGTTTATCAGTTCAAATTACTGAAGTTTAAACATATTTTTGTCCTTCGTTGGTCCTTCGACATAAATATTTTGTAAATTACTAGCACTTATCTTGAACATATCTGTATTAAATATTAAATACTAAAATCATTACGAGAGCATTATCATTATCATCAAACTATGGTGTACATACACATATGTCTTGTGATGCGGTGCTCTACTACTACATACCAAGACCAAACATTTTTAATACAGTATAATGCTAGGTCTAGCTAAATGTATTGTATATTTATGTGGGATTTCGTATCTCGTCAGAGGGGGAATCAAGGCTGGATACTAGCCAATGCGCTCGCCGCCGCGACGCAGTGCGCAAGATACGCATGTGTTACGTCAGGCAATACTGTAAAATTTATATATTATCTACGGTAGTTTACAATACATCGTGATGTATGGCTGCTGTAAATTACCGTAGGTTACCAGAATGGAAGAGCTGATTCTCACGTCTCTAGGGAAGCTGATACATGAGGCAGTCCATGGCAACATGTTAGTCAGACAATGAGGTGCAGCTGCATCCCGCCATCATCCCGCCATCAACTTCCAATGCCATGCCTTATGCAGCAGTCTGCTTAAGTACTTCTTTCATTTAATCAATTGTCCCAATAAAATTAATTAACGGAAGAAGCCACATCCCGATATCAATCTAAACCTTCGCGCACTGGCTAATGGCCACAACCATCCGCATAAATACAGGTTCCTTGGGCATTATTACACCGAAATGTACATGAAAATTTCCAGTTTAGTTAATTCTGCTGTTTACTACCTAGGTAATATCTATATATATATATATAATTTTATAGATTACTTGCTATTACAACTGGTTTTTGTTTTTATTTCTGTAAAAGATCACATTTGTGGAAAACCAGGTGCAGAATTTGTTTGTAGGCTTGTATGTAAATCAAGTATGCATAACAAAGCACAAGCTTCTTAATATTTGAAGCTTATAAATGTATACAAATGTCTTTGTCAAGTAAATTGGACGCCATCCAGTCATATAAATGGTTGCAATCTAAAGGTACAGTTGGTTGAATTCTAAAGGCTTATACATTTTCGTCAGACCAAAACTATAAGTTGTGGAAAACTGGATTTATAACAGTACATTTATTATTATATCATAAAGTATAGGTATGATTCATTGAATTTATGTCACATTTCTCAGCAGGAGAGCACTGAATTGCTATTTTATTTTATTTCCTAAATCTCCATATGTTACGGCCGCATCGGTACGATCGTACCGATGTGAAAGGATTATGTAATCACGCTTTTCGGATCCCGACGCAGCAGGCGTTCAGGCATCAATCGGGCATGTTACAGTACTCCTCGGACGCTTTGGATCGAGACGAACAGATTGCGTACAAAGGTGTTCACATTAAGTATACAACTACTATGGATATTTCGGAAATTGGAAAACATACGAAAAATACACACTAAAAATGTGGCGTGAAAGTGGCCTATTCAGTTTTGATGAAGTAGAAATGTATTTATAGAAATTAGGAAAATGCGGAAAACATATGAGAACATAAGGAAGAACATAAAGAAAACATGCAATATGATATCTGAAGCAAAGGCTTCGAAAGATGCAGAAAAGAAGCGGATCGCAACACACAATTCATTAATGTCAACATGAAACACTTTGAAAACACCCTGATATCATATCTCCGCGGTGAAACAAATTCATGCATTGTAAGTATCTGAATTTGGAAGTGTCGGTATTACCATTCCCGCCGTCAGCCGCCGTCACGCTCAAAAGGTGACGATGAGATCTACAACAGCATTATAGTATATACATCCTAGATGTCAGTTACATTTGTTGAGTAGTTCAAAGTTGTAATTGCAATACATTATTTAGTATTACTTTTTCCCCTTGTAATTTACCGTGTCCATACATCACGTTTGAGTTCTAATTACAGTACATAATATATTACAACCACGCCATCAGGTGGTTACGTAAGTGCGGGCGTGATACCTCGGCACCGCAAACAGATTTGAGATTGTACACGTAACGTAGGAGCAGGCGCGAAGAGAAGAAATAACACAAAGTGAATGAATGTGAATGATAAAGTGAAAGGGATGTAGAGAGAAAAGCGAGGAAAGGAAAGGAGCTAGAGGAACGGAGTGGAAAATGTAAACTGGTCAACTGGCTAGTGAGTAACTTAACTAGATGTATGCTGTGGTAAGGGTTGGGTGGGTAACGCAAAACGTGCAATGAAGGAGACACTATCGAAGCTGGAGCAGGTAGAAGAAAAGGTTAGCTAGAGGCTGAGAGACTTCGAAGTGACAACCTAGTGCCGGAGGAAAAAAGGACTCGATAATTGAATCCTGATTTCCCCTCTTATTGCTTGAACACTGGCAATTCAAAACTCCTAATTCAGAAATAGAATTACCGACGAGCCAATTGAGAAGAGGTCTCAAAAATTGAGTTGAAGGTCGACATACCGATGACTCGACCGATTGTGTCAGCCACCCGTGAAGTGGCACCTGAAAGGCGCTTCATCTTCACGGCCCATGCAATTAAGTGCTCCCACTCCTCTATTGGCCTAACGCAAGTTAGTAACTTGAACTCCAATAAATTGTCGGCTCCTGTTCAGAACCAAAGTTTTTGTTTTCATTCTCGTATAGACCCAACAATAACTGAGTACATACTGCAGTTCAAGACATAGGCTTGCACTGGACCAATTATCGAGTAGCAGTAGTTTTTCACGTGATCCATGAAGTCTGAATGACTTCATGGTCAAGTGTCGCACATGGATCTCAATTGGGTGAGTCAACATCACTCTGCCTCAGCTCATGAGGTAGAATTGGCTTAACCTCCACATCATTGTAAGGGTAAGTGCGGTTGTCGATGTGTAGACTTGAGTTTATTTGCGAGCACGGTTGCGTCCGTCAACCGTTGCGCTTCGTCGATTTGAGTTTGAGTTGTGCTTGTTGATACGAGATGATAGTTGTAGTTTTTGAAGACTTGATAGAACTACAACCAAGAGAGAGATATAAGCAACCAGAGTGAATACGATAAGCTTTGGGAATAGAACTGATTAAGGGCTGCTCAATCCTAGAGCCACTGACCCTTAACACGACTGGATGAGGATAGGAGTAGATGCAATGGGGTGTATTTCACTGAGGAAAGAGTAGCTAGCTACAGAGGGGTTTATATATGTAAATATCTAAGTGAGTCATAAAAAATTTAAGTAGTAAACTATAGTAAAGAAAGACATAGCTTTGAGGAGATGCGTGCGGCAACGCGTGTTAAGTGTTGTCGCTTTTCTTGCCGTTGTCGATTGCTGTGTCCGATCCGTGAGTGTTGTCCGAACCGAATCGGGATGTTTGCTTTCGGGGTTGTTTGGTTCTGAGGGTGATGGTTGGTCCGGCACGTGACTTGTTGGTTTCGGAACGCGTCGACTTTGGTGGAAAATCTTTTGTATTCTTCTGACGTCATCGTTCTCCTTCTTCGATCTGCCTTGTTCGGCATGCGCGCACAACGGTCTAGTACGTGTTGCTATTGTATTGTTATTAAGTTTCTGACGTGAGCTATGTATTATAGGTGATTTCATACGTAGGCCACTGTCAGGCCTTACATCATCATATTCAGCTTCAGTATGGATCATATTTCCTTATGGGTAGATGACTCCACCCACTGGGTTCAAGGAGGATTGCAGTGATTTGACATTCTGCATCTCCCATCCTCCTGCACCAGACAGGTATTTAACGACACTCCAATTGTTTTCGCATCTACATCTTTATCCAGTGGTATACTCCCAGACGGTGCATTCGCACCAATGAGGTACCTCCCATCTAGCTACCTCCACGTAAACTTGGAGTCTTTCTGCGCCTACGCGTGATCAGGGAAGTGCGAAGCGAAGACTTGCCAGTCGGTATACTCGGATAATTGTGCGCTCAGGATCGGTACTTGAACAAATAGATTATCCCCATGATCATCTCGGGCGTCGATGAGGAGGACTGAGAATCTAGCTTGGCCAGGCGCGCTGCGAGTGGACCGCCTCCTGGACCTGATCCTATGACGACGTAGTCGTGCGTTTGCGTTGTCTGTAGTACTGGTGGCATATTTTATAGCGCTACTTCTACAAAATAGCGAGCCGGGGAGACCAATAAACTCACCGCGCAAACGAAAAGAGCAGAAGTAACTGGAGGTACGCCACCTTCGATACGTTCAGCTTGTGCTTCATAATTCAAGACATAGGGTGTAGTATACAACATGAACCGTTCAACTATCTCACTTTTATACCATCGTTTTAATTCATGCGTAGAGCGTTCATCATAGCTTAATTGAACTTCGGTCATTGCGCGGTACCGTACATATATCTAGAACTCTCATCGTTTGAGGCAACGTAGAACTCGTATTCTTCAAAAGTTTCGTGTGGCATTTATTGCCATTTCATAGATGTGATCCTTCGCATTGAAAACACTGGTTTGAATTCAAACTGTACAGTGTACTATACATTTCTCCCTATTCCGTGGTCAGTGGTCATCAGTGCCGCCTTTTCAGCGCAATCAGCATGTGGATATTTGAAGCGGCGGCGCTAGTCTATACCGGAAATAGTATATGCGTTTTGTGATGTCAACGCACGGCCTTGCATGTGAATGAGGAAACTTCGACGTATGCCTTCATGTTTCGAACCCCGCGATGGAGGGAATTCGTAGATGCTCGTTAGGATGAGTTTTGGCTTGCATATATGCATCTGAAATACGGGTGTAGGCGTTGGGTCATTTGCATGCAAATTGAAATACAACCTACAAGCATCCAGAGTCAAATAAATGGAGTCGCACCGAGAAAAAGTGTCAATGGGGAAGAGGCAACGGAAGAGGCGAAGAGCAGAAAAAATGAAACCAATGCTGAGTCAAACACTTGACAAACCGGAAAGAAGCGGAGCGAGAGCACCCGAAGCCTTTGGTAAACATCATCAAACATCCCCAACCCAAAAATCATCAAGACCGCTCATTGGCTCACCTTCCGTCCCAACCGTCCCCTCCCAAAATCCACAACTCGTCTTTCTCATCAAAGTCACGCCTCGTACCCAAATGAGTCCAAAGAATGCGTCGATCCCAGTAAATGACTCGACCCCATTGCAAATCACTTCCATTATAGGTTACGGTTTCATGAAAGCTTCAGCTTGCATCACTCCGTACCATGTCCGTATCGGCGTGCTGAGTGGTCGCATAGAGCTGAGCTCGTGATGACTTTCACGCTTTGAACTTCGTATATAAAGGCAAGTACTCAGTGCTACAGACTACATTCCAAATCACTAAACTACAATGACTTCTATTCCAGAAACTAACTTGGCTGTAGTCATCCAGCCAGATCGTTCGTTCGCTGTTGAACGCATTCCTGTTCTTAAACCCGGTCCTGGGGAAGTACTTGTGAAAGTACACGCTGTCGCGCAAAATCCCTCGGAATGTACGTATTTGTTCTCTCTCTATAGTTTTCTGGCTTACGTCAATTTGTGACAGGGCGAGCAAACACATACTCCTTCGTGAAAGCAGGAACAGTCACAGGCTCAGACGTTGCCGGTGAAACCGTCGCAATAGGAGAAGGCAACCACGAAGAAGAATTCGCAATCGGCGATCGCGTTCGTATCGCTCCTTATGTCCTATCTACCACGTCCTGACATATTTATAAACAGGTAGCGGCCTTCGTCCAAGGAGCATTCACCCCGCGTTACGCCGCATTCCGCGAATACACAGTCCTCAAATCATCTCCCCTCCTCCGCATCCCACAAAACATAAGCTATGAAGAAGCATCCTCTATCCCTCTCACAGCAAGCACCACAGTTCTAGGCCTCGCCCGCCTCTTCAACTTTCCCGATCTTCCACCTCTCGGAAGGTCAATTCTCATCTGGGGAGGATCATGTGCGTTCTTCTATCAATTCATTAAGTCTATCTATCGTGCTAATAAATATATCAGCTTCTCTGGGATTTTACGCAATCCAACTCGCGCGCCTAGTCAATCTCCATGTAATCACCACCGCATCGCCGAAGAACTTCGAAGCGGTCAAAGAGCACGGTGCACATAGTGTGATTAACTACCGCGCCTCGGACGTAGTCGAACAAATCCGTAAAGCGAGCCCACACGGAGACGGGGTAGACTACGTCCTCGATGCGCTTTCCGAACCTTACACCATCGTGCCCGCCGCCGCAGCTTTACGGCCCGCCGGGTCCAATAAAGTCGCTGCGATGATTCCTGTTGCAGAGGAGAATAGGAAAGATGGAGTAGAGTATCATTTCGTGTTTATGGGCACTATGTTAGGTGAAGATGCTCAATTGGGTGATATTTATTTCCCGGTACGTATTTTCCTCCTTTTGTTTGATTCTCAATCTCATGAGTTGCTAGCACAACTACCACGACTACGAACTTGCCAAACAGTTCTTCAAGCTCATCAGTCGGTGGCTTGAGAATGGGAAGTTTAAGCCTAACCCAATTACTGTTCGTCCTGGTGGGCTGTATGGAATTCCTGAGGGGATTCAGTATATGATTGATGGGAAGGTGTCTGGGACGAAGTTGGTTTATCGGGTTGCTGATACGAAGAAAGATTAGATGTAAGTAACGAATGCAATTTTCCATAGTTATTAAATTTTACCAATGCACCTCCTACGATCCCAGCTGTCGACCTTCCTATAGAATCCCCCCGATCGACATAAGACCACCCTGTTGGTATCTAATGAATACAATTTGAAGTCCAGGCAGTGTATCTTTATGAATTTTTAAGATCCCCGTCCTTCGAGAATCGAGATCCATTAACCTAAAAGCGTATAAAAAATCTCACCAATCTACTGATAGCGGGATTATATTTTTCCAAAACTGAAAGGTACACGCACGTGCAATCCATTGAAGACAAGTTCATATTTATAGCATGAATGTAATGTAGAATTTTCCCCCGTATATAGTTACATATCAATAAGCGGTGGTTTCTAGCTAGACTTCGATAACGCTATTATATAGATGGATGTGGGTGATAGTAATCAAATGACGGCCAATTACGCATGAAGTTCCCCAGCGAAATTATATATAGGATATCAGCTGAGATTCATCCCGCATTACCGCCAAATGATGATACAGTACATATGTCAGAGTCTATTTCTAGAACCCTGGATCCGAATCCAAGTCACTTATAGAAGTTTTCCATATATAATTCGTACATGAATGGGGTGGTTAAATGAGCGACTCGGAAAGGTGTTGCACCAATTTAGCTTCGGTACCGCTTTGCCGGAGCTGTAGTGGTATTTCGGGATGAATCGATGACAGGCTTTGAAGGCCTGCTCGATCGGTCCGAGTCGTGGATCACTAAATTTAGGCATTATGCCTACCAAGCTGCGAGGGCAGAGGTTACTTAAATTTCCGCTTCATAACCTTCACAAAATGAGTATCAGATATGGTCCCTGCACGTGCACGGTCGGTGTGCTTCGTTCTCCGTGGGATAAATTGCTTTTCCCGATAAGTGACCGGACTTTACATTTGGTTCACATATCCAAAAGGTTAGCTATCGGCTCAAGAGTGCTCACATTTACAGATAGCTACGTCGCTATAGTCAACTGATTACGGCGCTGAATAGAGCCGTGTTGGCGGAGTCCAGTGTACTTTGTCGAAATATATGTTCCTCGAGGCAGGTTCAAGTCCTGCTGGCGAGGCTCGCTTGAAATTATCTTGGCTACTTTTGTTGTTTATCTTGAGTTAGGCATTTTGAGATAATAAAGGTCGTCAAAGTCAACAATACAAGTGAAGTTATATTTAATTACGCGTTGAGAACCTACCTGCATCGAATGCAAAATTGACTTTCTAAAACTAACACCATTCCCTGAATCCCTGAATCTTAAAATCAAAACCCTTCTACGTTTGCATATCTCATATACAGTGTTGGGGCGCTGCTTGACACGCGGACACTCTTTGACACACCTTCACACATTTTATTCTCCAGCCTCGTATTATTGTTGTATTACTTTGAAACTTTGCATAAATACTAATATACATACTATGTTACAGAAAACGAATTTTGGAGTGTATATAAGAGAAGGTGAGGAAGCTAAGGCAGGATTAATGCGAAGTCAGGAGAAATTGAAAGCTTTTTCCTCTTTTATTTGCCACTTTAAGAGCTTCTATGCCATTCTTACATTTTGAAAAATTTGTGTTAGTAAATAGACTATATAAAGCAACTTTCTACCAAATTACAACTCAATAAACATATAAATGCGGTGACAAAAAATGATACAAAGATAAATCGTGCAAATGTGAATCACACGCTCTTGATCCCACTCAAAATAGCTGGTGTGAGCTAATGTGACACATGTGACACTACTGTGTCAAGTCCTGTTTAGGACCCAAAAGTGGTCCTCTCACTAATTCAACTCCTATGTTACATTCTACATCCATACCTACGTTTAAACTTTGTATTTTGTATGCCAATATGTTCTAAAGTATTTATATCAACTTTTTATAGGTGTTTTCCACTTTGTGGATGATTAAATCCAACTTTAAAAGTAGGTGTGTCAAGGAATGCCCCAACACTGTAAGTACCTTAAGATGTGGTTATGACTTCTATCGAAGTTGAACGTGTCCGTCAAAATGATATAATTTACTGAGGACTGTTGCCGTATTTCGGATTTAATTCGGACGTAAGATTGGTTGTATACGTCTCTCCGAGACTCGCTCTAACGAAAAACGAATTTGGAGACTTGCTTTTATAAATATAGATCGCCTCCAACCTTCGTTCACGTTCGTAGTCCAACCCAGCGGAGTTCCGGAATCGGAGATGTCCAATGACAGTGACAGAGTGTGTGACAAAGACAATGACGAAGTTATCCACCGCATGAGCCTGAGAGTAAACCCGCTTGGCACGAGCAGGAAGCACCAGCGTGCACCAATCTTTTCATAACCTTTTTTCACCTTTCGTACGAACAGGTTCCTCGAGAACTGTCGCCATCCATGCCTTCCCCGACCTCGAGCGTCTCCGCCAACAACTTATCAAGCACGGACATCGAGAAGAGCACAGATCAAAGCTGCGACCCTGTTGACCCTAAGGGATCTGATGAGTCATATCGTGTTCATCTTGACCCTCACGAGCACCCACAACAACTATCGTTATTCAGAAAGTGGTTAGCAGTTATCACGATAAGCTCTGCATCCCTTTGCGTAACATGTGCCTCATCTGTGGTTCGTAAATCATACTCTTCCCATGTCCTATAGTATCCCATCCTGAAAATTTCATTTCGGGAAATTAGGCTTCATTTACGGAGACCGGGGTAGCAGAGACATTTCATGTCTCAAATGTCGTCACCGTATTGGCAATAAGCTTGTTTGTGGAAGGATTAGGCGTGGGGCCGCTTCTAGTAGGGCCTCTATCCGAGATTTATGGACGCAACATCGTGTACCGAGTATCCTATGGCCTGTTCTTCGCGTTCACATGGCCGGTTGCTTTTTCACCGAATATTGGTGATTATATTGTTTTTTTTCATCCAATCGCTTTCATACTAATGTTAATGATTAGTTGTATACCTCATCTTCCGATTTATAACTGGATTCTGTGGATCAGCATTTCTAAGCGTTGCTGGAGGGAGTGTCAGTGACTTGTTCTCAGATTCAACGGTAGCAAAGTAAGTATTGCGATTATCGCCGTCTTTCAAGTTTAACCCGCTCTATAGTCCGATGGCATTATATACCATTAGCCCATTTATTGGACCTGTTGTTGGACCCTTATTGAGCGGGTGCGTCAAATAGTATAATGTAACATCTTTACTGACATCTCCATATCATTCATACAGATTCATAAACCAGGTTCGAAGGGATAGCGAATGCGTGCCTTTATGAAGTACTGAAAGGTCTTCATTTCAGCATCTGGATAGTTGGAGGTGGACATATTACATTCAGTTGATGTGGATATTCACTGAAATGGTGGCTCTCTTTTTGGTGAGTAACATTTGGATAACAGCCCAGTAAAACGCAATCCACGTCTCGTTTAGTTCGTCCCAGAAACATACGAACCGGTCTTGACCAAATACAAAGCAAAGAGGTGAGAATCGCCGTCATGCATAAACTAATCTTGACATATTTGGATTGCTCAAAGAATTCGAATGGTTACTGGTGACTCAAGATATATGTCTCCTTTGGAATCGGAGGCAAAACATTTGGCTCATGCTATTGCAATCAGCTGTTATCGTCCATTCCGTGAGTACAATCGACATAAAAATGACGCGAAATTTATCAGAAAATTGCAGAGCTACTCTTATTCGACAGAATGGCACTTCTGTTGGATACATGGTGCGTAACGTGTAGTATTATTTCGAATTTACTGAAATTAACATTGCATCTTAGGAATGCGTTGATTCTCGGAATTCTATATCTCGCGTTTCAAGCATTTCCTGTTATCTTTCAAGAAGTACACGACTTCAACATGCAATCTACTGGGATGTCGTTCCTTGGGATTGGGGTAGGAATGCTCCTTGCGATATCGACGCAACCATATTGGAATCGGTAAGATCTAAACTGGACTGACAAATGGTCGTATTACTCAGAGCGCAATAGGTTCTATCAGCGTGAATCACGGAAAAATGGGGGCACTCTTCCACCAGAGGCACGCTTGTTCATGGGAGAAATAGGAGGCGTTCTTGTACCCATTGGTTCGTTAACACATTTCAGTTAATACTGCTGACGAAATTTGCACCTCCAGGTTTGTTCTCGCTAGCTTTCACTACATACAAACAGGTTCCATGGATCGTACCCATTATAGCCTCTGTGCCATTCGGGACCGGAATCTGCTTCGTATTCATATCTACATTTACATACCTCGTAACTGCGTATAGACCTATCGCTGCTTCTGCCATGGCGTCAAATAGTGCCATGAGATCATCATTTGCAGCTGCATTCCCACTCTTCGCAAGACCCATGTACCATAAATTAGGAACTGTTGGTGCAACTGCTCTCTTGGCTGGATTAACCACAATTATGGCACCTTTACCGTGAGCAGCTTATCGCTCTTGGTGGTCATGTACTGATTATTGACAATATATGCAAAATAGATTCATCTTTCGAAGGATTGGCCATAAATTAAGACAGCGCTCCCGTTTTGCGGTCAAATCTTAGTAGAACGTACTGAGCTGTTGGCTAAACTGTCTCTTTTCTATACAGGGTTATCTTCACGCTGTATTTGCTGTCGAGTTATGCAGTAGACAGCTTTGGAATAAAAGTTGTCTTCCTAATAATCCAATATGTGTGGGAATTCTTGCGTGGGTTCGACTTTCCAATCAACTACAAGTCCATTGACGGGAAGTTCTGGGGAATCTAGTTTTTTAGCCTTAGTCTAGAGACTAGTTAGAATGTATTGATTTAAATTAAATTGAAGCTGAGTACCGTGCTGATGTCGTCCGCGATCTCTTCCTCCTTAGACACTTCCTGATCGAAGGAAGCCGAATACGTTTTTCGTAACCTTGGTCTTGAACAGTTTAGCCAAGTTTATCTCCTTTTCTATGTCATCCATCGTTATCACGGGCGCCACAAAAGCTCATAAGCATGTAGTGGTATGAAATGAACCGGTCCGATACTTGCCATGACTTGCACCTCATTGCACATTTAGAGGTTCACGAAAGCCGACACTTGCTCTTGCTGTCCATGCTTGTTGATCTTTTAACGGTAGATAGTATTATCAACGCTTATTGTCGGATTCCGCTCTTTTCTCCCTGTACGTATTAACAGCCTCTGCGCCAGAATCGTAAGCATCGATTCCATTTCGACCCTTAAATGCCCTCTCCAAATGCATCTTTTTTAACAGTGTTCTAGCAGCGACCTGTTCTCCTACCGGAATTATTTCAGATTGAGAATCGTCCTCCTCAGGGTTGAATGTTTTCTTTGCGATAATATTTCTTAGCACAGCCCAGACTTCGATCGTTTCTTCCTGGACTTCTGGTCTTGGAACAAATCCTAACACTTCTTGACACATCTAATGTTCGACTTGTTTATAAATAACTCAGTTTCTGAGTAGGGGGCACTTACTTCCTGGAAGCCGGGTGCTGATGGGAAGTTGAAGACCGATGATGTAGTAGAGTCAAGCCTATTAGTTATCGTGCACCCCGAGGATCGATGTTCAGTCTCTTGAAACTGTCGAAAAATTTCTCAGCTTTGGGAATGGGATTCATGGTATAGATACGAACCCATTTTGGAGAGATCGCATTTACTATGTCTGCGAACCTGGCGGAGCACGCCGACTCTGCTTTTATCATTTTATCCAGCACAGCTTTTCCATATGACTCCTCTTTTTCTGTTCTTGCACGAACTCCGAAAATACCAACAAGTGTCTCTTGTAGGGAGTTACGTGACCTTAAATAGTTCAAAAGGCTCTGATGAAAATGAGACACAAGTTAGTAACTTGCGTCAAAAATAATGGTGAGGCACGAACTAATTGTACTGGGTCACTTATAGTTTCCCTCGCGGACTCCTGGCAGAATTGATCGTTTTCGGCTAACTTGGCAATTTTTAGTGCCTCAGTTAGGTCTACATTAATTTGAAATCTAGTTACTTGTATAGAGGAAGATTCCTTTCCTTTACCTTTCTCTGAGCTCGGAATGTGAACGGCAATGTCCATGTGGTCTTCGGAGTCCGAGCATATTGTTAGGATTTCAACATTGGACTATATATGTTTTTCAGTAAGATAAACATTATACGAATTACTTAAACCGACCGTTTCAATGGATGAACTTAGTGTTGTGCTATTGTGTTCCGTACGTGATAGTCTATCGGATTCAGAAGCATCATCCTTCTCGTCTTCTATTTCCAGTAATAAATCGATTTCCTGCAGCTCTTTCAGCAGCCTCGCTCTCTTAACTAGCAATTCCGCTTTGGTCATTTTCTCAGAGCTCGAATCTCTAATCTTTTTATAAAATTGAGCAATAGATTAGCTGTGAATTGATTTTTACAGCGAGTGATATGTACCTGCCGCACAGAATCCGACAATTTAGCGCTAACGGAGTACGCAGATCTATTTCTAGCAATTGATTTAATGTTCAATGGCTGTTGATCACGTTCAAGCTTCAAGTTGATAACTTTCTTCGAGGCAGCGTTCGACACTTGCTTGGTACTGAAAGTTTTTACCATCTGTTAAATATGAACTGTGCAATTAGCTAAAATATCAGCATAGGTTAATTATACTCAAGTACAGGAAAAGACTTCTGGTATCTGCAAAATTTTTCTAGTTCCCTTGAATGTGAGAGCGATTACGAACTCTGAGGTAGTAGTACTGCTAGTGTGAGGTAGACGTTAAGAGGGAACTTCTGTTTTGGGTCTTGGCGTAACTTCGGCTATTCGTACAACGATTTGGATCTCCGATAGAACTCTAAACTTTAACATTGTATTACGTAATTTTCATTTAGATGGCGACGGCCGATGACTCCGGAGTCCGTAGCCTCAACTAAGTTCAACGGTCAAGCTGACCACAACCATTGCTTACCTTTCAATGACCTCCCTTAAAATGCACCGGTGGGTACATCTTTTCTCAATTTCCTCGCGCATTTTACTTTTAAAAGTTTAATCCAAGTTCAATCACCCCAAGCTTCGAAATGACCAACAATCTGCCAAATGTTCATTTACGGTTTACGTCACATCTCTCACTCTCACTCCACTTCTCTACCCAATAATTCGTTCTTTCTTTCTTTTGAAAAGTCAGTGTGCATGAATACAGCTGTACACTTAAAATGGATACTGTTATCCAACCACTGACGTGACGAACCTAGCTATCTCTCGTCCGGATGTCCTAATACCCCGGAACCATGACTATGCGAGACCGTTCATATACAACCTGGAAACCAGTCATTAGGTGGGTGATTGGTTTACTTTGTAGCACCAGCCTGTTCCAAGTTGATTGTGACGGAGACCTTGTACGGGCATCATTATTCTGTGTCTCACCAGTCATAAACCCCATCAATAAGCGATACTGCGCCTGCTCGACTATGAGTAGAGCGAGCGAGATATAGTCTATAGCAGAGAACAGTGGACGATTGGGTTGGTTGGTATCGTGGGTAAGCGCTAAGCTGTAACGTATGGTTGTGCTAGCAGATCCTATGTTCTGAGTAGGGTTTGATGGAAGTTAGAATAAGTAAGTAGTCACTGCCAACTGGTACATTCAAGGCACATTCTCTCTCCGCTTCTTTATGACGAATTGGTTCGTGTGGGATGCTTAGGGAACACTGGTATGTTTGCTTTGCTTCTACCTTCTCCCGGGTGTGGGTATGTCTAGTAGGGAAGACATACTTGCTTTTGACTTGCTTAGGAGATTATTCGTTGTGAGGAACATATACTTAATGTTTACATATTAAAATAGATGTGTATCTCCAGTTGGATATGAGCGCTCATGTTAGAAAACGTTACATAGCAGCATGGCGCAGTGGTAGCGCGCGGGGCCCATAACCCCGAGGTCACTCGATCGATACGAGTTGCTGCTATTGGCGAGGGATTACGTCATCATTTGTTTCTTCCTGCAAAATCATAGGTAGTCGTGACTATTTATACATAATTCGACAGGCAACATAAAGAAGATTTTGAACGGGGATACACACAAAATCAGATTCGTAAGACGAGCAACTATTGGTTACCTTGACGAATGAGGCAACTCATTAGCCATGCTCAAAGTTGAGCTACCACTTTGGTAGCTCGGGCTACAGAAAGTGGTAGGTGGCAGTGCACCTGCCTAAAGCGGTGAATTTGGGAGTCCGATGTGACAAAGCTGTGACACTCTGTCTTCCAACACGCATCCACAGTCTTTTCTATACATATATAGTAACCCCTCACTCCTTTGCTTCTATTCACATAATTATATAATATTTGTTATGTCTGATGAAACTACAGAAGTACCCGCATCCCAGGATACCAATTCAAACAAGATTCCTGGTCTCCCATGGGCTAAGGACAACTACAAGCTAACTTGGGACCTATTAACTAAGCTTGAAAAACCAGCTAACCACCCATACTTTTTGGAAAGTTGAACAAGACAGATATAAGTGATATTTAGATTAGATTAGAGTTATTAATTGAATTATTATGACAGAATGAGTTTCTGGTGGATTTAAAGTATCTCAAAGCAGCATGTGAAATAGATAAGCCTCAATGGCTTCTTCTTGAGTTTCCAAGCCAGACATAGCAAAAGATATAAGTGTGTAGAGTAAGTTGGGAGCAAGAATGAGCAATATTTATTATTATCTGATGCAATCAGGATAGGCAGTGTGACATTGAATGTGTTGGACTCTCAAATTCACTGCTTTAGACAGGTTGTTACACATTTTCCATTTCAACCCCGCCAGAGCACCTCTTTTTCACGTGACCCCTCTATTTATATCTTTCTGCTTACTGATCCCTTTCTATTTATAACTACATACTTACTCATCATCCCCGACCCCGCTCCTCTGGTTTGTCATACTATGAGCACGGACTTCTCTTATCTCCTCGGACTCGCTTACAGATACTGCTGCGCAGTACTGCACATTTATTTATAGACCTCTGCCGAGTCATGGCAAGTCACGGATTCTATTTATAGTAGCATACCTTTCTGCGAACGGACCATGCTTCTTTTGTATAAATAGCTCATGTATTCCGATCAAGCTTCTTCAGCTTGATCTTAGTTTAGCTATCATCCAATATAGCTGGCTAATTCCCTTTATCCTCTTTGAGAACCCCTCAGACCCAGAACACTGCTACTTCATTTCCGCTCTTCAAGTGTTACTGTGAAGATGCTGCTAAGTCCATTAGTGTATAACTTACGTTATAACTGTTTAGACTTCGACTTCGTCATACGACTTACGAGTGTAGTGACAAGTCACGTGATTATTATATCACAAGACCAGAAGATATCACAAGACCAGCTCAGATTGTAACAAAAGATCAAGCTGACTAAACCAGTGACGATTACTCAATCGATTCGCCACACCTCCAAACAACACGTCGAACCACGAATCTGACCCAGGAACTGATTTATCCCACTCAGAAGAATACAGAGAATGGAGACCACTCCAAAACTACGAAACACTGGAAAGTCCGCTACCAGAACAAGCATACAGAGGACAATTAGTAACCGAACTACCAATCAGCCCAGTGACAGTACCACCAGAAACCCCAGTAGGCTCTACATTGCCTATCTTCGAATCACCCACTTTTGCAGACAAACCACCCAGCGCTGTATCCGGATTTTTCCCATTCAGCTTAGAAGGAAGCAATCCACTAGACATATCGCAAGAATCACCTGAAGATATCAGAAGCCCATTCACACCACCACGTGCGCCAACCTTAGTAAATCAACTCACATGAGTTCAGCCATTTATACGCTGAAGAAATAGAACCATGTCTACAGGAACCACCAATGGAAAGATGGAAGCCAAATTCAAGACCCCGTTCCACTTCTCTGGAGATAGATCCCTATTCCAGAGTTGGATCCAAGAAGTCGAACTTTATATTTTAGGAAATAAAGTCACTGAAGACAAAATGAAAGTACTCCTAGCCCTCTCCTATATGAACGGAGGATCAGCCGGAGCATGGAAAAGCACCGCCTTTGACACATACACAAAAACAGATACCGAACACCCAAATGGATTTTTCCCCACTTGGGCAACCTTCAAAGCAGACCTGACCAAAGCCTTTCAGGAAGGAGATTCTGCCGACATCACACACTGACAACTTGAACTCCTTGTTCAAGGAAGTAGCACTGCGGAGGATTATACAGCGGTATTCGAGACCCTCTGGCCCAAGATAAGCCTAGAATCTGAAACCGAGAAAATCTGCAAATACAAGAAAGGATTGAACCGACCCCTCAGAGAGAAAGTGGAAACGATGGCGATGTGCCCACCACTTACGACAAATACAAAGAAGCTGCCATCAAGTTTGATCGCAACTACCTTAGATTCAAAGAAACAGAAGCCTCAGGAAATGCCCGAAAGATCTCCCCGATCAACTTTACCAGGAAACCTGCTCCATTCACCCAGTACCTCGGAGCCCGACCCTCTTCTGGACCATCAGTAGACCCCTATCACCCTTCCGTATCCAATCAAATGGATACTCGAGTTGATGCCATTAACAAACCACTCTCCCCCAGAGAAATGGACCAACTCAGGAAAGAAGGGAAATGCTTCCATTGCAAGAAACCTGGACACGTCTCTCGCAACTGCCCACTCAAGAAAGGAAGATTCAATAGAAACCCCGGAAATTGCTGCGACCTTTCCGTAAGAGCTGCCTATGAAGAAATTGGAGACATCTACCAATCTCTCGGCAAAGAAGACCAAGATGAAGTCACCAAACTTGCCAATGAATTGGGTTTTTGATGCGGAGAGCTGAGTCGACGTCTACCTCTCCCCTCAATATTTCACGTGCAGTCATAGATGAACCTGTAATAGCTAATATTCTAAGGAATACTATTCGTATTGCAACACATCTTGACACATCCCATTCCCTTGTTCCACTTCATTCTGTTCTTCATGCATTTGTCTGACCCCATATGTTTCTTTGTAAGATTTGGAAGGCCAACCTTTCCACAGTGCAGCCATATTCCACAGTTTGGACAGACTGCATAGCCTTCAGAATCAAGAACTCCAGGTGGTGTGGGAGGTGGAGGAGGAGGAGCCTGTGGTATTGCTTATAAGCAAGAGTATCCATCCTGCTATGACACGCCTTTGTGTTCAATATCCAAATGCAGGTGCTCAAGAAATGATAAGCCTATTGTTTTATGAAGAAAATATGGCAGTATCAAGGTGTGAAGCATATGTGTAATGAATAGATATTGGTGATTGACTTATGCACACAAAGACAAGTAGTTACTTCATACTTTGCTCTGTATGAAGCAGACCTGTGAAGAACTGATCGAAGCACTCATTGACTCCGGAGCCGGAGGAATGTTCATGGACTGGCGTCTCGTCAGAAAATTACAACTCAAAACCGAGAAACTCAAAGAACCCCGAAGAGCCCGAAACGTAGACGGATCCATCAACCGACAAGGAATGATCACCGACATCACCCGACAAGAAATCGAAATAGGAGGAAGAAAGTTCCGAGTAACTTTTCTCATCCTCAATATTGGAATAGAAGATATCATTCTAGGATATCCCTGGTTAAGGGATACGAACCCCGATATCAACTGGAAAACCGGAGTCCTCAAATGGAGGAATACCATCTGATTTAACGCCAACAACTGAGAAGAAATCATCTCCAATGCTCTCACCATACAAGTGGTAGAACTTATTCAAGATGGAGAAACAATTGACATGGAAGAACTTGAATGCCGAAAACGACAGAACTGGAAAATGATTTGCAACAGATTTGCAAAAACTACGGGAAACAGAATGCTTATGCATGACCCACCATACAAACCTGTTGGAGCCACAGTACGGTTTGTATTCAACTCGAAACCAACCATTGAAGAAATACCCGAGAAAAGAACCTTTAACTTTAACCCGTTACCCAGAGATAGCCAACATATACTGGAAGAAACCAACACAGAAACCGAACCAAACTCTGATTCAGAAGAATATACCACTGACTCAGAAACAACGTTAGTCTCTCCGATATCCGATCTTACTGACAGCCTAGGAAAAATGAACATCAATAACAACAACGTCAATGATTTAACCGAAGAAATGAGCAAACTTAATTTCAGAAATTACGTAGAATACGACGGAGAACACCCTGCACCAACCCCAGCTAACATATACGACCTGTTTGAAAATCCACTGGAAATGAACTTTACCCACATTGCCGCCATCGTACAGGACATCTACTGACAAGAAGACTTCGACTTACCAGATCTCGTACCAGATTTGGAAGACAACAATGATGAACCCGCTGAACTTATCGAAACGGACGCCTATGAACTTCTCATGAACTACCTCCGAGACGAAGAATCCGAACCAGAACCCTCCGACGAACCACCAGATCTAACCGAAGAAGCACTTATTAGGAAGTTAACCATTTCACAACAATTATCTTATGGAACGACAACTGAACCCAAGAAAACCGCCGAAGAACTAACCCCACAGAAATACCACGATTATCTAGATGTATTCAGGAAAAGACCAGTATCTAAATTACCACCGCACCAACCCTATGACCACAAAATAGATTTCAAACCGGACACCCCTGATCAAATTGACTGCAAGGTATATCCCCTCCACGGAAAACAGCAAATTGCACTCGACGTATGGCTCAAAGAAATGGAAGAAAAGAAGTTCATCGAAAAAGGACAATCTCCATATACCTCATCGTTCTTCTTTGTACCAAAGAAGGATGATAAAGACACCTTATGACCCTGCCAAGATTACCGACCCCTCAACGAACATACTATTCGAGACAATTACCCGTTACCACTCATGCCCGATCTCATCCAACGATTACAAGGAAAGAAAGTTTTCACCAAACTTGACATCAACGGAGCATACAACAATATTCGAATTCACCCTGGACATGAAAACCGAGCTGCCTTCAAAACGAACCGTGGAACATTTATTCCCAAAGTAATGTTCTTCGGAATGTGCAACTCCCCGGCCACCTTCCAAAGATTCATGAACGACATTTTCAAAGATTTGATCGAAGAAGGACTCACAATCGTGTACATCAACGACGTACTACTTTTAGGAACTACGATCAAGGAACTCGAACAGATCACCAAACGAGCTCTTGATATACTCAGGAAACACGACCTCTACGCCAAACCAAAGAAATGCAGATTCGAAGTAACAGAAGTTGACTTTTTAGGACTCATTGTACGACCTGACGAACTCGCAATGGATCCTATCAAAGTAGCAGGAATCCGCGATTGGCCAATTCCCGCTAAACTCAAAGACGTCAGATCACTCATGGGATTCGCCAACTTCTACAGGAAATTCATCAAAGGATTCGGAAAAATCGCTGTACTCCTAAATGCCCTTACCAAGAAGGACAAACCCTTTGAATGGACCCCGGAATGTCAAACTGCTTTCAAAATACTCAAAGAACGATTCCTCTCTGAACCGGTCCTACAAATACCTGACCCTGAACAACCATTTGAACTCGAAACCGATGCCTCGAAATACACCTGCAGGGCAGTACTCAATCAGAAAGGACCCGATGGATGAATCCACCCTTGTGGATTCTCATCACATACTTTTACAGAAACGGAACGGAACTATGAAATTTACAACAGAGAACTCCTTGGAGTTATCCGAGGGCTCAAAGAATGGAAACATCACTTAATCGGAACACCTCACAAGATTATCATCTGGTCCGACCATCGCAACCTTGGTTACTGGAGAAAACCTGAAGACCTTACCAGAAGACAAGCCCAATGGTATCTATTTTTATCCCAATTTCATTTCGAACTCCGCCACAAACCCAGAAAGAACCTCATTGCCGCCAACGCCTTATCCCGAAGACCAGACTACATCCCAAAAGAAGATAATGACAATAAACAAATTATGATGCTGCCAGCATGCCTATTTCCCTTGACTAATGATATCCCAGTTAACCTTATCGACACCGAACTCCATGAAGAATTCAAGAAAGCATTAGAAATCGATCATCACGCACAAGACGCTATTACCACCATGAAACAACCAGGACAATTATCCCTCATCAAGAATGCAGCCCAAGATTGGCAAGAAGACAACAGCCTTCTTTACTACCGAGGCCGATGTTACGTACCACCCGACCTAAAACTCCAACAGGAAATCGTCTGAAAATATCATGATACTGTCACCGCAGGACACCCAGGACCCCATAACACTGAATTAGCCATCAAAAACCACTACTGGTGGCCAAGTATGGGTGTCTTCATTAAGAACTACGTTGAAGGATGTGCCATATGCCAACAATCGAAGTACAACCAAAAAGGAAAACCACCCCTAATGCCTATCCCCACACCTGCCGATACCTGACCCTTCTCCCAGATCTCTTGCGACTGGATCACAGATCTACCTTCTTCTGATGGATATGACTCCATATTTGTTGTGGTCGACCATGGATCTACAAAGCGGGTAATATTCGAACACTGCCACAAGAAAGGACTTACTGCATTAGGAGTTGCCCAACTTTTACTCGACACCACCTACCGAAGATTTGGATTACCAGACTCCATCATATCCAACAGAGACCCCAAGATCACCGCCGAAGCCTTTCAAGAAATGATACGCTACCTAGATGTCAAATGGAAAGGAAGCACAGCATATCACCCTCAAACAGATGGCCAAACCGAACGAATGAACCAAGAAATAGAAGTTTACCTCAGATGCATTTGCGCAATGAGGCAATATGACTGGAACAAATACCTCTCCTCCGCCGAATTCGCCATCAACTCCCGATATCATTCCATTACAAAGAACTCCCCATTCTACCTAATTATGGGATACGACCCCATCGCACTTCCAGAAGTCTTCTCCAGATCAAAAATTCTAGAAGTCCAAGAACAACTCAAGACGTTAAACCAATTAAGGAAAGAAGCACAGGCACTCCACGAACTCGCACGACAACAAGTAATGCTTCGGAACAAAAAAGATCTCCACCCACTCAAAGAAGGACAGAAAGTATGGCTAGAATCAACAAACCTCAAAATAGCCTACCCAACAAAGATATTCGCCCCTCGAAGAGAAGGACCATTCCTGATCAAAGAAGTTTGATCAAAACTTGTCTACAAGTTACAATTACCAAAACGTTGGGGCTGAATCCACCCTGTATTCCACCAATCCCTTCTAACACCCTACATTGAGAACAATGAGCACGGACCCAATTTCTTAGAACCACCTCCCGACCTTATCGATGACCAAGAAGAATGGAAAATAGAAGCGATCAAAGCGCACAAGAAGCAGAAGAAAGGAACAATCTTCCTCATCTCCTGGAAAGGATACCCTTCCTCCGCCGATGAATGGGTAAACGAAGATGCCCTGGAAAATGCCGAAGACCTCTTGAAAACCTATAAAAAGAAAGCCAAGTTACCCTGAACTAACCAGAAACCCCGATTTCTACACATCAACCCAACCAGTACAACATGTCTTCTACCGCTGTCACCACCACCCCCAACTCGACCAATACCCCCCCGACCGACCTCAGAATCGAAATCCCTGCCACCACCACCAACGAACTCCCTGCCCAGACATTCCACACCGGCCTCCACCATCTCAACTGGCCCGGTGCCACCGCTGCCATACCACAACGCATCCGCCACCCACATGAAATCCACCTCGCCAAAGCCCTCTGGTGCGCCCGAAACACACCCCTCCAAATGATCGCCTTCCTCCAGTACATCGCCCCACCTGGAATCTCTCACTGCTTCGTGCAGTTGTTTATCCTCGCCATGGATTGCTTTGCCCAGATTGTCACTGGCAAAACCCGAGATCTGTCTGTCCCTAAATATAACCTTGAACATATCGCTGACTTACTCATCCAACTCTGCCTCTTCAACTACACTCAGCTGATAGATCTTCCCCAAGACTTCTGCGGCACCCAACATCGAAGCTCCCCCGGTTGTGTAGGAATCGAAGCTCTTCGAATCCCACCCCTCAATCACGGCCGCACCCTCACTCACAACCACCAGCACTATGTCTACACACCAGTACCCTCGACCATAGAACCCAGAACCCTGACAGCACCCCCAGCATATCCACCTACCACATCCAATGGCAATTTACCCCCCTTCTCCCCTCCACCGCTTCTTACCCCTGCGTCCCCCTCTCCGCCAAATTCACCCCGACCAGCTACGCCAGTTCTTCCAAGAACTACTGGACACCATGCCCCATTGGATGACAGTAATGATCAGGAAAACCACGCCCCTCTATGAAGTCACTCTGCACCCCCCGCCACCGAGCCCCCCGTCATTCCCAATGCCCCTCCCACCATCAAACCCCTCTGTCAACACAACCCCGGCAAATGGTACCACATCCCCGCCTATGACCTCGAACTCTTTCGTTCCTTTCGTCACCAGGAACGTAAGAAAACCTGGCGTCAAGCCTATCGACAGGCATACCCATGTACCCGAAGACCCTCATCTCAGACCACTCGAAACATGCAGAAGGCCCTCATCATCGAACAACTTCCTCTCCGCAACCCCCACCGCCACTGTCCCCTATGCTGCAGCAAACATCATGACCGCCTCCAATGTTGCCGCCACGTCTGCCCCTTCTGTCACCTCCACACCCCCCGCCATTCCCCATTTCAATGCAGGAAATACATCTGCCAGACCTGCGGATGGTCCTGCGCCGGCCACACTCCCCAGGACTGCCACTATGGCCCTGACGCCAGCCCACCTCCAGACGACAACAACTGGGGTAACTGGCCACAGTATCAGGTCAACTCATGGAATGTCCTCATGGAACTTGAGGACCAGGTGAATGCCAATGACGAAGCCGAAACTGCCGAACAACACGAAGCCGGATGGTATGCATCAAACGAGGACGTTTGATTGTACAAAGGGGGTAATGTTACACATTTTCCATTTCAACCCCGCCAGAGCACCTCTTTTTCATGTGACCCCTCTATTTATATCTTTCTGCTTACTGATCCCTTTCTATTTATAACTACATACTTACTCATCATCCCTGACCCTGCTCCTCTGGTTTGTCATACTACGAGCACGGACTTCTCTTA
Source organism: Cyathus striatus (assembly GCA_025738555.1). Classification (NCBI taxonomy): domain Eukaryota; kingdom Fungi; phylum Basidiomycota; class Agaricomycetes; order Agaricales; family Nidulariaceae; genus Cyathus; species Cyathus striatus. Next base: position 308,825 of record JAOVFP010000017.1, read on the forward strand.
TCTCCTCGGACTCGCTTACAGATACTGCTGCGCAGTACTGCACATTTATTTATAGACCTCTGCCGAGTCATGGCAAGTCACGGATTCTATTTATAGTAGCATACCTTTCTGCGAACGGACCATGCTTCTTTTGTATAAATAGCTCATGTATTCTGATCAAGCTTCTTCAGCTTGATCTTAGTTTAGCTATCATCCAATATAGCTGGCTAATTCCCTTTATCCTCTTTGAGAACCCCTCAGACCCAGAACACCGCTACTTCATTTCTGCTCTTCAAGTGTTACTGTGAAGATGCCGCTAAGTCCATTAGTGTATAACTTACATTATAACTGTTTAGACTTCGACTTCGTCATACGACTTATGAGTGTAGTGACAAGTCACGTGATTATTATATCACAAGACCAGAAGATATCACAAGACCAGCTCGGATTGTAACACAGGTGCACTGCCACCTACCACTTTCTGTAGCCCAAGCTACCAAAGTGGTAGCTCAAATTTGAGTGTGGCTATTGATGGTGAGCACATGATGGCAGATAACTGCAGGTGTAAAGTATAGCCATGTAGAATTTATTATTACTGTAAAGCCGGAGATGTCAGGAGTGGTAGTAACAAGGCTGTATATGATTCTTGTCTTGTTTCATCTTCTTTTTAAGGTGATGTATGCAGAGTGAAAGAGGTGATGTCATGATGGATTTAAAAAGTCCCTGCAAGTTTGTATAAAGTACTCTCCTTTGGAGTGGAAGGATATCTCCTGTTCCATTAGGTCACATGTAAATGTGACATTATATCATGGAGTGTGATGGCCAAATCTGAGAACTCAAAAAATACAAAATGCTGTCATTCACACCCAAATGTAATAAATATGCATTTTCTACAATAAAAAGTTTTTCCATATCAAGTCTCCAAAAATCAACTTTATTTAATTTTTTCTTTCTGGGAGTGAGATTCAGCTACTACAAATACATCCCAGAGGGAATAATTGCAGTAGGGTGGATTGTGACTGAGCTATCAGGTCATGACTCATAGTTGATGAAGGGATATACTTACATAAGGGAGTGCCAGATCTTACTGAGCCTACCTTACTAGATTAGATCATGCTCAACACAGCAATTCGGTTTGTCAATACTGACTTATGTGAAAGTTGAAACAATGGTTGTTTTCAGTTGCTCCTAAATACCTTTGGAGTCCCCTGAATTTTGATGAGGACAACAAATGTGATTTGTGAATGAATCCCTAATATATATGAATGGAATAGACTGAATGTATGCAAAATACTGGTTATTCATTTAATTGCTTGAGCACATGGTTAACAATAATCACAGTATCTTACATATAGTAATGATTGCACTCACTGCTGGCCAGCAACTATTTTGCAGTTAGCAAAATCCATACAAAACTGACCTCAATAACTATAAATATTGACATTAAATATTCCCTGTGGTAAAATGATGGCTATTGTTGAGTGCAAAATCTGTGACACATGTTACCTTTTGTACATATTTTGCATTAATACAAATGTATCTTTTTGTTCTAATTTTAGCTTGATCAAAACTGGTGCAAAAGTCAACATTTTGCACAAGTTTTACTTCTGTGAAAATGTTTAGTTTTGCCAGTGCATTTTGACAGGTGCAAAACCTTTTTTCTTAAAATGACAGAAGTGTTGAATCTGTCATTTTAAGAAAAAAAGTTTTGAGCCTATCAAAATTTATTGGCAAAATTAAACATTTTCACAGAAGTAAAACTTGCTCAAAATGTTGACTAAATGATTCAAATGTCTCTGTTGCAAATAGTATTGCTGGTCCGAACCACTTTATATGTTCTGGTAGGTGAAGTATTATATGAAATTTTGGTTTGTTGAACCAATGTGGTGTCCAACAAGCAGTGCACAATAAAAAATTGTCAATGGCAACTTTAATTTCATTCTAGAAGTAAAATTGCTTGTCACATGGAATCCAAATGAAATATTATAATATACATACCACATGCACATTAACATCATGAATTACAGGCTGTCAGACTAATGAGACTAGCATTGAAAGTGAAATCCAAGTATTATAGCATGATTTGGAGACAAGATCATACAGAACAAATGGAGCCACTTGCACAATAATGTGGAAATCACAACCAGTTAGAGATCCTGTATATTTTACTAGAGTTTGTCCAGCAAGGGGAGATATATTGAGCCCACTGGTGTCTACAGAAGATAACTGAGTTATGAGGATCTGTTTTCCGTCATTGGACAATCTTGCCATTGCATCATGCCAAAAGTATTTAACAAATCCAAGCAAAATAACATGAAGAATTTTGACAAGAGTATCTTGGAGTCATGGCTTTCAATTTGATTGATCACTCCTGGTAAGCTGCTGGACAATGAAATGTTTAGTGAGCAGGGGTTTTATTGAGTGCATTTGGAATCATCATTGGCATGTGAGATCATTAAATTAATAAATTTGGGATCAATCAATGAAATTAATCCTTTTGTAGTTTGAAATCAATTCCAGTTCAATGAGAAATCACTAGGAATCATTAGAGTGAAATCAATGACAATTAGAAAAGAAATCAGTCAAAAATCAATTAAAAATCAATTAAAAATCAATGAATAACTCGAAATTGTTAGGTACCCAACTACAGGATATACTAAATAGTGGGGTGGTTAACTACATACATACACTTACTTTATCTACTAGACCATAAGTCCTTTTCTAATAAGTAAACTTTTCTCTATATTACACATACCTGGAGAGAAAAATCAATGTTGAAATCAATCACTTGTACTTAGTTTAGATCACATTTCAAAGTGAAATCATTGCTGAAATCAATCCTTTTAGACTTTATAGTATTATTGATACAAATTTGAAATCAATACTAAAATCAATGTTATTACATAGGGAAATCAATGGGAAATCTATATTGATTTTAGTATTTATTTCGCATTTATTACCATTTTTTTTATCATTTATTTCCCTCTGATCTAACATTGATTTAGTATTTATTTCGCATTTTATTACCTATTTATTTCTCATTGATTTTCCCATTGATTTCCCTATGTAATAACATTGATTTTAGCATTGATTTAAAATTTGTATCCAATAATACTATGAAGTCCAAAAGGATTGATTTCTCTATGATATGACAATGATTTTCAATTGAACTATCATTGATTTTCCCATTGATTTCCCTATGTAATAACATTGATTTTAGTATTGATTTCAAATTTGTATCAATAATACTATAAAGTCTAAAAGGATTGATTTCAGCAATGATTTCACTTTGAAATGTGATCTAAACTAAGTACAAGTGATTGATTTCAACATTGATTTTTCTCTCCAGGTATGTGTAATATAGAGAAAAGTTTACTTATTAGAAAAGGACTTATGGTCTAGTAGATAAAGTAAGTGTATGTATGTAGTTAACCACCCCACTATTTAGTATATCCTGTAGTTGGGTACCTAACAATTTCGAGTTATTCATTGATTTTTAATTGATTTTTAATTGATTTTTGACTGATTTCTTTTCTAATTGTCATTGATTTCACTCTAATGATTCCTAGTGATTTCTCATTGAACTGGAATTGATTTCAAACTACAAAAGGATTAATTTCATTGATTGATCCCAAATTTATTAATTTAATGATCTCACATGCCAATGATGATTCCAAATGCACTCAATAAAACCCCTGCTCACTAAACATTTCATTGTCCAGCAGCTTACCAGGAGTGATCAATCAAATTAAATGCTACTGGTGTATCTTGATGTGGATCAAGATCATTCTGAATGCACCAAATTGGACTTGTAATATTCTCAGGAAACTGTAAAATATAATTATCTAGCTCTTTTTGTTTTGTTCTTGAGATCCCCAGTGAATTTTCTTGACAAAGCTAAATATTGCATCTGTAAAATAGTGTACACATCCTTTATTCCAAAGTTTGTTTTCATTTTTTTGTTCTAGTTTTGCCACCAACTGTACTTGCAGTTGTGAATATAGTATGAAGATTCTTGATTGTTTCATTTCAATTTCTGAGTTTCCCAATCTAATCAAAGTACTCAATAGTCTGAATGGTACAGTCAGATTGATTATGGTAATGTCTGACCATTAAAAATTGAAGAACTCTTTCTTTCATATCTTTAGCATTTTCAGTGTGCTTCTTTTTTGACTTTATGTTGCCTTCTACTGCAGAAATTGAATCAGAATGCATACTACCTTGGCTGGTGTCACTGTCAGACTGTGTTCTGATGGCTTGATTTGGTTGTTCCTTTGACTTGTCTTGTCCATGAACAAAACAACATCAGCAAAATAGTTTACCATGAAGTCCAATGTGGCAGGAAAGTTCACTTTGCATAGGGTTGTCTCCTAAGATGGCAAGAACTGATAAGATAACCAAAACAATCTCCTGAAGTACACAATCCCATGCCCATACTCCATTTCTTTGAGCTATATTTACCTTTAAAATGCACTGAGCACATTTAGTTTTCACAATAATGTAGATAAAAGTACCTGTTCAGCTATTCCATCCAGCATTTCAAGTGGAGGAGCTGTATTTGAAGTGCACAGAAAGTGAATATGGTATTCAAGATGAGCATGATCATGTGGAAGTCCTGCTGCAGTATATAAGCTATTGTGCTTATTCCAGTGTTTTGAAGTATTTTCTGAGGTGTCATCACAATATAACCATATAGGAAATGCCATGACTCTATGCCCATTGGCTTTTTTGCACCAGGGATTACCCTCAGTTGGATTTGTATACATCCATTGCTCATATATGTCATCAAGTGAATTAGATTCTGTTTTATAGCCACCAAAAAGTATAATTAGTATGAATCTGTAGTAAATAGTATTACAAACCAGGACCTAGAATATTTTGTAGATTTTGAATACCCCATTGCATGAAGCTATATTGAAGAAATGGAAATGAGACCAGAAACTGAGACAAAGGCACTTCTATAAATCTGTATTCATGAATAATCCAACCACCCTGGTCATTTCATTCACTCATTTTCCATGCATCAGAGAATTCCCATCCCTTCTAAACCAGCAGTGGGGAATACAGTATTGACCATTTTTAAGTAGTGCAGGCTCAAATATATAGAAATCTTGATTATCCAAACAGACCATAGGTGTTGTCAAATCAGGATTCAATTCATGTTGCCAATGATAGAATTGGTTTGCATTGCTTAATTGCTTATTCTTCTCTTCTGGATAAAACTCCAAATGTTTACAAGTAATAGGATTTGCAATTTCCTATTGACAAATCTTAGTATGAAGCATAGTCATTTATATACCAGAGGAAATATAACATACTTGAGCCACAATTGAATGTAGATCATTCACATAATAAATATGGCCAGAAGCACCCTTATACTGAATTGTTTTGATGCCACATGTCTCCTGCATAAGTCTCTCTATAGTCCTCATTGTTGTATGATTTGGGACCCCTCCCACTCCAAGAGTTTGATGGGACCATGTAATAATTGATATTTGGGCCTCTGAAAATGCAGAGTGGGGTAAGTGATGTAAAACATCAAATACACAAGTCTGTGATATTTTATAGTTGTATTAGAACATAGTTAATCTTAACCAAGTTGATGAAACATACTGCTTTGCTTGGCCATGAAAATCATTCTTCATCTTCAGCATTTTCCAATTCATTTTTAGTCCATCTTGGTTTGTTCACAGATGAAGTCCCTTGATCAATTACTGTTATGTTCAGACCCATAACTATAAGTCTCAGATAGAACCATGTCAATAGAAATGATATACTTGGTTCATTCATGCTACCATCACACTCAACAGATTCACTATCTGATGGAAAGTCCAATATTCCAGAAGAATTAGAAAGCAAGTTTTCCAAAGTACATGAAATATTGTTTGCTTGATCTTCAACAAGTCTGAGCTCTTTACACTTCCCCCCCCCTTTCACGTGATTTTCATGTGATTTTCACATGAAATTCAGGTGAACTTTTTAGCATTATTTTTACTGAATTTCAGTGAGAACACTGCTAATAATTTCACTTGAATTTCACATGAACTTCACTAAGTCACATGAATTTAACATGAATTTTTCACCAGAGATTCATGTCACTTGGTGAAATTCATGTGAAGCTTATACAATAGTAGTAAGCTTAAATTGCATTTCATGATGTTGCTTACTAATAATAAAAATAAATGTACATAGTAAATAATGACCCCAGGCAGAATTGAACCAACAGCCTTGGAATAATAACTAATAATTTTCCCATAGTACAGCAATTAACCACTACACTATGAAAGCTTGCATAGAAATGATATTTCCCACACTATATACCCCCATCAACCCTTTGCTCTCTTATACTTTGTCACATGATTTAAATATCACATGACCAAAAAAGGTCGCACCATTGTTGATTCTTGGAGGACATGACACTGACCCACATTCTCAGTAGAATCCAGTGAGATTCTCATGAGATTCTCTGATACTCCAGTGGGAATCCAGTGAGAATATAGTGATAGAATGAGAGAGTAGAGAGAGTTCAATGAGAGTTTACTGAGACTTGTAGAGCAGGTGTTTCGCCTGCACTACAAAAATTGACATACTACAATTTCCATTACATAATCAGCTGATGCGCGCGTCCTCTCACTTTCTCCCTTCAACGCCAACACTTCCACATCGCCTCAACGCTGCAATTACTCAAGATCGTCGGTATCGTGCACTACCAAGACCCACTAAAATGCACAGTTTGCTTTACCAAAGGCTGTGTCAGCACCCTATGTCTCCCTCCCCCAAGTTTTACTTTACAAATTTTCCTTCAATTCATCGGTATGCTTTATGTTTCAAGCTTTTCCTTTTTCTTCCAATAATCTACCATTAATTTCCGATTTATTCAACTATTCCTTATTAAGTACTCTCTTTATTTTAGTTTTCTTTAAATATCATGTAACTACTCCCTCCCAATCTAGCTTTACATTTGTCCCCTTCTCGATGCCTTAGAACACCCAGGTCGAACGGATGTTCAACCGACTCGCTTACAATTTCTTTGTTTAGGCCTCAAGCACATTGTTTCCTCTACAGACTACAGTGAGAAAATGTATGATTTTCATCTAAGTAAAATCTCACCTAATTCTCATTGGGTGAGAATCTCTGAGAGTCCAATGAGAATCTAGTGAGAATAAGTCACTGGACTCTCAGTACAGTCTCTGACATTTAACTCTGTTGTTACAAATTCCCACACAACATTTCATAAGATCTCTCTGCACCTAAGCAGTCACATGACCTGTGTGACATCTTGGAAAATATTGGAAAAAGCGCAACATGTGTGATATGTGTGACATATCATAGCCATCACATTTATTACACTTTTCCCAACATGTCACACTTTTTCAACATTTTTCAATAGAAAAAGTGTGGTGCCTAAGCTGTACCTAGACTCTATTGTCACACATGTGTGAAAGTGTGACATGTTGGAAAATGTTGGAAAAGCGTGACATGTGTGACAAGCGTGGGGAAAGTGTGACATGTTTGGAAGAGTGCCACATATCATAACCATCACACTTGCCACATTTTTCCAAACATGTCACACTTTTCCCACGCTTGTCACACATGTCACGCTTTTGTTTCCAATGTTTTCCAAACATGTCACACTTTTTCCCACACTTGTCACACATGTCACGCTTTTCCAACATTTTCCAACATGTCACACTTTCATACATGTGTGACAATGGTGTCTATGTAAAGCTTAGGCACCACACTTTTTCTAACATTTTTCAACATGTCACACTTTTCCAACATTTTCCAATGTGTCACGCTTTTCTCACATTTTCCAACCTTTCACACATGTGTGACAAGTATGATAACTGTGGGAAACACATTACAACTGTGACAATAGAGTCTGTGTGACATGTTGGAAAATGTTGGATATCACACATATCACACATTTTCCAACATTTTCCAACATGGCACACTTTCACACATGTGTGACAAGTGTGATGACTGTGGAAAACATGTTACAACTGTGACAATAGAGTCTAGGTACAGCTTAAGCACTTGAGTTCAGTGAAGTTCAGGTAGAGTCCATGTGCCCTACTGATAGTGTAGTGAGACTCTCAATAGTCTGATGAGAGTCCAGTGATAACTGTGGGAGAGTGCAACATACTGGATTCTTGCTTCTTGCCACATCACCATCATTCACTCCCTCCTCCCCTCCCTCTCCCCCCTCCCTCCTCCCCCCCTTCCACCCTTTCATCCTTCCACTCTCACTCTTCCCCATTTTCACTCCCTCCCTTCTCCTCTTTTTCTGTCAAGAACAAATACAGTAACAACAAGAGTGTGGGAAAGTGGGAGGTGCACAGCAAGTGTGAGGGGCAGGATAGCAGGGCGGAAGGGGTGGGACAATAAGCACATGTGGCAGGAAGGGCAGGATGATGAGTGCATTAGGGCACACATTGAGCACAGAAGGTGGAATAGTGAGCAGAATAGGGCACACAGCGAGCAGAGAGGCAGGATAGCAAGCAGAATGGGGTGTGCAGTGAGCAGAGGGGCAGGATAATGAGCAGGATAGGGCATGCAGCAGGCAGAGGGGTGGGATGGTGAGCAGGATGGGGTGCACAGTGAGTGGAGGGGCAGGAGGCATGAAAAGGCAGGGGCTGGGACATAGTGTGCAAGGGCAGGAAATTGGGGGATATTATGTAATATTATTGTTGCTTTGTAATATGTAAATTAGTCACATGATCAACAAATAAATTCATTTTCTCCATATTTTTAAGTGAATTTCACTAGATTTTCACTTTAATTTCACCTCACCTTCACCTAATTTTCACTTTAATTTGATGGATTTGGAATATTGTATGTGAAGGTGAAATTCATGTGAATTCATGGTGAAGGGGGGGGGAGTGCAAAGTACTGACAAGTCCTGTACTCAATTCACCAAGTTCACCAAGGTTAAATTCAGTTGTTCTGAAGTCATTGCTATCCTCTTCAGGAGCTATATTAGTGTACCCAACATCATATTTTTCCTCTATTTCAAACAGTAATGTGTTCATACTGGGGCTTTCCCTGTAGGAAAGTTAATCAAGAATCTGTGTAAGAGAACCAGCAGCATTGCTCTGTGGATCAGATTCAGGTACTTCATGGTTATCCACTAATGATCTTTGCATCATGATCTGATCCTCCTTCCAATATTTGTAGTTGATTATCTGCTTTTCAGACTCTTCATGTTGCGCCCTGTGTCTTGCAAGCATTGGATTCAACAATGGGCAGGCTGAACATATCCATTTCACTTCCTCAGTGGTATTGGAAGTTAATTTCTTCCATGCTGTAATTAGAAGTCAATTTTCAGAGTAAATAAGTATGGTGTTTGTGAGGACCTTCTGGATGCACTAAAATACCAAGACTCATACTGAGTTGGGCACTTCAGGCTGGTGCGAGGGTCATTGATAAGTTGTTAGGTGGTGTGGTCTTGCCTATTTGAGGATATGCACACATCAATAAGCAATAGTCAGACATTCAGATCCCACCTGAAGCAATTATATATGCTCAACCGAAAATAAATATAGTGCTGAGTTCTTATTCCCAGATAACATACCCAGCCTAGGCTGATGATATTGTTAGCACATCCTCACTTTCTTCCCAAGCATAAGCTTCCTCAACTAGTTGACAGTCATGCTAAGCTGTTGGCTGTGTAATACTAATATATAGTATAGTATGTAATATTATGTATTTACTGTAAAGTACTAATTATTTAGCACTGTTTCAACATTAGCACTGTCATTTTAAATGAATTCACATACTGCATCCGATTTACTAGGTAACAAAATGTTATGTGACTAGTCTAACATCCACAGTATAAAAAGGTTTGTTTCTTTGACAGCAGATTAGCAACATTGAATCACCCTCTTCAATACACTTGCATTCATCATCTTCATTCTTAACTTGCTCTCAACTTCTATCAATATGAAAACTATTGTTCACTGCCTTGCTGTCACCCTACTTGGCCTTACTGTCATCACTGCCACTCTGTTATGGTTCTTGTGTAGATGATAATGCTGGTGTATTCCTTTGAATATAAATGTTAGTGTAGAAGTTAGTAAATGAGTACTCACCTTTAATATAGTATTGATTTCTATGTTGAAGGGGTGTTGGGTAGGGTGAGTGTTTGTTAGTTTAGTCTAGAGTGTGTTAAGATCCACTAAGAGTCAACTTAGTTTAACTGTGGTAACTGCTAGAGGAAAGGTCATGTGATCTTTCCTTCAGTAAGTGTTAGAGCAAGTCAGTAATGTCTTATAGCAGTCTTAATAGAATAAACAGAGCATGTCTGTGTTTATTCTATATGTTGATTAGACTTAGTGGTCTCAATACAAGGGTTTGAAATATAGTTGACAAAAAGGATGATATTTACAGTGAGTGAATCAAGTACTATACAAAGTACATAGGTGGCCTTGTGTACTACAAAGCTCTATCTAGATTATTCTACCATCATTGCCAGACTTCAACAATAAACATGTGTACATAAGAATATTCCAGTATATCATAGAATGAGTGAGAATGTAGTGGCATATATTGAAGTAAAGGAGTAGCATACCATAGGTGAGAGATATGAAGGCAAGCATAATAGTAGAATTTCATATTTACCATAACACACTCAGAGGGAGCCTGCCTTGTTAGCCACTGAGGATAATCCATCATCTGCTGTCATAAAGTGTGCCTTGGTTGTTGCTGATGATACTGACACTGTATCTGCACTTGTCAAGCATGCATTGGTGGTTAGTGAAGACACCAATTCTTCTTTACTCAAGCAAGCCTCGGTAGTTAGCAAGAGTAGCACTGACTCTTTTGCACTTTTGAGATGCATTTTGGTAGTCAGACAAGATGACGATGCAGGTGAGGATAAGGAGTAGGATTAGCACTAAAGACAATTGGTAGGTTGTGGTTTTTAAAGGTTTGATAGTATGCTTTATCTTCACCAGGATTTTAATTAACAATTGTTTACAACTTTCAGGTTGCTCAATTATGTGGTTCAGAACGGTTTTATGGTGGAAAGAGGTAGAATAACCCAACTACTACTGCTTATTATTACCCCTTACATGTGAATATATGATGTTTCAAACTTCCAATTATTGTATGCAATCCATCTGAATTTATGTTTTGTTTGTCATTTCATTTGGTTGCTTTCTTAGATTTCTTGTGTAGTTGAAGGTCAACTGGTCACTTAGATGATTAATTCTTACAGGCTCATACTTGGTCCTCCAAGCTTTCGCTGGCTTAGAAATTGAAGATAATATTTGGATAAGATCTTAGATAGGATGAAATGTTTGTAGGTTCAGCATGTGTTTACATTTGAACTCCAAGGCGTGTGGAAGGGAGGACTTTAATATGAGTACCTTGGATGTTCCAACCTCCATATCTCCTTCCCTTTCTAAATCACCACCACAAATTTGCTCCTTTTCCTCACTCATTTGTGCAATGCACAACATAAAAGCCTCTCTTCTCTTTCTTACACTCTTTGTGCTCATTCAGGTTCAAGTTGATGCTACCCCACTAGATGATCATCAGGCTACAAACCCCTTCCATGTTCCAGATTGCATGTTGAAGTACCCCTGTGTATATCGCTGCAGATAAGAGCACTTGCAACATGTATGTACTCCCATGTTTGGTGTTCTGCTGGATGTACTTGACTTGTTGATCAGCATTACCTCTGGCTAATTGAGTGATTATATGTGTGTTTTTATGCATTCATTACACTTTTTATTTCATAGCTCAGTGACTTCAGTACTTTACACTCCCCCCCTCCTTCACCATGAATTCACATGAATTTCACCAAGAGTTCACATATTCACATGAAATTCATTTAAAAACATGGAGAAAATGAATTTATTTATTGATCATGTGACTAATTTACATATTACAATGCAACAATAGTATTACATAATGTCCCCCAATTCCCTGCCCTTGCATTCGATGTCCCATCCCCTGCTTTCCCATGCCTCCCGCCTCTCCACTCACTGTGTGCCTCATTCTGCTCGTTATCCCGCCCCTCCACTCATTATCCTGCCCCCCCGCTCATTATCCTGCCCCCCCGCTCGTTATCCTGCCCCTCCACTCATCATTCTGCTCACTGTGCTCATCATTCTGCTCACTGTGCTCATCATTCTGCTCACTGTGCTCATCATTCTGCTCACTGTGCTCATCATTCTGCTCACTGTGCTCATTGTGCGCCCTAACGTGCTCACCATCCCGCCCTTCCCACCATATGCACTCATCCCACCCCTCTCACCCCGCCATCCCACCCCTCATGCTCGCTGTGTGCCTCCCGCTTTCCCATGCTCTCAATGTTACTGTATGTGTTCTTGATGGAGAAAGAAAAGGGAGGGAGTGAAATAGGGGAGTGAGAGTGGAAGGATGAAGGAGTAGAAGGGAGAAAGGAGGGAGGGGGGAGAGGGAGGGGAGAAAGGAGTGACTAATAGTGATGTGGCAAGAAGCAAGAATCAACAATGGTGCAATGTGTTTTGGTCATGTGATATTTTAATGATGTGACAAAATATTAGAAAGCGGAGGGTTGATGGGGGTATATAGTGTGGGAAATAGCTTTTATATACATGTCTTCATGGTGGAGTGGTTAATTGCTGTGTGGTGGAAAAAACCATTAGTCATCATTCTGAGGCTGTTGATTCAATTCTGACTGGGGTCATTATTTACTATGTACATTTATTTTTATTATTAGTAAGCAACACTATGAAATACAATTGAAGCTCACTACTGTTGTATAAGTTTCATGTGAATTTCTAGTGAATTTTATGTGAACTTCACCAAGTGACATGAATATCTGGTGAAAAAAATTCATGTGAAATTCAGGTGAAATTATTAGCAGTGTTCTCACTGAAATTCAGCAAAAATAGTGTGAAAAGTTCACCTAAATTTCACATGAACTTCACATGAACTTCACCAATTCACATGAATTTCATGTGAAATTCACGTGTAAGGGGGGAGCATAAAGAGCTCAGTGACTTTCTCTTTAGCCGTTTCATTTTTGGTGGATACGTGCTGCACTGCCTCATTTGTCCATCCGTTCTTTAAAATCCCGAGTTGCTGACACTTTATAAATTATAAGGTACCAATTCATGGATCCAGAGCACAGCTGCATGTGGTACGTTGCGTTCCGAGCAAACGTTCTCGAGTCTGTCCAACTATGCTCCAAGGTTCGTCCGGGAGTGTTGTACAAACTCAAATCATTGCTCCGAATTTTATGGCAGGGCAGAATCTATCTTGTATGCGTATGTTATTCTCCTATCTTCTCGTTATATGTGTTGCTAATAGATGTTCAGTGTCAGCATTGAATTCATCGCAGAGCTTAAGCGTCAGCCACGTTCGCTCGCATACCAGCTCTCACAGTTCTCCCTCGCATACAAGGGCCTTGAACGATGCGACACTCATGTTTTGAAGTGAAAGATGGCTGGGTGCGATCGTAGAAGCGGCTTTCGTTGGATTGTAGGGTATGCATTTTGTTGTGGGGGCGATTTACAGGGGACGCCATGATGATGGTACATTATATGTTTACTGGACGGCTGGTACGTTCGCTTTGCACTTGGTCATTCTTGGTGGTGGCAGTTACATTGGAGGACAATTTGTAATGTTTTACAGTGCTGTTTTCATTAAGTATTTTATGAAAGCTTATGTTTCCAATAATTGGATATCATAATAATACAACACTGTATTCCTAAACTGCAACTCTGAGAGGCAAAACTTTATGCGTTACCATCTGGTTTTCGCTTTTTGCGGCAGCCATTTGGACCACGCTTGTAAACGTAATCCGAGTTTTTTCTTTCGAACTCGTCCCTAAGTTTTTTGTATTTATTTTCGTATATATCTTTTTCTACCTGTGAGAAAGATGCATCAGTAATGATTCTATCGTGACGAACGATTGTGACTTACCTTTGGCATTTCCTTCCACTCCTTAGCGACTATTTTGCTAGTTTCCCCAACTGTGAGAGTACTGTTGTGCATTGCCGCGATCTGAGCTCTACGCCGTCGCGCGAAAATAAGGAAGGCGTTCATCGGCCTTTTTGGTGTCCCATCACCCTTTAAAGTTTGATGTAGAAGAGCTGCATCGTCGCCTGCTTCTGTGATAGTATTAGTCTGTAAGTGTTTGACGGTGTGCGAGTTCGAAGAGGCTGACTTGCCTTCAGTCCCCCCGGTTTCTTCTGTCGTTTCGTCGGTGTGAGGTACATTTGGCAAAGCCGTGTTGAAAGACAGCACAGGAAGTCTGTGGGGTTCATTGGGGTAGTAATTTATGGGGAGTGCTGTGGTAAACTCAATTGATAAGTGAAAATGTGGAGATGAAAATGTGGAATGCTCACAGTCTCTGCTGGATCTCCGTACAAATTCGGGACCATGCAGTGTTTGATTTGGCCTACTCTTTTGGTTAAGAGGAGAGTTTGAAGTAGGTGGAATGCGCTGAGCCATCCAGTAAGGGTGATAGTGCCGGTTTGATGCTGTACTCATAATTGAGGCATGATAGTTCGACGTGGCTGAATTGCCTGCATTTTCTCTGTGTGAAGCTGTAGTATAATTGGTGAACAAGGATATGGAAATGAAATTACTTGCGAGCGTAGTGGTATGCTCACAGGTATTACTTGATCCCTGCACGAGCTGCTGACCATAAGGGTTTTGATTTTGCCTGCTCCTTTCGCTCAAGGGATAATTTATAACAGGAGGAAGGGGTTGAGAATGGTAGTGGCGATTGCGGTGTGGAATTTCTGTAGTGGAATATGATGAGAAAGGATAAGTATGTGAGAACAATATCGTACTCACTGTGGTTCATCATTAGTGTTTTTGTAAATGGATAAGTATACCGGGTTTGAACCTGGTGGTACGTATCATTAATCATGTGAGTGGTAGCATCTGCCACAGGAAGATGTTGAGGATCATTCCGTTGATCCATGATTGACAGTCCTTTGTATGGATATGATGCTGAGCCCGAGTAACAAATTGGGAACGTAGTGTGCTCACCAGGGTTTATTACTGACCTTGAGGTGGTCCCATATATGTATGGGTATTGTAATTTCCCATAAGAAGTGTTGCTGGACCTCTGGCCAGCACGTGTATGAGGAGTAGTAGTGTCTTAAAAGGGGTACTGTTAAGTTTCCTCAAATTGTAGAGACTGTAACAATGCACACCATTGGTATTACTATCAGGAGACCCAGATTCATGAACACTAAGATTGGGCATGACTTCACAATGTTCTAGTGGCTGATCTATTGTTGACGGATGAGATGAGGCTGACGGAGTATCAGCATCTGTAATACATCCCACAATTGTCAGATCCAGTAAATAGTATAGAGCAGTGTCATAGAAAGAGAGAAGTCACTATTCCGGTTCTCACCCTCCAGCAAGGCTTCAGAAACTAGCCATTCACCAAATGGAAATTCTGGGAGGTCTGATGAAAAACTATCTGTTTATGCATTTGAATGTAGATTGTCAGTAAGTATCTGATAGTAAGAAAAATTAGAAATTCACCCGCACTCTCCGGTAACGATTGGACATCGTTTGGTTGTAGTGTGATGGACACATCACTAGAGTCACGGAATGTGTTGGCTTTCGGATTTGCACCTTGCTGAGATGGAGCTGTGGTTAATATGATTAATACGATAAGTTGTTTGATATAAATGATCAATACCTCTGATATACTCACTGTTTTCAATTACTTGATTAAACATAGGGCGATGCTAATGGGAACTTAGAACTGTAGTAAGTTAACTGTTAATATGTTAGAGGCCAGTGAGAATATTACTCACGTTGTCGTCCAACAGGTAGTATGAGTTGTGACTAGAGAGAGTTTAACTTTCTGGCTTGTAAACAATGAGAACATTACATTGCAAATACTAAATTAGACTGCTTACTGTCGCTGTTTAGAATGTGGGATAGTGAGGATCGTAGAGATAATGGTGCTTAGAATGTGAGCAGTCAGAGACAGGTAGCACGGAGCGTGGAGCCATTTTATACGATTTAGATTAATTTTTTAAACTCCACAGAATAAGCATTCAGTTCACTGAGTCAGGATCTGTAAGACTTTAGACATATAAGATGAAACACCTAATTATTATATTGAAACAAAAAAACTTTGAATAAGGCAATTCCCTGCTTCATTCCGTTACACTATTGCGCTCACTGCAGCTCCGAAGGTCTCGCTCTTTTTCTTTTGTAGTTTGCATCTTATTGTTGTCTACATCGCACTCTAATTTTCCTCATGTATTTTCTACGTTATGTGCGCAATATGTTGTGTTTGCGGTGTCGAGATGCGCTGTCCATACCTCCCCACGCGAAACAATTCAGTTGGTCTATCCGGAAGCAACCAAACGATCGGTGATCGATGTTTAGCTGTTTACATATGAATTACTGTAACCTCGTGTGACGTACACTACTTATGTTGCTGAGTGAACGCATTCGGTCCTGGTTGCGCGTGACGGAGAGAAAAGCATTAAATTAGTCGACTCGGATTTCTGGGTAGCATTTGGACGGCAGAGCCTTCCTCCTTTCCATTCAAATTCTCAGCTTTTGTACTTTGCATTCATGAAGATTAAAATGTTAACATGGGATAGATCAAAAGTGATAAACAAATGGATTAAACGACCACATCTGCATTACTGAAATTTAGCCATAAGTCATACCAACCCATACATACAGAACTTGTTTAGCTGCCCTGAATTTGAGTATGATTGTTGTACATCAAATATAAATACAAAAACATAGGAAGTGAATTGTGCACTCTCTGTTTGGGAGTCGAACCCAGCTTTCGCGCGGTCGGTAAAATCTCTGCAATATTTGTCACATGACAGGCGCGTGTACTAACCGATATACTAACAGAGACCTGTTGAAAAAGGGCAAGAGTATTATTATGTACCACACACAGCTTACCGCTATATAACATGGTATCGTTATTAGTTGAACTTGAGCTGCGAGCAGGACTATAATGTAACAAGTTCAAGTTGTAGCCCGTAATATCAGCAGGAAGAAAAAATATATAAAAAGTGAATTCAGAAGCGATAATCGAGTGTATCTCTGCTTGGGAGTCGAACCCAGTTATCACGCGGTGCGATGTATGCTACGCCTGATCAAATAATGGGTACGCCTACTGACCATATTGTTTCCTTGTTACATGTTAGAGATACTACTGTAGTACATTTGTAGCTAAAATTAAACTCTAACGATTGAAAAATGTAGCGTAGCAATTTTCGACTTAATATATTACTTACTATATGGTATACATAGTTCAAACTCGGTCTGGAGAGAAATACAACGTCGGTGAAAAAACAACAAGTGAAAAATGTGTTTCTCTACTACAGTGATTTCTTTCTCTGGGAGTCGAGCCCAGCTTGTGCACCTCAGAGCAGCAAGAACAGGGTGTTTTACAAGCATTGGCTGAACTTATACTAGTCATCAAGTCAGCCAACTTGCCCGTTGTTTTCTCGTAATACATTCGTTGCCCATGCTTCTATTCACCAGTCATTATTGGTAGTGATTTGGTGACTAATATATATGTTCAAGCTGTAATTCATGAGAGTACGCTTGTCAGTAAATACACTAGAACGATATTCTCACAGCACATCTCTCTATCTGGGAGACATATTTCGCCTATGGCGTGGACCTAGGAGCCGGTATAGTAGTGTATCGGAGAATTACTTAGGAGCTTAATTTTAACAGTTGAATACGGCAAATACGGTGTGGTTAAAGCGTTATCATCACTCGCTTTCCTTGCGCTCGAGCCGTTAAGAATAAGGTTGAGTACTTGGAAATTTCAACAAAATGATTTTTATCAATTATACTTACAGGTATCGCACTGGTCACGTTTCACTTACATTTTATTTAGTACTAGTAGAAAAAGATGTCTTTCATCGGCGATTTGTTATTTCTCTGTCTGGGACTCAAACCCAGCTTTTAAGCGCTCTATGTATATATAATGCGTGTTCCATATGAACGGGATCAAGCTATACTACAGAGAGTTGAGTTGGGTCGTAAAGAACGGTGTGAACAGTCCTTCTGGCATGTGTAATACTTACAGGTATTTCAACTTCAAGTGGCAGTTCGGTTGAATGCCCGATATATCTGTAGGCTCGAAGCCGCGCTTATGGCTGTGTGCGTAAGCGTTCTCACGAGTACATACTTACGTATGACACATTGACGCAACTATGACGCAACCACGTACGACATTCATAGTTAGTCGGAACTTCGAAGACCTACTCCTCCTTATTGCCTCCTTAACGTCTCATCCTCCTCACCATCTCCTCCTTGCCCTCTTCCTCACCATCTCCGCATTCATCTACTCGGGGTTCGCTTCAACAGCCAGCTTAAAACCCCGGATCTTTCTCTTCACATAGTCCTCGGAGTGCCAGTGTGGATGATGTGGTGGATATCTTGGATATAGAGAGCTAATGGGTATCGTGTCCTTGACTTGAATATGTACGTTTCTCCTCTTTCCTTCCATTGACCAACTAACTATTGTAAAAAGCTCTCGAATGCACCGCAGGTCCGCATCCAGTGGTCTACCGCCTGGTGTACATTCCTCTCCTAGCCCCCATTGACACCTCGATATGTTCCCCCATCAACACGGGTGATTACTTGGGATCCTTAAGATACACGGTTCCCCATATCTCAGGCACGAGCCGCCATATCGAAACGACCTTTAGTCCGTCCACCGTGCCCCCACTCTATGACGGAGTTATCGAGGCACAGAAGTCGACGTGACATGAGACCTGAGGATGGTATTCAACGCTTGTATCGTAGGCATTGTAGGGATTACAGTAGTCAGTCGGGATTGGGATGGTACTGTTAAAGGTACGTGTTCTTTCCTTACGTACATAATCTCCGTATTTAACTATGTTCTTTAGCGATCGAAGGCCGTACTTACTACCTCGACGAATACCACGGAAGGTCCATCGCACCACGTATAACCTATCATGCCTCAAGCGTATTCAAGCCCAACGAGTATGATGCTCAACCCAATGAGGGGCAGTAATCAATGAAGACTTTGAACGCTCGCGTACCTTCGTGCTGGAACGACAAGTTGCCTTCTTCAGTTCAAGAAGCTTCGAATCTCTGCTATGTCCACCCGTAGTCTACTATAGGAAGGAATGAAGTTTTGTACTCGGCGGGTTGGAAGTCATTGCATAGGGTACGCTTCACTTCCTTGCTTTGCGTTACAGGGATGGACGTGGGGGGCAGTGTAGGATGTTTTTGTGGACGGCTCATAAGCCTAGCCTCTATGCATTATGACTATCACGACCACGAGGATTACCACGCCCTACGACTACCATTGCGACCACCAATATCACCAAGATCCGACCACCACGACCACCATATCCACCATCCTTCTCCCTCCCAAATCTACGTGCGCGTTATCAAGATCTTGCCCTGGGGTCGGGGTAGTAGGACAATTGTGGTCCTGTGGAGCAAAGTGCACTTATGTGTCATTGGATCAGGGTCTGAGTGCTTTCTTCTATATCGTAATGAGCAATTCACTGTACTTACCTTTCTTTGTGAGTCGTAGCTGAAAATTTCGAACTTTGACAGTCTAGTACTCCGTGTGTGTGCCACGTCGTCGATCACCGCCTCCTTTACAAGATGTATCGTCCCTAAAGCTACCATCATGATCATCTTGCAGGCATGTCCGAAGATGTGCATGACTGTAGTCAGTGATGGATGCGAATCACTGAAACTAGCAAGGGTGAGCGGGCGAATCGAAAAGAGGGCTGGGTAGTGAGCACGGAAGCCCTAGCAGGTGCAGGGACGTGAGACCACTTATGAATGCACTTTATGGCTGTCCTTAGTTCTCTGTCTTGCGGCGTTGCGGGTCATCTGTATTCGGGGTAGGTTGGGTATTGAGGGGGCTAGGGTGATCTCGAGAAGTTGGGGATAGCGATATATCGTAGACTCTTTCTTTACAATTCCTGCAGAATTCATGTGAATAAATAAATAATTGTAAAATTTAGATTTATGTAATATTCTAAGTTAATAAAGGGAATCCCACCCTCTCATCTTCCTCAAGAAGGGGGTACAATGACAACAAGGGAGAGGGGTACAGTGCTTGCACCCCTCATATTGTCATGCACCCCCCTTGTTGTAGTGTCCTCCCCCTTGCCATTGAACATCTCACCCTTCATTTGTACGCCCTCATTGTTGTCATGCTCCTGCTCCTTACTGCCAAAAAAATGTGGCCTGGCCCTCCCTCCCTTGGTGTTGATGTGGTGTCCCCCTGTCATGTTCCCCACCATTGTCAACATGGCCCTCTGACCCTCCTCTCACATCATGCCCTCCTGTCATATTGCCCCCACCTCTCATTGCCATTCCCCCTCATTCTTGTGTCCCCCTCTCACATTGTCCACACCTTCCCATGTTGTGCCCCACCTGTATTGTCCCCCATCTCTCACTGTCATTCCCCACCCTTCTGTCATCTGCCTATGTTGTTGTTATTGTCTTTGTCTTTGTGGTCCAATGACAGGTGGGGAGGAGAGTGGGGAGGAGAAGAGAGAGAGAGGGAGAGAGGGAAATATGAAGGGGGGGAGAGGAAGAGAGCAGGGTGGATGAGTGTGAGGCAGGGGAAGGGAGGGAGAGAAAAGGAAAGGGTGAGGTGGAACATTATAGCCATCATAACATGGCCATAACAGAAGTTGCTGACTTCATGACACATGTATGTGTGCAAACTACACATAGCTCAACAAATTGCAATTGTAATAATGCTCCAGTAGTGTAGCAGATAAATGTACCATCATGCAAATAAATGTTATGTAATTGTTGTAGTGCTTGTGGTTCAAACCACTCTGTGAATGCCTTATTTATTTTTAAATAATAATAGAAACAGGTAAAGTAAGTAATCTAATACAAGCATACCCAGACTCTGGTTGGCATTTATGAATTCCAGGTGGAATTCAGTATAGCAAATTTCATTGGAATTCTAGCTAAAAGGAGGAATTTAGCAAATAATCTGGACTCCATATGGAATTAATCCAGCAACCATTCAGACTGGAAAACTAAAATTTGGCAGGTGCTTCAGCCAAAATAAGTCCACTCAGACTTCCATCTGGAATCCATGGAATAGACAGAAATTTCATGGAAATTCCTCAGACTTTCCAGAGAGTCCATGGATTCCATCCAGACTCTGGAAGGAATTTAGGGGGTAGTGTAAAGACCTCCTACATAGTACTAATAGCAGAAGAATTGCTGCAGAAGAGCTCTTTACACTTAGCCATGTGTTCTGTATGGATCCACACAGAATCCATGCAGAATCTGCACAGATTTTTTTCTTTTTGGCAGAGGTTTTTTTGGATCTGTGCAGATTCCACACAGATTCCAAAAAATCCATATGGATTACACAGAATTCTGCAGAATTCCACATTACAGACCTGAAAATTCTGTACAGAATCTTATTATACTTATTTCCTTGTGCATGACACTCTGCATTAAGTGTGACACTAAGCATTGAGTGTGATACCACTACACATTAAGCATGACACTATGCATTAAGTGTGACACTATGCATTGAGTGTGACACTATGCATTGAGTGTGGCACTATGCATTAAGTGGGACACTACACATAAGTGTGACACTAAGTGTTGAGTGTGACACTATGCATTGAGTGTCATACTATACATTAAGCATAATACTATATATTGAGTGTATCACAGAGTTCATGTAGTGTCACACTTTCCACCTAGGGTTACATTTGACACCTGTAACAAGGCAGCAATGGAGACAAGATGATGGTAGGAATGAGATGAGATTATGAATTAACAGTTTTAATAGTATTCATTGTGATTTGAAACAGGAAAATTAAGGTATTAAATAGATCTTACAGATTCTGCATAAATCCACACAGAATCCATGCAGAATATGTATGAAATCTGTATAGAATAATCACCTCTAATAATAATAATAGCCACCGTATAAATTCTGTATGGTATCTATACAGGTCAGTATGGGTCTGTACAGATCCACACAGAATCCACACAGATCCATACAGATCTGTACAGACCTTTTGGGGGAGTGTAAATTACTGCTGCAGAATGGCTTGTATATATGAGAGAGAATGCAAGACTTATATACTACTGTAAAAGTACTATACAGCTAGCAAATGTCTAGAATAGATAATTAACTGTGACTCTGGGAGAAGAGATCATGTGCATTCAGAAAGGTCTGGATATGAGATCATCAGGTATTCCCTCTTGTAGAACTCAGATGAGCAGGATAATGGGAACACACTTATTGGCTGAACTACTGGCTTGGGTATCCCACCATGTTGCAGGCATGAATGTAGACCCATTAGTGTACTTAGCTCAGCATTCAGGGTCCATTACTTTGTGGGTATCACTTCTCCAAGTTGTAGATCAAACATAATTGCATTTCACAAGATGCTGAGAGCCAATTTGCCTCATTTCCAGAGTCACAGCAAAAGCCCTTCTGACTAGTGGGGTTTAGCATGGATGTAACAGTCAAGCTCAAAGATATCAATACAAATAATAAGAAAATGATGGAGTGAAAGTTAGGGGTGGTACCAATCTGAGGTGATGGTCATTCCTGTAGGGAGCTGCCTAGCAGGGGTAAAAGGGGGGGGGGTTATAGCAGTAGTGGAGCAGCAGTGGTGGGTGAGATTGCTAAAGTACTGGGAATTATAGAGAGAAGGGAGGATAGAGGTTAAAGAAGTTGATGGAGTTGTTGGGCTAGGAAGTGATACACTAGTAAAATAAAATAATGTACTTTAATTTCATTTCTCTCATTCCAAATTTATGGAATGTCCACCTGAGCACATGAGTAGGACACTGCAGGGAGGGGCTGAGTTCCCACACCACCTCCCATAAATCATTAAGGGATTAAAAACAAGTAAAACTACAAAAAACACATAAAAACTCTGCCTCAGTATGGTTTTAAAAACATTTTAAACAAATACTGATAAGACTAACTTTAGATTATGTTATTTTATGTAGTTTTAACACCACCAACAAGGAACATAAAGTTCTAGTTAGATTATATTTAGTTTGAGGGTGTAAGAGTTTCAATTATAGTAAAATGAACAAGGTATTTTAATAGTAGTTAAATGTTATTGCTTTCAGGTACTTCCAGAATGGACTTCAGACTTCAGATTTACACTTCAGAATCCAATATCAATTTCAGACATACTCTTCTGTGAGAACAGAAGTACAGCCAGTGTGGTGCTTTAGGTATTTTAAGGTACATCTAACTACTTATATACTTAATTACATGGCAATGGTCTCATGCACAATGGGATAGGTATAGTAGAACTGTATCATAGATATTGAAATATTACTAAGTCCACAAGAGATGTTGTTCAGCCTCCACATGCAAAACCATGCAGATGTGCTCTGTTTCAGAGGCACATCAAGTGCCGCATTATGCTATTAATAGACATGCATCAAGACACACACCAATACATGTGCTAACCTTAGCCAAGTACTCAGATATAATGGACACTGGCATTTCTGGTACTGGGATGTCTGATGGCACCACCCAATATGCTGCAGGTAGTGTTCAGCATGCATTTCAAAGTTCTGGGGGCATGTGGTTTCCTGCATGGTGGCAATATTACACAAGAGAGACATATGAATGCCTTGGGTTATTCAAGAGACTGCATGATAGCTAGGAGTTGCAGTATCCAGTGGTACTAAGAATTCTCTAGGCCAAAGTATTTCCCTGAAATTATGTGATTGTCTAGTTTAGTACTGGGAGCATTATTCTGGGTATGGAGAAGTACTAATAACCTAATCAGTAAATAAATACATCCATAAATGTATATAGATGAGCAAGGAGGGAAAGAGACTGCAGGAACTGCCAGGCATTCTTCCATTCCACTGATAGGGTGTGTAACAGATGAGATTCAGAAATATTTATGAGACATTTTGATACAGAGAAATATGTACATAGTTTATTATTTGAACCAAAATCTGAATACCTTGATGCAAACTGAAAATAGCCTGAGTTCATTTGATCTATAAATAACTTGTTCTAATTTTGGAATTGATACAATTGTGCCCCTTGAACTTACCAAACTTGCACCTTGGGATTTAAGTTTATTATTATATTTGGGATTTTATATTCTAAGTGTCTAAGTATTACTTAAACTTATCACAAGACTCAACAGAAGCTAGATGTAGCATGGAGATGTCCATATATATGATAGGGAGCTACCTGCTCACTAATTGTCAGAGGCCTCAACATATAGCATATAGATACAACTCACACTTAGTTATTCACTATGTACCAACATAATCCTCAATTAACCTTATCTGAACTCCTAATATGAATATTGGAAGTCAGACCTGGTCAATACAATGGCAAGCACATGCAAGAGGGGTATGAGGAGAACCAGGAGAATGTATGGAGGATGAAGAAAGGGGGGTGTCATCAACAAATGGGAAATACAAGAACTTGAGTGGGAAAGTTAGCAGTGAAAACAAGAATGAGAGAGGAGGACAACAATGAAGGCAGAATGAAAAGGGGGGACAAAAGGAGAATTCTATTCAGATTCCAACCAAGATCTCAAAATTTCCTTATGGGGAAATCAAAACAGCCCTATAACACAACTACCTTAAAAGGTAGTGGAAATATTACCTCTCATTTGAACTTAAAACCTGTGATTTTGGATTATTAGTTTAATATTATTGTTACAATTTAGTTGTCCAAAGACCATAAATCATATAAGTCAAAAGTCATGTGACTAACAAGTTTGAAGAACAAGTTAATCAGTATTGAAGAAGTCTTGTTACAAAACTAAGGGACTTAAGCTGATGAAACTTAAGTGTAAGTTGAGTAAGAATCAGGTAATATTCTTTAAGCTGAAGCTTGAGATCTACAGTCCAACTTCCTACTGTTTAAATACAAACTGGTTCTTACTAATAATAGATAAGTATGAGTCAAAGAAAGTATGTAAATGCTGTGCATTGGTAAGGCACAGTAAAAGAATGTGAAAATAAAGTAATTATAGTACAATGACTTGAAGAGAGTTATAACAAGTCAGAAGCATGAGAAAAGTAAGTATAAATAAGTGATGACTTACACAAAGTCATTATGAGTCAAGAGTATAACTAAAGCTGTGTAAAAGTAAAGATGTTTGGCATCAAAGGTTGTGCCAAACATGTTAAAGTAAACTAATTGTAAACAAAAGAAAATAAAGAAAAACTGTAACAATTATGAATTATATTTGTTCTATTTAACTACAAATCACAAATTTGGCACATTGACATGTGAAAGATTCTGTGTGTAGAATGCTTTTGTGTTTTGAATTTATAAAATGAACAGTTGAGAGGTTATGTACAGATGAGTGATCAACCTAGTATTGGAATCTATTATTCCATGAAGCTGCATTTTCAAGAAAGAAATGACTCATTGACCAACAGAACACCTCAAAAGCCACAGAATCACCTAAATTTTATTTGAAACACAACTTATATATCTAATAGTATAATATCAATTGAAGCCCTTCCATTGGATGTAGTCCAGAAAGCAGTGGAGAGATAGGAGGAATTGAAAAAGATCATGCACCATGTGCAATAAAACTTACAGTGATATGGTAAACAGAAAGCCATTTCTGAAATATAAATAGATTCTAATCTTTTTGTCAGTGAGAACTGAACATATTGAACTATATCTCTGACAAATAATAAAACCATCCAGATCAATTATGAGATCTCTGTGTAACTACTTCTTCAAATTTAATAATTCCTTTAATAATTCTTTGACTTTTGTCTTCCTCTTAGTCTCTGTAAGTAATTATTGTACCATATATGAACTGAGTGAGAAAATTCCATGATAACTGGAGTACCATTTTAAAATTATTATAGTACTATAAATATATCAACTAATTGAAAAAATAATTACTTTACAGTATACAGTACAGTATGAGTACAATAAGTAAGTAAGTCATCATATACTGCAATACATCTTATACAAGTTACATCATATAACAGTAATTTTTATGTATGAGACTACAGACATGATCAATTCATACATATTCTAGAATTCTAACATCAAGATGTATCTACAAGATAAGAGAAGAAATGAATACAAAATATCTAACAAACCTATTAACTCTAGAGTAGTTGAATACTAACAGCAGAAATCACTGTATACTTAACTACTTATTCAAATTCAAAATTCTCTTTAATAATTCCTTTACTTTATTCTCCTTCTTAATCTCTAAAGCTAATCCCCACTTATCAATATTCAGAGATATTATTACCATTCTTCCCAATGCAGTTCCAATAGCAACTGTTGTATCATTTATAGCCAATGCATGTAAATTTGTTGGTCTAAAAGAAGGTGGAAGCCAAAATAATCTTCTACCTGATTTTACAATCCAATCACCCACAACCAGATTCAGATTGGTTTCGGATAATTCATGTAATAAGTCAAGCTCATTGAATGTTTGTATACAAAAAAATTGATGGTTATTAACAATAATACTGGTTTGGTCAACATTAAATGCAATTATTTCCACAGCATCATTCAAATTCCAAAAATGTATACAAGAGTCATTTTGAACACTCCACACTCTAACTGTCTTGTCTTGTGAGCCAGACACAATAGTTGTCCCATCATGTGAGATGGCAACTGACATGACCTGGCCTGAATGTCCTTTTAACTCATTGACAAGTTTTCCACTCCATGAATTCCACACTCTGACTGTCCTGTCCTGTGAGCCAGACACAATAGTTGTCCTATCCTGTGAGATGGCAACTGACATGACCTGGCCTGAATGTCCTTTTAACTCATTGACAAGTGTGAATTCCACACTCTGACTGTCCTGTCATCTGAGCAAGATACAATAGTTTTCCCATTTTGTGAGATGACAACTGATGTGACTGAGTCTGAATGTCCTTTTAACACATTGAGAAGTTTTCCACTCTGTAAATTCCACACTCTGACTGTCCTATCTTCTGAACCAGACACAATAGTTGTCCCATTCTGTGAGATAGCAACTGAATTGACCCAGTTTAAATGTCCTTTCAACTCATTGAGAAGTTCTCCATTATATGAATCCCATACTCTGACTGTCTTATCATGTGAGCTAGAAACAATAATTTTTTGATCCTGTGAGATAGCAACTGATCTTATTACATTGAAATGACCCTCTAGTACCTGTACACATGGATCCCAGTATTTATTGTATCCTTGAATTAACTTTACAGTTTTTAATTGGTCTTGATATGTCTTATATAATACAGATTCTTGTGGAGTGAAAACTAGTGCAGTCTGATAAATTTGTAATGCATGGTCCCTAATTATCTCATAATTGAGTTGAATAAACCTTTCAGCATCATTTAACAACTCCAAACACTTTGGTTTGAAAATGGACTAAATTAAATCATTAGCAAGCAATAAATAGCAATAAAATATTGTACTAACTACAAGTTTTTTTCCTAATATTATACCTTCTAGTGCTCTTGGTAGTTGACCATATAGTGATATTACTTCAAGCCACTGCAATAAATACTTAAATATCAATGTTGTTGCTAGTTGTTTCAGTTCACTATTCAACAATGCTTCTTAAAGATGAAAAATCCAATATGTAGCTGCATAACCAATCTCATCTGTTACTGTGTAGTGAACAGGTATATCTTTATTTGCAGTGGACATATTTCCAACATTGCAGATATCTACTTTCAGGATATTCATTATTTTCTGTAAGCATGCAGTAGCAATAAGAGCATGATACTCTTTGGTATTAATGTAAAATCTCTGATCTGAGCATCATGTTGAACTGGTAAGGAAATCATGAAATGATGAATGAAAAGCATGCACTGGAAGATTTGAATTAAATGGTGGAACTAGTAGTACTGCCTTCAGGTCACACAAAATTCTGTAGATGTAATTGACATTGTAATTCAATTCCAGAACTTGCAATATTGCTTCAATGGTCAAGTTATTTAACCCTAATATAATAATTCCAACTATAGCTTTAAAGATGTCCTCATTCCAGTATTGTGATTTTAAAGCTACCAACGGAATTTTCATATACATGTCATCCAGTGATCCATATGGATTCACATCATTTGACTTCACATATTGATTCTCAAGAATAAATTTTAATTTATTCTGTACTCCAAATCCCAAGTCATATTTAATAAATTTCACTGCTGTAGTTGCTGCAATAAATAAGCCTGAACAGATTTCAATCAGTTCACTCATTTCATTTGGCTCTGGCCAACATTTCTGAATGGGCATTTCACTGATATCTTGTTCTATGTACAATCTAATATCAGCATTGACTTTTTCTTTTTCTATATTATGCAAAACAAATGGATATGTCACAGATTCTACTGTTTTAATTTGGAAAATGTACTCCAGGGATGCCTCAGGTTGACTAGTAACAAAAAAATTGATTGGAAAGGTGCACTGGCTGAGATTTTCAGCTAGCACTTTAATAATATTTGTGTGAATATTCTGCTGGCATTCATCCAGTGCATCAAGAATAACCACAATTTTGATCTCATTTAATTGTTCTTTTATATCTGTGATTGGTTTCAAAATAAGTCTCTGCAACTGAACTGAAAGAGCTGAGTGAAGAATTGATATGTCAGATCGAATCTCTTTCAATAATTTTTCTTCTAATAGTGGAAATTGTTTTCCCAGTTGATATGCCAATGTTTTAATTACATTTGTAATCTCACTCCGATTTATGTGATCCCTAGAGAAGAAGAAAGGCTCCATTCTTGTGGTATTTATAAGCCACACTATGTGCAACAGCTGATTTTCCAGTCCCTGCAAGCCCAGAAAGCCAGAAGATGGATGCTTTGTCAGTTGAAGCAATCCAATTATCTATTTCTTGCAACAGATCCAGTCTAGTACCATTGGTACAGCCAGTGGCTCCTTCCCTTTCAGCTGAGTTACATGCTGCACCAAAAATTGGACTTAATTTTTCGGCTAACACATCTTTTGATTCTGCAGACAAGTTCTGATAAATATTGGTGATTGAACCAGCACTGTTAACTGTTGCATGATCTTTCAAGGTAACACCAGTAGCCCCTGGAAATGCTTGGATTTCTGCTCTACTTTTCACTATATTGCTCTCCTATCATATGTAAGATAGAGAGCTAGTTAATAATTAACTTCAGTTAGACTTACATTTGTAAATGATGTTTTCTTTGGTATGTGGAATGATGTAAGGCTTAATACTTCAGTGTTATCTTCAAGGGGATGATGTTCTGCTGCTACGTCGGAGGGAGGAGCATTGCTCCCTACGGCATTAGCTGAGTATGATTTGCTAGTGTCTTCATTTGTATTCTGCTCGAATGATTGAGACATTGCTGTTCGATTGTTGATTGTGCGTGTTGCGTATGAATAGGGGGGGAGGGAGGGCCTTAACATCGAATGGCACATATATATATATCGATTATGAGGTCAGCTGGTGTGCATTTGGTGATGTCTCAAATTATAACGTCCCCCCACGCTCGCAACGAGGCAGTGCTTAAATAAATGTACCCTAATTGTATACTACACACGCAAAGTATGCAATGAACAACTGATATAAAAACATAGATACTTCAGTATTTTTCTCCCACAGTCTGTCTTCATTCATATTCTACTTGTTCTCGATAGGTACTGGGTTCAAACGACGTTTCAACATGGACGAACTCATCTAACCATGTGACAGAAATAAATTCGACGGAATGCGGAATTTCTGCATTTCCCGTACGCCTAGCGTTAGACGTTGCGCGTCCCCACCCCCGCTGCACCTCTTGCTTAAACCGCCACTATGACAGACGACAAGCAACTACTATCCTACCCACTCTCCTCCTCCTCTGCATCACGCGCCATTTCTCACAGCACAAGTATACTCCCCCGCTAACATGCCATATCACACGGCTGCTAACCGAAGTACTTACATCGATGACGTATACCTAATGCAGTATTCACCGAACCAGCATTCTACCTTCTCCTAGGAATGGTTATACCCGGGATGGGCATTCTTCAAACCACCAAATTAAGTCGACCTCGTTGATTCTCCATTTATTGGAGAGTCCTGAAGTCGAGAGGGGCAGGATTCAGGCGCAACAAGTTGTGTATGTCTTCTTCATTTCGTCACTTTCCCTTTTTCTCTCGATTCCTTTCTTTACCATCCTGGTCTTACCTCCTCCCCTCTCTCATTCACTTCATCTACCTCCTCTTTTATATCCTCCCTCCCTTTCTTCCCTCCACCCCCTCCGTCTTTCTCTCTTCGTGACTAATCCAATCGATCCACAGGAACCCATTGCACCCCACTTACACTCACCACACAGGAGATCTTCAGTAGTACCAAACTGCAATCTGGCGCGCGATACAACGAGGCGTAGGGTGTCTTCTGTTGAAATAGAAGATAGGCGGAGGGTTTCACATGTTCCGTTGGGGATTATGCACCTGTGCAAAAGAGTGGTGTAGGAGGTAAGCGGTAGTGAAGGTGTGTAAGACATCCATTTATCCTCTTTCCAACGTTCTCTACTCGCCTCCCCCTTCTCCCTCGACTACGCTACCTCCCCTTCTCCTTCTCCTTCATCTTCATCTTTCTTTCATGCTCGCATGCACTAACCCTTCCTCAGTTCTACGACCATTGACAAGCCATTAAATCTCGCACACTCGATGCGTAAGGACATCTGATTTGTCTCTTGTCGAGTCTCGACCGCTGCACATTTCCGTTAGTCTCAGGTAGAGGCATCCCAGTCGAACGTGCCTTGGTGCCACGTTACGCCCTTACACCTTGTCCCAGCCAGTTAAACAACGCACCTCCCTTGTTCGGTAACACTGTGTTAACTGAGGATCATATACCGTTCAGGAAGAAAGTTGTTCAACGTCTATCCAGAAGGAAAGCATTCATGGAGGGAGAGGGTGCTGTTCAAGAATGCGATGGAGGTGTATCGCCACCTCAAACTGGGAATTGTATACCATTCTGGCAGTATATCGTTGAAGGTCCTTCCCTTTGGGATGAATGTGGCTGTCGTGGTTATCAGCTTTGTTGGAATCTTGAGGTAGATCGTTGGACTTGGATATTCTACGTTTGGTAGTGCCTTAAGAGAGGAGTAAATCGCCGAATTGGAAGCCAATAAGAAGTGAATAATCGGTGTCGGGACTTCGAGCTGGCTACGAGGGGAGGAATTGATAATCATATCGATGCATGAACCAGGTTGTATGTCACTCTTTCGGCTTCAGCTTCCACCGATCCATTGCATATTATTAGCTTTCATTTGAAGAACAAGTTATTGTAGTACATACGAATTAGAAACATGTCTTTCACTTTTGTTGTGCTGGTAATAACGAAAGGTGGCGTTATTATGTGCGTAGTCTCAATTGTGTTGGTGGTCGACGACAATGAGGCGATTATGCTCAGTAGTCGAACGTTAACCGTCGAAGCGATGATTTGATCATGACAGATGTAAGAACCATTCCATTTGGCACTTCTGTGAATCTTTATCTCCACTTCATCACGTACCTTCGATCCTTCAAAGTGAAGCCTTGAAGGATCGAAGGTACATATATGGTACCACACGCCTTATATTCTCGAAATGGGCAACGTGATTTTCGCGTGCGCGCTAAAGTTAGCGACCAATAGATTGTCAATTAAAGGGACAAGATCATGGAAGGCACTGACTTATTCATGGACGAATCGATCTTATCTTACCCTAATAATAAATAATGAGCGGTATTAATGAGCATTAATAGAAGGCCCGTGTGGTTTTCTGGTATCGATTATTATCGAATACTGTGCTGCCCATCTGCCACGGTGATCGATGTAACAGGGAAGAGTGGGTGCACTGGACCATCGGATTCGCTGTGCTATCTTAAGTTGCGACGCATTTGAGACGCGTCGTGGGAATGAGGTCACGTGAATTTCTGTTTGAGTTGTCGGCTGACGCCGGACAGAAGGGTCTCCTTTGCCCTCCTCGCCTCCTCGCTCCTCAACCTCCTCCTTATTATCCAACCTTCTACATGCATTGGAGACTTCACCCCACCCCTCTAATCCACGCCGTTACTGCTCGTTCAAATCCCCAGATCTTAAATTCTGGCTGCCCAACGCATTGCCGCCGTGAACATGAGAATATGTCGTATGCGTCCTAGTGGTTGAAATATGCGTCCACTCTCTTTGCTTCCTTTCCGTTGTCTAACTACCAACTTATGAAATATCCCCTAGAACCCAACACATTCCAGTGGCCTGGAGCATACTCGTCCTTCCTTGGCGTTCCTATCGACCTCGCTACGCCTGCCACTGACATCATGAGCGGTTACTCGTGGTCCTTAAGATGTATTGTCTGGCGCGTCACGCTACGGCATCCCTATCCCTCGTAGCGACCCTTTGTCACTCTCAGAAGGCCCTAGTCCATGGCAAGCTATCGAGGCCCAGAGAAGCGCAAGCTCGCTTATATCTGACAACAGACAGGAGTTATAGCACTGTAGAAGCCATAGGGATTCGAGCAGTCGATTGGTGGGGGTAGGGATGTAGGATGGTCAAGACATTGTTGCTAGGCGTCGCTCTGTGTGCGCCAGCGAGGCAAGCTGTAGGTACATTTTTGATCCTATTTCCGTGCTTATATTACTCAACTTAGGAGGTATGATGTCTAGAGCTCTGGAAATTGAACGCCATACTTCACCTTCACTGCGCCGGAAGCTCATCGTCAGCACTGCTTGCCCACATACCTCAGCAATCTTCATAATAATCCAGCGAGAAGCCGTGTACACCCTGCGAGGACACCTATGGGATATAGGAAGGATGAAGCAAGAGGGTTGGACGGGATGGAGTACGAGGTGTTTGGTTGGTTAGACAGCAGCCGTTGCTTAGGGTATGATCCGCTTCCTTGCTTCAGGGTTACGGGGATGGATCTCGCGCGTGGGGTTGGAGTTATGCAGATGATAGGGAACGTTTACTTGGGCACCTTCAACGCGCTGTCATCGCCTTTCTCGGTTTCACCTTTCTACACCACGACTCACTACGACTTTGCTACGACACACTGCGACCTATTATGACAATCCCGACCCTCCACGACCCAACATGAGCATCATGGCCACCGTCCCCGTTGCTCCCAGGCTTGCCTACGTGCTATCGACAACACGTGGTGGAAGTGGGGATATGTATACGTTGGCGAGGTGGCCTTTCCCGTACGTCCTTCCATCCCATTTCGCACAGTTCTATGCACTGACACTACCTTTTTCGCAGGTGAACACTATCAATTAGATCGTCTAGTATCCTCCAGTTGACGTGCCACATCATCAATCATCATTGCCTCGTTCAGAAGAGACTTCGTTGTTTAGTATGCTACCCTCACGCTCACTACTGTATGGAGAACTGACATTGACAACGCCGATTGCTTGAATGACTCACAAAGTCGAATGAGCGAGCGAACGAGCATGTGAGGCACTGTAGCCAGTGTGCGCTTTCGGGCTCTTCTCTGTCTCTCGCCTAGGGGTCCTTTGGAGATGAGGTTAGGCTCGGAGGGGCTGCTTGGTGGTATCGAAAGATGGAATCAGTCAGGTTCTAACGACCCCTCTCGTCTTCACGGTCGTCAACATGTACTCCGTTCGTCCTCTTGCAGGCCACGTTGTGGTCCACTATCAATGTCATCTCCTACTATTCCGAACAGATGGGTAGAGATCAAAGTGGAACGGATACAATGCTCGGATAACGCTAGCAGTACTGGTGACCGATTTCAACAAGCCTTTTAGCATTTAGAGCTTTTCATCTTCGAACCTGGGCTGCCTTACTCCAAAGTGGCCTGTCGACGTCATTCCCTGCCCACTGTACTGAGTAACGACAATGTATGAGATTCATCTTTCGAAGGATTGGTAATAATCTAAGACAGCGCTCGCGTTTTGCGGTTAAATCTTCGTAGAACCAACTCATCTATTGGATAAACTGCCTCTTTTCTATACAGGGTAATCTTCACGTTGTACTTTGCTATCAATTTATACACTAGGCAGCTTCGGAATAAAAGTGGTCTTCCTAACAATCCAATATGTGTGGGAACGACATTTATTCCTGACACTGACCTTTGGTGTCGAATCTCCGATCAAATTCAGGTCGTGTAGCCCCACATAATTATAATTGAATAGCAGCATGGCGCAGTGGTAGCGCGCGGGGCCCATAACCCCGAGGTCACTCGATCGAGACGAGTTGCTGCTATTGTATGTTTTTTGACGAAAACATAAGGAGTCCGGAATATTGCTGCATAATCTAGCAGGCCACAGATAGAAGCTTTTGAACAGGGAAATATCTAAAACCAATCTGCTTTCATTCGTCTAAATGAATAGCATGTATGTTTCTAAACATGACAGCCCTTTGAGTAGATAATTTGACAGGCTATACAAATAAGGTTTGGAAGGGAATTATACTAAAGAGAGACAGCCCTCTTTCGTCGTCAAAATATGCATTTTTTTAAGCAGACAGTGTATTTCGACATTTCTGACGCGGATACAGTTTGGGTTCGATGGATCAGAAGTATCGAAAACTCGCAGAGATACCTTATTTAAAGCACTTCACTCTAATCAAAAGCGGTGTTCGTCACTCAAACTGTATAATTCAGGTCAGAACCACTGCTCGGCTGGGCTATAGGTCCGTCTGAACTGGCTGAAAAGGTTGGCGCTTCAGATGCCTATTACTCTGTGTGTGACGCGTGCACGTTGTTCATCGGGAAACAAATGTTTCTTGGATTAGGTGGTGGATAATATCGACTCGATACTGACGTCCATACACTTCCACCAAGCTGCCGACGATCAGATAATATCTTTGGTGGAGAGAATATGGCCCTTAATTATTATTACCCGTCGCACATCGGTGCTGTCATGTTTCTGGAATCTGAATTCAGCATATCATAGCAAACAGTTGTGCTCATTCATTTGGAACGTGATCACGCTCCAACGTCATTAGCACTATAGACGTGTCTACCAGCAAAAGTCCTGTCATGGCAGTCGGATATGCGCTACGTGAATACTTGTTCATGAAAAGCTAATCATGTAGAAGTTGTATGTCACATTAGAATGTACTACTTCAATATTTCTCTCTTCCCGGGCTTCTTCCTGATTCTGAATAATGCGGCTGAGGTTTTCCCGGATTGAGATATCAGACTGTAACTGTAGTATGATTAGCAAAGCCATAGAGAAAATTTTAACATCTACCACATACCCCGAATATGTCTAGACATTTTTGTAGCTGGCGCCTATAATCTTCAATCTTCTTCAAATCGGACCGATGTCTTATAAAGCGCAATAAAGTATTTCGTGCCGCATCGATTTTGGAAAACGTTTCAATGGACGTTAACGTGCTAGTTTTAATCGACTATTATTTAATCTACTTATGGCTGTATGTGGAAGACATACTCAACAAGCTGGCGTACATTGTGCAGAAGTACTGAGTCTTCATGAATTTGCTCTCCAGTCACTTGAATAGGCTTTAGGGCTTCGATCACAATG
This sequence comes from Cyathus striatus, assembly GCA_025738555.1. Lineage (NCBI taxonomy): Eukaryota > Fungi > Basidiomycota > Agaricomycetes > Agaricales > Nidulariaceae > Cyathus > Cyathus striatus. The sequence continues at coordinate 344,223 of JAOVFP010000017.1, forward strand.
CATACCAGTTCGCAGACATCGCGCGCAATTTCACAGAATTCTTTCTTGTTTCTCTTGGTAGTCTGTCAACATGTAATTTCTACTGTGATTCAAATTATCACAACATACAATTTTAAAACATACTATTATCATATCCAGGATCAATAAAGCCAATGAAGCTGCCTCTCTCAAACAAGGAACTGGTTCATGTCTTGCTGCTTCTTGCAGTGTGGTGAGTACGATTGATGAAATATCTAAGCCTGCGTTAACGGCAGACATTGTATGTTTGTGAGAGATTACAGATCTGAGAATGAATTGAAAGGTGGTAGGAATAAGGGGACTGTGATTTTATCATCGCATGTCTTTGAATCGAACTTAAGTAGCTTAAATGGCTTCGTTACACATGTCTTATTGGAACGGAGTAAATATATACATCTTTAGTGCTTTCTTGATGGCATCATCATATGATTATCTTGAGCATTCACTCACTATCGCTTTTGAGCTCAAATATTAAATCCGACAGGATATTTCTTATACCTCGAGCATGTATGATTTCAGATTTAATATTTCGTCGTACCCTCCTTCGTTTTAGTAGCAAGATATTTCGATGGTCACTTCCAGTGGTTTTATTGGACACTAACGAGTGTACAGTACTGCGGTGAGAATCACTGGGGAAGTGAGGAGTTATTTCTTTCGTCTTCTGTCTACATCTGGAACTCTACATGAAACTGCACTGCCTTGAAAACTACTTGCACTGCCTCAAAAATTACCTGCACTGCCTCAAAAACATCTACACTGCCACAACAACACCTACACTGCCTCAAAATCACCTGCACTGCCTCGAGAGAATATAGACAGGGGATAGCTGATAATTAATTAGGATTTGGGGTGCGTACACCCACAATTAGAATGCCTTTCTGCCTGCGGCATGTCTTCATACGGAATTGGTAGTTAAAAGTTGAGACCAAATATCGGAATAAAGGGATCTGTGTAGACTAATTAAAAGCACTAAAATATATACAACAATGTGATATTGACATGACATCATCTGTTGCCTGTGTTACATAGCTAATAGCACTTCCATTTCTGAAGTTGCACATTCCCGGAATCTGATCTCTATTAATTCTGATCTAACAGACGAACTCGTGTTTCAGAAGCAACATACAGTGATCTGGAAAATACATGTGCTAGAGCTAGACAATATACTTATGATAACAGAGTGTTCCGAGAGGGTTTAATTGGAATACAGCTATATTCTGAAAACAGTTGTAGGAATCACTTTAATGCCATTAAGAATCTCTCTATCGCACCGATATCACCATTATCCCGAAAATAAATGGAGTTTACATATAGCACCTCCAATGGCGTCACCATCGGTGTAGTAACATGGCAATTCTTGAGAGAACTCTGGTGTGTTGGATGGACATGGGAACATATTAGATTCGTAGAGGTGTTGTTGTATGGGACGAAGCGGCTTGCTTACTTTTCATGATGTGCTTTATCAGGATACACGATGTCCTTCTACCCATTCATATGAGCATTGCAGTGACTGCAATGCAACTTGTACACAAAGCTGAGCAATCTGACCGAAGGGCCTGTTCTTCCAGGATTTGGGATCCCAGCGGGAATGGTGGGCTTATAAGAATGTTTGAAGAAGGAATGGCCTGAGGTAAAAAGAAAGTGGCCGTTGGCTAGCGCAGATACAAAATCCTCGCCAGTGGGTGATGATCTTGCTTGACGCGTCGTGGGAAACGTGATCACGTTGACTGTTCGACTTCTCGGCCGACGCCGGAGGAAGGGTCTCCTTTGCCCTCCTCGTCTCTTCTCCCACCTCCTCAAACCTCGTCCTTAACCTCCTTATCACCATTATCCAAATAACCACATTCCCTTTGAGGTCCTTCCCCACTGCTTGTTCTTCCCCACTTCTCTTTATTGTTTAACATCTCGTAGGCTACTGCCAGCTTAAAACACTCTGATATCTCTGCTTCCAGCGTCACTAATAGGCTCTGGAATGCATCACATCCCAGCCAAATCTCTACCAGCTCGTGTGCATTACTCTCCCCTCTGGCCTCTATTGGCACATCACTAGAATTTCAACATTCATTCATCCCCAACATGACGGATTATTTTGGTTCATAAGATGTATAGTCCCTCACATTCTCATACTAAATGTTTTCTTGTCCTTCCACCACAACCCTATGCAATGATGGAGTTCCATATTGGTGTTCACATTCTTTAGAAATGGACAGAAGCTTCCAAAGACTACAGAACGTTCATTGTCACTGATTCATCACTTATAACTCGACCTGCCAGAAGTGTATTTGCATCAATGAGTACTCTACTCACCCCAACAATTGGCAGTAACTCACAAAGAATTTGAATGATCACATATCTTAGTACTACAACTCAACTCTTTCCAGTGGAATGAACTGCAAACCTCTGAAAAGTCCACCCATAAGCTAATGTAGGAAGGAATGAAAGAGTGCATGGTAGGGTGCGGATGGATGCGAAGGAGCATGCGAAGTGATATCATTTTACACCTCAGACAAGGGTGGACCGGATCGCTGTAAATATGGTACAGCCTGATTTACTTAACAATTAAATAGCTATTAAAATATGTTATCTGGCCAATGTAAGAGCAAATCTTGAATATGTGCAAGAATAGGAAAACTAACTCATCCATGCAAGATATTTACAATAAGATCCATGACCCTATCCATTCTAGGCCAATCAGAAATTTTTCAGAGGCTTGGTTTACATTGTGCAGGTAAATTTGGCATGGAGCAATTGGAACAATAAGCAGATTTATTATCCAATTTAAAATCACCTTGCAAGGTATTCTGTCTGGGTTCAAATGGGTTGCACTTTTCAACATTCATGTGCACTCTCCCACAGTCACTTGCTCCCACTCTGCTCTCTTCTCAGCAGAATGTTGCAAGTCTATCTGTTTCATTCTCTCTGATGCATTCTCCTCTCCCTTCTCTCATTTAATCCCTTTGTCTATTGTGGTACATATCACTATGAAAATCTACATCTACAACATGAAAACTAACACCTAGAGGCTGGTAGGTTTTGATGTGTCACATTGCCTGGCAAGGCTGTTCTGTGTGACTAGCACTTCAATGACAGGATATTTGGATCTGGTTTCTGCTATGTGGTGAAACTGATACGCCGGCTTTTACAATAAACTTATTTTTCAATTATTATGGCATTTTATTCAAACTCCTATATTCTATCTGTGCAGATGCCACCCCATGAGTACAAGAGTTGGAATGAGTCCCGAGTTGCCAATTATAGTATTTTATACAAAATACATTACTAAGGGAAGAGTACAAGGGCTGAGGCTGAGACCTGCGCTGCCAGCTAAAGTATCTCCTCGATACAAACCAAGGGTATGGAAAGATATATTATATGGGTTGCTGGCTTTCTGCACTTATTTAAATATGCTCTATTCATTTCTTAGTAGCCACTAAGCTACTTATTTAATTATTAGTATTCTATAACGAAGCCGCCGTACCACTCTTGCACACCTTGAATGGTGCTCTAGCATGAAGTCCAACACATCATACCATGTGCCATTATTATGTAATGCTCCGGAGGAAATTCCCGTTGCCTCATCTCAAGGCTGTAGCAAAAGGATGTATCTTGTACTGCCCGTATCCAGACCCAAATGGCTGCACTAGAGACATGTGCAAAACCATATGGGATGCTGTGAGCGAAACCGCCAAGTATGGTACATATGCCATCATGCGCTATTGATGCACGCATCACAAAGAAGCTGTTAACTCCGAAATCCCATGTAACCGAGCACGTACCTATATGCGCATGCGCTTTAGCGCATGTACCAAGCTAGTACCAATGCCGCAGCGTTTGAGGCACCTTGGAAACAAGTTGCAACCATATGGAGGGTTCTCTGCACCTCTGAGAACCTATGGACAGTTTCAGAAGTAGATATACACCATTTATTTACACATATGATATGCTATTTTACGATTACAAATAACATAGGTAGAACTGTAGTATATAACTTAGGGATGGTAGTGTAGGTAGAGCCAAGTACTGCACGAGCCGTCTTCCGTTCTCGAAGTAGAGTAACGTTCTGAAATCAGTATCCGAAGTTTTGATTAGAATTTGAAGTACCGAGTACTGTTGAATTGAATTGAATATTGGTTATCTGAGTTTTTGAACTAGTACTGCAATTGAAGTGTAAAACCCAGTCACAGAAATCAAGCTATAGTCTTTGAAGTCGTTCTATTTCATTATTGCTAACCAGATACCCTTTGTACTAAATATAACTAACGTAAATACCTATTTTATGTTGGTGGTGCTACTACTGACATAATAAAGTACTACTAAAAGTTAGTTGTATCAAAACTATCATTTGTGGCTTTTATTTGTCAAGCTGGGGCCTGTTGGGATTGTCATCCTCATGCAAGGGTGAGATGTCATGTTTCTTTGTTCTAAGTCAGTGTGTGCTCTCCTTCTGTCTGTTCTCTCAATCCTCTCTCACCATTGTTAATCTCAACCCTCTTATGATGTGGTACTTCTATTTCTTGTTTCAATCTGGCATTCAGTATCAGTTCAAGATGGAAGGTCTGGAGGCTATCATGGGTATGCCATGTGTCTTTGTCTGGTAATGTTCTGACCTAGAGGTGTCATAGGCTATGTATTGGGCATAGGCAACTTCACAACAGGGGGTGGTGTCCTAGTCACAATCCTCTACCAATGCAGCGCAGTCCCCTTCACTAATGTACTGCAGATGCTCATGGTTCATCTGCATCCTCTTACAATATTCTGAAATTCTTCATTCATGTTTTTGTTCATTCTGTAACATTCTTTCATCTGACCACATACTTATCATCATTCATTGTACCATCACCCACACCTGGCATCCTTCATATCTCCACTCATTGCTTTTGTATAGTCAACCACCCTAGTGAGCACTGAGTGCTTCTAGGCTGCTTAGCAAGGGGTCTGAGCACATTCTCATACCTCTATTGTGTTCTTTCCTATCACAAATCCAGTGTGGACTGTTCCTCTACCTGTTTCCTCACCTTTATTTTTTATTATTCTTGTATTAAATCCTCTCTTGCTGTGCTCTTGTTTTACCTGTTCCATTGGCATGCTCTCACCTGTGTTCTCTTTTTGAGCACTCACATTTCTTTTGCATTAATTCCTCCCATGGTCAATGGACTATGGCAAATCCTTAGATAGTTGTTTCTTCAAAGTGTGTTGTCCTCTTGTATTAAATTTGTTTAATGTCAATGTGATTCCAACAAATGCACTTAGCTCATCACTGTTACCTTCAGCTTGACAGTGTTCATACAAATTTCCCAAGACTGGTCTACCATTCCAACTTGGCCAACCCGTTCCAGAACTTTAGCAGACTTGCTCACTACTTTATCTGACACCCATCAAATTGTCCACACTTCAGTGTATAATATGCATGGCTACCTAATCCAACCAGAAATGTATCAAAACTGTCTCCTTGGTGCAACAGTTGAACTTGTGTTTGAACTTACTTATTGTCCTTTACAAGGAGACCATCCAAACCAACCTCATATTTGCTACATGGCACATTTACTCACAATACATACTATTCTTTCACCTCATTGCAAGGTCACTCCTCATGAGGTAAATGTATTACATAATTAGACCCTCAAGTGAAATTCCCCTTAAGCACACATTAACTTTTTGTTTTTAACAAATTAGTCAATAGGTAAATTCAGCATGAAACAATTGGAACATTAAGCAGATTTATTACTCAATTTAAAATTTTCTAATGCATCTAGCACATTACATACTTTATGGCATATTCTAATTGTTACAAAAATTGGGATGTACCATATTTACATGAACCCAATTTAGGCCTGTCTGAGGTGGTATCTCTGAGGCACATGCAAGAGATTCAATTCAAGAGAGGACCTCAATCTAAGTACTCCTTTTATTTCCCCACCACTTCCTCTCCTTTACCTTGCTCATTTATGCAATACCCTGTGTAAAAGCTTTTCTTCTCTTTCTCACCCTCCTTGTGCTCATTCAGGCTCAAGCTGATAACCCAGATGATCCTACAAATCCTTTCCATATTCCACATTTCACATTGGAATGCCCTTATACTGCTGCAGAACAGAGCACCTGTGACATGTATGTACTATTGTGTTCTCACTTTTACTTCTCCCCCCTGTTTGAAGTTCTACTGGATGTGCTGGATGTGTTGATGAGTGTTTATACCTCTGGCTAATCAAGTAACCATATGTGTGTTTTTATACATTCATTATGCATTTTATTTCATATCTCAATTACTTTCTCTCTTATCTGTTCCTTGAGTATGACCCCATTTTTGGTAGCTACTTGTTGCACTGCCTCTTTTGTCCATCTGTTGTTTAAAATTCCAAGTCACTGATGCTTTGTAAATTATCAGGTAGCCAGAACACAACTAAATATCCATTATTATCCAAAGATCTGTCAATTATTAGCTTGTAGTACATGATTGAACACACACTAGTTGCAATATAATTAATCTGTAAGTAATTGCCAAGAAAATATTAGTAATAATTATGAACTGGCCTTTTTGCTTGACCTAATTTTCAGATCCTTTAGACCCTTACATTGAGATAATTAAAACTTAGATTCAGCTACAGAAATAATTGATACAAATCAGTTTCTGATTATCTATGATTATCTGCATATCCATTGAATACAATCTATAACCCATCTGAATACAGTATTTACAGATAATATCCATTGATATTAGTGATCAGCTATCCATACAGAGGCCAGTACTTTGCACTCCCCCCCCCCTTCACCATGAATTCACATGAATTTCACCAAGAGTTCACATATTCACATGAATTTCACATGAATTTCACCTGAAATTACATGAACTTCATGTGATTTTGAATATTTTCTAAAAATCATAGGTTCATGAACTTTCATGTATTTTAGGTGAAATTAAAGTGAAAATATAGTGAAATTCACATGAAAAATTGAGTGAAATTCATTTAAAAACATGGAGAAAATGAATTTATTTATTGATCATGTGACTAATTTACATATTACAAAGCAACAGTAGTATTACATAATATGCCCCAATTTCCTGCCTTTGCACTTGATGTCCCATCCCCTGCTTTCCCACGCCTCCCACGCCTCCACTTGCTGTGCACCTCATCCCACTCATTATCCCGCCCCTCTGCTTGCTGTGTGCCCCATTCCATTCGCTATCTCCACCCCTCCACTCACTGCACACCCCATTCCACTCACTATCCCTGCCCCTCCACTCACTGTATGCCCCATCCTGCTCGTTATCCCGCCTCTTCACTCACTACTCTGCTCCCTGTGCTCATTGTGCACCCCAACATGCTCGCTATCCTGCCTCTCCCGCCAGACATGCTCGTCGTCCCACCCCTCGCACTCATTGTGCACCTCCTGCTTTCCCACGCTCTCATTGTAACTGTATTTGTTCTTGATAGGGAAGGAGAAGGGGGGGAGTGAAATGGAGGAGGAGTGAAATAGAGGAGTGAAGATGGAAGGATCAAGTAGTGGTATGGAGGGAAGAGGGAGTGGGGAGAGGGAGGGGAGAAAGGAGTTAATGATGGTGATGTGGCAAGAAGCAAGAATTAACAATGGTGCGACTTCTTTGGTCATGTGATATTTCAATCATGTGACAAAGTATTAGAAAGCGGAGGGTTGATAGAGGTATATAGTGTGGGAAAAAACTTTTCTACACAAGTCTTCATGGTGTAGTGGTAAATTGCTGTACTGTGGGAAAAACAATTAGTCATCACTCCGAGGCTGTTGGTTCAATTCTGACTGGGGTCATTATTTACTATGTGCATTTATTTTTATTATTAGTAAGCAACACTACAAAATACAATTGAAGCTCATTACTATTGTATAAGCTTCACATGAATTTCTGGTGAATTTTACGTGAATTTCACCAAGTGACATGAATGTCTAGTGAAAAATTCATGTGAAGATCAAGTGAATTATTCACCTGAAATTCATGTGAATTGGTGAAGTTCATGTGAAATTCATGTGAAATTCAGGTGAAATTGTTAGCAGTGTTCTCACTGAAATTCAGCAAAAATAATGCAAAAAAGTTCACCTGAATTTCACATGAATTTCACATGAACCTCACCAATTCATGTGAATTTCATGTGAAATTCAGGTGTAAGGGGGGGGGGAGTGTAAAGAGCTCACACAGGCCTACTTTCTCTTGTCCTGTTGCATGTCAGTTTGACTGATATTATTTCTTCTTTCAGCAACAGCTCTTGTCCCAAGTTCTGTATCATATTTGGTCCTAGTGTTTTAATTACACACTTGTCTTGTACCACAGCATATTGCACCTCAGACAGGGTAAAATCAGGGCAGGATAATATGGTACAAACATATTTAGTTAAAATTTAGAATATATCACTAAATACATTTGCCACACATATTTATAAATAATTTCAGAAAGGAAAAGTGGATTTGTTTATTGTACAGGTAATAAAGCAGAGCCAAAGTATGTTACATGAAAATATTATTACCAAAAATTTTCCAATTGGTTAACAATGGATATGGGACTGTGGCATGTTCATAATCAGATTGAACAATTGGGACATGAAGTAAATGTTCATTCCAATTTACAATACAGACATAAATCTTACATAATAAGCAATTTTGATCCTTATTCTAATTGTTAACAAAATCTGTTTGTACCATATTTACCCTACCCCAATTCAACCTTACCTGTGGTGTTGTCTACTTTATTTTTACTTATGTGCTATTTTCACCTACTAGCTCACCCTTCTCTTTATGTGTCTGCTCTCTCCTAATGTGCACAAATAGATGTCTTTGGTGGTGCTGAGGTGCATCATGTTATCAGATAACACCTCCCCATGTGTCACTCTTAATCTTACTGGTGCTCTTTCTTTAGACAGAAGGATGAATATCATATAATATATTTAGCTAACACTCACAAACAGAAAGCAATATTCAACTGAATACTAGTAGTACATCACAGAGGAAGCGCAAAAATCAAATTTAGTAAAATTACATGAAACATATCTGGGATTTTAATCATCATCCTCAAACTATTAGAATGCATCAACTCAACTTTACTTTGTGTATTGCTATTAGGTTTTCTGCTTCATCCAATTTTCCAAGAGCAAGATAAATAATTGCAAGATTTGTCAAACTTTGTACAGTTCCTGGATGCTTGTCTCCCAACAGCTGACTATTCATTTCCAATACATGTTCCTGCAGTTTCTCTGCATCATGCAACTTTCCAACTTTATAAAAAGTGGATGCCAAATTATTTATACTTGTAAGAGTATCTGGATGATTTCCACCTAGCAGTTTTGTATGCATTTCTAAGACATGAATTTGAAGCTCCTCTGCTTCATTCCATTTTTCAAGGCTAGAGTAAGTTGATGCTAAATTACCCATACTCGTGAGTGTATCTGGGTGCTCAACACCCAGCAGCTTAGTACGTATATCCAAGACATGTATTTGTAGCTCTTGTGCCTCATTCCATTTTCTGAGTGCTGAATATGTTGTTGTCAAATTGTTCATACGTGTCAGTGTATCTGGGTGTTCACTGCCTAGTACCCTCATAGATGTCTCTAAGGCATGTACTTCCAGAGCTTCTGCATCATTCAATTTTCCAAGTTTGGAATAAGTTGATGCCAAGTTATTTATACTTGTTAAAGTATTTGGATGCTCATCACCTAGCAGCTTAGTATATATCTCTAACACATGTATCTGCAGCACTTCTGCCTCTTTATACTTTCCAAGATGAGAATAGGTTACTGCCAAATTGCCTATACTCTTTAGTGTGTCTGGGCTCTCACTCCCAAGATGCTTGGTGTGTATATCTGAGACATGTACTTGCAACTCTTCTGCTTTATTCCACTGTCCAAGATGAGCATATATTGCTGCCAAATTTCCCATAGTTGTTAGTGTATCTGGATGTTCAATACCTTGCATCTTTTTAGATATCTCTAAGACATGTACATGTAGCACTTCTGCCTCATTCCATTTTCCAAGGTGAGAATATGTTGTTGCTAAATTGTTCATACTTTTTAGTGTATCTGGGTGCTCATTACCTAGCACATTGGTACGTTTTTCTAAGACATGTACCTGAAGCTCTTCAGCTTCCTTCAATTTTCCAAGAAGAGTGTAAGTTGATGCCAAATTGCCCTCAATAGTCAGTGTATCTTGATGTTCACCACCTAGTAGCTTTGTCTGTATCTCCAAGACATTTACCTGCAGCTCTTCAGCTTCCTTCCATTTTCCAAGATGTAAATATGTTGTTGCTAAATTACCCATAGATGTTAGTGTATCTGAATGTTCAGAACCCAGCAGTTTGGTACGAATATCAAAGACATGTAATTGCAGTGCTTCTGCATCATTCCACTTTCCAAGATCACAATAAATGTAAGCCAGGTTGTTCATACTTGATAGTGTATCAGGATTATCCTCCCCAATTAACTCTTTATTGCTTTCCACTATTTTTATGAGCACATTCTGTACTTCCTTGTAATTTCCTGCTTTTTTTAATGCTATTGCAAATTTGTTGAAAGTGTCATAGTAATAATTAACTTTTGATACAATCTGAAGTACATGTAGTGCAATTTCTTGTGTATATTTATATTCATCAGCAGTATCATCATATGATATAGATGCAGACAGTATGCCACTTGCATTTTCTATCCAGTGCATTCTTTCATTAACATGTAATCTATCTTGACACCAAAGCTGAATTAGTGGATGTAAACTTAAGCATTTCACACTTTCTTTCTTGATCAGTGCAAATGATAAAAGCATAGATACAGCTTTATTGAATAGATATTCATCCCATTCATAATCATCATCTATATGGAACAACTCTTTTTCCATAGTTGTTATAAGAGCAGGTCTGATATCAATCACATGTCTGGCTATGCTTGAGTAGTAGTGATTTGCAGCTCTTTTGAATAATCTTATAGGTATATTCCTGTGATGAAAGAAGGCACAAGTATTAATGATAGTAATAGCACATTTGGCAACTTTTGCATCATTCAAAATTTCTGACATTCTCACTAATGTCTGAAAAGAAATTTCCCATGTCCCATAAACTGTCTTATGATATTTAGAAGCACCTTCAAACTCTTTGTTATCCATAAGCTTGGCTCTATATTTCATGTATTGTTTTGGATACTCAGTGATATCACAATTACCACTCATTACATAGGCACCAGCTTGAGCAATGGCTAATGGAACACAGTATAATTCAGTAACTATATCCTTTGATATGTTCCCATATTGGTTAGATTGATCCTCTAGTCCACTAGCTTTGAGAAGTAATTCAATAGCAGTGTTTTGACTCATTTCTGTTACTTCCATAGAATTTTCATTCCTAGTAATTCTCCTCAGAGCTTGATTTCTGCTGGTTATAAGTATATTTCCCTTATTTCCAGATGGAAGAAATTTCTCCACCACTTCTGGAGCTCCATCAGCATTATCATAAATCATCAACCATTTGGTCTTTAAGAATGAAATCCAGTTGAGAACAGCATTAGCCGAAAAGTCCCCTGACTGAGCAGATGTATAAGTCTTATAGAGATCTTTAAGACTTTGTATGGCACTTTCTTCAGAGGTTAAATCAATCCAGAATATGCACTCAAAACTAAACAGAGATCAATCAATTAACTCAATTAGATGATATTGATCACATACTAGTCCTCAGAGTCATCTTTAAATTTTAAACAAATTTGGGTTTTACCAATTCCACCCATTCCATAGAGGAGAAAGTACTTTCTTCTTGCATTAATTGAGTTTTCAGACTTGAAGTGTTTATTCAACACCTCAAGGTATTGTTCTTGCCCTGTAAACAACTCAGTTGCGCTTGGAGCTGTCTGACTAATTGGGGAAAGTCGCCCATCTCTCATTTGATTCGTTATCATATTGACCTGAAATACTTCGTCAGATTTATGGAATTCATAAACCACTTTACATACCTGTTTGTCGATGTACGTGCTATTCGAATGATCTATCAACGTAGCGTGATTGATCGAAAAGTCGTGCGAATTTGTAAAGGCCATGTTGGTAGTTTGAGTATTTGTCGCTTAGTTGCAATTATCCGCTGTACTTATACGATGCGGGAGTATTCGTCATTATTCAGGAACCGCAGACGTCAAACTTAATCGCACATATTCAATTGCTCTCCTGACGTACGCTGATTTGATTAATGTGTAACGACATGTCAACAATGTATTAATAGTCCGTATCGCTCACACAGTCCTGATCAGCTGAGACATTTGTAGGAATATTTCAAACTCGCATCGAAAATGCTAATAATATGCCCAATCGTTCGGGCCGATGTCACGTTGTGTGTCCAGTGTCATATATGATAGATCGACTTCGTCGATAACCGTCTAAGTATATGGTGAGTCTGAGAGTCAATGAACGCGCCTGAGATAAGTATTCTATCAAAATCCTACTGTAATCAATGTCATATAGCGTTATTCGAATTCTCGTTTTACGATTGACGTGATACTGATCTCATACCCACAACTATAAAAGCCCGGGAAGCCAAGGAAACGAGCCGACGAAGGGGCGAGTGTTTGTGTAATTCTGCGATAGCTCGGAGTTTGGTGCGCTTGGATTGGGGGTGCACAACGCCCGCAAAGCGTGACTCACATGATCTGTGACATCTGTCACGCATGCCCCCAAATTCTACTGACCCACTGCTCTCGTTCCTCACTCAACACATTTTAGCTAGCTCTTTTGTGTCACGTCATAATAAAAATACATTATCTATGATTGTATGAAGTTTTTTTTTGTTAAAATGTGCTGGATATTGCTGGAGGCATCAAACCCCTGCCAAAAACCACATCAATTAGGTACTCAAACTTCATCCTCTTATAACTTTTGAATGAGAACACTTCAGAACATATATAATAGAGAAAAGTTGCACTATTTTACGATGCCTACAATTGCTATTAGCCGGATTTTTAATTAAGGTGCTGTAACATATTAATATGACAGGTATTGGTGCATTATCTCATACTTACAATCATGGTATTAAAATTCTGGTTAATACGAATTATCTGCATCGATGAATAGTACAAATTTTCTCTATAAATCATATACGGACGACGCGATTCCGTAAAGTTATAAGGTATAAGTTCTCACTCCCATAGCTCAGAGGCACAGCCACAGGTTAGACATCAAACAACACCATGTGTGATCGATTGCTCAACACAAATATTCCATTATCATGTATATATGAACTACACATTAAGTACAGTTTATAATAGATTATTTGTATAGGCTGTATAGGTTTTTGTGCATGTAATAATGTTGAATTGGCCAAACTTATATCCAAATGCCTATTAACTGTATAGCTGTGATTTTCATTCTTTAATAACTTTTGAAGGAGTGAACATAAGACTATGGTTTATAGAGTGAAATTACACTACTTTTTTGTGCCAATAATCATATCAAGCTAGATTTTTTATTCAGTAACTGTAACATGTAATTTGGGTGTGTATAATAATGGGTTCCCATACATACAGGACTTTTAATAAAATCCTGTATAGATGAAATTATTTAAACAATATAATAGTGCAATTTTTTTCTATAAACTATAGCAATACAATGTGATCTCAGAAAGTTATTTGAGAAACAAGTTCTGAAACCAACCACATAAGGCACAGCCACCAGCAGAACCTATTTCGGAAGATCGCCTGATTGATTAATATAAGTTGTCACACCTGTCACCTTGTTTTAACCAGTAGTTATAAGAGAATATAGGAATTTATACATATTACACTACTTAAATAATATATTTATCACATCTTGCATAATATTAGTTAAAGTAGGAGTGGAAAGAGCAAACAAAAGTATGAAGAAACACCCAGGAAATGCGAAGAATAGAGCTGGGTCAAGATTTGTGACACTTTTAGTCACATGGCGTGACCGTCACGTCACCAGCCATGTGAGAGCATTGTGCACCCCCACTTGGATTCATGTGACCGTGTGCGACGAGCAAGAAAACCAAACCGCCACGCGCACGAGCCAATGTTGTTCTGCTCCCTAACTAGAAACTTTCGCATGTTTTCGAGGCCAGCGGGCCAAGCACTTTCAACCGGTCTGTTTACTTCAACTTACATCCTCAATCTACCTCCTGCTAGCGTCTGTGCAGTTCGCCTTTAAGGCGCCAAATAAATGGCACTATACTTTACTGCAACTGCCAAATCTGACGCGGGGACGTTTGTGACGCTGTCTATGTACGGATCTGCTCTGTCAATACGATATCAAGGACTTCTGCAACACGTGAGACGGCCTCAAATGCATGTTCACGAATGAAGGAAACATCTACATGAATACTATGCAAAGGCAGGAGTGGGCTGGATGGTATTCTAGGGGTATTGCGAGTGAGATGCAAACATGGGCATGCCACATAATGGTGAGCCGCCACTTCCTTCGTTCGCTTGACTCGTCTGCATCAATGTTCAACGTTTTCTCTCTGCATATGTGCCCTACATAGCTCTTGGCTCTCCATCCATCTCAGATTACTCGCCGCCGGCACCGGTCGTCTACTTCCATTTGAGTGATCAAGCTCCTCCCTCCCCTCTTTGCTTTTAAGGCCTGAACGATAAGAATCGCTTTTTTTCATCACTCTGGTCCCTGCCTTCGTTTTCCCTTTTCGTTCGACGCTGTCTCTACCCAGTCTCCACCCGTCGTTCCACCGTACCGCGTACCTCAAGCACATACAAACTTTTGTGGTCCTCTCTTTGTGCCTCCGCGGACTTCGCCACATCATCTCACTCATTTCCTATTCCCCGTTTCTTCCTCGTCTCGCTCTAGTTCCGTCTCCCCTGCCTAATCCTTTTGTGTCGTTATCTTTTTGTTCACTTCTCTTGTCAACTTTGCACCGTCTGTCAATCTCGTTATACAAACGTTCTCCTTCCACCTTGTTCCTTCCCAGCGTGGACGTTACACATATGTCATACCTTAGTTACCGGTTCTGGTCCTCCTCCAAGGGCCTTAGGCACTATGTAAAATGAACGTCATCCCAGCGGCCTGGTTCATCCTCCCCCCTTTGTGTCCCCCCACCTACACTCCGCTACTCGTTAACACGAGGGATCAGAGCCCGAAAAACGTATCATACGTCGCATTTCACGACTCTGATGCTCTGGATCTACGACTCGCCATAGTACGGAAACGCTTCTTCGCCTGTCAGCCATGGACCTTCGCAATGACGAGCTATTGAGGCACAGAAGAGCGTAACCTGTCTGATACACACTTACACCGGGCACAAGGCGGGAGGGTGGAGTTTGCATGGGGATTTTAGACGTTGTAGGGGTGACAGGATTGGGGCAGTATGGTGTTGCATTCAAGCTGCTATACAGGTCTCTAAGCCGGTACGTTTTCTACCCTATTGCACAGGATGTTGGTACTATCTATATGCTTTAGTGATTGAAGCCTCATCCCGCCACCTAGACGAAGATCACAGAAAGTCCCGTCAGCAGTACACACCCCATGTCCTTCAACTATTCTCCCGTAACTCATGGAGACTTGGAGTGTTCGGGTATCCAAGTCGGGCATGACAACTCAGCTCTAGCTCGTGCAAGAAGCTGTGTACCTATTGTGAGGGCACTTTTGGGATATAGGAACGATAGTGGATTCGAGAGGGTGGACTACGAGGTGTTTGGTCTGGGTACACAGTAGCCGCTGCCTTGGGTATGCTCAGTTTTCTTATTTCACGTTGGCGGGACATGTTTTGAGGGGTGGGATGGATCCTGAGCACTGAGGGGGAACTTTGCGGTGATGGTATATGTTATGAAGACAGTCGCAACTGGTTGTGTGGTTTGCTAGCTATCGGCAACAGGGAGCCGAGGTAATCGCCCAGGAGTTTTATGCGTTTACAGGACAACGTCGCGTACGTTTTCTACGTTGCTATACACTATTCGCTGTTCTTACGTTCCTTTTATTCACAGCTGAACCTTCTAGTGATCTGAATCGACGGTCTATCATTCTCCCGCTTCAGAACTCGCGTGTACGACGTGCCACATCATCGCCTCCACGACGGTCATATCAGGATTGTCGTCATTTGAGCTAACCAGGACTTCTCACACCCTGCTCAATATACCGTGCTAGCTGGGCGAACGGCTGGCACCACACGTACTTATCACCGCTATGAACGTGCTAACGACTGGAACGACTCGTTGGGAGGAACGAATGAGAGCTGGATGGTGGGGGTGGAGGCTGTAGCGGGGGCCAGGACATTACTGATCACGACGACGCGACGGGATATCCTTTGGTCTTCTTGTATTCATCAAGGGACTATCCGTTAAGAGAAACCTCTGATCTTTGATCTCTCGAGACTCCTTAACGACTCACCCTACCGCCAGTTTTTTTGACATTCTTCTCTACCACACCGTTTGTTCCCTATATGTTTGTACTAGTATGCTCCGGCTAAATATACTTGGAGATGTATAGAGTGCTATACTAAATGCCGAAGTAGACAATTTATAGATGTACGACTAAGGTCATTTGAAACATCTTCTCTGTTCTTCAGAATTAAATTCAGCACCTGGTTATTCAAGCTGGCACAAGTCATCCTTCCCCTCCTCTAGTACGTACTTATTCCACCCAATTTTCACTTGCCATACCTGTGCGCGCTTGAGCCTTGGTGTCTTGTTGGTAGCTGTAGTACATACATCGGCAATACATCGGCGCTACGCAGCTACCGATATATCCGGCTAGCGCCTTGTTAGCGCTTGATTCGGGTACCACGCAGTCATGCCACATGCAATTCTTCGGAATTCCGTTCAAAACCTGAACCTTACTTGATTCCAACATCGATGGGTACGACCAGTACGACTTCACTGCAGAGACTCTCTCCATTACTGGTACTAAAGTACCGATACGATAAAGAAAATATGGTCCTTCAACAAGTCATCCCGGCTGTATTGTCAATGAAAATGTGATTCGAAATCGGAACATGTGGTGAAGCACTCAGCAGGTCGAGCTTCGATTCCCATCGTGACTGTCCCGGGTCTCACTCATGTTCCACGAGGTTATGCCACCTTTCGATCCCACTTAGCTGATACCAACGTACCAGAGTCCTTCAAGTTTTTGAACCCACTGGGCCCTGGCGCTGCTAGTGATGTGGGCAAAACGTCGCCATTTCGCCGCGCCAGGTCTCGCCACCTGGCGAAACCTCCAGTACAAAGAGGGTTGCGGTAACCGGCGAATGATGTATTACATAACCGACAGATAAACCCTTCCAATTGTTGAACGTTGAAATGTTGACTCCCCAACGAACGATATCGGATAAGTCAACGAAGTTTGTCATTGTCAAGGCGAGAACAATGCCGAGGATCACGTGATGACCAGACAGCATCCGCAAAAGAGCCCATTTTACTGAAGGAAGGAAATGATGGAGTACATGGAAAAGCCAGTAAAAAAAGGCTGAAAACACTAGTGAGTAGTAGGAATACAAGATATGTGGGATAGTGGTTATTAATAAGGTGATAGTAAGATAAATAAGATGAAATGGAAGCATGAAAGAAGTCTATAAATTGATTATAGGATTAGTAGGGACGAGGTGGGAAGGTAAAGGCAGAAATTCTTGTCAAAATAATGCAGCAAAGATGTGGTTAAGTGCAATGGATATAGGCAGCAGCGTCCAGTATCTACTTGGGCTGGTTAGATAGCAAACCAAGCAACCAAACACAAGTAGTGCGCACACCTCGCAATTTCAAAATAGGAACTGATTATTCCACTGGAGAATAGTAGGTTCAGTATTAGAGCCTGCTGTGGGCACAGCCCCACCAGCCGCAATGATGAAGTGGTACGGTGAGCTTGTGAAAGATTCTAATAGATCTTGCACAAAATTATTTTTGAGCTTGAAACAAATATACTCTCCATTCGGTGGAAGAAAATGGGAGCAATGACAATAAATGAAATGCAGGAAGTTTAATGTACTCAATGAGATTAGTACAATAGTAATATTTTGTCATATACGGCTTAACTACAACCACGGATGGTAAAGAACACGGTAAATCTCTTCGCCAGTATTGCCAGCTTTCGCCATTTTCCCACGCCAGGTTTTCGCCTCGCCAGGCGATTGGCGAATGCTCTCGGAGGTTTTGCCTCCCACACTAGGCGCTGCACAAAGGACAAGTCGGCAGCCCCTTAACTACGACGGTGCAGTCGAGTGCAATGATCAACATCAAGGTTTCTGTTATTCTACTGGCCCTTAGCGTTCTACTGGCCCTCGTTAGGAATGTCGTAGCTCAGGGCGGGACTGGGATAGATGGTTTACCGGAGTGTGCGACGACGTGTGCGGAGACAGCTGCTCAGGCAGCTCAGTGTTCTTTGTACGTACGGTCTACCATTTTCTTCCCTTAGTCTGCGATACTTTTTGTATTCCCTCCTCTCCATTCTTCGCACAGCAGGTAACATTCGCATCCGAGGCATACCTCCCCTTCTGTGTCGACTCCCCTCCCTTCCACACACCACCTATGCGCACTTGCGCACCCTTCATCTCCCTTTCCCCCCAGACTCCTCCCCTCTCGATTACTTACTCCTTCCCAGACAACCCCTTGAAGAGACCTGCCTCTGTGCCTCTAGCTTTGTCAGTGCAACCTTAACTTGTGCATCGCACAGCTGTCCTCCTGAAGAGCAACCAGCAGTACGCGGTTTCCTCGGTGCTATATGTGGTGTGTTCTCCCCTTCTTTTCCATTAAGGATATGATGGATACTCACGGGTAGCGTGTTGTTGCTTGTAATTGGATAGATGGGCCGGGAACAACGACAATCTCGATAATACCATCACACATCGGCCCTATAACGACAACTGTTTCTCTTTTCCCGATACCTGTGTCAACCAGCGCATTCAGCTCTAGCATAGTTCCAAGTTCGACACTTCGAGGAACCACACGATCATCTTTCTTCATCTCGTCTTCAGCAATTACACCACACGCATCCTCTTCCTCATTTTCTCCTTTGAGTGGCTTCACCCCCACCCCCACCCCCACCCTTCCGAACGGCTCATCTTCCTTGTTCGCAAGTCCAGCCTCTAACGACTCTCCCTCCCATTCTCCGTCCCCCTCCTCCGAGTCCTCGCCACTCAGTAACACATCCGGAGCACTTCTGACTCCAAACACAACTCTCTCTTCAAGCATGAGCTCACCTACTGCTCCTGAACTCGTGTTACCTTCTAGTGCGACGCCGAGTACAGTGGTGGTAACAACCACGAGTACAACTGTACTACCTACTCAAACTTTGGCTGCGAGCAGTGGCACTGGGAAGGTGATAGTTGGGGCGGGGTGGTTGGTGTGCATAATTGGTGCGGTCGTCGGGGTGTTCGAAGGTCTGTAATGTGTGTGATCTGTGTTGATTGTACAGTATTTCGGTGAAGGTCAGACGTAACAGTGAGAGGTTATTGAGAGTTGTAAGTCACTTGCCTATGTGATACCCGATGATACCGACACATTAACTTCAGTTAGCCATGTACTTGTACGTTTGTTCGATAATACCTACTTTTATGTCTATCACTATTCTTGGACGTTGAAATTTCATCTTGTCTTGTGCAGTCAAGTCAAGTTACTTTGCACCACTTTGGCTTTGGTCGTACTAGTCTTCAAATCGGGCAGCTTTCCACGTGTCAGTCAAATGACTGATAGACTAGCAAAGAGCTGTAGAAATATGATGGATGGGACGTTTATATTCATCTCTGTGCTTGTAAGCAAGATATAAATATAAAAAGCGCGATGTATCTGTGAACTCCCTGTCTGGGATGCGATCCCAACTGTCGTGCGCCAGTAAATGTGTGTACTAATGGGTACACTAACAGAGACTTGGCGAATTTATTATACGATAATGGTAAGAAGATCATATTTTAGCCTGAGCACGGTGGCTACTATGTACGTATTTCTAATATGTTCGGTTAAAATTAACAGTACAGTGTCGGTTGCTTCATCTGCAAGCATTGGACTGTCCTGATGTAAAGGTGATTGGAAGCCTGGCACGGGCCTAAACAAGGAAATTTGTAACGCGAGTCGGTGAACATCCGTTCGACCTGGGTTGTCCTAATGTGTCATAAGAGGAATTTGAGTGTGGAGGAGAGCGAGATGAGGAGAAAGCTTCGAAATGCGAACAAGACTGAGACTGAGAACGAGTTGAAAATAATGAAAGAAAAATACTTAAAGAGATATGACGGTCAAAGTGCACTTTTAACTTGGTGCGCAAACACTATTGATGCGAGCACATATTGATATACCGAAAATTCTCGGTTTTTCTAATTCGCGTTTGTGAAGATTAAAATATTAACATGGCATATGATAGACTACTAGTGGATCAAGCGACTTTATCTGCCTCACTGAAAGTTTGCCAAAGATAATACCACCCATACATACTAACCTTGTTTAGTTGTCTTGAAATTGATTGTTATACCTACGTACAATATGAATACAAAAAATATTCAAGCGAGACATGGTATCCTTATTAGTTGGGCTGCAAGTAGTACTATCATGTGGCAAGTTCAAGTACAGTTGGCGACACGCAAACACCACAAATTTTATTACGATAGGAAAATGAATTTTTTAGCGAAAACTAATTACAGATTCGGATTCAGCAAGTCAAAATACGTACAAAAATGATGTTTTTGAGAAATTCCCACGACAAAATAGGTGTGCCAAATTTTTTGGCAAAAAAATCGAAATGTTATGCTGACTAATTTAGGATTCAATGGCTTCGGCAACCATCATTGAAGTACTCCTCTAACACAAAATGCATAATTACCTATTTTTGAAGCTATTCTCACATGAAATTTGAAGGAATCTAATTAATGGATTGAGCAAATGTGGTAGTGTTGCTTGGGGTTAATGCAGGCTCATGTACTTCACTCCATTTCATCCCTTTGACTCTTAACTCTCCTTTCAATCCCTCTCACTGTCTCACTCTTTATTAGTTTCTCTTTCTTCGAATATAGTATATAATTAGAGTAAGTAAAGTGCAAGATTGACATGTGTTATCTCACACTGCACTTGCAGGTCTGTACTCATTTGTAAAATTACCAGATCCATCATTTCACACTGTGCTCACAGTTTTACTGGGTATGGTAAGGAGTCTGGCTGGGACCAGAAAAAAAATTTTGGAGCCCTCTACAGAGTCCAATACCCATCTCATCCAGATCCACACTGCTGAGTAGTAGGGTTTTTAAAGTAATTCACATATCATTGAATAGTTACCATGGATTATAGACTCCTTACTAATAGCATAAGCATTCTAATCATATATACTGGTCTATGGGTAGGGAATGAGTGATAGGTAGTGAGGAAGGAGCTGAGAGCTCTGAAAATAAGTTTTGACTGATTATTGTGAAATCCACTGCTATTTTAGCTATTTGTATTCCAAAAAACTCTGGGTATGAGTATTAGAAACATGATTTTTTGGCACCCACTTAGGTGGTTTAGAGGCCGATATTTTTGCGGAATCACGTTGCTATCAATGAAAGGAAGCTAAAACTACATTTTCCATGATTTTTACTATTTTTTATAGCCAAGTGCCAAATTTTTGGGTCAAAAATTCAAAAATTTGGAATTTGGAAAATCAGCTCGTGGAATACTAAAGAATACATCCTAAATACATTATTCCGACGGTTTTCAGGGGCTAAAAATGGTTTGTGATGGCTAGAAAATTCACTCAAGAAACTTGTGGTGTTTGTGTGTCGCCAACTGTAGTAAACAGATCTAAAAGCAATAGTGATTATAGTAAGGGATTAGCAGGAAAGTGTGTATATAGAACCCCAACAGCACTTGATCCACTATAAGTGTGTGGTAATGCAACACGTCCAGGTCATGGGATGGTTCCAGCAGCGTTACTTACCCTATGAAGCTGACAGCATCAAGGCGCCCATCAAGTGCCAACAGCCAGCATCATCCCCTGGACTCAATCCCAATCGGTCCTCAGCATCTTGTGAAATAGATCTCACCCTGATCTACCAATCGAAGCGAACGGACCATATGCCCAAAGCCGCATTTGCTGACAGTTCTATCTTTAGGCCCACGACATGACAGGGCGTCTACACACGTGCATCAACCAATAAGAGTGTCTCTATTATCATGTGTGTCGGCCCCTTTCAAGGAGATATGACCAACGCTCTCCTATCCAGACCTTTGTGCATGTCCCTCCGCCCAGCATCATAGTGAAATTACCTTATCTAGACATATGTTATACCTGTACAGCACCTTTACAGTACCTAAGAACTCCGCTTTTTCAGTAGTATATAAGACTCGCAACTCTGCTCATGTAGAACCAAGCAATCCTGTATCGATTCCTTCCGCTATCAGTGCTATTTAGCATATTCGTGATAATCTATTCAATTTCTGAGTGTAAAAACCCAGTGTGATCTAAGCCCTCCCAGGACCTCAAAGAAGCTTAGTTTATTATTAGTGATTACAAGCATTATAGATTACAAGTGAATATTGTAGTGTGTTCATCCCTCCTTTGCCCAGAATCACATATGCAGAGCCCACCGTGATGCCTTGACTGTTATAGGGTTTTTGGCAATTCCAAAAGGTATGTACTATAGCAATTGATACACTATGACTACTGATGATCAATGACGAGGCAGCTGATAAAGAACATGGCGACAGTGCTGAGTTCTGCAAATTTCAGTGCCAGCTATTCCATATATCACTCGAACAAATCTTGTCATCACTGAAGCCTTGGATAAAGAAGCCAAAGATCATTCTCTGCGCTGATGGACATTACAGATGGGTCATCTTTGGAATTGGGCCATATATTGCAGACTACCCTGAACAAACCCTACTAGCATCATGTGTCGTCTCAGGGTGGTGTCCAAAGTGCACTCCAGTGTACTTGTATCTATTTGTTTAACATGTCTTTTAGATGCATAGCTTTTCCATTTGATCTTGACAACCCACGGTACACTACAACATTTCATAGTCATGATCACACTGAAGCAGTATGGGATGCTACAGGAGGAAACTGGAATTATCAGAGAAGTTCTGGTGTGTTGGCTACTATTGCGAGCTTCATTTCAAGAAGTTAACTAATGTACTTGATAGCCTTTTACAACTTCATTTGAGCGGGCCAACATACATGAACTTATCACACCGGACTTGCTTCATCAAATTATCAAGGGAACTTTCAAAGATCACTTTATTGACTGGGTAATCTTGTACATCAAGGGTGAGCATGAGGGTGAACCTCACACGGTGAACAGAGTCATTGCAGAGTTGAACTGCAGGTTTGTTTCAGTTAGTACTATGCCATTGATATTCTACTGAGGTATTGATTCAGGATTGCCATTGCAGCACCTTTTGCAGGTCTTAGGTGATTTCATGATGGAAGGGAGTTCAAGCAGTGGACAGGTGATGATTCTAAGGGTCTCATGAAGGTACAGCCGCACCAATCTCTTCTGTAAGTATGAACTGAGCAATTTCTACAGGTTTTTCTACCAGCCATCACTGGCCTCGTGCCTTCACAGATTGTTTGCGCTCTCAGTGCTTTTCTGGAATTCTGTTACCTAGTACAGTGTTCTAATATCACTGAGGACATCCTATAAGTCATAGACAATGCAGTAGAGCAGTTTCACAAAGAACGTCACATATTCCTCGAGACTGGCACTCGAAAAACTGTTTCACTTCTATGCCAACATGCCATGGTTCACTATCGATACCTTATCCAGCAGTTTGGTGCACCAAATGGCCTTTGCTCATCGATTACAGAATCAAAACATATCAAAGCAGTAAAGGAGCCTTGGTGCTGTTCAAGTCGAAACGAAGCCCTACATCAGGAAAAATCCTGTTCACTAAAAAAGCCAATTTCAGGGAACTTAAGTGAAAAAGAGCAGAAAAAAGGTCGAAAAAGGGAAATAAGTACTATTAGTGATAATAGTAAGGTCCCAACCTTATTCCATCCTTTTTTAGTTCAGATAAGGACTGATAAGTTCATTTAAGGGGTAATATGCTCACATAAACAAAACCTGGAAGCTTATAAGCACACATTACTTTTCACTCAGTGCAGTATACAATAGGTTTCAGTTAATTATATATTGTTATTGTATTAGAATGAAAGTGGTTACATTAATATATACATAATATATCTAATTAAAACAGTTCCCTAAAGATATAGCATATGCACTCCACAACATCCAGCTACACATATCCCCCTTTCCATTATCCAGCAGCAAGCAGCACTCACTCAATGACAACATATGCACCCCACAACATCCAGCTACACATATCCTCCCATATCCACCCCCTTTCCATCATCCACCAGCACCAGTTACACAATGACAGCAACTAGAGTGCTCCTGTACATGATGAGCACACACATAAGAAGACAACTCAAATACATACCTGGAAATAGAGACCATAAATACAAGTAATGACCAAACGCGCAATACAAGTTCAAGTGGAGGACAAGCCCATAAGTTAGAAAGCAGTGAGACTGGTGGAAGTTATTGAAGCGGACTTGAGTGTGGATATTGAAGTTGGATCTTGAAGTAGAAACCCAGCATTTTACTAGACAAAGGGGTACAAATGACGGGCAGGGGAAGGAGGGAGGGGAAGGAAGGAACTTAGAAAAGGTGGGGGAATTGAAAGAAGCATGACAACCATTGACGTGTCAAGACTTGAGTTCAACAAGCACGTGCTCCAATCAAGGCCAAATAAAGTGAAGTGATCACATGCCGACTTTCTCGCTTGCCATGACCACTTCACTTTATAGCTTGCCGTTCGAACTTAATGTTTAAACCTTCATACAGTACATCTAACTTGTATGTAACTTATTTCTCCCCCCAATTAACAATGATGTAGGCTATGTTGTGTGCTCCCCCACCATGATATTGGTTCTTAACTACAGTTTAATTACTAGAAAGTATTGTACATGTACTTAATCTATTGCCTTTAGCCATTGAATGGAATATATATACAGTGCCATCCAGGATCGACAAAATTATGTGTATTTTAGGTATGTTATACTACTGCTTAAGAGCTTCAAAACGCGTCATTAAACATAAAATTATGAGTTGTGGGTCATTTGTTATTGTCGAGGCGTTCCGGCGACTTTTGCTATTTTTCGCATCATTTGGCTATTTTTAGCGAAAGTCGCCAGAACGCCTCGACAATTACAAATGACCCACAGCTCATAATTTTATGTTTAATGACGCATTTTGAAGATCTTAAGCAGTAGTATAACATACCTAAAATAAACGTAATTTCGTCGATCCCGGATAATGTGGTAAAGCTCGCAATACAGTCAAAACCTCACCCTTTTTCGTCACTTCTTGTAGCATTATTCTGTGCGTATAAAAATTTGCAAAAATCATATTATAGTAGAGCAGGCCGTATATTACATATCTACATTTTACATGAAGAGATTTGATCAACTTAGAGAGGAGTTATGTCTTTCGCAATCTTGTTTGTTTGGATTTTGTGTGTACAATACTTTTGATCAGCACTGTAGCACACACATAATTTCATTATGGAATTAAACTAGATGCACAGTGCCTGAGATGAAATTCTTTGTGAAATGGAATTGTCATAAAATTAATTTTGCTATAGGAATAGCTGGTATATTATACTAAAATTGAATGTAATTTCATGATAGTTAATTCTTATAAAACTTATCATTCTTACAGTAGGTGATATAAGTACAAGTAAATTTTCTTTGCCATTGTACCAAACTTATGAACCCTTATCATGACTCACAATAGGAAATATAAGCACAAATAAGTATGCTTTGCTATTGTACCAAACTTATGAATACTTATCATGCCTCACAATAGGCAATATAAGTACAATTAAGTTGAATTACCTCAAATTAGTAACATTTGGACATGGGTACACCTTAGATTTACTAATATTACTAATTTAGCTGATGGGGTTTTTCCTGATGTAGGTCAAATGTTACTCACAAACCAGCGACTTGACAAGATCAGCACCATGTGGATCTACCTTGAGGAACATGGATTGCTTCAGCCTAGTTCAACATGTTCAACACACAACACACCACCATCACTGCACAGTAAACCAACTGATATGATGGAGGGTGAGGATGTGGAGGGTATAACATCAGTTGGTGATGTGTGATTGCCATCACATCCAGGTATGTGCAGTCTTACTGTTTTGCTCTTTTTATCATTGACAAGTTGTTAGTGTCTGGATATCCTAAAACACTTCAGCTACTTTGCGCGAGGCTCATCATTCAAGATTTGCACACCCATATCTGCTGCTTCCTTTACAACCAACTCAACCTGAATGCTAATGTTATGGGGATGGACATGGATTTGAACCTATGTCCTCAAGTTGGTCCAAACCTTATTGTCAGACTTTTTCATTCGGCCACCTGCCTATTTCACACTCCAAGTGACCTTTCAGGGATTGGTGGTATGTGTCGCGAGATGATTTGTGCAACACCCTCCTGGTGCAATGGGGCAAGTTGTCATGACTGTGTTTTCATTGTTGACGACCATGATCTTCCCAGGTTTAGAGGGCTTCAAGTCGCACAAGTCCAACATTTTCTTTCCTTCAGATATCAAGGCGGGGTCTACCAGTGTGCATTGGTACACTGGTTTGAGAAGCTAGATGATGAGCCTTGTGAAGATACTGGATTGTGGGTGGTTCAGCCACATAAGGTTGGCCATGGTCCACAGCACCGCCACCTTACATCAATCATGCACATCGACACAATCCTCCGAGCAGCCCATCTCATTGGTGTATCTGGCCATCACTTTACACCAGCTGATCTCAAGCCCGAAAACTCACTTGCAGCCTATTCAGCACTCTATGTCAACAAGTATGCTGATCACCATGCTCACGAAACAGCTTTCTAGTTGCATTATAGGATTATTAGTAAGGATATGTATTGATTTTCTACATAATTACAATAGCTGACTGCTATGAATAGTGGGTGCATGAGCGAGACCAAAGACAGGCTTGGTATCACCATTCAATAGTGACTCCAAGGAGCCTTGGCCTTGCTACTGCACATCCCGCAGCCAACCCACAGGTAGAACAGCAAGCCAAAACGACAGTCATGCCCCAGCATTGTCGTCAAGCATATCAGCACCCATCAAGGCAGAAGGTGGATATGGGTGCCATGAAATGTGTCTGAAACTCCCATCAACATTGAAAATTGAGCACAATGGCCATAGGCATGCACTGGCAGCAGTTCTGATGTAGCTTCACTAACCCAAATCTCTCAGCATATCGTGAACAATATGGCTCACATACCATGAACCCCAACCCATGCTCAAATTGACCAATACCCCCTGCCGTTCCTACCAAAGTAATACTTCCAGCATCCGACAGTGAGAGGCGCAGCATTGGCGTTCGAAGACCCAATGGATTGGAGGGTTACAACAAGAAAGCTTGAGGGAAAAGGCCAGACATTGAATGGCGAGGGCTAAAGGGGACAGGGCATAAACTGACAGGAAACCATACCATAAAAGAGACAAATTCACCTGTAAAGCACACATATATGGTCGCCTCCAGTCATGCACTCTCAGTGCTCACAAGAGAACCTTGAATGTGCTGGGTGACCAGATTTTAAAGACATTGCGAGAGCCAGTAACAGAATTGAATGTGGAAGCTGAAGTTGAAAGCAATATTGTGATAGTACCTAAATAAATTAGTACTTACCAAGGTGCGCAGGCAACTAAGACTTAAGATCACACAATTAGGAGTGGGGAATGGGGGAATAGATTCACTCTTAATGTACATACAATTTCGTTGTAATTTTATACTAGTTAATATACCTACAACATTCTACATAATTCTACATGATGTATTCTACAATGTGCGCGTTCTCGGACATACTGGTGAACTCGTTGATGTGCGAATGTTCGTGCTGCTTCTGGCTTGCACATGCACAACACTCCCCCTCAAGCCGGAAGTAGGCCCAAAGCGCTTCTAAACTTTTCATGCTTAGGTTTAGCAAGTGCCTTAGTAAATATATCAGCTGTCATTTCGTCAGTAGGACAATAGAATAATTCAATAATAGAATTCTCAACTTTTTCCCTAACAAAATGGTTCTGAACATCGAAGTGTTTTGACTGTGCATGAAATTGTGGATCTTGAGTGAGCGCGATCGTGGATTGATTGTCACAATACAATGTTGTTGGCTTGACTTGTCGATGGTATAAGTCTTGAAATAAATTTCTAAGCCAAATGATTTGACGTGTTGCGTGTGCGACGGCGCTATATTCGGCTTCGGTTGAAGATAGTGCAATGGTGGTTTGTTTCTTGGAACTCCAAGCAACTGCTGCACCACCCAGCATAACGGCATACCCGGAAATGGACTTACGGTTGTCAATATCTGATGCGTAGTCGGCATCAGAGTACACAGTAAATGAAATGTTTTGTTCCGCACTCGGATCGGCGCGATAAGTGATGACGTAATCACATGTTCCTGCAAGATACCGAAGAACGCGCTTAAGCGCTGTCCAACTTGTGTCAGCTCTGGTCTCGCGTTATACTTGCTCAGCTTCATCACCGCAAACGCTACGTCTGGTCTCGTATTCACTGCAGCGTACATCAAGCTTCCAACGGCTTCCGCGTAGCCTCGAATAAGTCATCCGTCGGTGGAATTGGTGGAACTTGGGTTGTCTGAGTCGTTCTCTGGGTTTTGGTGAGTAGCAGACTCTTTTGACAAGATTAGGGCTGTACACCGTCACCGTACAATACGGTTATACGGTACCCGTATATACGGGCCCGTAACCGTCCCGTCAAGGCTTTGGAGACCTTTCAATACGGTACGGTTACGGAACGGTTTCAGCCGTATGGAGACCGTATAAAAACGGCCGTAATACGGTCCTGTACGGTCATACGGTATAATCAAATCAAATATCCGAATCCTCGAGACCTAAATTAAAGAAAAGAACGTAAGTCTCTTAAATATTTCATTATAGCTATATACCACTCAAAAACTCGGTTGAATAGTGGGATTTAAGTACGATTCTTTGCATTTTTCACTCCAGCCTATCATTTGCAAGCATGCATGATATGACTCGAGGTCATAAGGAATAGCACTGCTTACCTTGTGCTCACTAGTATGACTGTCGACATTTTCAGTGCCTGTCTAAATGAACGGTAAGTTTATGATATATACAGGTACCTTGAGTGCTTACATACTTCGAGTTCTTCATGCTGCTTACTGCTTCCATCTATAACCTTTTTCCGAGTCATGGCAGAGTAAACTCACTGATTATGTAGGATGCGTAGTTACATGGCTTTTAGTAGGTAGTTAGTATTGGTTACTACCATCACTAAACTCGTGAAGGTCTGATATAGCCGTACGTTTCTCACGCGCTCAATGAAGATGTTGAAATGGTTACAAGCAGTTGTACAGCGTTATAACGGCACTGACATAGTAAATAGAAATTATAATCTGACTAACGTATTTTACTCTGTGTATCAACAGTTGTAAGTTGTAATTAAAGTCAAATACAACGTACAGTGTGTTGCGATGTTATCAGCATATTGTACATTACTTGTGAGCCCTTAGAGTTCTGTAGTGTACACCGGAGACAACAGTCCCTAGCATGGCTTTGGAACGAACTTCACTGTTTCTTCAACTCAGTTCTACCCCACTACGGTATCATGAAAGATAAGAAACAAATCCATACCAAAGAGTAATTATGTTTTGTTTAAGGCAGGACTCGGGCGGGAAGTGGCCCTGGAGTTGAACCTTGCGACCTTGAGAGCGTGCTTGATGGGAAATGCTATTTTCAATTTTTCCGACATAGGATATGTAGATGATCTTTCAACTGTGCTACTTGGCTCTAACTTAAGACTAAGACTAATACATATTATATAATTGA
Organism: Cyathus striatus; assembly: GCA_025738555.1. Lineage (NCBI taxonomy): Eukaryota > Fungi > Basidiomycota > Agaricomycetes > Agaricales > Nidulariaceae > Cyathus > Cyathus striatus. The sequence continues at coordinate 374,035 of JAOVFP010000017.1, forward strand.
GCTATTTAATGTACCATGCCACACCCCATGTAGCTTAATCGCATTATTTTACATTCTTTATGTTAATAAATATTTCAACATCATTCAATTGAACTTCCATGTATTAAACACACTATGTAGACATACTAATGGCTCACATGCAAGGCCTATTTGAGTTGCACAAGCTAACACTGAACATTTTCATAGCATTGAATCTCTTATGCAGTATCCAACTCACATTTTATGCTTTATAAACACTTCTTGGACACTTTATATAATAAAATTTATTGATTCAAAGAAAAAAATCTCACATTTACTACCCGTATAACTGTATGAGACCGGCTGTAACCGTTTTACGGACCGTACCGTTTTTTCGTGCTGAAAAAATTTCTTGATACGGTACGGTTACGGGCAAACCGTAACCGTCACCTGGCCGTAAGCTATACGGCCGTATACCGTATACGGTACAGTGTACAGCCCTAGTCTATGACGCTCCATTTGATCAAAAAATAACCGTGCCGTAGTTCGGCTGCCGTAGCAAAGTGGGTGCCGTAGCATTGGACATTTCGTGTTTTTTTTCAGCTAATTCTTATTTTTTCGATATGAACATACATTATATGATATTATTAAGCTATTATAACGAAAATATATGCCTGAAAAGTTTCTTTTCCGGTCATTTCGCATGTGAAAGTTGTTTTCCCACGCTTGCTGACCATGCGGAGACTCTTCAATAACACATACTAGACAGTAAAATAAATGGATACATATTATCAAAGTGACTTAATGTACTTCTATGGTGTACATATGAGCTTATACGAGTCAAATTTTTAACACATTTCGCCGTCATTAAGTCAATCAACCGAGAAGTGATAGAATGACAGTTTATTGTTAAGCTCTTCATTAGTATTGGTATTAGTGGTGTAAGAAATCTGACTTTATAACTACTAAAAGATAGTGCATACATCACTTTCTATGATATTCATGAAGTATATGTTCGTAGTACAGGCCTAGCAAATATGTTTGAAGTCTCCGCGCGTTGAGAAAGCGTGGGAAAATAACCTTCGCATGCGGTACAACACGAAGAACAGAAGCCCTGAGGGCAATTTGCAGGCTAAAATGCCTAGCAAATGTTTTTAAAGTCTCCGTGCATTGAGAAAGTGCGGGAAAAAACCTTCATTGCGAAACAACACGAAAAGCGGAGACTTTTAGGACAATTTGAAGGCTCAAATATCACTATAGGTGTTCCTAAATTTTATCATAACAATAAAATAGTCTCTGAAAGCTATGTTAATTCATGAAATGTTATGTTCAACAGTATTTCCCACGCCCTTCCCATACTTGGTTGAAATGACCTACAGCAATCTTACAGTGTGTCGTTGATCCACCTTTGGACATTCATAAGCCATACATTATTGTAATCTTCGCATATATAATTTATTTATGTCTGGAGACCCAAATGGAAAGCCAGCATTCACATGTACATTGGGTTGTTGCGATGTGGGGTTTTTCAATTAAGTGTGGGAAATACTGTTGAACAAAAAATATCGTGAAATACATAGCTTTCGGGACAATTTAATTGTTATCATGAGATTTAGGGACACTTATAATGTCATTTTAGCCCAAAAATTGCCCTCGGGGCTTCTGTTCTTCATGTTGTACCGCATGCGAAGGTTATTTTCCCACGCTTTATCAATGCGCGGAGACTTCAAACATATTTGCTAGGCCCATACTATAAATATAGGCATTGTGAATATCTGAAAACGCAAGTTATGCACTAGTTTTAGTAGTTATAAAGTCAGATTTTTATACCACTAATACTAATGCTAATGAAGAACCTAACAATACACCATCATTCTATCACTTTTCTGGATTGATTGACTTAATGACGGCGGAATTTGTTGAAAACTTGACTTGTACAAGTCCCTATGTACACCATAGAAGTACATTAAGTCACTTTGATAATATGTATCCATTTATTTTACTGTCTAGTAAGTATTATTGAAGAGTCTCCGCATGGTCAGCAAGCGTGGGAAAACATATTTTACATGCGAAACGACCGGAAAAGAGACTTTTCAGGCACATATTTTCGTTATAATAGCTTAATAATATCATATAATGTATATTCATATCGAAAACATAAGAATTAGCTGAAAAAAACACGAAATGTCCAATGCTACGGCACCCACTTTGCTACGGCAGCCGAACTACGGCACGGTTATTTTTTGATCAAACGGAGCGTCATACTAGTCCGATATAGAAGCACGGGAGACGAATGTATTACATCAGTAAATCTGACAACGCATTATTGTGATCTTTGATGTCGTTGTCTTTTCCACATGGGGTTTGCTTCCAATTTGGGGCTGGGCTATTAGCCAAGCTACCGGCAGCCCCAGCGCAGCCGGGAAGCGCCGGTCGCAGCGTCCAACAAGGCGGCAAACAGAGGCAAGCAAAATTTTCCTGCCTCTTTCTGCCGCACCTCCAGCACGCACCTCAGCATTCGAAGTTCAAATCAGCGGTACCGTAGTCGTAAAATAGTCTTCCCCCCCCCCCATCCCGCATGTATGCCTTACGTAGTAATTTACGAATTGTCCGCGCCCACATCACACACTAAGTCTGAGTTTCTCACCCCCAATTTTTCCAACTGGGTAATCACAGCCAACATAGTACAGAAATAAGCAGGCACACGGGAATAGTAGCGAATCACACTTGAGTGTCCCACCCACCCAGCGGCACACTCTGTTCTGCGTCCAGGGCCAGTAAACTGACCCATACCCCCAACCCCTCTAGCTACTATCCCCCGCAGCCAGCGTGCTAGACCTTGTTGGATCCCCTTTCACACACATTTGGGTCCTGACGTTCGCATCTGTCAATCTTTCATCGCTTTGCTTCCACGTCACTGCTTTCAATTCCAGGGCTTGTCATTTGCGTTCACCACCCGAGGACATCATTCGACCTAACGTTCTGCGGTCTTTCCGCCTTGCTTGTTGTGCATGTGCAAGCCAGAAGCGGCACGAACATTCACGCATCAACGAGTTCACCAGTATGTCCGAGAACGCGCACATTGTAGAATACATCATGTAGAATTATGTAGAATGTGGTAGATATATTAACTAGTATAAAATTACAACGAAATTGTATGTACATTAAGAGTGAATCTATTCCCCCACTCCCCACTCCTAATTGTGTGATCTTAAGTCTTAGTTGCCTGCGCGCCTTGGTAAGTACTAATTTATTTAGGTACTATCACAATAGGTTGCCACCACCACCTTCATCTTCAGTTCGAGGCTCATCCCCTAGCTATGGTGGCAGTGGAAGTGGTGAAACCCCCATAGATACTAGTAGCGATGAACCTGGAACACCGGAAGGACCACCACTTCAGTCTGGGTATCAGTATCAGCCTGGCCACAAGCCTGCAATTAACAACTTCAGTCAAGATGCACAACCAATCATTCAAATTGTCATTGATGAATATGAAGTTCGGATCTATACATGGCATGCATTTCCTACTGAGAAGATGAGCCTGGGGTGGATGTGTGAGATCTGGGAAAAGGTGATGACAGCAGAGGAGGAGGTCTGGGTATTGACTGAGCATGTTCATCGTTTGGTATGTTTTCATTTATCTATTGTATTATATTCTAACCCTTCATTGGAGTAGATCAGGTCTCGTGGTAGCCATGTTCATGGCCATGTCATCAAGACTGTTCGACTTTTGATTCAGCCACACTATGGGTTTAGTAGTATAGCCAATACTTCAGCCATTATCAAAAACCGCAAGCTCTGTGCATCACTACTTGCAAAGTCTGCATTCCACTATCAGGTAATGTCACTATCAATACACTGCCTCATTTTTAACATGTTTGACACTGTCTACTATGGTCTACCAGAACGTAAAGAAGCTGAAGGGATACTGTCAAAATTCAATTATATCAATAGTTATCTCTGTGACATGGTATACAAACTGCAATGCAGATGGTATTGTATATGATGAATACTTCAATCCTATTCCTGTTGTGTGTCTGGCTCTTATCTTTACTGCGGTCCGTATAAAACTATTCTAAACATATGCATATTCTCATCTGACTTTATTTAAGTTATCATTTGGAATTGAGGAGTGGTCTACAGGAACTCATCGTCAAGCCCCGTTTACTGAGAAGGTAGCAGAGGTGAAGTATAATTCTCACCTCAAGGATATTGAAGCATGAAGCGGCCTGAACGTTGTTGTCACCAAGAAGATACATCAGAGAATGAGTGAATGTGCACGGTACGTCATTTAAATTCATTACCAATCAATGGTAACACATTCTTTCATTTCACAGTCGTAGTGCTGGGATAGATGATGACGAGCAGGCTACTCCACAGCTTGTTGGTGATCTTCTCGAGAGCGCTTGAAGGGAGCTAGCAGGGAGAAGTGGAGACATAGATGTTGAAGATGAGTTGGATTCGGAGGGGGAGGGGGAGCATGGCTTGTAGATCTTGTCATCATTATACATTAATACCAATATCATATATTTGTTTGGAATTCTTTATAGCTAATTCACATTTTTGAGAGGCTGGTTATGGGGAATAGTAATTGCGGTAATGGTCTTTTAAGTACAAAGCCTATATACACTATGTAGCTCAGATAGATTGGTTACCTTCATTGCATATATTGCACTCACTTACTGCTATGATGTTCTACACGGTGATCATATGAGGCTACATCGAGCTATCACAGGCTACCACAAGCAAGTGTGAGCTATACAGGGCTATCAAACAGGGACTTTCCCATGGCGGTTATAGCTGCTATGTGGACCACATACTACTATATTCCGTTGTCTTTTTTCCCTGATGTAAACTGTCTTGGACATGGCACGGGACGGGAGGGCGGAGTTAGCATTGGGATTGTAGACGTTGTAAGATTGACAGGATCAGGGTGGTACGAGGAATGTGCTGCATGAGCCGAGTTACAGGTATGTTTTCTACCCTATTGCACTGGATATTTCGGCTTTCCGCATGTCCTTCCATTCATGCACTGTACGATCGTCCATAATACGATAGCCTAGGTTTTCTTTGCAGATGCACAGTTCTCCGTGATGCTTAATATCGATTAAAAGCTGTTTTATTAACGTGGCTTCATGACTCCTAGAGCAAAAACATTTCACGTGGAGGTCATTCGAGCATAGAATCAATCCTCTGGCTAATGCATAAGAGACCATTACGCCATACCCGACTTACTACAGACAGATGTGTCCTTTATTTGACCAGGAGCATTTTTCATACATCTGCTGAAACTTACATACTGCTAGTCAGATTTATTAGTGTTCGTAATATATATGTGAGCTAATTAGAGTGAGCTAGTTGTACTGGAACTCCGGGGGAGAAAAGATATAGGACTCAATGATATGATGTATCTCTTTTCCGGATTCGAACCCAGCTTTCGTGAGCAGTCGAGCACATGTGTCTCATAGACTGATACACCAACAAAGAGTTGCAAGAGTCTCTCATAAGGATTATAGAACTCATACAATACGAGAGCGATGATACTGTACATAGGACACTCCAGTTTACCTTCAATGTGGACACCTTGTCATTGTAGGGATACATTCATGAATGCTTGAATTTTCAAATTGAACTGTCAAAACAAGGGGCCAATCGGTGTATGAAATTCATGAGGCAACAGTGCAAAATTGAATATATACCTCATTTACTCGTCTTACAGTTGCAAGTCTGTTTGTAACGATAATAACATTCAAGAAAATTCGATGAGAGAAAACGAGATTTGGAGCCCATACAGGACGGAGCCGGAGAAAAAATGTATCATATAAGATTGCCGGTTATTCATCTCTTTGTGTAGAAGGTTGAACCCACCTTTGAACTTCCTTGGGTTGAACGGAAGTCAACTGACTGATAGACTAACAAAGAGTTGCCATAAATACGATGGATGGGGTAATTATATTCGTCTAGGTGCTTGTATGCAAAATTTAAATATGAAATATGAGACCAAGTATGATCTCCCTGACTGGGATGCGAACCCAGCTTTCGTGTGGTAAAGATATACATGCGTGCTAATAGGTACCACAACAGAGAGTTGGAAATTTTATTATACGATAATAAGAAGCTAGCATTCTAACTTGGGCACAGTGGCTACTATGTAGATATTCATAATCCGTTCGGTTAGAATTAAAGGTACAATGTCGGTTGCTTCACAATTTGCAAGCATTGGAATTTTCAAATTGAACTGTCCCGAGAAAGAGCGCTGGAAGTATGGGATGTAATTCATGCAGTAAATGTACTAACTAAGTACGCCTCTAGATTTCACAGAAAAGACCATGCTGGCGTAAAAAATAGAAACGATGTCGAACATTAAGCACCCAGAACAAAAAATGAATATAAACAGTACATATCTCCAACATATCTCTCTGTCTGGGAGTCGAACCCAGCTTTCGCGCGTAACAGCCGAAGTAAGCGATTACAATGACAGGCGCGTGTACTAACCGATATACTAACAAAGAGTAACCAATATTAACAGGAGTCTCAAATGATGTACTCTACATATCTTATTGCGCACTCTAAAACCTTGTACGTAGCGACTGTCTTGCCATCCACTACATAGCCCTGTCAGTGTGAAACCATCGAGTCTGTCCACATGTCCAATGTCACGTGACGTTAATGTGATTCCGAACAGGCTTCGATTCCCAGGTTGAAGTTCAATAAATCAGTAAGGCCAACAAGCGGCAAGGCCCGCTACCTAACACAACCTGATTCTCTCCAATAAACATATAATATATCATTTATATATGTAGTTAGACCTGTTGAAAGTGCACAAGCAGGTGTATCACTGAAAGTTTATTGAATGGGACATCATGTAAATTTATTCTTAATGATCCCAGAAATTCCAGTCATCCTTAGTACCTGTAGGTGTTACTTATCAATAACTTCACTATCATCCCGGCCCAATTTCCAAGGCCCACAAGCTACAATCAATATAAATTAGCAAGAGAATACATGGGATCACATAGAGTTCACAAGAGCAGATCCATCTATTATGTTCTGGTGAGGAGACATTTTGTCATCAAAGGATAGTCCTGAATGTCTGGTTGATGATTGGTTGATGAAGCACCAAATGTGGTAAGTATGTAGAAGCTCCAAGCAGTTAGGATATGGGAATAACCAATATTTCAAGCTTACATGTGGTTGCCAAAAGTAATGGCAATCATGCATTTTTCCTACTAAAAATGCGAGGCGTTCTCACATTAATTAGAATGTAGCACACTACACTCTGTGCAGACCACCTTGAAATTCTGTATATATACATCAGGAAATACCTCATTGACCAAATTAGCAAAATTACCGAAATTTAAGCTACTATAAGCCCCCAAAAAGATGTTATAAGTATCAATAAGTTCAATAAGGAGAATTAGCTAAATAAACTTACCCCCTCCCTTATTGAATAAGATATAAGGTAGTATTAGTTCGATTTAGATGATATTAGATTTAAATAGGTAAAACTTGGTTACTTGTCATACCACATTAGGCGACATTTAGTTACTAAACAAGAAGAATAAATGTTTATAAGTAAATAATAGGTACTACATTACTAGTATTGCAGTTGGATAGGTTGTATTGATGTTTATAATATGGCAGACCTCAATGCATTCACCTGAACATAATAGTATTTCAAAACTAATACTAACACAGAGAAGTAATAGAGTATAATAGCATTGTAGCGAGGAAGCTTACATACAAAATACTAATACTATTAATGTTAGTTCTCCGAATACTTTCTGAGGTCCATGACACGATTGATGCACTTCTTACCCTTCTTCGCGACAGCAATGGGATGATCAGCTTCCAATCATCAACATATGTCCACAGTTACACTTATGCTCATCACTACTATTGTACTTGAAGAAAACATGATGGGACTTGAGGAGTTGGTGGGTAGCACAACATTAGCTGAGAGTTGTAATCAGAGACGGAGCACTTTGTATTGACATAGGGGTAATGTTGGTGGAGGTGGACAATGAGGAAGATGGGGAGCATAGCGCAATAGTGCTTATTGACCATATCGAGCTTCCATGTTTGTAAAGTGTGGAAATGATAGAAAGAAATGACCAGATAGAACGACGTACAAAGAACAGAGCTGTCTGGGCAGCTATCTCCACACACATCGTTGTACATGCAGGTAACCCATCCATCCCACATCCAGCTTGAGCATTGGCAAGTGTAAATGCGAGGAGGAAGACCGAGAGCTTCAAACTGAGTGTCGTACATGGTTGCTGTTGCTGTTGAAATATATGGACAAGTTGAGTGCGGCAGTGTGAAAAGGGTTGTGAAGACGGTCAGAAACAGTAGCCAGGTGGGGTGGCCATGGGGTGCACAGACTGATGTTCCATTCATTCCACACAAGTTGTAACTCTTGGAAATGTGAAGAGCGGATCATATCATACTATAATAAAAGGTTAGTACTAACTGAAGAAATAAACAATGTAAGCTAGGCTGCCATAGTAGATGGAATACAACTCACAATATGGTGAAAAACCCAGATGGATAGGCAGAAGGGCAGAGGAGCAGAGGGCAGAGGAGCAGAAGGCAGAGAGGCGGGGGAAAGGAAGAATGAATTGAAAGCAATTCACCAGTTGAGTTCAGACTCCGAACTCCTACGTGACATGAGGTGACGTGGCAAGTTTCAACATGTCACATGACCAGACAACACCGGTGCAAAGCAGAGTTTGGAATGACTTCACCATTATGAAGTACCAACAAGTTCTTGCACACCGCTTGATCTCCCGGGCCTTCCAATGCTAACTCATATACAACTTATATAAGTACTCACTATTTTCATCACTTCTTACACCTATCTTCTATACATTCATGTATATACATTGCTGAAAGAATAGAGGTTTTTTTTTATTTTCATGAAAACTAAGTTGTAAATAAGTACAGACTAGTAATAATTAAATAAGGGTGTTCCTTATGGAAAGCTTGTAATACTTATCACCTATAATTAGTCAATGGGAATTTTCTGATGATGACAATAAATGTAACTAAATATCTCTTAATGTTCTTAAAATAAATGAAGATAAGGAGAGTGTTAGTAGTGTCTGAACTTATATCTTTTTAAACTCCCAAATAAGTGAATATTAAGGTGAAATAAGTCATTTTAAAGCAAGGGTTGTCCTTACTTACATTAAAATGTCCTAATTTTACTAATCAAGCAGATGAGGATTTTCCTGATGTACTTTCCATGATGTATACTACTGGAACGAAACTTTATAACATAATGGACTTATTTAATGGTGTGATATACACAATCTAATTCACCAGCTATATTTGTGTCATACAATCTACAAATTAGCTTACAGAAGTTGTTCTTGTTGGTATTTCTACATGATATCTTGGACATATGATGTACTATATATGTAGTATAAACTATTTAAATATCAAAAGATACAGGTAATTGTATACTGAGATACTTATAATGATATTTATGTGAGTCTTCTTAATTGTTAAACCTGATAAATTGCATATTTAGCTGGTATATAGACTAATTTGGCACTACAGAAATTCCTGAGGATATGTAGAACTCATGCTTCAGAATAGTACTGTACACACAGTATGATATTTACTGGTAGGAGATGAAACACGTATATCAATTATGTGTGATCAAACTTATTACTCTTGTTTTCAGTACAATAATGAAACAATCTTTAAATCGTCTGGATATTATATTAGGTGGTATACAAGTTATGTCTCAGATAAATTTAAATTTTGAACAGTTCTGTAGCTCTCAAAGTGCTCTGCTGGTCAATGAATCATTTCCCTTCAGAAAAAGCAGCTTCATAGAAAAATTGCTTATAATATGCCACCAGGGTATTAAATTTAATCCTAACTTTACATACACATAGTTCACACTATTTAAAATATATAATCAAATTTTTGAGGTATTTCGAGCTGTGTGTAACGTGCTACAACCCAGGCCGCATGACGGTGCGAGAAACCAGTCTCGTTACACAGCGAACAATTGACATTCCAGTACCATCGAAAGTCGGTCATTCCAATAGCTTTCCAGTCACCATTCCAATTCCAAACACGTGTACTACACATGTACCAGCTTGCAAATACAAAGGATATGGGTGGGCTGTCTTGCTTATATAATTGATAAGAACTGAACTGGTTTCATCGAACACATGGCAGATTCCTTTGTGATTGGAAGGTCTCCCACACAGTAGCATCATTCGGTGTGTTTCTAATTGAATCACACCTTTTTACTGATATATCTTGTATCCTCCTGCAAGGAATGTATGCAGGGTTATGTTATTTCACTTTAACTTTAAAATCAGTATTTAGATATATCATCCACTTTATCTTTTCTCCTTGTCAACTGTCTATTTTTTTCTTTGTTTCATTGAAATATTTCAACTATGCACCTCTAATGATATATAGAAATAATAAGTGATTTTCTTTCCATCTCATAGTGGTTACTGTAGCTTACATTGTAAAGGAGCAGGCATTCCAGGTCCAGTCATTCTCCTGTTCTGCTTTTTTTTTTTTTTTGAGAAAAGGTGGTGTCAGCGTTGTACGTACAACAACATAGCAATATAAGTGGTGTGAAATACCTACAATAATAAGGATGGTCAGTTCGAAAAGAAGGTGTAATATTCAATTGTCTTTGTGAGAGATAATACATTGGTTCAATTGTATATTGTTACTAAATTATTTCAAACTTCCTCTGTATTATAAAAATCAACATCTGTGACCTACATTTATTTCATTTATATAGCAAGAACCATTTTATTATGTTTCATACATAACTGTGCGATAATATGGATAATTAGAGTGAAGGCAAATAGCCAGGGCGAAGCTCGGCCCTCTCCAGAAATATTATCACACGCCGTTTGGACAGACACGCTGTCCTCATGTTAGGCCAAACCAGCTCACCATTCTGAGGCCACCTGTGTTACATTTCCTTTGTTATAACAAGCCGGTAAGTTATATATACACGTGTTTGGAACTGGAATTCACACTGGAAGGTTACTGGAATGACCGACTTCAGATTGTACTGGAACGTCAATTGTTCGCCATGTTATCTGTGGGAATTAGTCCGGAAGCCGAACCGTCTAAAACGAGATCACGCTAGCGTCACATGACTGGCGTGGGGCTATCTCGTCGTCCGGACTATGTGGGAATTATTGTTGGTTGCCATCATTTTTGGCAACCACGTGTATTTAAACTCCGGTTGATGGGAGGTGTTCGCTCTGCAAAAAACGAGTTTTCATCGCCCTACATAACCCTACTACCTTAAAAGGTAGCGGGAATATATCTCCTGTCAGCGCTTCAACCTTGCTTCAACCACCTGCCTTCTTTTCATCTTCCTGTAAGCCCTCTGCCAGCCAGCGAGTCAATGTACTTATACCAACGCGCACCCCATTCCGCTTCGAACCTCCCGGCCCACTCTGTACAGCTACTTCAAAGCAAACACGAAGATCAGTTAACTCGGGCCCTACTTCGATTCTGAGTCGACTCACGCGAACTGTATACAATGCTCCGAGTCAACTTCAAGTCTCTCTCCGTGCTTCTTATCGGTTTCGTGAAGGTTTCGGTAGCTCAGGACAGACTCAGGATGGTAGCGGAATAGATGGTTTCCCTACATGTGCGACGACGTGTGTGGAAACAGCTGCTCAGGGTGCTGAATGCACTTTGTACGTCGTTCTTCAAGCTTCAAGAGTCTTTTTCGTCTTTCCTATTCCCTTCCTCATTCTACTCCCTCAGCCACGACGCGTGTGCATCTACGTACTCCTCCTGTGTTAAATCCGCCACGTTTCACATACTACCCATTCCTCTTCCTACCCCTCTGTCGACCTTCTGTTGACCTTCTTAACGCCCTCTCTCTCTCCCCCTCATATACATTCACGTGTCTAACCCCACCACACAGACAACCTCTTGAAACAAACTGCCTTTGCAGCGGTGGCTTCGTTAACGCAACGGTAACATGTGCATCACACGACTGTCCGCTAGAAGACCAATCTGTTGTACGTGGCATTTTGGGAGCCCTATGTGGTGTGTCTTATCTCTTGTAAATGAGAAGTTAAGTGGGTGTTTACGTAGTTGACGGGTGTGATAGGTGCTAGTACAGTTTCGATTCCTCTTCCAAGTGGTCCAGGGCCTACATCACTTTCTAGTATGTTTTTCTTTTTTCGTATTTTCCCTCAGTTAACTTACGTGTTCTACAGCAACGACAGTGCAAACCTCGATTTCATCAACACTGAGCGGAACGGCACTATCTTCCCTCCTCTCCTCTTCTTCCACATCAACACTAAGCGAAACTGCGCTTTCTTCCCTCCTCTCTTCGACCTCTACCACTTCATCTTCGCTTTCTTCAACGTCAAATTCGATCTCTAACCCAATCACGACTTTATCCAGCAGTGCATCCCTCCCCAGTGCATCAGGGCCAGTTGTACCATCTACGAGCTCGCAGAGGACGGAAGTTGTGACGAGCACGAGCGTGAGCGTACCCAGTCAGAGTGCAGTGAGTAGCAGTAGTGGGGCTGGGAGGCTGCGGGTGGGTGCTAGGTGGGTTGCTGGGTTGGGGGTGGTTGGAGGGGTATTGAGATGGTGGTGAGCTGGTACGACTAATGTGTCTCGGTGAGGCCGAGGCGGACGTGGTGCATGTGCAAGCCCTTGCTGAACTTAGAGATGGCGTATGTACGTTCGTTTGCTCTATTCGCTTATGTTTTCGTTAACTAACTGACCTGCGCAATAGGCAATGCACCTCATCCCAGCGGCGTGGTTCGTCCTTCTCCTTCCGTGTCCTTCCCATCGACACTTCGCTCCTCGTCAACGCGAGGTATTAAGGCCCACAAAACGTATCATATGTCGTATCGTGTGGAAGAAGATTTCCGGTTGAAGGAATTTCTTGACAAAGAAATTGCGAGTGGATAGCACATCCGTCTATCCTCAGGTCCTAGTGAGGTCTCATAGAAGTGTGAAGTGGGGGGAAGAGAACCTGTATTCAAAGAATGTCGAGTACTGTACTTAAATAGGTACAGAAACATGTAAACGAGTGAACTATTAAAAACTGACACGAGGCCGATTTTACGGTACAGGCAGAATGCCTGCTCTACAATCGCAAGACTCTCATACTCTGAGTCCGCCAGGGACGTATGTAATAACGAGCTATTGGGGCACAGATGAGCCTAATCTGTCTTAGACGAGACATGAGACTGGAGGGTAGAGTTTTCATTGGGATTGTAGACCGCGACAGGATTGGGGTGCTATGGGGAATGTGCTGCATGAGCCGAGTTTCAGGTACGTTTTCCAGAGATTGATACTTCGTCCCGCCACCTAAACGAAGACCACTGAAAGTTCCTTCAGCAGTACACCCCATGTCCTTCAACTAGTATTCATTAAGTATTTTATGAAAGCTTATGTTTCCAATAACCGGATATCATAATAATACAGCACTATATTCCTAAACTGCAGGCTTCAGAAACTAGCCATTCACCAAATGGAAATTCTGGGAGATCTCATGAAGAACTATCTGTATATGCATTTGAATGTAGATTGTCAGTAAGTATCTGATAGTAAGAAAAATTAGAAACTCACCTGTACTCTCCAGTAATGATTGGACATTGCTTGGTTGTAGTGTGATGGACACACCACTTGAATCACGGAACGTGTTGGCATTCGGATTTGCACCTTGCTGAGATGGAGCTGTGGTTTATATGATTAATATGATAAGTTGTTTGATATAAATGATCAATACCTCCGAGATACCCACCGTTTTCAATTACTTGATTAAACATAGGGCAATACTAAGGGGAACTTAGAACTGTAGTAAGTTAACTGTTATTATATTAGAGGCCAGTGAGAATATTACTCACATTGTCGTCCAAAAGGTAGTATGAGTTGTGGCTAGAGAAAGTTTAACTTTCTGGCTTGTAAAAATGAGAACATTACATTGCAAATACTAAATTAGACTGCTTACTGTCGCTGTTTAGAATGCGGAATGGTGAGTATCGTAGAGATAATGGTGCTTAGAATGTGAGCAGTCAGCGAGGCGTGGAACCATTTTATACGATTTAGGATATTGCAACTTACCGCTATGTAACATGGTATCGTTATTAGTTGAACTTGAGCTGTGAGCAGGACTATAATGTAACAAGTTTGAGTTGTAGCCCATAATATCAGTAGGAAGAAAAATATATAAAAAGTAAATCCAGAAGCAGTAATTGAATGTAGTATCTCTGCCTGGGAGTCGAACCCAGTTATTACGCGGTGTGATGTATGCTACGCCTGATCGAATAACAGGCACGCCTACTGACCATATTGTTTTCTTGTTACATGTTAGAGATACTACTGCAGTACATTTGTAGCTAAAGTTAAACTCTAACGATTGAAAAATGATAGCGTAGCAATTTTCGACTTCATATAGTATTACTTATTACACATAGTTCAAACTCCGTCTGGAGAGAAATACAACGTCAGAGAAAGAGCAACAAGTGAAAAATGTGTCTCTCTACTACAGTGATTTCTTTTTCTGGGAGTCGAACCCAGCTTGTGCACCTCAGCAGCAAGAACAGGGCGTTATACAAGCATTGGCTGAACTTATGCCAGTTATCAAGTCAGCCAACTCTCCCGTTTTCTCGTAATACCAACTAATACATTCGTTGCCCATGCATCTATTCACAAGTCATTATTGGTAGCGATTTGGTGACTAATATATATGTTCAAGCTGTAATTCATGTGAGTACGCTTGTCAGTAAATACACTAGAACGATATTCTCACAGCACATCTCTCTATCTGGGAGACATATTTCGCCTATGGCATGAACCTAGTAGCCGATATAGTAGTGTATCGGAGAATTACTTACGAGCTTAATATTAACAGTTGAATACGGCAAATACGGTGTGGTTAAAACGTTATCGTCACTCGCTTTCCTTGCGCTCGAGCTTTTAAGAATAAGGTTGAGTACTTGGAAATTTCGACAAAATGATTTTTATCAATTATACTTACAGATATTGCACTGATCACGTTTTACCTGTATTTTATTTAGTAGAAAGCGTGTCTTTTACTGGTGATTGGATATTTCTCTGTCTGGGGTTCGAACCCGGCTTTTAAGCGCTCTATGTATTTATAATGCGTGTTCCATATGAACGGGATCAGACTATACTACAGAGAGCTGAGTTGGGTCGTAGAGAACGGTGTGAACAGTCCTTATGGCTTGTGTAATACTTACAGCAAGAGTTCGGTTGAATACCCGATATATCCGTAGGCCCGGAGGCTGGAGCCGCGCTTGTGGCTGTGCGTGAGCACTCTCATGACGCAACCACGACATTCTCACTACTTCGTCCGAACTTCGAAGACCTCCTCCTCGGTGTCTCCTCCTCGCCCTCCTCCTCGCCATCATTCAAACCTCTGCATTCTTCTACTCCGGGTTTGCTTCAACAGCCAGCTTAAAACTCCGAATCTTTCTCTTCACATAGTCCTCAGAGTGCTAGTGTGAACGATGTAGCGGATGTCTTGGATTAGAGCTAAAGTGTATCGTGTGATTGGCTCGAATATGTACGTTTCTCCTCTTTCCTGCCATTGACCAACTAACCATTGTGAAAAGCTCTCGAATGCACTGCAGGTCCGCATCCAGCGGCCTGCCGCCTGGTTTACATTCCTCTCCTGGCCCCCATCGACACCTCGATATGCTCCTCCCTAAACACGAGTGATTACTTGGGGTCCTTAAGATACACGGTTCCCCATATTTCAAGCACGAGCCATCGTGTCGAAACGAACTTTTGTGCGTCCACCGTACCCCTACGCTATGATATATGACGAGTTATCGAGGCACGAAAGTCAACGTGGCATGAGACCTGAGGATGGTATTCTGCGCTGGTATCGTAGGCGTTGTAGGGGTTACAGTAGTCAGTGTGGACTGTGGTGGTACTGTTAAATGTACGTGTTCTTTCATTATGTACATGATCTCCGTATTTAACTATGCTCGTTAGCAATCGAAGGCTGCTACGTACTACCCCAATGAATACCACGGAAGGTCCATCCCCACCACGCACAACCTATCATGCATCATGCCTCAAGCGTATTCGAGCCCAACGACTGTGCTGCTCTACCCAACGAGCAGCAGTAACCAATGAAGACTTGAACGTTCGCGCACCTTCGTGCTGGAATGACAAGTTGCCTTCTTCAGTTCAAGGAGCTTCGAATATTTGCTATGTCCACCTGTAGTCTACTGTAGGAAGGAAGGAAGTTTTGTGCTCTGTGGGTTAGAATGAAAATCATTGCATAAGGTACGCTTCACGTCCTTGCCTTGCGTTACGGGGATGGACACGGGAGGCAGTGTAGGATATTTTTGTGGATGGCTCGTAGGCCCAGCCTCTATGCATTATGACTACCACGACCCACTACGACGCCCTATGACTACCATTGCGGCCACCAATATCACCAATATCCGACCACAACGACCATCATATCCACCATCCTTCTCCCTCCCAAATCTACGTGCACGTTATCAAGATCTGGCCCTGGGGTCAAGGTAGTAGGACAATTGCAGACTTGTGGAGCAAATTGCGCGTATGTGTCATTAGGTCAGGGTCCGAGTACTTTCTTCTATATCGTTACGCGCAACTCACTGTACTTGCCTTTCCTTGTGAGTCGTAGCCGCAATTTTCGAACTTTGACAGTCTAGTATTCCGTGTATGTACCACATTGTCGATCACTGCCTCGTTTCCTTGATGTATCGTCCCTAAAGTTATCATCTTGATCGTCTTGCAGGCATGTCCGAAGATGAGCATGACTGCAGTCAGTACTGTGATGGACGCGAACCACTGAACTAGCAAGGGTGAGCGGGAAAATCGAAAAAGAGGGCTGGGTAGTGAGCACGGAAGCCCTAGCAGGTGCAGGGACGTGCGATCACTTATGAATACACTCGGACATCTGTATTCGGGGTAGGTTGAGTATTGAGAGGGCTAGGGCGGTCTCAAGAAGTTGGGGATAGTGATATGTTGTAGACTCTTTCTTCTATAATTCATGCAGAATTCACATCTTCCACTCGCACAATTGCCTTCTTCTAAGCTTTAATTCAGGTCTAAGCAATGTTGTTCAAGTATGGCAGCCTGTGAACCACCACATGTCAACGAGTGGATAGTATATGCCGACAGATGAGACTAAGTACTGTCACTAAAGATTTTTAATTTATTTCCTGGGAGTAATTCCTGTAAATGATATTTATACTCATATTATATTGTCCATCATTCTACCATATCTCTCAAAGAATCTGTTAAAACAAATGATGAGATCACATATTGTACTAGACCTAATAATTTTAAAAGGGCAAAGCCAGTTACTAGTGAGTAATAGCTATTAAAATTTGTAAGAGTCATTGGTTACTCTTTCTAACAGCACAGAAAAGGTGAGTCCAGGCTGTATGTGTCACTCCCACACATGTCTTGACAGGCTTTCATATAAGTCTCAAGAGTCAGTTGAGAGTTCCAACTAAGTCTCAGGGGGGACAAGAGGAGAATTCTATTTAAATTCCAACCAAGATCTCAAAATTGCCTTATGGGGAAATCCAAACAACCCTATTATACAACTACCTTAAAAGGTAGTCGGAATATTATTTCTCACTTGAACTTAAAACCTGTGATTTGGGATTATTAGTTTAATATAATGAATTATATTTGTTCTATTTAACTACAAATCACAAATTTGGCACATTGACATGTGAAAGATTCTGTGTGTAGAATGATTTTATGTTTTGAATTTATAAAATGAACAATTGAGAGGTGATGTACAGATGTGTGGTCAACCTAGTATTTTAATCTATTATTCCTTGAAACTGCATTTTCAATAAGGAAATGATTCATTGTCCAACAGAACACTTTGAAAGCTACAGAATCATTTAAATTTTCTTTGAAACACAACTTGTATATCTAATAGTATGATATCAATTGAAGTCCTTCTATTATATAGAAAGCCAGACAACCATGCTCAACTATGTCAAAGTATTTTAGCTCCAACCTTTGGCTCTGTGGCTTGCTGCTAATATTCAGTTTAACTTCTCAGCTCTTCATTTGCATACTAAATATTAAATACTAACCTTTAATTCAAAGATCCAGGTTGTAGATAAATTATCTAATCTATAGACTTACATTGTAAGTGTAAGAGTAGTGGTGAATGAGTGCTTGACAAAGTGCTGGCACCACCAATGTAGAATCTTATTGCACAAGTCATTGACACCACAAGCCATAGACGGTACAGTATATAATTAACATATGAAGAAAAAGTAGAGTACATAATGAAAGGGCATACAGTGCTGATCAAAAGTATTGCACACACAAAATACAAACAAACAAGATTGCGAGAAACATAACTTCCCTCAAAGTAGTTCAAATCTCTTCATGTAAAATGTAGATATGTAATACACGACTTGCCCTATCATAATATGATTTTTGCAAATTTTTATATACACAGAATACTGCTACAGGAAGTGATGAAAAAAGGTGAGGTTTTGACTGTATTGCACGCTTTACCACATTACTTGGGCTTGACGAAATTATGTGCATTTTAAGTATGTTATGCTACCACTTAAGAGCTTTAAAACGCGTCATTGAACATAAAGTTTGGAGCAGTATATCATTTGTTATTGTCAAGGCATTCTGGAGACTTTTGCTAAAAATAGCCAAATTACATGTGAGCACATACATACCTATCATGCTATTAATCAGTGTTCATGCTGCTCAAGGCTGTTACAATAAAGTTCTGGTTGAGATGTTTATCATACAAGTCTGATAGTCATGTGACTAATGAGTTCAAAGAGCAAGTTAATCAGTATTGAAGTCAAGTCTTGATTTCATGAGCTCTTAAGTCAATTAAACTTAAGTATGGGCTGAGTGAAATGAAAGTAAAGCTAATTCAATTTAAGCTGAAGCTAATAAGTTAATGAAAAGAAAAGAAAACATATGTAAATATGAAAGAAAAATTGTAACAAAGGCAAGTATATGCCTCATGAATTAAGTGCCAGAACCATTTCTTTTGCCTCACACATATAACTTAAGCACTATATTTACCCATGTTCATGCTCAAAGTTCAATGCTCATAATCAAACTATATTGAATGTAACTATAAACATTGTCTAAATACAAACTATACATTTCTAGACCCATACAAATGATTGCAATATTTTCATACACTTAATTAAAACTACTGTACTTTCAGTCACTTTCATACTCACAAATGTTGAGTATGAAAGCCAGTGACTTGAGCATGAAAATTTAACTTGTGCATGAGGATCTGACTTATGCATGAATAAAAATAATGAGGTATTGAGTGTACATGCTCATGACTCACAGCTTGAGTATGAGAAATGAGCATGAAACTCAAACTTGAGCTGCAAGTGTGAACACCTCAATCTAAATTTTGCAACATAAATCTATAGATCAGATAATGTTATTTACAATCTGAATCTTTGAATTAAGGGTTAGTATTTAATATTTAGTATGTGAACAAAGAACTGAAAAGCTGAACTGAATATTGGTGGTAAGCTGCAAAGTTGAAGGTTGGAGCTCAAATACTTTGACATAGTTGAGTATGGTTGTCTGGCTTTTCATACTATTTGATGTAGTCCAGAAAGCAGTGTTGCCACAGCTTGGCTGAAAGCTGCTGGCCATTTAAGCCAAGCTGATTTTATGGATTCAGGGCTCATTTGAGGGACAGCTAAGAATTTAGCAGCTCACTACAGCTAAAAGCCAGCTAAGCCAGCAGCCCATTTACTGATTTCTCACATTTGATAGGTGGTGTGGTTTTGTCAGCACATTTTGGTTGTTTGTAAGCATATACAGCTATAAGTGTTGGAAAATGTCATTATATTGAAATATGTTCAGTTATGTGTGCAAACTACTTCCAAACTTTCTACTTAACATTGACTTAATGCATAATGATGTGCTACATGTGACAACACTATGATCTAGTGTGACTTTAATTAAGTTCAAGCTCACAGCACTGCAGATACTTGATCCTCCACCTCAAGCTTTGTCATTTCCAAGTATTTTAGCTGCAATGTCATTAATGCAAAATATTCAGCTGTATTAAATACTTAATTCTCTATTTGCATGTCTTTTCAGTGTGTTATAAGTAGAATACTTACATTTTCAATTATTATGACATTTGTTTAGAAACTAAAGAGAAATAGGTAACTCTGCCAATTAGCTAGCCAAAGCCAATGAAGCCAAGCCATGGCTGTTCATTTCAGCTTCAAGCCAAGATACAAAAAGCCATTAGCTGATAGAAGCTGAGCCATAGCCAAGCAAAACCAAGCCATGGCAACACTACCAGAAAGTAGTGAAAAAATAGGGGGAATTGAAAAATATCATGCACCATGCACAATAAAACTTACAGTGATGCTGTAAACAGAAAGCCATTTCTAAAATATAAATAGATTCTAATCTTTATGCCAGTGAGAATTGAATTTATTGAACTATATCTCTGACAAAATAATAAAACCATCCTGATCAATTATGAGATCTCTGTGTAACTACTTCAAATATAATAATTCCTTTAATATTTCTTTGACTTTTGTCTTCCTCTTAGTCTCAGTAAGTAATTGCCATTTATCAGAATTGAGAGATATTATTACAACTCTTCCCAAATTTGTCCCAATAGCAATTGTATTATTATTTATAGTGGTTGCATTTGGATCTGTGGGTCGGAAAGATGGGGGAAGCCAGAATAATTGTTTGCCTGTTTTTACAATCCAGTCATCTATAACCAGATTCAAATCAGTATCAGATAAATCAAGTTTATTGAATGTTGTGATAGAAAAAACATGAAAGTTATTGGCAATAATACAGTTTTGGCTGATATTAAACCTGATGATATCTATGGATTCATTTAGATTCCAAACATGCATACAAGTGCCACTTTTAACGCTCCACACTTTGACTGTCTTGTCTTTTGAGCCAGAAACAATAGTTGTGCCATCCTGTGAGATGACAACTGATGTGACCCAGTCTGAATGTCCTTTCAATTCATTGAGAAGTTTTCCACTCTGTGAATTCCACACTCTGACTGTCTTGTCACGTGAGCTAGACACAATAGTTGTCCCATCCTGTGAGATGACAACTGATGTGACACAGTGTGAATGTCCTTTCAATTCATTGGGAAGTTTTCCACTCTGTGAATTCCACACTCTGACTGTCTTGTCATATGAGCCAGACACAATAGTTGTCCCATCCTGTGAGATGATAACTGATATGACTGGATGTGAATGCCCTTTTAACTCATTTAGAAGTTCTCCATTATATGAATCCCACACTTGGATTGTGTTGTCATTTGAACCAGACACAATTATTGTCCCATCTTGTGAGATTGCAACTGACAGTATATTATCTAAATGACCCTCAAGTGTCTTTACACATGAATCCCAGTACTTATTGTATCCTTGTATAATTTTTACAGTTTTTAATTGATCTTGATATGTTTTGTACAATAATGTTTCTTGTGGGGTAAATAAAAGTGCAGTTTGGTAAATTTGCAGTGCATAGTTTTTAATTATCTCATAATTTAGTTGAATAAATCTCTCAATATCATTCAACAATATCATACATTGAGTTGTGAAAACAGACTGAGATATATTATTAGTAAATAATTTATATTAATAAAAATTTATACTTACTGAAAATCTTTTTCTTAAGAGAGTTATACCTTCAAGTGCTCTTGGTATTTGACCATATAATGATATGACTTCAAGCCATTGCAATAAATACTTAGATATAAATGTTGTTGCTAGATCTTTTAGATTATTACTTAATAATGCTTCTTGAAGATGGAAAATCCAATATGTAGCTGCATAGCCAATCTCATCTTTTACTTTATTCTGAATAAGTATATCCTTGTTTGCAGTAGACATATTCCCAACATTACAAATATCAAATTTCAAGACATTCATCAGTGTATGTATGCAACCAGTTGCAATAAGTGAATGATGCTTTTTAGCATTAATGTAAAATCTTTCATCTGAACACTGTTCTGCACTGGTTAGGAAATCATGAAATGATAAATGAAAGGCATGCACTGGAATACTAGAATTAAATGGTGGTACCAATATTACTGCCTTCAAAGCACACAACATTTTATAGATGTCATCATCATTGTAACTCAATCTCTGAATTTTTATTATTCCTTCAATGTTTAAGTTATTACACCCTAATATAATAATTGCAATGAGAGTTTGGAATATATCCTCTTTCCAGTATTGGGATTTTGAAGCTAGCAACAGAATTTTCATATACATGTCATCCAGTGATCCATATGCATTCACATCATTTGACTTCACATATTGATTCTCAAGAATTAATTTTAATTTATTCTGTACTCCAAATCCCATGTCATCTTTAATAAATTTCATTGCTGTAGTTGCTGCAATAAATAAGCCTGAACAGATTTCAATCAGTTCACTCATTTCATTTGGCTCTGGCCAAGGTTTCTGAATTGGCATTTCACTGATCTCTTGTTCTATGTACAATCTAATATCAGCATTGACTTTTTCTTTTTCAATATCATGCAAAACAAATGGATTTGTCACAGATTCTACTGTTTTGATTTGGAAAATATATTCCAAGGATGCATCAGGTTGACTAGTAGCAAAGAATTTGATTGGAAAGGTACACTGGCTTATATTTTCTACTAGAACTTTAATAATATTTGTTTGAATATTTTGCTGACATTCATCTAGTGCATCAAGAACAACAACTATTTTAATCCCATTTAATTGTTCTTTTATATCCATGATTGGTTTCACAATAAGCCTCTTCAACTGTACAGAAAGAGTGGAGTTTAGAATGGATATGTCAGATCCAATCTCTTTCAATAAAATGTCTTTCAATGGTGGGAGCTTTTTTCCCAGTTGATAAGCCAGTGTTTTAATTACATTTTTCAACTCACTTCTATTTTTGTGCTCCCTAGAGAAGAAGAATGAAGCTCCATTCTTGCAGTATTTATGAGCCACACTATGTGCAACAGTTGATTTCCCAGTCCCTGCAAGCCCAGATAGCCAGAAGATGGATGCTTTGTCAGTTGAATAAATCCAATTATCAATTGTGTGCAACAGATCTACTCTTGTTTCAGTGGTACACTCAGTTAATCCTTCCCTTTCACTTGAGTCATAAGCAGCTCCAAAGATTGGACTCAAAGTTTCTGCTAACACATCTTTTGATTCTGCAGACAAATTCTGATAAATATTGGTGATTGAACCAGCATTGTTAACTGTTGCATTGTCTTTCAAGATAACACCAGTAGCCCCTGTGAATGTTTGGATTTCTGTGATACTTTTTACTATATAATTCTCCTGCCATATGTAAGATAGAGAGCTAGTTACTAATTAACATCAGTTGGACTTACATTTGTAAATGGTGTTTTCTTTGGTACATGGGATGACATAAGGCTTAATACTTCAGTGTTATCTTGAAGGGGAAGAAGTTCCGTTGCTATATCGGAGGGAGGAGCATTGTTCTCTACTGCATCAGCTGAGTAAGACTTGCTAGTGTCTTCATTTGTGATCTGCTTGAATGATTGAGACATTGCTGTTCAATTGTTGATTGTGCATGTTGTGTATGAATGGAGGGGGAGGGAGGGCCTTACCATCGAACGGCACATATATATATGTCTATTATGAGGTCAGCTGGTGTGCAGTTGTTACATAGCACCAAAAATCTATCACAGCACCAAACATTCACCAATAAACCGACAACAGCATCTGGAAGTGCCGAAGGTCCAGGCCATCTTATCCTGTAGTTCCATGCCAGAGCCAGACTTGTGGCCGGATTGGGAACCCGGTGACTTGCCACCTGGAGTGGTGACCCGATAAAATGGCTGAGGGTGCGAATAAGGGAAATGGCACAAGCCAGAATTTGACCACTGCGGCCTGGGAATTGCGCCAGAGTGAGCCTGAGTAGGATTTGGCAGATGGTCTGGGAAGGCGATATGGTTTGGAGCCAGGGATTCGGATTGTGACAAAATAGGTGGCAGGTTACTAATAATAGATGTATGATTACCCTCCTGGCCCCCATACTACGGTGTGGGGTAGTCCCGAGGCTACCATCACAACTGACACAGCTATCAAACCTTACATATGCTTACAAACACTCTATGTACTTACATTACATGTAGTCATTGCAATGTCACAACATATGGCCTGCCACAATGGACAATAAAGAATGGATTACAAAAAAAAAAAAAACTGATATACACATGGTCTTTTTCTCCCACAGGCTGTCTTCATACATATTCTACTTGTTCTCGATTGGTACTAGGTTCAAACGACGTTTCAACATGTACGAACTCATCTAACCAGGTGACAGAAAAGAATTCGATGGAATGCGGAACTTCGGCATTTCCTGTACGCATAACATTTGATGTTGCGCATTCCCACCCCAGCCACGCCTCTTACTTAAACCGTCACTGACAGATGGCAAGCAACTACTATCCTACCCACTCTCCTCCTCTGCATCATGCATCATTTTCACAGCACAAGTAAACTCCCCCACTAACTCGCCATATCACACGGCTGCTAACCAAAGTACTTACATCGATAACGTATGCGTAATGCAGTATCCCATCGAACCAACATTCTTCCTTCACCTAGGAATGGTTATACCCGGGATAGGCATTCTTCAAACCATCAAATTAAGTCTACCTCGTTGGTTCTCCATTTATTGGAGAGTCCTGATGTCGAGAGGGGCAGGATTCAGGCACAACAAGCTGTGTATGCCTTCATCATTTCGTCACTTTCCCTTTTTCTCTCGATTTCTTTGCTCTCTTCCTCCTTCACCATCCTGGTCTTACCTCCTCCCCTCTCTCATTCACTTCATCTCCCTCATCTCTTATATCCTTCCTCCCTTTCTTCCCTCCACCCCCTCTTTCCATCTTTCCCTCTTCGTAACCAACTCACCCTAATCCAATTGATCCACAGGAACCCATTGCGCCCCACTTACACTCACCATGCAGGAGTTACTCAGTAGTACCAAACTGCAATCTGGCGCATGATACAACAAGGCATAGGGTGTCTTTTGGTGAAATAGAAGATGGGTGGAGGGTTTCACATGTTCTGTTGGGGATTATACACCTGCGCAGAAGAGTGGTGCAAGAGGTGTGCGGTAGTGAAGGTGTGTAAGACATTCTCTTATCCTCGTTCCAGCGTTCTCTACTCGCCTTCCACTTCCCCCTCGAATATGTTACCTCCCATTCTCCTTCATCTTCCTCTTCCTCTTCCTCTTTCTTTCATCCACATGTGTACTGACCATATACTAACCCATTCCATGGTTCAAGTCCAACGACCACAGGCATGACATTCAATCACGCACGCTCGCTGCATAGGGACATCTGTATTTGTCCCTTATATATTCTCAACCCCTGTGCATCAGTCATTGTTTCAGATGGCAGGCACCCCACTCGAACGTGCATTATTGCTACATCACGCCTGTACGTACACCTTGTCCCTACCGTTAAACAACTCACCCCTCTCATTCGATACCACCGTGTCAACTGAGGATCGCATACCATTCTGGCAGAATGTAGCTTAAGGTCCTTCCTAAATGATGATATCCAAGGAAGGAGGAGGTACTGTTCAAGAATAAGATGGATGAGGTGTATCCCCACGCCGAACTTGGGATCATATACCATTCTGGCATAGGTAATGCATCGTCGAAGGTCCTTCCCATTGGAATGAAGGTGGTTCTTTTGATTATCGGCTTTGTTGTGATCTTGAGGTAGATCGTTCCATATGCTACTGCTGGCAGTGCCTTGCGGTGTCGTTCAAGGTAATAGATACCTTAGGTGTTCGGCAGGAAGTGACTTTATTCGTACCTAGCACCTGGGGGTCGAGGGATACTGATCGTATGTATTCCTGCAAACTCCTATGATATGGGATGTACAGTAAAGACTGTAAATGGGCAATGAACTGTGGGGCTTTGCTAGGTTTGCTTAGAACTTGACCCGTGACTGGTGTGGTACAGCAAAGGCTGTAAATAAGAGATGAACTGTGGGAGTTTCTAGAGTATATGGCTAAAGCTGTATATGGTAACAACAACTGCTAGAAACACTAGGAAAGCTTGTATGTACAGCGAAGGCTGTATATAAAGATTGGTGCTGTGGTGAAGGTCGAAACGAAGTTGAGGGCCTTGGTTGTTTCTGACTGTAGCTTGGTGGCTGCAGCGCATAAACTAATATGTGCTGTTACTGAATAGATATGATAAAAAGTGACGTTGAGATTTGATACGTTGAGTTGAGCTGCGTTACGTTGAGTTGAGTTGAGTTACTTTGATATTACTGTGAATTTATTTATACAGTGAGTTGCGCTGCGTCGTTTACGTTAATAATAGAACTGAAGAAAAGCACAATAGATTCTGTATCTAATGTGTAAGAATAACTACTGGGGATGGACTGGTGAGTAAGATCCTAGCTAGTGACAGGCTATTTGGTAATGGATAAAACTACTGTCTAAGGCTCAATTCCTCTCTCCTTTTATGCTCTTTTCTTCCTACTGCTGACTAATCCTATCCAAAACCAATCCTGCATTGTCCTTCAAATTTGGTAATGGTGGATCCATTGTCTTGAGGTGGAGGCTGCGCAGAACAATGGTGTTCAAGGAGATGAGTCAGGTCTTGAACAATGGTGACAGAAATAGTATCACATTGTTCTGGTAATGAACAATGGAATTCTATTTATAGATCCCAGCAAACAATGGGCATGAAGACAATGGGTGAATAGGAGGACATTGTTCTGCACAATGGGTGCAAAAGAACAATGGAGTCCTATTATTAGAAACAATGGCATAACCTTGGTAAGCAAATGCATAGGCATTGTTCTGAACAATGGGTGTGAAGAACAATGGAGTTCTATTATTAGAAACAATGGCATGTCCTTGGTAAGCAAATGCATAGGCATTGTTCTGAACAATGGGTGTGAAGAACAATGAAGTTCTATTATTAGAAACAATGGCATGTCCTTGGTAATTGAATGCATAGGCATTGTTCTTGAACAATGGTGACCTATTTTTAACAGTATTGATTATTGGTCACCAAGAAGTGGGGTATTGGCTTGTGTTTCCATATGTTTGTTTCTAGAGAAGCAGTGCCTCATGAGAATTATTTGGTAGTGTATTCAGAAAGATCCGGATGATGTGGATTCCGGACATCGGGCCATATAGCCATATGTGTGTGTTTATGACTAATCAAGTTTCACCCACGACAGCGGGAGGAGTTACTTGTGGAGTTAGAAGCCAATGATATGAGAATGAACGGCGGCAGGACTTCGAGCTGGCTACAAGGAGAGGAATCAACAATATCGATGCATGAAGTAACCGGGTTATGTGTCACTCTTTCGGCTTCAGTTTGCCCCGATCAATTGCATATTATTATCTTTTGTTAGAAGAACAAGTTATTGTTGTACATACTGAGTTAGAGATACATCTTTCACTTAGCTGTACTGGTAATACAAATATGTGTGTGGTGTTGGCATATGTGTACTATGTAGTCTCAATGTGTTTGTGATTGACGACAAAGAGACGATTATGCTCAATAGCGAACCATTGAAGCGACGATCTGATCATGACAGATGTAACAGCGTGATAACTATTTAATTTGGCGCTTCTTTGAAACTTTCTCTCTTCCTCGGAGCTCCTCCCAACCTGAAGGCTTCATCAATGAAGGATCGAAGATACGTGTTTTTCATTTCATGGTCACAGATACCATGGTACCATACGCCTTACATTCTCAAAATAAACAACATGATTTTTGCATGCACGCTAAAGTTAGTGGCCAATCAATTGTCAAAGAACAAGATTCCTGGAAGTCACTTATTCTTGGACAAATCGATATTATCTTATGCTAATAATAAGTAGTGAGCGATATTTATGAATTAATAAAAGACCTGTGAGGTTTGCTGGCATCAATTTTTATCAATAACACTGCGTGTGCACCTTGATATTTCAAGGTGAAATAGCTTTGAAATATCGTGGAAATATTCTTTATATTACATTATTATTTTGCTTTGTAATACTCTTACAATTCACATATGATATTTCTCACATATTTGAAAGTCACAATAACAAAGAAATATTGAAACCCAGATCCCCATTTTTTTTGAAATCCTTTATTCAATATTTCAAAGGTTTTTCACCTATGAAATAACAAAGAAATATTTATTTGGGTAGTCACAATGAGTTTTGTCTACCATTGTCTTATCTTTGTGACATATGTCACAAGGTTCTTATCTAAGAGATCTTAGCAAGATCTTAGTCACAGTGGCATTGTGACATATGTCACAGTCATCACACTTGTCCCACAGTGTCACAATGTCACAGTTGTTGCAGTCATCACAGGTGTCCCACAGTGTCACACTTGTCGCAGTTGTCGCAGTTGTCACACATGTCGCAGTCGTCACAGTCGTCACAGTCGTCGCAGTTGTCACACGTGTCACACTTGTCGCAGTCGTCACAGCTGTCCCACAGTGTCACATATGTCATAGTCGTCACACTTATCACAACTGTGACGACTGTGACGACTGCGACATGTGTGACAACTGCGACAACTGTGACAATGTGACAACTGTGACGACTGCGACATGTGTGACAACTGCGACAACTGTGACAATGTGACAACTGCGACGACTGTGACAGCTGTGACGACTGTGACGATTGCAACAACTGCGACAAGTGTGACACTGTGGGACACCTCACCTGTGACGACTGCAACAACTGTGACATTGTGACACTGTGGGACAAGTGTGATGACTGTGACATGTGTCACAATGCCACTGTGACTAAGATCTTGCTAAGATCTCTTAGATAAGAACCTTGTGACATATGTCACAAAGATAAGACAATGGTAGACAAAACTCATTGTGACTACCCAAATAAATATTTCTTTGTTATTTCATAGGTGAAAAACCTTTGAAATATTGAATAAAGGATTTCAAAAAAAATGGGGATCTGGGTTTCAATATTTCTTTGTTATTGTGACTTTCAAATATGTGAGAAATATCATATGTGAATTGTAAGAGTATTACAAAGCAAAATAATAATGTAATATAAAGAATATTTCCACGATATTTCAAAGCTATTTCACATTGAAATATCGAGGCATGCACACAGTGTAACTGTGTTGTTTATCTGCTACAATGATCGATGCAGCAGGGAAGAGTGGGTGCACTGGACCATCAGAAACTCCTGGCATATGACTTTTCTGCAGTCTGCAAAATAATTGCAAAATTGGTTGCAACATGTTTGCATTTTGCTAGAAAGTTTCACTGTCAGAAAAATGATGTGTATAGCTAATCATCAAATAGACTACACATGTATCATTGTGTGAATATGTACCAGAATTGAAAACTTAGCCTTTTGTTTAGATTTTTAGCCTGTCAAAATCTAAGTCAAACAATAAGTTGTGCATCAATTTTGCATCAAGGTACTCTTATTGTTTAGCCGGGCATCAAAATTCGATTTAAACACAACAAGTTGTCACCATGTAAATATAAATTTTTGGTATTAAATCTTGAAACATCGAAAATCTTAGGAAAAAATCACATTTTCTCACTGTGAATATTCAGCGCACACTGGGGTGTCTGCTGATAAGGGGCTCAGCGTTGGTTCAGTGTGTTATGTGGGTGTCAAATTTGATATACATTCTATGGTCATGGAAAATGGTTCAAGAATACAGCTTAAATGTGTTGTGAAGAAACTGTTTCACTCTGGTGACCTCAGAATAAAGAGTGGTACATGATATATGTACAGACGTCGTCCTCTATTTCATTGTTGCGTCTTGGATCAGTACAGTGGACAACAATCTACTTACTTATGTCAAGTGTCATTGTCAGCAATTCAGTGCCAGCTTTTACATGATTATGGTACTAGTATGGTACGTATTTTTTGTCATGACTTTGTCATGACTCACAGTAGGCATGAAGGTTCATTATATTAATGAACAACTGTCAGCATCATTGTTGCATAGACAATAAAGTTATTTTTGATTGAAATATTGGTTTAGATGTTAAGATTTCGAAGACTATTATTTTCATGCTCAAACTTTATTAATATTCATGCTCCGAGTCAGTGCTACAGCACTCGGCAGGTTTAATAGTACATGCTGGAGTTGTGTGCTTAGGGTTTGAGATGAGATGAGTGTGCAATATTGATTCAGATTACTGAATGAGTACTGGTATGAAAGTGAGTGTGAAGTTACCATGAAGTGATACACCTAGTAAAATAAGAGAGCTATTTTTCGAATATAATAGACATTTAGTACTAGTAATACAGTTAGCGAATCAAGCCCAAGAGTCCAAGAGTTGGGGTTGAGTCCTGAGCCGCCAACTAAAGTATTCTACTTGAGTACACTATCAAGGGAAGAGTCCAAGGGCTGGGGTTGAGTCCCACGCTGCCAGTCAAAGTATCTGCACGATACGAACAAAGGGATGTGACACAATGACAATATATTTGGGTGATTGGTTACTACATAAATTACAAAGTACTAAGTAGCTATACAATAAGGAAAATACCCAATGATAATACTCCAGAATGTATTAGTACTTCTCCATACCCAGAATAATGCTCCCAGTACTAAACTAGATGATCACATACCTTCAGGGAAATACCTTGGACTAGAGGGCTCTTTGTGCTGCTGGTCCCACCAGATACTGCAATGCATAGCTATCGTGCAGTCTCTCAAATAACCCAGAATGTCCATATGTCTCTCCTGTGTAATACTGCCACCATGCAGGAAACCACATGTCCCTAGGACTTTGAAACACATGCTGAACACTACCCACAGCACATTGGGTAGTGCCATCAGATGTGCCAGTACCGGAAACACTGGTATCTGTTATATCTGAGTACTTGGCCAGAATTAGCACATGTATTAGTGCATGTCTTGATGTGTGCCTATTAATAGCATGGTGCGGCATTTGATGCGTCTCTGAAACTCAGCACACCCTCATGGATTCTCATATGGAGAGATAACCATACCTCTTTGACTGTATGGTTCCACTAGGACTTTATGACATATCACTTACTATACCTATTCCATTGCACATGAGACCGCTGCCATGTAATTAAATATATAAGTAGTTAGACATACCTTTAGAATACCTTAAGCACCACACTGGCTGTACTTCCGTTCTTGCAGTAGAGTACATTCTGAAATTGATATTCAATTCTGAGTACAAATCTGAAGTCTGAAGTCTGTTCTGAAAGTACCTGAAGGCAATTGTGCTATCTACTATTAAATACTTAGTTCACTTTACTATACTTGAAACTCTTGCGCCCTCAAACTAAATATAAACTAACTTGAACTTTATGTTCTTTGTTGGTGGTGTTAATACTATGTAAAATAACATAATCTAAAAGTTAGTCTTATCAGAAGCAATACATAAGTGAGTGAGAAGTAATAGGTTGTCATCAATATAATAAGGACATCATGACCTTATTGTCTATTTTAAAAAGCATTAAATATCATACTAATATTCTCACTCAAGCCAACTGAGCTTGAGTGTGAACGTGATAGGTATTCCTATTCACATTCATGCATGTTTACTGACTTTTTTGGGTATGCATACAATTATGGGACAAGATAGTAATTCATTTTACATGTGTCCTAATGTAAGACACAATAAAATGTACATAGAGAGTAGTCTCTGATAGATCAGTGTGTCAGCGATGCTGTGCATACTGGTGAATATTAAATAAGAAGAAAAGCAGATAATAAGTAATAGATGACAATCAGCATCTCAATGTCAGAAGCATGCACTCAGAATTAGCCCAAAATTAGCCAGTATTATTGACTTGTCAGTGTCATCATTACAATTAGCACCAAGTCCTTTCAGCGTCATCATCTAAAGTACTGTATACATAACTACTATCTTTTCAATTACATAATTTTTACTTTCATTAATTAAACAATGTGTTCACTATTAGTATAGATGACAAACACGCTGAATCATTCAGAAGCAGCTGCAGCTCTAATACCAGAACACAGAAGTGGAAATTATGAGCACAGGACCTTAAAATTTTCATATGTATATTGCAGTCTCTTTTCAAACTTTTGTTTTATTGTTGATGTCATAATGTAGTTGCTACTAAATATACTAAGTTATAGTTATGACACTTTAAACTCTAGTGTCAAAATATAGGCCAAACAAACCAAAGTCAGCATGCACGCTCTGAGTTGATGCCACATAGTACATACTTACAATTGATTAATGAGGGACGCTAGGCTGTTGATATCTATTCTACATAATGTATGCTCACATAATACTTTGAAAGCTCACATCAATATTTTTCATGTGCAAAGCATCCATCACTTCATTCTCCCATGTCAAACATACAAATTAACTTCGATGTACACACTGTCATGTACTAAACACAATTGTTTCTCCAAGTCGAGAGATTCTTGTTGTGTACAATTTCATGCTACCTTCATTGTAATCAAAAGTAGATACTACATCTAGGCTATGTGACTATTGCGAGTTGTAACAATATGAATTATGGATTGCAGTGCATGGGTGTGGGTGTGATTATATGTTAAGGTTATACCCATCTTGACATTAACAATTAATAGTCTGCTGACCTTGTCCAAGACGATACAATGGAGTAGAAGACCATGATTTGGCACTTACATCTTAACAGTCTAAATGGGTGACTTTCTGTAATGTCTGGAACATTTTCAGATTTCAGAAGGGTGCCAGTCAGAGTTGGAACTCTATAGCTTACCTCAGCTATGATTACAGATTCATCGAACTTCTGGAGACTTTGGGACACCATTAGTGAGACAGACTTTCATATCTAACTACTCCAACACTTAGTGAGTGATGTGAAATACCATATATGGTGATTAACCACAAAAATGTGTTCAAAAGTAGTGTCTGGAACTAGAAGAGGGGTAGTTACCCTCCTTCCAGACTTTGCTTTCAGACTGCATCTGAGAGGCTTCGGAGAGTGAAATATTTTCGGGGGTCTTGCTTAATCATCAGGGAAATGTCGGCTAACGTCGGCAAACACGTCTGAAAGCAAAATCTGAATCTGAAAGGTTTTCCAAAGGTTACGGAAAGTCACAGGACCCCCGAAATCCCCCTATGAGGTCCCATCCCAGTCTGCACATTTTGGGGCAAAATTTGACCGATGTGTCAGGACAGTCTGCATATAACTGGCTGATTTTTGACATGGAGGTATGATGAGAAGTCTGCATATGGACAGCGGCTGGGAGGAGGTGCCATGCCCTGTCTGCATACCATGACTAAGATGCTGAGATCGCGCCGAAGGCACTGCCACCCTGAACATATCCATTGATGAGACCAAGATTTGAGTGACATAACTTTGTTCCTTGCTGTGAGGGCGCATTAAGGCGCATCATGTGTGATATTGAGGTTCCTGTCTGATATTTTGAATTTCGACGTCCTAGTAAATATACGAGCTGCCCATCAGCATTTACAAGCATCAACAGATATACACACACAAATGAATCACAGGTGAAATGATTTCGGGAGGAAAAGAGTCTATCAGCCGAGGAGAGCCCAACTCCGAATGCTACAATACGTCATCAACTCCTGAGGGAAATGAATGTGGTTATGAAAGACATGCAAGAAAAAGGAATTTCTTCTACCATTGGCCATGTGCTTTGATGGCAACCAGGATGAACTCTGGGAGTTAATACTACAGAAACAGGAAATGCAACAAACACTGCCGAAGCAGCCAAAAAACAAGCCAAAGCTGTATGTACTAAGTATACAAAATTAGTAAAAGCTATAATTGATATCTAATGATATTCACTTAGCTTGTAACAATACAGAAGAATGCTTTCTTGAAATACAGACTTCCTGCAGAACTCTGTCTCACACAAGTAACAGTGTTTTCACCCTTGAATTCTGGAGAGAATAAGTGTAGCTTCAGATTTATCTTGGTTGAAAACATATTATTCCATGGTCAAAGTGAGTTGTGCTGGTTTATATTGTGACGATGCAACTGAGGACTGATCTTTTATGCTAAGTAGTTTTATTAGTGTACTCAAAAACAGGAAGAAAGAATAGAAATCATGCTTGGGTTCCCTCAGCAGCATAGATCAGTGCAGTCTAAAATCTCGCAATGCAATGCTTAGAATAATATGCAAGTCATGTATTCAGAGAAATACCCATCACAATGCAAGCAAGTAGATTGTGAAAATTTGCGATTGTAAGACCATTAACATTCTTAACTCAAATTGAACTATGATCCATCAAGCAATGTACACAGCTCTGACTTCGAATTTTATATAAAAAATTTGCAATGGCCTACAGAAGATTGTTTTGGCTGTCAAGTTTATCAACAGCAGGGGTTGTGGATGGTGATAATCAGCCAGCACTCGTTGGCACATCCAGGAATTTTAAAATAAATTTTATATGTTAATAAATAAATGAATAAATAATAGGTCCTAGGATGGTGTCCACATACAGGTGGGCCTGATCCTGAGGTACCCTCCACTGTCTGCCTCTGGCGCCGCCAGGCCACCAAAACCTGTCTGCATATGGGCCTCTGAGTCCATCCTAGGACCTCATAGGGGGATTTTGGGGGTCCTAAAGTCACCCAATGATAAATTAACTTGATACAGATCAAAGTCTCGAAGGACATTTGTAACAAGTATCATGAAAGCAAGTGCATGCGGCTCCTAGGCTCAACTAACCCCATCCCATGAGTGCACATGCCCTGTTGTTCCAAATGCAGGCCTTGAGCAATCATGAGAGGGGCTTATATCAAACTAGGGGTTTTGGCAGGGCAGTGCAAAAAATATGTTAAACTTGTCTCCAGAGGCCCTGGGATCAAACCAGAGACATGGAATTATATGAGAGAAAATATTCCTATGACCTCTTACTATGCTGCTATGTACTTAAAATAAATATACTCCATGAGTGGAAGCCTTGAATCCTAAAATTATTGTGAAAGCTCTGATACTAGTGGTTGAAGGAAAGCACTTCAAACCATTTGAATACCTTTTATCATGTAAACACCGGTTTGATGGCAGACTGTCACATCAGTGATACATTAAATCACGTGAACCGATCATTTATTGGATAGCGTACTAAGGCTCCAACCGTATAGTATATGGACTGTATATATACAGTTGCAACTGTATATGTATATATATAACTTGGTCAAAACTAGATATACTGAGATTGCCAGAAAAGCTATTGGAAAAGGGAACCATTGAGAACCCTTGCAAGATTGAGTCTGGCGATGAATCTGATGGTAAATCAGCACTTCGGGCTGTCGAGAAACAAGAGCAAAAGCAGGGTGCTCACAGGGGGCCTGCAAATGAAAGTTTGAAATATTTCCATGATCCTACTCTGATAAAAGATAAAAAAGGGAAGCGCTGGCAATTCAAGTGTCGTTACTGCCACTGGTAAGCCTGTACTACAAACAATTAGATGTAAGGTTGCTAATAGAATTGTTTAAAGTCTACGCACCATTGTCAGAACTGTTGACAAAAAGAAGATGACTTTCAACGATGAAGAAACACTTCCAAAACTTAACAACCTCTCAAGTCATGCCACTGAGTGTCAAAAAAAGTGATCTGTTGAAGAGGAAAAGGCTCACAATAAAAATAGTAGCACTGACAGTTTCAACCTTAAAGCTAGCACTGACATGATGGCGGCCTTTCTCCTTGAAGGAGAGTTGAACCCAGCAGTGGTTCCTTCAGCCAAAGGGTTTTTACGTCTATTCTCATCATGGATATTAGATGAGAGCCTTCCATGGACGACAGGAGAGGCACCCACACTTCGAATGTTATTTAAATATCTTAATGTTCGTTACATGCTTCCATCTGACCAAACTGTGCGGAACCAACTTGCACACATTTTTACCGAGCTACATGGGAAAGTTGTTTGTGAATTTATGGCAAGCCTTATATTGAACTATATGAATAGAAACTTACCTGTCTTTCATTAGAACATACAATCAAAAATTACATATGCAATGGATACATGGACGATGAAACAAATGGTATACACCTTTGCATGCACCATTGGGACATACATTGACAGTGACTGGAAACTCACGCAACATGTGGTGGACTTTAAAGTTCTTGAAGACAAAGACCATGAGGGAGTTTGCGCGGGTAAGGCTTTCATAGCTAGTGCGAGAAGCCGTGGTGGATTGGACAAGATAAGTCAGGTGTTTGTAGAATTATATTACATATTCAAATGTCACAATTCCATTCTGCCTCCACATATGCATTTGGATATGTTACTATACCTATTATGTATTTCACAGACAATGTGCTTCCGCTTTTTATGTATTTAAGTAGTCTACTATGTACTCTACTACTTATCCATTTGCCTCTTGCTTCCACCCCCTGTGTGCTTTGAGGTCAAATGTAACATTGTTGTCATTGTCGATGCGTCGTTTATTTCAACAGTGTTCTTGTCATTCCAATGCAGTAACTAATTATAGTGTTCGCTCTATACTTTATTAGCCTCACCACTGATAATGCATCTGTCAATGATGTACTCATTAGGTCTGCTGCCCGCCATCTTCAGATGCACTATGGAATTCCTCACAGCCCTGACTCCCACATTCGATGCATGGCACATGTTGTCAATCTTGTAGTGCAATCATTTTTGAATCGCATAGAGGAAGCTGATGATCCAGATGAAATTGACAACTATACAGCAATGAAAGACCAGCCTATTCACTACAATGTAGACGATGATGTGGACCAACATGAACTTGACAATGAGATATTTGACGATACTGCTTTGGATGTGGATGAAGAAGATATTTCTCTTGATGATGATGAGAAACAAGTCATAGGCTGCAGTGCTTTGAAACGTATAAGTGGTAATAATGCGCCCCAGAAAAGAATAGACTTACACTTATTCCTAGTTACGGTTTATAACAACAAAGATTGTCTCATCTCCTCAGAGACGATCATTGTTCTTCAAGATATTGAAGTCCTTATATCCCAATGAGCCAAGGAAGCAAAAGCTAATGGTCGTACGTGATGTACGTACACGTTGGAATTACACACATGCAATGATCTGACAAGGACTATTGCTTCGAGAGGTGAGCACGTAGATCACATTGATTGACCACATGTTTCTGATACATATCTCGATGAAAAGGCAATTGACAAGTGGACATTTGACATGCCTGCATTGCGAGGATTCATGCTAACTCCAGAAGCTTGGGAATATCTTAAACAGATAGCAGATATACTTGAAGTACGTGACATATACCACTGAATATTGTCCTGCTGTTGACTTTATAAACGTTCTCATTATCCATAGCCTTTTACGAAGGTAACAGAACAAATGTCGGCATCAAAGTATCCCACCATTCCCTTCGTTCTTCCGCTCTATGTTCTTATGGATGAACATCTGTTGAAGATTCAAGATAGCATGTCTATTCCATTCAGGTTTCAAGTTGCCGCTTCAGTTGCTCATGATAAACTTCTGAAATACAAGTCAACGGCAGATGGGAATCAGTACTACATCATTGGGACAAGTAAGTCAATATAAAACATCGAGCTGTACACATAATTTAACTCACTTTTTCGAAGTTCTTCATCCAAATATGCGGGCTAATTGGTTCAGAAAAACTGTAAAAAGGGGGACCGAAAATGCGCCATCCTATCAGAGAGCACAGGAGGATGCTGTTACAAAAGCAACAGCATTATTCTCCCATGTAGCACAGACATATTATCAGAACTCACCACAGTACCAACAGGAACTGCCTAAACAAGACACTGAACACACGAAGAAGTCTGGAAGTAGCTGGCTAGCGGACATGTGCAATGTAGATAGTCATACTCCAGTCCAAACAACCCTGAAGTTGGACAGTTGGAAGGAAGAAGTTGAGCGGTACCTTCGGTTTGAAGGTGGAGTTTCAAATGACTTGAACGATCCTTTATCATGGTGGAAGGTATGTATATCTCATGATGTTTCTATTCAATAAAACTGACCTGTCGTGTCATAAAGAAGTACTGCAATTCATTTCCTACCATTGCCTGAATGGCACGCGACTTTTTGGCTATTCCTGCTACTAGTGTATCAGTTGAACGTGTGTTCTCGAAATCTCGCCACATATGCTCTGATCTTCATAGTTCTCTGAAGGCTGAAACGGTGCAAAAGGCTCTTCTGTCAAAGGTGTGGATTCGTAGTGGTCTCCTCGACATCAACCCACCTGCAATGGAACGAAAAAAGCACGGTGTTAAGCAGATTTAATGATTCATGTGACTTACCCTATAAAATAACTATATACTACATATATACATCTAAATAGTGTGTATAAACTGTTACCGTATATTTACGCTCCACTGAGTATACATATACTATATAGTTGGAGCCTTATAGTGTATGCAACCTTGATGCGACACGACTCAGAGTTACAAGTTGCGACACATTCAAGACACATTCAAGACACATTCAAGACACATTACTAGTTCTTGACACTTGTATACTGACAGTGACATGGCAGACACAAAGAAAACTGACAAGAAAGTCTGTGCTGGTGTTATAGCACTCAAAGGCTCCAAATATAGATCTGCTAATGAATTTGTATGTGCTTTCTATGCATCTGAAGGACATGCCTCACAAGCGCTCTGCTACCAAGAAGGGGCATCCTATGCTCCATCCTCTATCCTTGCAGCATGGATTCGCAATGTACCCAAGGAATCACAGGAACATTTAAATCGTGCAATTACTAGTGCAGCAGCAGATATCATCATCATGGAGTCAACAAAAGCCTGCTGCAACGATGACCTCCAGCTTTCCTCCTCAGGAATTACCATCCCTTACCTTACAACAGATTTTGGTCTTGATAGGATACAAGAAACATATAACTCTCTCCTACCATGCTTCTCTTTGCTTCTCATGTCTGTTCTTACAGCTAAGAACAACTATGAACACTGGAATGATACAGAAAAGATAGGTAAAGAAGCTATGGCAATGAGGGTATGTAACAAATTAATTACCATTCATTATCTCATAAATCTACCTCAGGTTGTTGTTGTTATAATTAGCATATGCCTTTTTTTTCGTAACTGAGCTACAAATGCACTTCAACTTGTCATTGGTCTATTTTTGTCAAGTTCAGGAGTAGGAAGAAGAGTGTTCGATGTTTTCAATCACATTGGCCTTTCAGTTAGTTATATGTATGTGAATTTGTGTGAATCATTAATTTATAGTAAGAAACTTAGTCTAAATTTGCTTTAGAACAGTACAAAAATCACTGCAAACACTGTCTCAAGATGCAAAAGTCCGTGCATGAGAGTTTGCCCATTCACCAGATCGACTATGGGGTATTGTGTATGACAATATCAATTTCACCTTGTGAAAGGCCTCTCAACGACTTGACTCAACTACTCAACAAATCAATGCGACTACATCAGCCCTCTTTTCCCTTCCTAAAAGTTTCACACATAAAGTGTATGCATCTGCATTATCTATCAAGGACCACACAGCATCCACAACTAAGCGCTATCTTCTCACTCCTAAGAAGCTCACACCTACAAAACAGCTGAAGGATCAGGCACATGCTGCTTTTAAGCATGCAATACAGACAATCCTTCTTTGTTATGCTCCAGGTCCAGTGGGCTCAATGGATAATAACAAGAAACTACGAAAGCAAACAATAAACCTCAAGCCAAAAATTCGCTGTTTGGAGCATGAGAAGACAGAGTTCTATCCACTTCCTGCACTCAATGAAGAGGAAGCATCAGTACAAGGCACCATCCGTGTTGTTGAAAAAATATTCACCTATTTGCTTGACCTTGCTGAAGAAATTATAGATACTGAATTTAGGTTTACTGTTGGTGATTGGTTAACAATCCGGAATTTACGTCTTATGAAAGATGAACGGCGTGATGAATTCTCAAGATTTCTCAGATTTGAATGGGTCCAAGAGGCATCAATGCCATTTCACTTTCAGCTAAATGCTATATATGCCCTATATCGAACCCACCTTGGGACTAGCTCGCAGAGTAATCCAAGCCGTTTGGAGCATCACCGCACTCTGCTCTGAAGGTCCAAGCTCGATACCAAAAAACCTGAATACAATAAAGAAAAAGAATTAGTTATTCATTCACTTATTGCATGTATTCTTGATTGTACCAGGTTTGCATATTATCGTTATCAAAATATTTAATATTGTGGCTAAATAGTATGCTGATTAGGATTATTCTTGGAAGATCATCTATCAGAGATCTGGAGGACTGGAACCTGGGCTGTAGTGAATTTGAGAGCATTGTGGAGAGAATTGTTCAGGAATTTGCTTCGACATCAGCAGCACACAATGCCTTGGAGTCTGGAGATGATGTACTGGCACATTCTATCCTATTCATTCACGATACTCTGTTCTTTTGGGAATTCTTTGATGCAATCTGGGATGCTGATACTGGGTGTATGTGGACAGTGTACAATTTTTGGCTGTTTATGTTGTGAGGTGCTGGATGCCATAATTATGGGAATGAGATACTCGAGATGAGATATCAGTTCGAGTTTGAATTCTCACCAGCTCTTCAGGAAGTTGTAGAACGCACATGGCTCGTAAATCGATGGGGGAAAAAAGGATGTTCTATACCAACAGATCTATACCTTGAACATAACAATGGATTTTTGAAGGTGAGTTAGTTGTCACGAATCAACACTCTACTATTTACTAATACATAATAAGAATATGTTTGCTGTGATGGGAAGCAATGCTTCAGTCGAGCATATTAAACACAAATCTTCAGCATGTGTTGAGGTACTGCGATCTCTAACACATGAAGTAGCAAAGTGGTTCGAAACTAGTGATTATCACAGACACCATAATGCAGTGGAATCAACATCTGATATCCATGCACTTTGCCTTGATCTCGCTGTTCAAAAGGTTCACAAATTTATTCCACACCGAAAAATACACACATCAAATCCAAAGAAGTGAGCCGTCCATGATATATACATGGATGGAATGAAAATGTTGGCAGGCCGTATGTATCAAGAGTGGGTAAAGCATGGTTCTGCAGTACTTGCTGCTAGTGAGCCAAATGCAAGTAATGTATCAGGGGACAATGACTTTGAAGTTGGGGAGGGGTTTGTGAATCCAAATGGTACAATGGACGTTGATACAGAAATAGATCCAGACTTGATACAAGACTACCCCTTCTTAAGCATGTCAGAGTAGTCTAAAATATAAGATAACACTGTTACACACTGTATGTTCATAATTAGGACACTGGAATGA
The DNA here is from genome assembly GCA_025738555.1 of Cyathus striatus. Lineage (NCBI taxonomy): Eukaryota > Fungi > Basidiomycota > Agaricomycetes > Agaricales > Nidulariaceae > Cyathus > Cyathus striatus. Next base: position 415,233 of record JAOVFP010000017.1, read on the forward strand.
TAATGTTGTGCCCTGCAGATATGAATCGCCATCTACGAATGGGTTTTCATTGATATTTGACACTGATGCTATGTGAGAACATTTTGGCTGACGTTCCATAGCTTCACATTCATTGTGATCCCATCGTGCTTGTTGGAATTGCTCAATTATTTTAATGAGAGAGTCCATGGTTTCATCATCAGTAAACCACACCATTAGCTGCTCAATTACACTGGAATCAATCTGTAAGACATTTAGTAGAACATGTGCCTTGTCCACCAAAAGATTGATTTGCTCATTTGTAAGAACCCACTCCTGGGAAAGAAAAAGATTGTCGTCTCGAATTTCGCACCATCTTGAATCCCTCCAGAATGTAAGTGCATCATGAAGATCTTTGTGTTCAACCTTGGTGCAATGTAGGCGAGTGACCATGACATTGGAATCCATAGCACTAGCATGTGTGAACATGATATCAGTTACCTCTAGTTTTGCAAGGTGAAAAGAAATAAGATCTCGCTCAGAGGCAGTGAGCAGACCAACCACAGTGTTTGGATCGATGCGGCAAACAAGTGCACTGCAGGACCCACATGTCAACACTTCCTCATCCACTTTGTTTACAACTTCCCACTCAATATGGCTTTCAGTCACCCACTTGTCTTCTCCTTCCTCCTCATCCTCCCTTCCCCCCTCCTCGTCTTCCTCATCCTCCTCATCTTCTTGGACTACCTTTGAAATGTCATCCAGTGAAGTGTACCATTTGAATCCTGGAAGATTTGGCTGGGGATGTAGGAGATTGCAAAGGAATACACATTGGCAGTGATCCGATTGTGCTCTGTTGATAAATTCAAGTGAGGCTTTATCCATTGCTGTTCTTCGCTTCTCATCTGCAGCCATCTTCTTAGTTGTCTTTTGAATTCCCCCTTCTGAAAGCTTCGGCTGAAAAGCCCATGGTTCAACAATCCACACCATCATTGCCAGTATGGATTGTGATCTACCACCATGGCTGCCCTTCTGATATGCACTGTTGAAGTTCTCGACACCATACACCACCACCTGCTCAATATCAGGTATATCAGTTCCCATTCCCACTGCCATAGTAGCAAAGACAATTTTAACATTGCCATCAAGAAACTTCTTCATTGTCTTGTCTTTGTATGATTCAGAATTCATAGCAGTAAGTGAATACATTGCTTTCTGAAGTTCTGGTTTGACGAGAAGACAGCATAAGTCACATGCATGTTGTGCCTGCTGGCGAGTCTTTAGGTACACTAGTGTCTTCTTGAAAGATTCAAGGCCTGTTGGTTCGTGTGGAATGAATGCAAACAAATCTATCATCGAAGTCATTGTGTGCTCCATTGCACACACAAGCAACCGCAAGTTAGGATGGTCCAAGCCCATATCGATCCCATAGAAAGGTCGCTCTTGTCCCATTGAAAGTGTTTCATACACGATTTCAAATGTTTTGGTGGAGCATGTTCCGGTAAGTGCCAACCATGGAATCTCCTTCCCAATGATTACTCTCAGCACTGAAAGTTCTCCATAATCCTTTCTGAACTTGTCTTTCCAGTCCTCAATGACATGTGCTTCATCAAGTGACATAGCCACGGCACTGCTACGAAATGAATATTGCTGGAATAGCTTCTTAAATTCCAGACTGTGAAGCAAAATCTCAGGGGATGCATAAACAAGGCAATATTTCCCCTCTCCTATTTCAGTGAATAATGATGGCTCCTTATTATCTTCGTTTACAGCTACCACAGAGATACAAAACTCCTGGTCTTGTCCAGCTCCGCTTCCCAAGTTGCGAAGGATTCGTTTCTCGTTAAACCTTCTGACCTGTTTCAAATAAAGTAAGTCCTATCTCGATGTGTCAAGTCCAGAGAAATGAACAGTATTCACCTGATCTTTTTGCAGTGACTTCAATGGTGAGATAACAATCACTACCCCTTTACCTCCACATAGTGCAGCAGCAATTGCAAGCATTGCGAACACCAAAGACTTTCCATACCCTGTTCCCGCAACAACAATGGCATCATGCCCCTCAGCAACTTTCTCAAAAACTTTCAATTGCCAAGGATGGGGCTTGTACCCATATAGCTCCTCTGTAACGCTCGCAATAGTTTCCAGTGGAATAACACAATGGAGTCTTGGCCATTTCTTCTGGGGGATAGAGGTCTTGCAATTTGGCCTAGGTGTACTTGCAGGGGTTTTGCGATGGCGGGGTGTATTAAAAAGTGTGCTCTGTAGCTCAGGCAGTGTAGCTGTTGCTCGGGGTGGTGTACAAGGTTCCATTTGTTGTCTTAGAATAGATGGAATGCGTTGAACTAAGCTGCTACTCAATATCAATGTGCAAATGTTATCACTGATGCTAATCCTTATCTCTCAAGACGCGAAAAGCCCAGACCGGCATGACCAGGAGTTTAGTGTGACAACCGGTAACTTATTTTCATCTTATGTAAGGGGACACTACATTTTGAAATCAAATGATCAAAATTTTGAAGCACTGCCCTGCCAAAACCCCTAGTTTGATACAAGACCATCCACGGAGTGGACATATCCACTGATGTGGATGTCTTGGGCCGAGACTAATGCGGCTCCCGGACATCGCACTGTACTGGATAATTTCAACCAAGTGTTCGGACCCTTTTAGGTGTGACGGTCCAAACCTCTGTTTGCAGCCCTATAGAATGTGTGACACCTAAGGTGAACTGTTTGCAGCATAAGCCATTGGGTGAGTGAAATTTAAGCTGAAATAGATTTGAATGGCTTTCAACTGTAATTATTATACTCATTACACACTTCAGGAGGTATATTATTGGTATAAATACTGTTTTAAATATTACTACTCATTTTATTTTATTTTATTTTTAACGATTTTTCATAATTTTGTGTTTTCCTTGAACCTGTGTTCATGAGTCTTTGTGACGCGTGACCAACAGCTAAATGTGTTCTGTTCATGGCCCTGTGTGATGCGTGACTGAACAGTTGGTCGAAATTATCCAGTAGTACCTTATTTGCACACTTATGGACACATGGCATTGGTACTCATCGTGAGATCAATTATTGTCTGCTGATCTCTCCGCAGATGAGACAATAAAATAGAAGACGGTGTAGGCGGAGTATTCATCAGGTAAGCATCAATTCAGCGTTGTCATTAACCACTGTTATTTTCGTTATCAGTGTTTTGATGTAAGCGTTGTGTACAGTACTAATTCGTTTATATATACTACCATTCCGTATTCCATTTCCAACATGAGAATATGAGACTTAGTACGGATTTTTATTGGCCTTCAGGCGCTGCTTCAGTCTTTCAGTGCACACATTTTGTAATGTCTTGCACTAGTACTTACATTTGGACACATGTAGAAATGATTTTGCGAAGCATTGAAGATACTTAAATATTTATCGCATGTACATTGGACATGCTGATGCAACACTGAGTGACTTGTCAGTGGACACCTAAGCGTGCGCTAGATCTTCCCAGCAAGAAAACAACATATTTTCATTAGATTTTCCACATTGGGAAACTCTCTACCAAAATGGAAACTCTTCACATCACCAAATTATTGCATTTCTGTCACATTTTGATGCCTTGCTAAACAATAAGAGTACCCAGATCCAAATTCAGTACACAATTTTGTGTTTGACACAGATTTTGACTGGTTAAAAATCGAAACAAAAGGTTATGTTTTCATATCTGCTAAATATATATACAATGTTACATGTGTGTTTTATTTGACCATGAACAATAAGCATAATTTTGCAGGAGCTGGATGTTTCGGCAAAATGCAAACATGTTGGAGGTCATTACACTCCTCCATGAAATCATGTAGACTCCATGTAGATTCCACCTGGACTCCGGGACTCTACCTGGACTCTACCTGGACTCTACCTGGACTCCACTTGGACTCCACTTGGACTTCACCTGGACTTTACATAGAGAAAATTATAGACTCTACATGGACTTCAAGTGGACTCCAGGTAGAAGCTGGACTGCACCTGGAGTCCAGTGGACTCAAGCACTTCAGCTCAGTAGACTTCAGGTAGAGTCCATGTAGAGTCCAGGTAGTCCATGTAGAGTCTAAGTAGAGTCCAGGTAGAGTCCAGTTGCTTAAACTTAGGCACTTGAGTTTAGTAGAGTCCATGTAGTCCATGTAGAGTCTAGGTAGAGTCCAGGTAGAGTCCAGTTGCTTACACTCAAGCACTTGAGTTCAGTAGAGTCCATGTAGTCCATGTAGAGTCTAGGTAGAGTCCAGGTAGAGTCCAGTTGCTTAAACTCAAGCACTTGAGTTCAGTAGAGTTCAGGTAGTCCATGTAGAGTCTATGTAGAGTCCAGGTAGAGTCCAGTTGCTTAAACTCAAGCACTTGAGTTCAGTAGAGTCCATGTAGTCCATGTAGAGTCTAGGTAAAGTCCAGGTAGAGTCCAGTTGCTTAAACTCAAGCACTTGAGTTCAGTAGAGTCCAGGTAGTCCATGTAGAGTCTAGGTAGAGTCTAGGTAGAGTCCAGGTAGAGTCCAGTTGCTTAAACTCAGGCACTTGAGTTCAGTAGTCCAGGTGGTCCATGTAGAGTCTATGTAGAGTCCTTACTCTACCTAGACTCTACCTGGACTCCACCTGGATTCCACCTGAACTCAAGCAATCGGACTCTACCTAGACTCTACATGGACTCTACCTGGACTCTACCTGGACTCTACCTGGTCTCCACTGAACTCAAGTGTATAAGCTGTATCTAGACTCTATTGTCATAGTTGTAATGTGTTTCCCACAGTCATCATACTTGTCACACATGTGTGAAAGTGTGACATGTTGGAAAAAGCGTGACATGTTGGAAAATGTTGGAAAAGTATGACATATTGAAAAATGTTAGAAAAAGTGTGGTGCCTAAGCTGTACATAGACTCAAGTGTGACATGTTGAAAAATGTTGGAAAAAGCGTGACATGTGTGACAAGCGTGGGAAAAGTGTGACATGTTCGAAAAAATGTCACATATCACAATCATCACACTTGCCACACTTTTCGAACATGTCACACTTTTTCCACGCTTGTCACACATGTCACGCTTTTTCCAACATTTTTCAACATGTCACACTTGAGTCTACGTACAACTTAGGCACTTGAGTCCAGGTGGAGTCCAGGTGGAGTCCAGGTAGAGTCCAGGTAGAGTCCAGGTGGAGTCCAGGTAGAGTCCAGGTAGAGTCCAGGTGGAGTCCAGGTAGAGTCCACCTGGAGTCCACCTGGAGTCCACTTGGAGTCCACTTGGAGTCCACCTGGAGTCTTGGACTCTACCCAGAGTCCACCTGATCTCGTGGAGGAGTGAAATATACAGACATGTTGCAACTGGTTTTACAACTATTTTTCGGACTGGAAAAAATTCCCGTGCCAGCAGTGAGATTCGCTATGCAATCTTAAGTTAGTGGGGACCTGCAATCACTGTGAACCGATGCAGCTACTGACTAAGGTCACAGCCACCCAAATTTGGTGAAATCCATGGGCTCGCATTCCATGCATTCATCAACCTTCAATTCTTGTTTAATTCTACAGATTTTGGTGTCGTTACAATAGTATCTAAGATAGTATCTTGGTATATCTGAGTGGAGACCATGAGTAGCTCCCTCATCCCTTGTATCATCAACGAGAGCTACCGCGGTCCCGTCTCATCCACCCTTCCACCCCCACTTTAAGAAAGTATTTCGTTTCCGATTATGACTGTCTCGGCAAACATCTCAGTCCCCACTACCTCCAGATCCGACTTCTCTCCTCGAGCTCACAGAGTACCGTCATGGTAATGAGCATGAGTGTGAGTGTCTCCAGTCAGATCTGATTGCTATCAGTACTAGGTAGTGGGGCAGGGAGGATATGTCGAAGTGCATGGTCAAGACATGTAGCCATCATTGTGTCCCCTGATTGAATGTTAGAAATGTACACTTTTAGTGGAGCTCCAAATTATCTGAATGACTCAATTACATTACTGTTTTCGAATCAGAGAATTCTAGCTCAAGTGTTTCTCAAAGGCCTGGAAGACATGATAAGAAGAAGCACTCAAATTTCAATCACGCGCTTATATTGGAACTCTGACACACATAGAGGAGAGACCTGAATGCTTCATTGCTCAGGATGTAGTGTGTAGTGGGTCAGGCGGGATGTGTCTGGGTGAAGCATGACGGTCTTAATATAGTACAATGTTCCATCTTTCTGAGTGTTTGGTTGTTTTCTTCCAATTCTATTTGTCTGCCTCTCCTTTTCATGCGGCTCTTTACGCCCTCTTCATGAATTAGTGTCATCTACTACTTCGTCCTTTATTGGGGTACGTGTCAGTGGGCTGCTATGTGCAGATCGATTTGTCCAAGAATAAGTCTTATTCCTGGACGAATTGATCTTATCTTACGCTAATAATAAGCAATGAGCGGTATTAATGAGCATCGATAGAAGGCCTTCATCAGGAAAATCCCCATCTGCTAAAATAGTGATATTAGTAGAAGAAAGCTTTACCCATGTCCAAAATTTACTAATATCAGGTAATTCATACTTAATTGTACTTATATTATCTATTGTGAAGCATGATAAGTGATCATAAGTATGGTGCGATGGCAAGGTAAACTTATTTGTACTTATATTGCCTATTGTGAGGCATGATAAGTGTTCATAAGTTTGGTACAATGGCTAAGCACACTTACTTGTACTTATATTGCCTAGTATAAGAATGATATATGTTGATAAGTTTTACAGGGATTAACCAATATGAAATTGACATTAAGCAATTTTAGCATACTATATCAGCTATACTTAAAGCAAGTCAACTTTATGACAATTCCATTTCACAGAGAATTTCATCTGAAACACTATGTATTAAGTTTAATTCTACACAATACATACATGTACAATACATTCTAGTATAAATTGTAGTTAAGAACCATTGTGGTGGGGAATAAGCAATATATATAGTAATGTACAAACATCAAAGGTTTAAACATTTAAGTTCAAATGGCGAGCGAGAAAGTTAGCATGTGATCGCTTCGCTGTGTTTGGCTTTGATAGTATGTATCACGTGCATGTTGAACTTGACACGTCAACGATCTGTCAATGTCACACTGACGCTCCTTTCAATTCCCCCACCTTTCCTTCCTTCCTCTCCCTCCTTCCCCTGCCTGTCACTTGTGCCCGTTCATCTAGCAAGATTCTGGTTTTCTATTTCAAGATTCGACTCACATATAGTGCTTCTCTACTTCCACTCTACACATTACTCAACTGCAGGCTCATACTCCACTCAAGATGGTCTTTGTTTTCTGGTATGTATTTGAGTTGTCATCCTTTTTAAGTGTGTGCTTATTATGTAGAGGAGTCCTATAGTTGCTGTTGTTCAATGAGTGGTGCTGCTGGATGATGGAGTGGGGGCATATGGGTGGATATGTGGGGCTGGATATTATGGGGCTGGATGTTATGGGGTGCACTTGTTGTCATTGAGTGGTGCTGCTGGATGATGGAGAGGGGGGGGATATTGGTGGATATTTGTAGCTGGATATTGTGGAATGCATATGTTATATTGATTGTTGTAAGTAGATATGTTATGTATATGTTACTGCAACCACTTCATTGTCATACAATAATAATATATAATTAACTAACACCTATTATACTGTACTGAGTGAAAGAATAGTGTGCTTATAAGCATCCAGGTTTCATTTATGTGTACATATTACACCTTAAATGGCCTACTTAGTCCTTATCTGAACTAAAATTGTGTAAATAAGGTCAAAAAAGGACGGCATAAGGAGTACCCCTTACTATTTTCACTAATAGCATTTATTTTACTTTTTTGACCTTATTTTTGCTTTTATTCACTTAAATCTCCTGAAATTTACTATTTAAGCACGTGAGGTTTTTCCTGATGTTTGTGGTTTGCTGGCATCGATTGTTATCGAATACTGTGTTGCCCATCTGCCACGATGATCGATGCAACAGGGAAGAGTGGGTGCACTGGACCATTGGATTCGCTGTGCTATCTTAAGTTGGAACGCGTTTGAGACGCGTCGTGGGAATGTGGTCACGTTGACTCCTGATCAACTTGTCGGCTGACGCCGAACAGAAGGGTCTCCTTTGCCCTCCCACGGCGGGTTTTCAGCTGTCATGTAACGATCGGTGTTGCGCTGTAGCGAGACCTGTAGTGGATGCTGTCATGTAAGATCTTTCAAGATCATCAGTCACACAGAAGTGACATTCAGTTGAACCAGTTTAGGACCATGTGATGAGAAAATTAGTGTGATATGTTTGAGAAATGATGACTACTGGTGCGAATGACTGGAAAGGACGAGCTCGTGTGTTCGATTCATGCATGGTGCAGATTTTATCAGCCATTGTTTTTCTTTTATTTCTATACTTCATTAAGAAAGATAAGATAATAAATTTATAAGATGTCTAAATTTATTTTGCATCTATAAACTACTGATGAAGTATGTAGTTTGTGTAAGATTTGTATTCAATAACTGTGGAGTGTTTAGACAGTTCATACATTACCAACACTTCTTATTTCCAAAGAAAATTGCATTGAAGAATTACCTCAGTATACTGCAAATTAAGCTCATTACGTGCAGTCAAAGGAGAGAGAAACAAATGTTACAGGTTTACTGAGTGAATCGTATACAATAAACTAATATTATCATCACTAATAAGTAACGTCGCATGGAGTATTGGTAGAACATACCTGAAATGATGTTTTTCTGTCTTGTAGTCATAAGTTCGGTTCCATGTTGATGCATTTCAAATCATTAAGATACCATCTCTTATTTTATAACAGGCGACACCATTATGTCTGCGGTACTATTTTACCTACATTATTTTATCTTCAAACTACATACCATTTGTAAGAACATCATTATAATCAACAATCTATACTGAAGATAAAATGTTTACAAGATATAGACTTACTCATGATGAAGCTCACACAAGGCATGGATGTAGCATGCTGGCTCAGTTATTGTGATTCATGCACAAAGTAAATATTGCGCCCGGCTATCCAATAGGATTTCATTATGATCTAATATTCCAGACCTGCTATCACATGTTTGTAAACCAGTTCATTTTACTATTGCGCTTGTGACTGATGATCTTGAAAGATCTTACATGACAGCATCCACTACAGGTCTCGCTACAGCGCAACACCGATCGTTACATGACAGCTGAAAACCCGCCGTGTCCTCTGCCTCGCCTCCTCGCTCCTTCTTAACCTCCCCACCATTATACAAACTTCCACATACATTGGAGACTTTCCCCCACCCCTATCATCCATGTCATCACTGCTCGTTCGAATCCCCAGATCTTACATTCTGGCTGCCCAACGCATTACCGCCGTGAACATGGGAATATGTTGTATGCGTCCTAGTGGTTAAAATGTGCGTTCACTCACTTTGCCTCCTTTCCAATGTCTAACTACCAACTTGTGAAATAGCCCCTAGAACCCAACGCATCCCAGCGGCCTGAAGTACATTCCTCCCTCCTCTGGCGTTCCCATCTACCTCGCTACGTCTGCCGCTGACATCATGAACGGTTACTCATGGTCCTTAAGATGTGTTGTCTGGCGCGTCACGCTATGGTATACCTATCCCTCGTAGCGACCCTTTGTCACTCTCGGAATGCCCAGGCCCATGGCAAGCTATCGAGGCCCAGAGAAGCGCAAGTTCGTTTATATCTGACAACAGACAGGAAGGAGTTATAGCACTGTTGAAGCCGTAGGGACTTGAACAGTCGATTGACGGGGGTAAGGGATATAGGATGGTCGAGACATTGTTGCCAGGCCTCGCCCTGTGTGTGCCAGCGAGGCGAGCTATAAGTACGTTTTTTGATCTTATTGTATACGATGTCCGTGCTTATGCTACTTAACTTAGGAGGTATGATGTCTAGAGCTCTAGAAGTCGAACGCCATACTTCACCTTCACTACGCCGGAAGCTCATCGTCAGCATTACTTGCCCACTTACCCCAACAATCTTCGTAATAATCCAACGAGAAGCCGTGTACGCTGGCGAGGACACCTATGGGATATAGGAAGGATGAAGCGAGAGGGTTGGACGGGATGGAGTACGAGGTGTTTGGTTGGTTAGACAGCAGCCGTTGCTTAGGGTACGATCCGCTTCCTTACTTTGGGGTTACGGGGATGGGTTTTGCGCGTGGGGTTGGAGTTATGCAGACGGCAGAGAACGTTTACGTGGGCACCATCAACGCGCTGTCATCGCCTTTCTCGTTTTCACCGTTCTACACCACGACTCGCTACGACTTTGCTATGACACTGCGGCCCATCATGACCATCCTGACCCTCCACAACCCAACATGAGCACCATGAGTACCGTCTCCGTTGCTCCCGGGCTTGCCTACGTGTTATCGACAACATGTGGTGGAAGTGGGGATATGCATACGTTGGCGAGGTGACTTTTCCTTTTCCCGTACGATCTTCCATCCCATTGCGCACAGTTCTATGCACTGACACTATCTTTCTTCACAGGTGCCGGCGAACACCACCAATTAGATTATCTAGTATCCTCCAGTTGTCGTGCCACGTCATCAATCACCACCGCCTCGTTCCCAGTGGACTTTGTCATTTAGGCTACCTTCATGCTCACTACTGTAGGGAGAAATGACATTGACAACGACGACTGCAAGAATGACTCACAAAGTCGAATGAACGAGCGAGCATGTGAGGCACGGTGGGGACTACCTGTAGCCAGTGTGCGCTTTCGGGCTCTTCTCTGACTCTCGCCTAGGGGTCCTTTGGAGATGAGGTTAGGTTCTGAGGGGCTGCTTGGTGGTATCGAAAGATTGAATCAGTCAGGGTCTAACGACCCCTCTCGTCTTCACGGTCGTCAATATGTACTCCGTTCGTCTTCTTGCAGGTCACGTTGTGGTTCACTATCAATGACATCTCCTACTATTCCGAACAGATGGGTAGAGATCAAAGTGGAACTAACGTTGGACACAGTGCTCGGAGAACGCTAGCGGGACCAGTGATCGATTTCAACAAGCCTTTTAGCATTTAGTGCTCTGCATCTTCGAACCCCGGTTGTCTTACTCCAAAGTGGTCTGTCGACGTCTTTCTCTGCCCACTGTACTGAGTAACGACATTTATTCCTGACATTGACCTTTGGTTTCGAATTTCCGATATAATTCAAGTCATATGCAGCCCAACATAATTATAATTGAATAGAAGAATGGCGCAGTGGTAGCGCGCGGGGCCCATAACACTCGATCGAGACGAGTTGCTGCTATTGTATGTTTTTTTGACGAAAACATAAGGAGTCCGGAATATTGCTGCATAATCTAGCAGGCCACAGATAGAAGCTTTTGAACAGGGAAATATCTAAAACCAATCTGCGTTCATTCGTCTAAATGAATAGCATGTATGTTTCTAAACATAACGACCCTTTGAGTAGATAATTTGACAGGCTATACAAATAAGGTTCGAAAGGGAATTATACTTAAGAGAAACAGCCCTCTTTCGTTCGTCAAAAGATGCATTTTATTAAGCAGACAGTGTATTTCGACATTTCTGACGCAGATACAGTTCAGGTTCGATGGATCAGAGATATCGAAAACTCGCAGAGACGCCTTATTTAAAACACTTCACTCTAATCAAAAGCGATGTTCGTCACTCAAACTGTATAATTCAGGTCAGAGCCACTGTTCGGCTGGGCTATCGACCCGTCTGATCCGGCTGAAAAGGTAGCGTATGCGAAATCGAGGTTGTCAGCGCTTCAGATGCCTATTACTCTGTGTGCGACGCGTGCACGTTGTTCATCGGGAAACAAATGTTTCTTGGACTAGGTGATGGATAATACTGACTCGATACTGACCATACACTTCCACCAAGCTGCCGATGATCAGATTATATCTTTGGTGGGGAGAATATGGCCCTCAATTATTATTACCCGTTGCACATCGGTGTTGTCATGTTTCTGAATTCAACATATCATAACAAACAGTTATGCTCATTCATTTGGAACGTGATCACGCTCCAACGTCATTAATACTATAGACGTGTCTACCAGCAAAAGTCCTGTCATGGCAGTCGGATATGCGCTACGTGAATACTTGTTCATGAAAAGTAAATCACATAGAAGTTGTATGTCACATTAGAATGTGCTATTTCAATATTTCGCTCTTCCCGGGCTTCTTCCTGATTCTGAATAATGCGGCTGAGGTTTTCCCGGATTGAGATATTAGACTGTAACTGTAATATGATTAGCAAAGCCATAGAGAAATTTTTAACATCTACCACATACCCCGAATATGTCTAGACATTTTTGTAACTGACGCCTATAATCTTCAATCTTCTTCAAATCGGACCGATGTCTTATAAAGCGCAATAAAGTATTTCGTGCCGCATCGATTTTGGAAAATGTTTCAATGGACGTTAATGTGCTAGTTGTAATTGACTATTATTTAATCTAATTATGGCTGTATGTGGAAGACATACTCAACAAGCTGACGTACATTGTGCAGAAGTACTGAGTCTTCATGAATTTGTTCTCCAGTCACTTGAATAGGCTTTAAGGCTTCGATCACAATGCATACCAGTTCGCAGACATCGCGCGCAATTTCACAGAATTCTTTCTTGTTTCTCTTGGTAGTCTGTCAATATGTAATTTCCACTGTGATTTAAATTATCACAACATACAATTTTAAAACATACTATTATCATATCCAGGATCAATAAAGCCAATGAAGCTGCCTCTCTCAAACAAGGAACTGGTTCATGTCTTGCTGCTTCTTGCAGTGTGGTGAGTACGATTGATGAAATATCTAAGCCTGCGTTAACGGCAGACATTGTATGTTTGTGAGAGATTACAGATCTGAGAATGAATTGAAAAGTAATAGGAATAAGGGGACTGCGATTTTATCATCGGGTGTCTTTGAATCGAACTTAAGTAGCTTAAATGGCTTCATTACACATGTCTTATGGGAACGGAGTAAAAATATATATCTTTAGTGCTTTCTTGATGGCATCATCATATGATTAACTTGAGTATTCACTCACTATCGCTTTTGAGCTCAAATATTAAATCCGACAGGATATATCTTGTACCTCGAGCATGTATGACGGATTTAATATTTCGTCGTACCCTCCTTCGTTTTGGTAGCAAGATATTTCGATGGTCACTTCCAGTGGTTTTATTGGACACTAACGAGTGTACAGTACTGCGGTGAGAATCACTGGGGAAGTGAGGAGTTATTTCTTTCACCTATTGTCTACATCTAGAACTCTACATGAAACTGCACTGCCTTGAAAACTACTTGCACTGCCTCAAAAACATCTACACTGCCACAACAACACCTGCACTGCCTTAAAATTACCTGCACCGCCCCGAGAGAATATAGGCAGGGGATAGCTGATAATTAATTAGGATTTGGGGTGCGTACACCCACAATTAGAATGCCTTTCTGCCTGCGGCATGTCTTCATACGGAATTAGTAGTTAAAAGTTGAGACCGAATATCGGAATAAAGGGATCTATGTAGACTAATTGAAAGCACTAAAATATATACAACAATGTGATCTTGAAATGACATCATCTGTTGCCTGTGTTACATAGCTAATAGCACTTCCATTTCTGAAGTTGCACATTCCCATCCGTAAACTTGAGATTAAGATAAATGGAATCTGATCTCTATTAATTCTGATTAAACAGACGAACTCGTGTTTCAGAAGCAACATGCAGTGATCTGGAAAATACATGTGCTAGACAATATACTTATGATAACAGAGTTTTCCGAGAGGGTTTAATTGGAATACAGCTATATTCTGAAAACAGTTGTAAGAATCACTTTAATGCTATTAAGAATCCCTCTATCGCACCGATATAACCATTATCCCGAAAATAAATGGAGTTTATATATAGCACCTCTGAGGGCGTCACCATCGGTGTAGTAACATGGCAATTCTTGACAGAACTCTGGTGCGTTGGATGGACATGGGAACATATTAGATTCGTAGAGGTGTTGTTGTATGAGATGAAGCGGCTTGCTTACTTTTCATGATGTGCTTTATCAGGATACACAACGTCCTCCTACCCATTCGTATAAGCATTGCAGTCACTGCAATGCAACTTGTACACAAAACTGAGCAACCTGAGCGAAGGGCCTGTTCTTCCAGGATTCGGGATCCCAGCGGGAATGGTGGGCTTATAAGAATGGTTGAAGAAAGGAATGGCCTCTGAGGTAAAAAGAAAGTGGCCGTTGGCTAGCGCAGCTAAAAAATCCTCGCCGGTGGGTGATGATCTTGCTTGACGCATCGTGGGAAACGTGATCACGTTGACTGTTCGACTTGTCGGCCGACGCCGGAGGAAGGGTCTCCTTTGCCCTCCTCCTCTCTTCTCCCATCTCCTCAAACCTCGTCCTTAACCTCCTTATCACCATTATCCAAATAACCACATTCCCTTCGAGGTCCTTCCCCACTGCTTGTTCTTCCCCACCCCCCCTTTGTTGTTTAATATCTCATAGGCTACTGCCAGCTCAAAACACTCTGATATCTCTGCTTCCAGCATCACTAATAAGCTCTGGAATACATCACATCCCAACCAAATCTCTACCAGCTCATGTGCATTACTCTCCCCTCTGGCCTCTATCGATACATCACTAGAATTTCAACATTCATTCTTCCCCAACATGACGGATTATTTCGGTTCTTAAGATGTATAATCCCTCACACTCTCATACTAAACATTTTCTTGTCCTTCCACCACAACCTTATGCAATGATGGAGTTTCATATTGGTGTTCATGTTCTTTAGAAATGGACAGAAGCTTCCAAAGACTACAGAATGTTCATTGTCACTGATTCATTACTTATAACTCAACCTACTGTAAGTGTATTTGGGTCAATGAGTACTCCACTCACCCCAACAATTGGCAGTAACTCAAGAAGACTTTGAATGATCACATATCTTAGTACAACAACTCAACTATTTCCAGTGGAATAAACCACAAACCTCTGAAAAGTCCATCCATAAGCTACAGTAGGAAGGAAGGAAAGAGTGCATGGTAGGGTGTGGATGGATGCAAAGGAGCATGCAAGAGGGGTGTCAGCCAATATTTTCATTAAATGCCTAGGTTTTATGATCATGGTGATCATATAAGCTAGGCATTTTTTTTATGATCACCCACTATTATATATGTAGTATTGAATGTATGATTAGTAGTGAACCTATAGGTGATCTTAAGTGATCTTTCAGTGTTTTAGTAGTGTTTCAGGTGGATATTCACTTACTACTGGTACTAATGAATCTACAGGTGATCATAAGTGATCATTAGGTGTTTCAAGTACATATTCACTTATTACTGGTACTAAAGAATGTATAGGTGATCATAAGTGATCATTATATATTACAATAGTATTGTCACACATCCACACACATCACAATTGTCACATCATTCCTGCACTTCACAAATTTCCTGTGCATCACATTTGTCACATCATTCCCAAGCATCACACATTTCCTGTGCACCACATTTGTAACACATCTATGTTTGTCACATCATTCCTGCACTTCATATATTTCCTGCACATCACATTTGTCACATCATTCCCGCGCTTCAAATATTACCCACGCATCACAATTGTCACATCATTCCTGCACTTCACGCATTTCTCGTGCTTCACATTTGTCACACATCCATGCATGTCACAATTGTCACATCATTCCTGAGCTTCACATATTTCCCACGCATCATATTTGTCACACATTCCTGCACATCACATTTGTCATGCTTTAATGTGTTTGTCATGCTTTGGAAGCATGTCACATGTTTCTATACTTTTCACAATCAATGAATTAGAGCATCCAGTGATGCTACATTAAAGCCCCAACCCATTGTTTAGTAATGTAATTCAGGCTCTTGCATTGACAACTCTACATTGATGATTCTGCAATAGCTACATTTCTGAGGTGCAGCACAAGATACATAATGTGTTTTTCATGAATGTTGTGTTTGTCAAGCACATTGCAACTTTTTGCAAATGTCACACTTCTCAATCATGTGAGATTTATTTGTCTCTGCAACTATTGAAATTGCTATGGCAGTGGAGTAAGTATCCAAGGTACAGAGAAAATTATAAATGCATAGGAAACAATATGTACTTGTAGAATTGAAAGACTTAACATGGAAAATGACAATCAGAGAGTTGTGGAATTGTGGTAGTAATAAGAAACTAGAATGAAATATGTAGAGTGTTTATGTAGTTGGAGTCTTAGCACTATTGAGAGAGCATGAGATACTTGAGAATGAGATGGTATGAGATGTTTTATATGAGGTCTAGAGATGTAATAAAATGACAGTAAAAACTATAATGGTTTGTCTGGATATGAGAGATGATGAAATTATGAAAGAACAACACATGCATGACAAATGTGAAAGAATGGTGAATATATGTGATCCCAAATCACATCAAATTCACATGTCTCAGTCATTAGATAGTCATGATTCTTGTATCAACCATTACTTATTCTTATATCTTCAACACACATTATTGAGTCACATATATGATTACTCTGTATGATTACATGACACTTCTACACTGTCATATGTGTTTCACTTTTCTGACATATGTGATATTGCTCTTTTAGTATCAGTCATTTATACATATGAAAACCACCTCTTATAATTCTCTACACATTCTTGTGCAGTAGTGATTACTTACTTGCTTGCCTATTCTTTAGTTTAGTATTTATTCACTTAAGGCCTCTTTGCCTTTTCTTCTCTCTTGCCTAAAATAACTTACTATTGCTTCTCCATAGTCATGTGCAGTATTGTTATTGACAGGATCTGTAAAAAGTATAAAACATTTTCATTATAGACTTGTTGGAATACCATCAACATGCTACAATCATGACACACATGCAAGCATAATGTGCTTAAAATGTATGGCACTCCTCATAAATGTGACACATATGACATGTGTGATGCTCATGTAATATGTGACAAATGTGACATGTGACGCGCTTCCAAAGCATGACAAACATGTTAAAGTGTGACAAATGTGACACGCGGGAATGTGTGACAAATATGATGCACGGGAAATATGTGAAGCGTGGGAATGATGTGACAATTGTGATGTGCATGGATGTGTGACAATACTATTGTAATATATAATGATCACTTATGATCACCTATACATTCTTTAGTACCAGTAATAAGTGAATATGTACTTGAAACACCTAATGATCACTTATGATCACCTGTAGATTCATTAGTACCAGTAGTAAGTGAATATCCACCTGAAACACTACTAAAACACTGAAAGATTACTTAAGATCACCTATAGATTCACTACTAATCATACATTCAATACTACATATATAATAGTGGGTGATCATAAAACCTAGGCATTTAATGAAAATAATTGGCTGACACTTATGCATGCAAAGTGATATCATTTTACACTTCAGACGAGGGTGGATCGGATCACTGTAAATATGGTACAGCCCAATTTACTTAACAATTAGAATCATTTTCTAGGTATCTGATTGGCTAATGAATGACTTCCTGCAGCATTTAGAAGCCTAGATTAAATTTATAAATGTCTTAAGCAAGATTGGTCATGATGCCAATGTCAAAATCAGTTTAATTTGACAGCTGATCTTGAAACTGACCTCTTTTTAGATAATAATCTGGAAGAGGCCTCCCCCCCCTCTTCTAGTTCTAAATGCCCTCTTCTAAATGCACTTTCAATCTCTGATGTCAAAATCTCTGCAGGGATGTATCATCTCAAGATTCACACTACTGTATACAATGTCTTTCCTTCCCTTGTATGACATATTCACAGTATAATTGGCAATGTAGTCAGCTCTATGTTGTGCTCTTTCATGTATTTATTCATTACATTGACTCTCTGTGCAATCAACATATTGCTGCATACTTATTTTTGAGGAAACCAGTCCACAGTGCCATTGATATTCTTGACTATGGGAAAGAACAATACTAACACCAGAGAAAAGGCTACATCAGACTAGCATGTACATATGTATTATTTAGTTTACAGAGTATTTGAAAGATTCAGTCATGACAAGACAGGTAAAAAGAAATGTTGTTGTGAATAGATAAAAAGATAAACATATGATAAGATTACAACAGCACTGATAAAATTTAGAAATGACATTGAAAGTCTGTGAGAAATTGTGCTATGGTTAGAAATGCAGGCCTAGATTAGCTGAGTGCTGCTTGCTTAATGTTTAGAAAAATAATCTGGGTTTCTAAACCCTGTGGGAAGTCATTCAATGCCTTTTCAGGACATTTTGTGATCAGTTACTGTAACATTCTCTCATCATAATTAATGTGTGTGACTGCTCTGGTGTTCCACACCAACCATCTCCTTCTTCCCCTCTCATGTTGACATGTCATTGCCACACCATCAGCTTTCAGGCTCAACTGCACTGCTGATATCTTTATGTCCTCTGGACACCATTCCTCCCCTTCATTCCAACACATAATACATGGTGGTCTCAACCACCAAGTCCATTTACTGAGTCCCTCCTGCTGTCTTCCAGTCCAACTCTTACACTATCATTATTGTGGAATTGGGAGGATTGGCCAAAAAGTTGCAAAGCTTCAGATATCTGAAGGTAAAAAGCATTGAAATAAGTAGTAAAGTGTAAACATAAATGTTATTGACTCATAACACTCATTCACCATTCTGATTCCTAATACACCTTAAATAGATGCCTGGAAGCCTCCCTTCCTGAGCAATAATCCATGCAATTTACTCTAGATCAACAGTCAGCAGTTTACTTAGCTTGGGAATGTGGTCTATACAAACATTAGCAACTTTCACTATCAGCAGTTCAAGCTTAAGTTTCACTATGACATTGTCAAAAGTGAATTGTGGAGTTAGTGATAGGACATTCAGCTGTGGCAGCCTGTGGGTCTGAAGTTTCTAAGACTATTTTTTTCTGTGGTACATTGTTTAATTGTACTCATGTTCATAATTGGAAGAGATTGATCAGGCATATAGGTGAGCTCTGGAGGAAATTTGCTTTGTGCTTCTGGGGGATTGAAGTCATTCTTAATTGATAGTACACTTAGTGGGATGACAAAGTAGGGGTTATTGATGTCTTCCTTCAATACCACCCAATTCCTGCAAGCATGCAGTTGTCACCATATTTTCAACTCTCTCTTCCCTTCTCCCTTCCTCTCGATGATGACAGCCCCTTTCCCATTGTCAGTCCACTTTGCTGAACAATGACAACTCACATGGTCAACCCAAAGACAGGCTTGATTCCTCCCACTTCTCTACCAGTAAGAAACACCAAATTGTATATTTTTTCTGTAGATAGCTTTTATCCATGATTTTGGATTTTCTATACAACAAATAGGTACAATTTTCACCATTGGATACCACCATTTATGTTACAATGTGCTCACTCCAATTATCTTTGCATTCTATTGGTAATCATTACCACACAGGCATTTGTTGTTTAGTACTTGTAAAATTTATGATAAACCATTTCACTTGTTTCCTTGTATTTCTTCCTAATATCTAAAGATTTTATTACATGGTTCAAACCCAGCTCAAATCCGAAATTATGAAATATTGTCAGAACAAAATGACCAAAATTAGAACTGAATTCTGTCTTGCACTTGAAACCCTCACATTCAGCTCATAGTCCTCTCTCTGGCCAAAGCCCTCATTCTTTGATAATATTCTCCATCCCCTTAAACCACCCTGGCATGGATGGATGGTAATTAGGAAAATAGAAGTCCTGATAGGTGTTCCCTGGCCCATTCTTATGATGACACCAGGTAGGATGTGGATTTTTTACCATTTTTTGGGCTGATACTGCATCTGGTGCTCACTGTTGGTGACTTGGTGCATTATCAAACATAAAAAGCCCAGTTGCAGATCTGTTTGTCTTCACCTTGAAGATATCAATGGCTGTCTTCACTTGCTCAAGCAATTGCTCTGAGGCAAAATAGCCATCATGGTTCTTCCCTGCCTTAAAGACAATGCAAGCATCCCTATTCAATATCAGGTATTGTTTTGGCTCACTTCCTAGTGTGTGCTTACTGCCCCTCAAATTTCAGATGTCCCCATTCCAGTACAAGGAACTCTGAAATCATAATTGAAACTCCCTCACCTTTCAGTTCTGCTACTGGCTTGTTTGAAGAATGTCCCCATAGCAATTTTTGGCAGTTATTGGGATAGAATGTTGATTCATCATGTGTGATAAGGTACAGTTGCAATTGAGTACCTTCAGGGAACATATGTGTTAATGGTGCTGAGATGAGATTCCTTTCATTATCATAAATATGAAATCATTTTTCATATTCTTTCCAGCATTTACAGAACTCCTTCTGATACTTTATGATATCCTCTTGCTCATGGCCATCAATGCACATGCAATTCTGCTTTTTCCATATTGCCAACTCAGCTTCTTCAGCCAATGTTGTGCAGTTTGTTCACTTATCCCTTGAGCCTTGATGTCTAAGCATTGTTGGACCTCTGGTGTTATGATAAAGTTTTGGTTGAGATGTTTATCATACAAGTCCAATAGTCATGTGACTAACAAGCTCAAAGAACAAGTTAATTGGTATCAAAATCAAATAGTCTCGATTCACAAGCTCTTAAGCTGTTAAACTTAAGTATGAGCAAAGTGAATGAATCAAAGTAAAGCTAGTTCAATTTAAGCTGAAGCTTGAGCTATACAGCCCAAGTTCCTACTGTTTAAATACAGGTTAGACTATACTAAAAATAAGTAAGAATGTAACCAAATATGTCTTGATGCAGAGCATCAACTGCACATTGCTGTGGCACAGTAAGTAGAAGGAATGTTTAACTAAGTAAGGTAAAACAACCTGAAGTGAGTCAGGATAAGTGACAAGCATGTAAGTAAGAAGTTGTGTGTTTGGTATCAAAGGTGATACCAAACAAGTTAATGATTTCAGAAGAAAACATATGTAAGTAGAAAGGAAAATCATAACATCTGGTGTTACAACATATTCAACTATATTTCGAGCACAAATGTATTCATTCTTTGCAATTTCAAGAAAATGCATCTGAATATCTTGTGTGAAGTCCTCATCATTCAGAATAGATGAATTGAAAGTCCCATATCTATGGAGTGGAAGCTTCCCACTGCAAATGTAGTTGGCAATCCTTGTTCATATATTTCATGCATGACAAATTCCATGTCCAGCTGCTTTAGCAGAAATTAAAGATGCTTCCCTCCAGGTATATTTTAAGTCAATGTCAAGTAACAAGTTTAATGTCCCCACCATTGCCATAATTCACTTTTGGAAGAAAGTATCAAGCTTCTTATCTTGACTCTTTAAGTTCAGCTTTAATTTTGCATCCAGAAGAGAAGCATGGTTTTTGAGGCTAAAGGTGTGTAAAAATTCTTCATTTTTTGTTGCTGTGTGTGTATCATTATTCTGTTCATGATGTGACTGCATCTCTTCCAGAAGCTGATGGACACAAGCTCTAGCTTCTGTCTCTTCTCTTGTGTTCTCAGGCACAGTGTCACTATTATGATGCTAAAGCAGCAGATAAGTACACATATCCTAAGTTTCTCTGGGTTGCATACCATTTCATTATCTTGTGTTACTAATAGAATTTGTGCATTGCTCTCTTCTATTTCAACAGGTATGTTCCCTACAGTGGCTGGCAGATCCTCAGTATTATTCTGGCTATTATTTTCATTGCTACATCTCTGGAGTTCAAGTTCACTCACCTCCTCACTACCTCCACCCCAAATTCCCTCACTTCCTGAAGCATCAATATTGCTGGATCTGTCTCCATCACATCCAGTTGGTTTCTTCTTAAAAAAAGAAGAGATGAATGGTTGGCTGCCACTTTCATTAATTTTGCAACACTTTGCAGCCCAAAGCTGTTTTGTTCTATTGGCATTGCCAATATAGTGCTTCTTACACTTTGGCTTCAAGGCTTCTGCAGCATGTTGTGCTTCTAATGCCACACATTGTGCTTCTTGAAGCAGATTTGAAAATTGAAGCACATCCACCTCAGTGTGCAGTTCCCTTTCTTTCTCTGAGTCTGGCTCACCATTGTCTTCATAGTCAGACAACTCAGAATCAGATTCATCACAATCACTGAAATCTATAATTCTACAGTCAGTGCATGTATTTTTATTCTGTCTTTCTGCTCTCACTGAGTTCAGCCAGCCTGTAGTCATCATCTTCACTGTCAGATACTTCTTCCACTGTTGCCTGCCACTGTCTGGGTTCTTTGTTGGTGGCTATTTTTGTATCATTTGACCCACAGCCTTGTCTAAGACTGTTTAGTTGGCTCTTTGTGCTGTTTGAATACCTTCCCATGCTTTCTGTTATGAATTATCACTGATTCTTGTTCCCAACTGCATGGTTTGCTGGCAGTTTATGGGCGCTTATATGTCACATGACATGATTAGTCAGCTGCAAAATGTTGGAGGCTCAAAATTTCCCTAAGCTTCCTGAGTATTCAGAACATATTAATATGACATTTTAAGCCATTTTCTCATAAAAATATTGCACTATCAATAAGTAAGCAAGTTCTCATAATTTTTGAAAAATAACTTGAACATTCTGTTTGTATTAATACTACCTATAACTTGTTGGAGTCAGAAATACATATAAAAGTGTGTTGAGGAAAGAATTTCATGCATATCAGAATCAAGGTTTTGGATTACATAAAGGTGTTGGATTTGAATGTCACCTATCTTAGTGGGCTTTGCTGCTTGCCAGCCCTATTTCTTTATTATATAATATATTTAGCTAACACTCACAAACAGAAAGCAATATTCAACTGAATACTAGTAGTACATCACAGAGGAAGGGCAAAAATCAAATTTAGTAAAATTACATGAAACATATCTGGGATTTCAATCATCATCCTCAAACTATTACAATGCATCGACTCAACTTTGCTTTGTGTATTGCTATTAGTTTTTCTGCTTCATCCAATTTTCCAAGAGAAAGATAAATAATTGCAAGATTTCTCAAACTTTGTACAGTTCCTGGGTGCTTGTCTCCCAACAGCTGACTATTCATTTCCAATACATGTTCCTGCAGTTTCTCTGCATCATGCAACTTTCCAACTTTATAAAAAATGGATGCCAAATTACTTACACTTGTAAGAGTATCTGGATGATTTGCACCTAGCAGCTTTGTATGCATTTCTAAGACATGAATTTGAAGCTCCTCTGCTTCATTCCATTTTTCAAGGTTGGAGTAAGTTGATGCCAAATTACCCATACTTGCAAGTGTATCTGGATGCTCAACACCAAACAGCTTAGTATATATATCCAAGACATGTATCTGTAGCTCTTGTGCCTCATTCCATTTTCTGAGTGCTGAATATGTTGTTGCCAAATTATTCATATGTGTCAGTGTATGTGGGTGTTCACTGCCTAGTACTCTCATAGATATCTCTAAGGCATGTACCTCCAGAGCTTCTGCATCATTCAATTTTCCAAGTTTGGAGTAAGTTGATGCCAAATTATTTATACTTGTTAGTGTATTTGGATGTTCATCACCTAGCAGCTTAGTATATATCTCTAACACATGTATCTGCAGCACTTCTGCCTCTTTATACTTTCCAAGATGAGAATAGGTTACTGCCAAATTGCCTATACTCTTTAGTGTGTCTGGGCTCTCACCCCCAAGTTGCTTGGTGTGTATTTTTAAAACATGTACTTGCAACTCTTCTGCTTTATTCCATTGTCCAAGATGAACATAGATTGCTGCCAAATTTCCCATAGTTGTCAGTGTATCTGGATGCTCAACACCTCGCAGCTTTGTAGATATCTTTAAGACATGTACATGTAACACTTCTGCCTCATTCCATTTTCCAAGGTGAGAATATGTTGTGGCTAAATTGTTCATACTTTTTAGTGTATCTGGGTGCTCACTACCTAGCACATTGATACATCTATCTAAGACATGTTCCTGAAGTGCTTCTGCTTCCTTTGATTTTCCAAGAAGAGTGTAAGTTGATGCTAAATTGCCCTCAATAGTCAGTGTATCTTGATGTTCACCACCTAGTAGCTTGGTCTTTATATCCAAGACATTTACTTGCAGCTCTTCAGCTTCCTTCCATTTTCCAAGATGTAAATATGTTGTTGCTAAATTACCCATAGATGTTAGTGTATCTGAATGTTCAGAACCCAGCAGTTTGGTACGAATATCAAAGACATGTAATTGCAGTCCTTCTGCATCATTCCACTTTCCAAGATCACAATAAATGTAAGCCAGATTGTTCATACTTGAAAGTGTATCAGGATCATTCTCCCCAATTAACTCTTTGTTATTTTCCACTATTTTTATGAGCACATTCTGTACTTCCTTGTAATTCCCTGCTTTTTTTAATGCTATTGCAAATTTGTTGAAAGTGTCACAGTAATAATTAACTTTTGATACAATTTGAAGTACATGTAGTGCAATTTCTTGTGTATATGTATATTCATCAGCAGTATTATCATATGATATAGATGCAGACAGTATGCCACTTGCATTTTCTATCCAGTGCATTCTTTCATTAACATGTAATCTATCTTGACACCAAAGCTGAATTAGTGGATGTAAACTTAAGTATTTCACACTTTCTTTCTTGATCAATGCTAATGATAAAAGTATAGATACAGCTTTATTGAATAGATATTCATCCCATTCATTTTCATCATCTATATGGAACAATTCTTTTTCCATAGTTGTTATAAGAATAGGTCTGATATCAATTACATATTTGGCTATGCTTGAGTAGTAGTGATTTGCAGCTCTTTTGAATAATCTTATAGGTATATTCCTGTGGTGAAAGAAGGCACAAGTATTAATGATTGTAATAGCACATTTGGCAAATTTTGCATCATTCAAAATTTCTGACATTCTCACTAATGTCTGGAAAGAAATTTCCCATGTTCCATAAACTGTCTTATGATATTTAGAAGCACCTTCAAACTCCTTATTATCCATCAGCTTGGCTCTGTACTTCATGTATTGTTTTGGATACTCAGTGATATCACAATTACCACCTATTATGTAGGCACCAGCTTGAGCAATAGCTAATGGAACACAGTATAATTCAGTAACTATATCCTTTGATATGTTCTCATATTGTTTAGATTGCTCTTCTAGTCCACTAGCTTTGAGAAGTAATTCAATAGCAATGTTTTGACTCATTTCTGTTACTTCCATAGAATTCTCATTCCTAGTAATTCTCCTCAGAGCTTGGTTTCTGCTGGTGATAAGTATATTTCCCTTGTTTCTAGGTGGAAGAAATTTCTCCACCACTTCTGGAGCTCCATCAGCATTATCATAAATCATCAACCATTTGGTCTTTAAGAATGAAATCCAGTTGAGAACAGCATTAGCTGAAAAGCCCCCCGACCGAGCAGATGTATAAGTCTTA
Source organism: Cyathus striatus (assembly GCA_025738555.1). Lineage (NCBI taxonomy): Eukaryota > Fungi > Basidiomycota > Agaricomycetes > Agaricales > Nidulariaceae > Cyathus > Cyathus striatus. Next base: position 440,583 of record JAOVFP010000017.1, read on the forward strand.
TAGAGATCTTTAAGACTTTGTATAGCGCTCTCTTCAGAGGTTAAATCAATCCAGAATATGCACTCAAAGCTAAACAGAAATCAATTAATTAACTCAATTAGATGGTATTGATCACATACTAGTCCTCGGAGTCATCTTTAAATTTTAAACAAATTTGGGTTTTACCAATTCCACCCATTCCATAGAGGAGAAAGTACTTTCTTCTTGCATTAATTGAGTTGTCAGACTTGAAGTGTTTATTCAACACCTCAAGGTATTGTTCTTGCCCAGTAAACAACTCAGTTGCACTTGGAGCTTTCTGACTAATTGGGGAAAGTCGCCCATCTCTCATTTGATTCGTTATCATATTGATCTGAAATGCTTTGTCAGATTTATGGAATTCATAAACCATTTCACGTACCTGTTTGTCGATGTACGTGCTATTCGAATGATCTATCAACGTAGCGTGATTGATTGAAAAGTCGTGCGAATTTGCGAAGGCCATGTTGGTAGTTTGAGTATTTGTCGTCTAGTTGCAACTGTCCGCTGTACTTATACGATGCGGGAGTATTCGTCGTTATTCAGGAACTGCTGATGTCAAACTTAATCTCACATATTCAATTGCTTTCCTGACGTAGGCTGACTTGATTAGTCTGTAACGACATGTCAATAAATATATTAATACTAATAATAGTCCATATCGCTCACACAGTCCTGATCAGCTGAGACATCTGTAGCAGTATTTCAAATTCGCATCAAAAATGCTAATAATATGCCCGATCGTTCGGACCGATGTCATGTTGTGTGTCCAGTGACATATATGATAGATCGACTTTGTCCATAACCGTCTAAGTGTATGGTGAGTCTGAGAGCAAATGAACGCGCCTGAGATAAGTATTCTATCAAAATCCTACTGTAATCGTTGTCTTATAGCGTAATACAAATTCTCGTTTTACGATTCATGTGATACTGATCTGATACCCACAACTGTAAAAGCCCGGGAAGTTAAGGAAACAAGCTGATGAAGGGGCGCGTGTTTGTGTGATTCGGCGATAGCTCGGAGTTTGGTGCGCTTGGACTCATGTGACCGTGTATGACGAGCAAGAAATCCAAACCACCACGCGCACGAGCCACTGTTGTTCTGCTCCGTAACTGGTAACTTTCGCATGTTTTCGAGGCCAGCGGGCCAAGCACTTTCAACCGGTCTGTTTACTTCAACTTACGTTCTCAATCTATCTCCTGCTAGCCTCTGTGCAGTCCACCTTTAAGGTGCCAAATAAATGGCACAATACTTTACTACAACTGCCAAATCTGACGCGGGGACGTTTGTGACGCTATCAGGCTATGTACGGATCTACTCTGTCAATACGATATCAAGGACTTCTGCAACACGCGAGACGGCCTCAAATGTATGTTCACGAAGGAAAGAAACATCTGCGTGAATACTGTGTAAACGCAGGAGTGGGTTAGATGGTCTTCCAGGGGTATTGCGAGTGAGATGCAGACATGGGCATGATGCATAATGGTGAGCTGTTCCTTCCTTCGTTCGCTTGACTCATCCGCATCAACATTCAACGCTTTCTCTTTGCATATGCGCCCTACAGGCTCCTGACCCTCTATCCATCTCAGATTACTCGCCGCCGGCACCAGTCGTCTACTTCCATTTGAGTGATCAAGCTCCTCCCTCCCTTCTTTGCTTTTAAGGTCTAAACGATAAGATTCGCTATTTTTCATCATTCTGGTCTTTCTGCCTTCGTTTTCCCTTTTCGTTCCACGGTGTCTCTCTATCCAGTCTCCGCCTCCGTCTTTCCACTGTACCGCGTACCTCAAGCACAAACAGACTTTTGTGCTCCTCTCTTTGTGCCTCCGGTTCGTACTATTCATATGCGTTAGTGATCGAAGCCTCATCCCGCCACCTAGACGAAGACCACAGATAGTCCTGTCAGCAGTACACGCCCCATGTCCTTCAACCGTTCTCCCATAACTCATGGAGACCTGGAGTATTCGGGTATCCAAGTCGGATATGACAACTCAACTCTAGCTAGCACAAGAAGCTGTGTACCTATCGCGAGGGCACTTACGGGATATAGGAACGATAGTGGACTCGAGAGGGTGGACTACGAGGTGTTTGGTCTGGGTACACAGTAGCCACTGCCTGGGGTACGCTCAGTTTTCTTATTTCACGTTGGCGAGACATGTTTTGAGGGGTGGGATGGATGCTGAGCGCTGAGGGGAACTTTGCGATGATGATATACGTTATGAAGACAGTGGAAAATGGTTGTGCGGTTGCCCTTCGTACTATCATCATCCTTCTCAGTGGTTCCCACCATTCTACACCCCAACTTCCTACGGTACATCACCACCACCATGGCCTATCGTGACCGCCCCGACCACCCCTACGCTCCGTGACTTATCATGGCCATGACCACCATGAATTCCCCGTACCTCCCAGGCCTGCCTGCTAGCTATCGACAACAGGGGGCCGGGGTAATCGCCTAGGAGTTTTATGTGTTGACCGGACAACTTCTGCGTACGTTTTCTATGTTGCTATATACTATTCACTGTTCTTACGTTGCTTTTATTCACGGCTGAAACTTCTAGTGATCCGAATCGACGGTCTATCATTCTCTTGCTTCAGAACTCGCGTGTACGACGTGTCACGTCATTGCCTCCACGACGGTCATATCAGGATTGTCGTCATTTGAGCTACGCACCAGGACTTCTCACACCCTGGTCAATATCCCGTACTAGCTGGGGCGAACGTCTGGCACCACACGTACTTATCACCGCTATGAACGTGCTAACGACTGAAACGCCCTGTTGAGAGGAACGAGTGAGAGCTGGATGATAGGGGTGGAGGCTGTAGCGGGGGCCAGGACATATTACTGATCACGACGACACGACGGGATATCCTTCGGTCTCCTTGTATTCACCCAGGGACTATCCGTTAGGAGAAACCTCTGATCTTTGACCTCCCGAGACTCCTTAACGACTCACCCTACCGCCAGTTTTTTTAATATTTTTCTCTACCACGCCGTTTGTTCCCCGTAAGTCCGTACTAGTGTGTTCCGGCTAAATATGCCTGGAGATGTATAGAGTGCTATACCAAATGCCGAAGTAGACAATTTATAGATGTACGACTGAGGTCATTTGAAACATCTTTGTTCAAAATCAAATTCAGCACTTGATTACTCAAGCTGGCACAAGTCATCTTTCCCCTCCTTTAGTACGTATTTATTCCACCCAATTTTCACTTGCCATACCTGTGCGCGCTTGAGCCTTGGTGTCTTGTTGGTGTCTGTAGTACATACATCGGCAATACATCGGCGTTACGCAGCTACCGATATATCCGGCTAGCGCCTTGTTAGCGCTTGTGTCAGGTACCACGCGGTCATGCCACATGCATGTTCAAAACTTGAACCTTGCTTGATTCCAACATCGATGGGTACGACCGGTACGACTTCAAAGCTTCATTGCTGAGACTCTCTCTATTACTGGTACTAAAGCTCCGATACGATAAAGAAATATGGTCCTTCAACAAGTCATCCTGGCTGTATTGCCAATGAAAATGTGATTCGAAATCGGAACATGTGGTGAAGCACTCAGCAGGTCGAGCTTCGATTCCCATCGTGACTGTCCCGGGCCTCACTCATGTTCCACGAGGTTATGCCACCTTTTAATGCCATTTAGCTGATACCAACGTACCAGAGTCCTTTTTGAACCCACTGGGCCCTGGCGCTGCATAAAGGACAAGTCGGCAACCCCTTGACTACGACGGTGCAGTCGAGTGCAATGATCAACATCAAGCTTTTTGTTATTCTACTGGCCCTCGTTAAGAATGCCATAACTCAAGGTGGGACTGGGATAGATGGTCTACCGGAGTGTGCGACGATGTGTGCGGAGACAGCTACTCAGGCAGCTCAGTGTTCTTTGTGCGTACGGTCTACCATTTTCTTCCCTTAGTCCCCGATACTTTTTGTATTCCCTCCTCTCCATTCTTCGCACAGCAGGTAACATTCGCATCCGAGGCATACCTCCCCTTCTATGTCGACTCCCCTACCTTCTACACACCACCTATGCGCACTTGCGCACCCTTCATCTCCCTTTCCCTCCAGACTCCTCTCCTCTCGATTACTTACTCCCTCACAGACAACCTCTTGAAGAGACCTGCCTCTGTGCCTCTAGCTTTGTCAGTGCAACCTTAACTTGTGCATCGCACAGCTGTCCTCCTGAAGAGCAACCAGCCGTACGCGGTTTCCTCGGTGCTATATGTGGTGTGTTCTCCCCTTCTTTTCCACCAAAGATATGATGGATACTCACGGGAAGCGTGTGGTTGCTTTTCATTGGATAGATGGGCCTGGAACGACGACAATTTCGATAATATCATCACACATCGGCCCTATAACGACAACTGTTTCTCTTTTCCCTGTGTCAACCAGCGCATTCGGCTCTTGCGTAGTTCCAAGTTCGACACTTCGAGGAACCACGCGATCATCTTTCTTCATCTCGTCTTCAGCAACTAAACTACACGCATCCTCTTCCTCGTTTTCTCCTTTGAGTAGCTTCACACCCACACCCACTCCCACCCTCCCGAACGGCTCATCTTCCTTGTTCGCAAGTCCAGCCTCTAACGACTCTCCCTCCCCCTCTCCTTCCCCCTCCTTCGAGTCCTCGCCACTCAGTAGCACATCCGGAGCACTTCTGACTCCAAATACAACTTTCTCTTCAAGCGTGAGCTCACCTACTGCTCCTGAACTCGTGTTACCTTCTAGTGCGACGCCGAGTACAGTAGTAGTAACAAGCACGAGTACAACTGAACTACCTACTCAAACTTTGGCTGCGAGCAGTGGCACTAGGAAGGTGATAGTTGGCGCGAGGTGGTTGGTGTGCGTAATTGGTGCGGTTGTCGGGGTGTTAGGAGGTCTGTAAGCTGTGTGTTCTATGTTGATTGTACAGTATTTTGGTGAAGGTCAGGCGTAACAGGGAGAGATTATTGAGAGTTGTAAGTTACTTGCCTATGTGATACCTGATGATACTGACACATTAACTTTAGTTAGCCTACATACTAAGCTTATCGATTGTTGTACCTATATACAATATGAACACAAAAAATACAGACTTGGAGGTATATATATTAAACTCTCCGTCTGGGAGTGGAACCCAGCTTTCGCGCGGTCGGTAGTTTCTGTAATATTTGTCACATGACAGGCGCGTGTACTAACCGATACACTAACAAAGAGATGTTAGCTATACACAAGAGCCTCATAACTATGTATCACACGCAACAGACCCCTACCGACCTCAAGCGAGACGTGATATCATTATTAGCTGGGCTACAAGTAGTACTATCATGTAACAAGTTCAAGTTGTAGCCCATAATATCAGTAGGAAGAAAAATGTATAAAAAGTAAATTCTGAAACAATAATCAAATGCATCTGAGTCTCTGCCTGGGAGTCGACCCCAGCTATCACGCGGTGCGATATCTGCTATGCCTGATCGAATAACAGGCACGTCTACTGAACATATTCTTTTCTCATTACAAGTTAGAGATACTACTGCAGTACATTTGTAACTAAAATAAAACTCGTTTGATTGAAAACAGTGTAGTTAATTATAGTCTTTATTTATTACTTACACTTTAAATAGTTCAGACTGAGCCTGGAGAGAAATGCGACGTCATGAGAGATAAAACAACAAGTGAAAAATACAGAAGCGGCTGGGCCATTTCTTTGCCTGAGAGTCGAACCCAGCTTGTGCACCTAAGAGCAGCAAGAACAAGATATCTTACAATCATTTGCTGAGCTAATATTAGTTATAACTTATCAACTATGCCAACTTGCCCGCTGTTTCCGCGTAATACTGAGTAATACATTCGTTTCCCGTGCTTCTATATCCGACGCGCACGCGTAAAATTCGTTCATGACTGCCTCCATTCAGGAGTCGTTATCGATAGCGACTTAGAGACAATTATATAGTGTATAAGTTCAAGCTGCAATTCATGACAGTACGCTTGTCAGTATACAGAACAATATGAGAAAAAGAGGATCTCACAGCGCGGATATAAATAAAAAGATAAGTCTATAATGCACAATTTATTTCTTTGTCTGGGATTCGAATCCAGCTTTCAAGCGTCTATATATAACATTATTTCACTATGACGGGATGTACTACAGAGAGTTAGCAGTCGGTTCGTAGAGAACGGTCTGAACTAAGTAAACAGTCCTCAAGGCCAGTTCAGTTGAGCACCCGATATATCCGAGCGCTCTCACGACACAACCACGACGTTCACAGTTGGCTCCCCAGCGTCTCCTCCTCCTTACCGTCTCTTCGCCCTCTTCCTCATCTCCTCCTCTACCTCCTTCTTACCATCATTCAGACCTCCGCATTCCTCTACTTGGAGGTTCCCTTCAATAGCTAGCTCAACATCCCCGGATCGTCTTCAAGTAATCCTCGCTAGTACTCAGTGCCTCAACAGGGCTTCCCTCCTCTAACCCCCGTCAACACCTCGCTTTCCTGGCCACATACGATCCCTCCTCAACATGGCGGATTATTCGGGGCTATTATCATATCGAAATGATGTTTTGTACGTCCGCCACGCTCCTACGCAACGAGAAGCTATGACAGTACCGAAAAGCCTGCGCTTCCTTTCACGTGGCGTAAGGCGGGAGAACTGAGTTATGCATTAGGGCTGTAGGCGTTGTTTAGAAAGCAGTCAGTGATGGTTAACATCAGGAAAAACTGAGATTCATAATTTATGCTAGTTAGTCCCAATTATTATAATTCATATAAGCATACCTAATTGTGTTTAATTAGCACTAATTCACAATAACTTAGTCACAATTATTGATTCTTGTAAAGAGATACTGTTGCCTTAGTATAAAAAATGTATAAATTGTTTTAATGAGGCATAGTTAATGTAGTTATATTCTGGGTATTTGCATTATCATGAATTATCTCATAATTATATATATTTAACTTAATTCCACATTGGGCTTTGGTGTTACATTCACTTATGGTGAATTATTTAGTAATTATATATATTTGACTTAATTCAACTTTGGGCTTTGGTGTTACATCTAATTATGTATAATTACAACTGATTATCAAAGCCATTGAAGATGGGTTTTATCTTAAGTTGTAACTAGCTGCAATTATAGAATAATTATTCTCATCTTAAAAGATATTTACATAGGATTTACACAAAAATGTGGTACAGATGTTTGTTAGTAAAGCTATTATTAATATAAAGAATGAATCACATAGATCAAGTGAGGTCCTCCAAAACAATGAAGAGTAAGTTGAATTTACTTCTAGCATTCTATTGAGTATCTGATTGTCATATCTCTCTAAAGTTTACAAGGATAAAATTGGATTCCTTGCAGGAACAAAGGACAAGCCTCATCTTAATGTCTACCATAAATTACTTCAGGTCCAGTATCAGTTTCTACACATTATTTACTGTATATATACAGTATATAAATAGTTGTATCACATGAACCATACAATAGCTTAATCACTGTGCTTTCTTTTCATCACTGTAGGCAAATTGACTTCTAAAAGACCACATCAAATCCATACCTTCACAAGAAGTGCTTTTCTCACAGTCTCTGCTTTCAGCAAGCTTTGAAGGTCAGAGCAAATGTGGTGGAACTTGGAGAAAACACATTCAACCAAAACATCAGTGGCAAGAATTGCAAGAAAGCCACTGCATGCCATTCTGTTACATCTGTGTCTGGAAACCACCATTCTGCACTATTCTGACCTTTCTGACCTTTGGGTTGGCCACATTCTGACTGATCATCAGATACATCATCATGATTTATTGATTACCCACTCATGTTCATCTGCTATGTCATTATTTTGAATTACTCCTCTATTTCAACTCCTATTTTTTCACCATATTGCATGTAGCCTTTCCTTCCATTCTTCAGCTACTACTCCTCTATGATGGCTGATTCCACATTTACCTATCCCTAGCTATACCCTTATACTTCACTCAAAGTAGACTACTCCATACTTTACTTAGTATTTAAGACTTAGTTTTTGTACATTAACTTCAGTTTTCATATCAACTATGATTATTAATATACCACTCTACTCTATCTACTTGTCTGTAAAGGTTCCAACCTTCCTCTGTTCCAACCTTCCACTTGTTCCTACCTTGAACTTGTTCCCCTATCTCAACTTGAAATATGAACCACCAAGAATCACAAGGGTTGCAGCATACAAGCTGAAGCCAATGTTCACTCTGCACTTCCAACTTCTCTACTTCTGAGCCCAAGCTTACCTAATACTATTAGTAGCTTTCTCTGCATTAAACCCAGCATCTTCCCTATATCCCTCTGAGAGGTACAGCACATAACACATTCTTGCAGTAGTTGGAAATGAATGGCAATGCTTCTGTTATTGTCTTTCAATTCTATTAATCATTGTAAGTTTGCACAGTATTACTCACCTCCTCTATGCTAATGGATCAAAATTATTATAATGTGTATCTACATTGCTATGATTTTTTATTCATTGTTCTTTGCTGCTCTTTCATTTGTTGTGATTGTTCTTTGGTGCATTGTCATATCCCATATTGCCTACCTCCAGACCTCTAGTCTCTTACTCTGCCTTCACCTTTGTTTACTCCAGACTTTGCTTATGTTCTCATTATTACATATTGCTTACTGTACATAGATTACTTCTGTTTCCTTTCTTCCATTCTACTGAGCTATCCCCTCAGTAATGTAGTATACATCTCATAGTGAGTCACTTATCATTCTTAAGTGCACCACTATCTGTTTTACTTTACATCACCATACACACTCACTTCTCCAATGCATTTTATTATGTTTAATTAGTTATAGTCTTCATTCTATGTATGCCTACCCTGACCATACTTCTCTGCTGACCTTGGCCAGCAGCCTTTACTTACTCTGAGTCTCTAGTATATTAAGTAGCACTTGATTTGTACTTAGTCTTTAGTTTCATATTGAACTACATCCTCACCCTTTCATCTGATTTGAGTTCCACCTCTTGTCTCTTTGTCTCTTGTATTCTCTGAAGGGCTTGCCCTTACTCTGAAATCCAGGACCAGGAATCCCAGGGGCACAGCACATAAGCTGAAGCCAAAGTCCTACCCCCTGAGTTCTTGTTCTCCACTTTCGTCTTATACTCACCCCTTGCTTCTCTGTAGTCACCCCCTTGTACTCCACTGCCAAATCAGGCTAGGGGCACAGTCATGACATGCATGCACTTGCATCCAAAATTTGCAACCTATCATTTTTCTCCAACAAATCTGAATCATGGGCTTGTAGGAAATTTGATTTGTTAAAGTTTTGTAGAAGTCTGATTGTTTCCTGGCCTGCACTTTTGAATAATGGTATGTAAAGGTGGAAAAGACTAAGTTGATTTTCCTGTGAGCAGTGTGGCTATGTTCACTAATCAGTAGTCTACAAATATTATGAATGGTATTGGTAATATGAACTATATGATAAACCTTTGCTTATATATAAGTGTAATTACATATGAAGTTCTGAGTATGGAATAATTCATGTTATAACTTTGAGGCATTATAATTCCAAATGTTTGTGTATTTTTTAGTTCCATATGCCATACTATTATTATTTTATAGCCCATTTTATGTCAGTTTTTCTTTTGTCTTCCCTTTCAGAGAGATTTCCCACACTTACAGGAGGTGAGTGAGTAATGGGTACATTCATAGCTGTACCCCAGCCAGTCTTTGCAATACTCACAATAGTACTTTTATGATTGTAAAACACTTTATCTAACTTCAAAAATGATGCTTGTATACCATGGAATATTAGCATAACAAACAAGGAAGCAGCAGAATACTAGTGCTGTTGAAATATCTTGATCTGTGTCTAGTGAACATGATGAAATTCAATTCCCACACTTATTGGTGCAAGTATCCATGTGTAGTGTACATTTTTCATTTATGCTTCTGCATAGCTACAACATAAACACTGAGGAATATGACTCATGATGCTTGATAATTTGAAATTGCTTTGAAATTGGTAGTTTATATGTTCAGTAAATCACATGTAATATGTATCATAACAAGTAATAGTGTTGTTTCAGCATTTGTCTATTTTAAATGCACTATGGAACACAGCTGATTTCAGAATGTTAGTGTAATTTCTGGGATCTATGCATGCTGTTATCTTTGTTTGTCTTGGGAACATGGGATCAGGACTACAAAAGACAAGGGGCATGGTGTACTCACATTTCACTTTAATATTCACCATTAAATGAGATCATTGCACTCCTCCACAAAATTAGGTGGAGTCCACCTGAACTATGAGAATACTGCCATCCTGTGTACAGTTCAGATTGAGTTCAGGTCAGTCCAGGTACAGTCCTGGACTTCAGGTGGACTACTGAAAATCACCTGGAAATCACTGATTTCAGCCACTGGACTTCAGGTAGAATACTGGACTTTACCTGTAGTTCACCTGATTTTTGCTGTACTTTGTACCAGACAATTATAACAGGGTTTCTTACTTATAATATAGGAAAAAAAATTAAATTAGCAGATGATACAATTGAGAATTGAACCATTGACATTGAGCACAGCTGGTACTTAACAAGCACTAACTAATACATCACTAACTGCTAGGCCATGTAATTGTTGTTAACAATAACATGTGACTCCTTATACCCAACCTCAGGGTGAAATGTCACATACTGTGCACACTGCCACAAACTGGGGGGATCACCAATCCCTATATGGTGGGAAGCATGACATCACACAGTGTGACATCATGTGCCCAAAATCTTCACCCAAGTACAAACTGCCTCAGAAAGCTTGAATCTTGATTATTTTTCTTCATTCTTTTTGCAGTAAAATACTATATTACATCTCTAAAATGTAGTACACCACTTATTTAAGCTAAATTAACTAAATTACATAAGAAATATGTGTGCTTATTCTTCCTCATCCTCCTAATCACTAATATATAATCCATCAAACTCCCCTTCTTCATTTGAGCTGTTGTTGATCTCTTCTACTGGTATTATCCATTTCCTTGAGGTGTATTTACTAATATCTGCTTCAAGAGTTTCCAGAAGCTTGGTCATTGCAAGACTTAAATTATTCTTGTTGGCATGTTCACCATTTAAAGCTTTGTACTTTCTTATGTGATCTCTTAATTCACCTCTTTTCAGGTTCTATAGTTCACTCCTATTTAGTATAATTTTAATAGAAGCAACTCTTTAAGCTTCATTAGCTTCATTTATTTATTTAGTTCTTTCTTCATGTTGTACAATTCATTTCTTCAGCAGTTCTATGCCTTTCTTCTAATATGTTTAATCTTCAACTCTATGATTCAAATGTCTTCCATTATAATTGATATTATTGTATCCAGTTGAGTCAGATGATATTGTAAATCCTACACCAAAATAATTATGCTATTCCACCGTCCAAATTAGAGTTAAGCTCTTGCAGTGCATGGGCTATTTTTCCAGATTTAATCCTATGTAGCCATTCCTGTGTTTTATTTGATACTTTGGGCATTTGATAGTGTTCTGTAGCTTGTAGTGATATGAAATAAGTGATAAATTCAGTGAAATACAGTGAATGCTTGCATATTTTTAGGGATTTTGCTGATTATATGTGATAAAACACTCTTGTTGGTAGATTTATGTCTTTAAAATCGATTTTAGAGATGATAAATGAGTGGTAAGATGATTTAATCAATGAAATGCCATTAAATACACACTTTGAGGCCATGTGTGCACTACATCCAACTCGCACCGCAAGGTTAAATACATTTTCCCACGCTCTATTGGCAGGCGAAACTTGTAACTGTATCTGTTTCTCATTATGACATTTTCTCACTTCGCTACAGTGACAAAAAATACTCAGTTTGTATGTGGGCACAAAATGTTTGAGCAGGAATTTTTGATTTCACACTTTTAAGGTGAGATATGGCACTGTTCACTGCAAGATTACATACTTCTGATTTTCTTTTCAAAATTCCGAGTCAATACATTTGTTACAATTGCTATTTTGAACATATGATACCAATGATGCAGTACCAGATAGTTTAAATCTGGATCCCTATTTTGGCAGGGAGTTGGTGCTATATGCCAATTTATGGAAAACAAAGTAGAGTAAAAAATAATTCAATTACATATAATAAAATAACATATATAAGTGTCCAATATGCAATTTATTTGAAAGATGTAGACAGTGTGTATCAAAAGTTATTCTACTGGGTCAATGCTAGAGGGCGTGTGACTGCGTGACAGGAGTGTGACATGCCCGATTGGTGATCCCCATCAAACTGCCAGCGCTGCACGTTTCATCATTGCCACATCCCTCTTCCTTCCTCCGTTCTCTGCTCTGCTCCTTCTCCCCTCCTCCTTCTTCCTTCTCCCCTCTCCCCTCGTTCCTCGTCTCGTCCCCTCCCTCCTGTCTCTTCCCCTCGTCTAGCAATTGACGAGCGTGGCATCAAGCAGCCTCCGTCTTGCCAGTGACGTGACGTGGCTAACGTCTTCTCGTCACCCTCCCCTCCCTCTCTCATGCATAACGCCACACATAACAGCATCAAGAACTGCCATGCGCCTTCGCTCGTCTCGCAAGTGATGAGTACAAGCGACTAACCCACTCTCCCTCTCCCCCACCCTCGTCTGCAAGCGACGGGGGCGAGCGTCTTCACTGGCCGCTGGCTTCTCCACGCGCCAGCTTCCTCCTCTCCTTCACCATCTCCCTCGCCCACGGTCTCACCCTCTCTCTGCCCTCGTCTCGCAAGTGACGAGGGCGTTTGTTTCCTCCACTCCCTCACCGTTTTCCTCGCCCTCGTCTCGCAAGTGACGAGGGCACATATTTCCTCCGCTCCCTCACCGTTTCCCTCGCCCTCATCTCACAAGTGACGAGGGCGCTTGTTTCCTCCCCTCTTCCTCCCCGTCTCCCTTGCCCTCACCACTCCCCTCGCCACTCCCTCGCCCTCGTCTGCAAGCGACGAGGGTGAGTGTCCTGTCTCACCCACGGCCACGCACCTCAATGCCCTCGTCTCACAAGTGACGAGGCATATATGGCCTCCCCCTTCTCTCACTCTCCCTCGCCCTCATCTGCAAGTGACGAGGGCGAGCATCTTCTCCCCACACCCCCTCTGCTCTCGTCTCGCAAATGACGAGGGCACATGCTTCCTCCCCTCCCTCACCATCTCCCTTGCCCTCGTCTACAAGTGACGAGGACAGGCGCCTTTCCCCCTCGCCCCCTGGCCCTTGCCGTCTCTCCCCCATCCCCTCCTTCGTCTCGCAAGTTACAATGGTGAGCATCTTCCCTCCTCACCTACACCCTCTCCCTCACCCTCTCCTTCTCCCCTCACCCACACCCACGCCCTCTCGCCCTCTCCTTCGTCTCACAAGTGATGAGAACGAGTGTCTTCTCCCCACTCCCCTCCTTCAGCTGTGTCTTTGTCCCCCGATTCGCAAGTGATGAGGGGATACGCTTCTTCTCTTCCCCCTTGCCCATGTTTTCACCCTGCACCGCTTGCCCACCTGCCCTCTCTCACCCGTGCCCACTCACACCCACGCCCTTGTCTCGCAAGTGACGAGGGTACGTGTTTCCTCCCTCCCTCGTCTTCCTCTTGGTCCTTCCCTCGCCCTCATCTCGCAAGTGATGATGGCGAGCTTCTTCTCCCCTCACCCCCTCTTGCTCTCGCCATCGCCCTCTCCTCTTGCCCCCCCTCCCCCCATGTTCCTCTCCCCCCCACCCTTGTCTGCACATGATAAGGGCTGAGGGCGAGTGCCTTTTCCACTCACCCCTCTCCCTCTCCCTCTCTTGCTTTCACTCTTGCCCTAACAGTGTTATCATTTGTCACTATTTCATCTTGTTAGTTAGTTTCTTGTGTATTGTATGTAGTGTGTTGTATTAGTATAGGTAGTTTATTGTATGAGTATATGTAGATTTTGTAATAGTATAGATATACCATACATTATTAATATAGTAATAATTTATGAGATTTTGAAAAGTCCCTGGACTTCCTGATTTCATGGAGGAGTATGGTATACAGATGATTAGTATGAACTATTACTTAATTTGCATAGAATGATTTTATAGTTCCATATAATTAGGTCATAATTGGTACAAATTACACATAGAATACTTTATATTGCTGTGTGATTAGGATATAATCAGCTTGAATTAGACTTAATTAGCTTGAATTAGGACTCAATTAGCATGAATTAGGACTTGATTAGCATGAATTAGGATATAATTACTCCTACTTAAGACATGATTCATGTGAATTTTATTTTGATGTTCCTGTACCACAATATAATTATGACTAATTACTGCTAATTATATACACTTAAGATAATTATATCTGCTGAATTTGGGTCCAAGTCCTAATTATGCAAGATTTGTCTACTTATTGTAATTCTTATAATTGATGTTAATTAGATGTTTTTATTATAAAGAGGTGTAATGATGCACAATATACTGGTAATTATGGTGAAGTATGCCTAAGAAGAGTAAATTATACACCTCAACTTTTCCTGATGAATGGTATAGGGAATATGGTGTTGAAGGTACGCTTTCCACCACTGTTTAGGATCTCCGTAGTAAACATGCTCTTTAGAGATCGAAGGTCAGTTTTTGCCACATTGACGAGTTCCGACTTATCATCCATCCTGGCCTCAAGTTTATTTGAGCGCAACGAGTGCTCCGCACAGCCTAACGAGCGGCAGGGACCCACGAAGACTTAGAAGGCTCGAGCTTCGTACGTCAACTCTGCATTCTTTGGTTCAATAATCTGTGAACCTAGGCTCTACTATGTCCACCCATAGGCTACGGTAGGACCAATGGGGAGCTATCACAGCAGGGAACAACTTATACTTGCTTATCCGTAGCATAAGACGAACTTATTGAGTTTTGCATTAATGCTGAAGGCGTTGTGTGGACAGGACTCGGGGGACTTGTGGTATGGAGAATGTGGTGCAGTAATCGAGACGTTACCTCATGGTCTCCGCCTGTTGAAGGTACGTTTTCGACCCTACTTTACAGGATTTCCGTACTAACTATGTCTTATAGATAGATATCGAAATCCCCGTCCCACCACCTCCACGAAGACCACGAGATTCTTATTTCAGGTAGCACATCTTCTTCTACTTGCTCCTCCGCATCACCATCAAGTATTACTGTCATATCCGCTCCTTCCTTCTCCATCTCGACCGAAAACATTCTGGCACAGACTACAGCCCTTTCATAAAACGTCTCACTCCCCACCACTCCAGGTCTTGTGTCATTTTGTTCGAGTCAAGCAGAGTGGTAGTGACGAGCACGAGTGTAAACGTGCCTAGTCAGAATCGAGGCGTTAGCATGGTGCGTGCTTGAGAATGAGAAGAGGAGAGGAGTAAGGTTGAGGTTTTTGCGACGGGAGTGGGAGAGAAGGGTGTTATGGTTGGTGTGGGCGTGTGAGACAGGGTGGTAGGGTAGAGGGTACCGGCGAATTCGGTGTGTGCTGGTGATTACTAGCGGTACCGAACCTCAGTTAAATCTCGTTTTATCGATTCGATCTTCATGTAAGCCTCTTATTTGTGTCGTCTTTTGATGAAGGCAATAACATTCATGATTTCATTCTGTTTCAGCGCCGTTCGTTATGGAAATTGAGCTATTTCGTCACGCAGGCCGGCCCGAGCATCTCCCAAGATGACACTGTTACTGATGACTTCTCCGACGCTTTCAAAGCTGCGTCAGTTCCATCTGTGCAGTAACAAGTTCCGGGTAGTTCTTTTTGAGATAAACAATCGCAAGTGCATGAAAATGCAAGACTAAGTAATCACAAACACAAAGCAAGTGACAGAGTTCGTCTCCCCAGATCCCTGATTTGGACTCTAGGCGTAAAGAGCAGCGTTTTTTTATTCTCCCAAGGAGTCATTAAATACGAATATGCGGAGAGAGTGAAGCCAAAGTGAAGCAGTCACTGTCATGATCGTGTCTCCGTAAATTAAATCAATTAGAGGTCCTGGAAGTCACCTTCGGTTTACTGTTTCTATTACAGGTTTTTAACCAGTGGGCCACACTTGTTTGGAACAGGAATGTTGACAACGATGATCAACTTTAGAAAGTCCTGGAACGTCGTTTGTTCAGCGTGTCTCCCATGAGTCCTCAAGTTCTGCAAATAGCGCTACACGTGCTCGCTTGAATTCGTTTCTCACTTTCCACCATTAAGTACTCCGCATTGTACATATCGTGACCCACATAACTTTGATTCAGCTTCCTTCGCATTTGCATTCTCTTGTGTTCCTAACTGCTGGAATCCTAGACTTCCACCAAATAAATATCCTCAAGCTTACATAGTTTTTCGCACCTTCGAATCCAGAATGGCTTCAGAGACGGGCGGCTCTTTTCACGGTGCACATAATTTCGAAATACATGACAGCATATTTATGGATGGGATCAATACCAATAGCGGAGGATGTGAGAATATTTGGCTTCAAATTCCTGCTATCAACTGATGTAGATCTCGTTTCTCTAACTGTAGTATCAGAGTTATACAAGCTCTGCGATCCAGCTGCGATTTTTGACACAGATAAACGCGGTAGGACATCAATATGTCTCGAAGGAACTGCTCAAAGCAGCTTAAATAGTATCCGTAACTGGAGCGACAACATTTACGGACCACCAGTGCTGTGGCTCTCTGGGCCATTAGGAATGGGAAAGACAACAATCGCACAAACCATGGTTGAGGAATGGGCAGGGAAGAAGAGAGCAATAGCCACATTCTTTTTCTCACCCCAGGTCAATTCGAATTCGGCTCCTTCGTCGTGGACACCATGGGCACGTAAAGCATCCGAAAACATCGGGAATGAGAGCCAGATTCGACCCTCCGATAGAACAAGAGAACGCATACCTCTTGTCTTGACGCTTGCTTACCAACTGGCAAGGAGTATTCCGGACGTGAAGAAGCACATTCTGTCCACCATCAGGCAAGACCCATCTATTCTAGATGCAGTACTAAAGAAGCAATTTAACGAATTTATCCTAAACCCTCTACGAGATTTACCTTCGAGACACAAGCCCATTATTATTCTCATTGATGCGCTCGACGAATGCAGAAATACTCAAGTACAAGAAGACCTCCTTAAATTTGTTTCAGATTGCACTACCACATCTACCGCTCACTGTGGGATCAAGTTCTTTATCACGAGTCGTCCAGGACGGAACATAAGCGAGCTAATGGAAACAATACCCATCCCCTATCTGCAGTATGTTACCCTTCAAAGAACGCCTGAAATGGACTCCGATATCGAGATATATTTGAAAAAGTATCTATCCCAAGTTCGCAAGAAGACAGGTGATTCATTCCAGTACGATGACAGAACGATCACCGAGCTCGTCAATCGTTCCTGTGGCCAATTTATATTTGCATCGACTGTAGTACAGTATGTGGGAGACAATAAACGAAATCCTAGCCGCCAGATCGACGATATTATGAAAGCTACTCTATTTGGGCATCGTCCTAACGCGCGACCATTTCAGAATCTTGACACCCTTTATCTCAATATTTTGGTGAACAGTGAATCGGATCCCCATACTCTTGTGTACCTTCTAGGATGGATATTGGCAACAGGTGGAAATGTTTCACTCAGTCAACTCGACAAGTTATGTTACCTCCATGATGGGGACAGTCTTGCAACACTCCGGCCATTGCAATCACTCCTGCAAATTCCAATAATTCAATCCGACGCATCCGTTGATACGGAAGTACATGTCCGAATCTTCCATGCATCATTCGAGGAATTTCTTACAGATGGTACAAGATCTCGACAATATTTCATCAATTTGCCACGTATATATTCAGAAATATGCGCCATAGAACTGATAAACAGGATAGAAGACCTATATATAAATGCCACTATACCTCGACCTTCCAATATACCTATTTACGACGATAGGTTATATATCATTAAAGAAAACATGTGGACTTTATATCACATAGAAGCTTCCATGTCCCCATTTTACATGGTCATTATTTCCATGCGGCAAATAATGTCAGTGGAATTTCTTGGGGTCGTAGTGCGGTTCTGGAAAACAGTCATTTCGATTAACTTGGAGGTTTTGTGTATCTTGCCTTTCAATTCTCGTGAATGGCGTTACATTCTCCGGATTACTTTATTCGGGATGATCATTTCCTATATTAGTTTGGTATGTATCGGAAGCATTCTTAATAACTATTTCTATTTCCTCCAGCCTTGGGCCAAAGCTATACCAGTCATCATGTTCCTTTCCCCAGGCGGAATAACTGTTTTTTTATCTTCTCTTTATCCTTCATATATTCCACCTAGGATAACAGCATCTATATATGCAGAAGTATATGTTTTCATATTCCTCTCGCCCCTGACCATTTTATTTTCGCATATTTTCATAGTGTTTCCATTTCCATTCGAAATTTTTAAGATTTATATGGCATCTGTTGCATCCGCTATTTGGTTTTTTTGCCCCCTAAAAGAACTAGGAAGTGATCTTGCAGCGACCGGGGGTGTTAGGGCTATCTTTTGAGATGTTATAGTTATATGCAATAGAGATACTGTACCATTTCGATAATTTCAACACTAGAGTACCCACTATGACATCTAAATCAACCATGAGCCTTCGACGCTAGTCTTTTGAGTTTATAATATCGGAATTTTTAATGTGTCATTAGATGTGTTCTATGTTTCGGCGAGTATAATGATGGGGGATGAATCGATGAAGGCGGGACAGGATAAGACAAGCATAAGAAACACCATACTGTATTATATACTAAAATGGTAACGAGTTTTACCGGGGCCATGTGACCCTAGGCTCTTCCGTCGACCTGAGTCAGGGGGGGTGGGAAATGGCTGTAGCTGCGTGTGGAAATTGCGGTTCAAGTTACTAATACTAACTTGCACAAGACCAATAGATAAATGAGAGCAGACTTTGTGGGCTGTGAAGTGCTTATGCAATCTTCATAGGCGGCTGGCGCTGGCGGCAGTGAACTAGGGTATGTTTCAACCCAGTTCCTCTGCACTTAGAATCTAATTCAGTCTCTATTGAGTGTTGTAGGTCTCAGCTAGGCAAACCCTGGCTAATACATAAGAGACCATTACGCCATAACCGACCTACTACAAACAGACATGTCCTTTATTTGACCAGGAGCATCTTTCATACATCCGTTGAAATTACTTGCTGCCAGTCAGATATATTTGTGTTCGTAAAATATATGTGAACTAATTAGAGTGAACCAGTTCTACTGAAACTCCGGGGGAGAAAAGATATAGGACTCAACGATATGATGTATCTTTTTTCCGGATTCGAACCCAGCTTTCGTGAGCAGTCGAACATATGTGTCTCATAGACTGATACACCAACAAATAGTTGTAAGAGTCATTCATAAATATTATAGAACTCATACAATACGAGAGCGAGGATACTGTACATAGGACGCTCCAGTTTACCTTCAATGTGGACACCTTGTCATTGTAGGAATGCATTCATGAATGCTTGGATTTTCAGATTGAAATGTTAAAACAAGGGGCTAATCGATGTATGAAATTCATGAGGCAACAATCCAAAATTGAATATATACCTCATTTATTCCTCTTACAGTTTCAAGTCTGTTTGTAACGATAATAGCATTCAAGAAAATTCGAAGAGAGAAAACAAGATTTGGTGCCCATACAGGATGGAGCCGGAGAAAAAATGTATCATATAGGATGACCGGTTATTTCATCTCTTTGTCTGGAAGGTTGAACCCACCTTTGAACTTCCTTGGGTTGAACGGAAGTCAACTGACTGATAGACTAACAAAGAGTTGCCATAAATACGATGGATGGGATAATTATATTCGTCTAGGTGCTTGAAAGCAAAATTTAAATATGAAATATGAAGCCAAGTATGATCTCCCTGACAGCTGGGATGCGAACCCAGCTTTCGTGTGGTAAAGATATACATGCGTACCAATGAATACGTCAACAGTTATTATACGATAATAGGAAACTAGCATTCTAACTTGAGCACAGTGGCTACTATGTAGATATTCATAATCCGTTCGGTTAGAATTAATGGTACAATGTTGGTTGCTTTACAACCTGCAAGCATTGGAATTTTCAAATTGGACTGTCCTCAGAAAGAGCGCTGGAAGTATGGGATGTAACTCATGCAGTAAATGTACTAACAAAGTACGCCTCTAGATTTCACAGAAAAGACCATGCTAGCGCAAAAATAGAAATGTTACGATTGACTCGATATATGCTTGCGAATTCTTTATATGTTGGACATTAAGCACTTAGAACTAAAAAAAAAGTTTTAACAGTGGCTGTTGACATTTTTCTGTCTGGCAGTCGAACCCAGCTCTCGCGCGTGACAATAAGCGACATTACAACAGGCGCGTGTGATAACCGATACACTAACAAAGAACTATAATTCTTAAATTGAGTCTCGAATGATGTACTCTATTTTATTGCGCGCTCTAAAACCTCGTACGCAGCGACTGTCTCTGACTCTATTGCCATCCACTAGCACTGTCAGTGTGAAACTATCGAGTCTAAGTAGTGGTGTCCACATGTCCAATGTCGCGTGACGTTAATGTGATTCCGAACACGCTTCGATTCCCAGGTTCAATATATCTCCTGTAGTCTGTCAGCGCTTCAACCTTGCTTCAACCACCTGCCTTCTTTCACCTTTCTGCGGCCCCCTACTTCAAACCTGTCCCGGCCTACTTCGATTCTGAGTCGACTCACACGAACTGTATACAATGCTCCGAGTCAACTTCAAGTCTCTCTCCGTGTTTCTTCTGGGTCTCGTGAAGGTTGCGGTAGCTCAGGATGGAAGTGGGATAGATGGTTTCCCTGTGTGTGCGACGACGTGTGTGGAAACAGCTGCTCAAGGTGCTGAATGCACTTTGTACGTCGTTCTTCAAGAGTCTTCTTCGTCTTTCCTATTCCCTTCCTTATTCTACTCCCCCGGGAGTCGGCACGCGTGTACATCTACCTACTCTTCCTGTGTTTACTGCGCTACGTTTCATGTACTACCCATTCCTCTTCTTCCTACCCCTCTGTCGACCTTCTGTTGACGTTCTTAACATCCACTCCCTCTCCCCATACCAATTCACGTTTCTAACCCCACCACACAGACAACCCCTCGAAATAAACTGCCTTTGCAGCGGTGGCTTCGTTAACGCAACAGTAACATGTGCATCACACGACTGTCCGCTGGAAGACCAATCTGTTGTACGTGGCATTTTGGGAGCCCTATGTGGTGTGTCTTGTCACTTGTACATGAGAGTTAAGTGGATGTTTACGTAGTCGACGGGTGTGATAGGTACTAGTACAGTTTCGATTCCTCTTTCAAGTGGTCCAGGGCCTATATCACTTTCTAGTATTATTATTTTTCGTATTTTCTCTCAGTTAACTTACGTATTCTACAGCAACGACAGTGCAAACCTCGATTTCATCAACACTAAGCGGAATGGCACTGTCTTCCCTCCTCTCCTCTTCTTTCGCATCAACACTAAGCGGAACTGCGCATTCTTCCCTCCTCTCTTCGACCTCTACCACTTCATCTTCGCTTTCTTCAACGCCAAATTCGATCTCTAACCCAATCACGACTTTATCCAGCAGTGCATCCCTCCCCAGTGCATCAGGGCCAGTTGTACCATCTACGAGTTCGCAGAGGACGGTAGTTGTGACAAGCACGAGCGTGAGCGTACCCAGTCAGAGTGCAGTGAGTAGCAGTAGTGGGGCTGGGAGACTGCGGGTGGGTACTAGGTGGGTTGCTGGGTTGGGGATGGTTGGAGGGGTATTGAGATGGTTGTGAGCTGGTACGACTAACGTGTCATGGTGAGGTCGAGGCAGATGTGGTGCATGCACAAGCCCTTGGTTGGAGGAATATGGTAAAATCGACGTTAGGTCTGGTCGAAGGACGCGTGGTGTTATTATTGGATGCTTTTTGGAGTGGTATACTGCTGTACTAATGCGCAGGTTTAACCCGGTTTGTTTGTTGATTTGTGAGCTTTGAATCTGTACGTTATTTGATAGCTGATTGTAATGATAACTGATATGTCATATTTTGGTTTTTTTATATTACCCATAGGATGAAAATGGTGACAATATCTTACTCTACTATTCTAAAATGATGTCCACCATATCTCTGAACAAGCCGGGTTCTTTCTTCTAGACATTTCCACTTGTTCTGTAGTATTTAGTTGCACTCAACAAAGAAAAGTAAGCATGGATGACTTCGCTACTGGGTGTCTGTGGGCGCATGTATACGACGTGGAGCGGTTATAATCGTTGCTGCCAAACCAAGTTCAAAGTCGTACCTAGCCAGAAGTCACATTACTATTATGGCGGCGTTTTATCCAAAAGAATACATTACCAGCGTTAGTCAATTGCACATATCTCTCTGTTTAGGATTTGAACCGAGATTTACGTGCAATGGAATTACAATCTAATGATGTATTAGTAGCTGATATACTGAAAGAGAGTTAATTGAGTTATACTGAGCTGTAGTTATACAGCTAATTTAATTAGAAGTTGCATATGGAATAGGTAGACCTCTACGTCGCATGATTTGCTTGCAATCAAGCCTCAACATATGAGAGCAAAAAATGTTATACATGCTATCCGAGTCCAATAGTTAATGAATGCCATTCAAGTTACTTCTTCATCAGGCATCCTCTCAAATCATGTCTAATCTCTGGTTACATTTATGCCCACTTATCATTTCCTTACGAAATAAAAATTTGAACTATTGCATATACCTCAATGTGGGAGTCGAACCCGAATATCGCGTTCTCTGTCGGAATCACGCGATTGCATTTCAATTTGACAGGACAGGTGCATTCGAACCAATATACTAGCAGGGAGTTAGCAGAGAATGTTGTGTACAGATATTTTTCAATGCGAACTTACTGGCCGATTCAGATGCATTGACGATCGTGGGAACGTTACCACTGTTTGTCGGCCGATGCCGGATGTCGATGACCATCCCGAGTCCTTCACCCAACCTTCACCCTCCTCGCCCTCTTCCTCGCCCTGCTCACAACACCCTCATCCAAAGCTCTCGAAATTACCACCAGCTCAGACCCCCGGAATTAATCCCCGCCGATACTGCAACTCAGCACCTTGCCACCCTGAACGATGTGGGCAAGAAGGTCTGCTGGATGAGCCGAGTTTCAGGTACGTTTTCCAGAGATTGATACATCGTCCCGCCACCTAACCGAAGACCAAAGAAAGTCACGTCAGTAGTACACCCCACATCCTCCAACTGTTCGTGAAACCCAAATAGCACGAGCTCCTGTAATGCATGGAGACATGGAGTGTTCGAGTATCCAAGTCGGGTATGACAGCTCAGCTCTAGCTGGTATAAGAAGTTGTGTACCTATCGCAAGAGTACCTGAGGTATACAGGAACGATATTGGGTTAGATGGGGTGGACTAAGAGGTGTTCGGTCTGGGTAGACATAGGCTGCTGCTGCTGCTGCTTATGGTACGCATCGCTTTCTGCTTCACGTTGAATTTTGGGGTTTCGATGGATTCTTTGCAGGGGAGCTTTGCGGTGACTAAACTTTAATTTCTTCTGGTTCCTGCCTCTCTACACAAACACTCACGACTCGCTACCATCCACCACAACCCACCAAGAATTTCCGTCTGCCATGACTCTTCACGACTTACTATGGCCACTATGACCTACCACAGCCGTCACAGCCACCGTTCCCGTACTGCCTGGGCCTATCTGCTCGCTATCGAACGTAACTCTGAGATACATGTCCTGAAGGATGTACGTGTCGGTGGGGCAGGTTCTGCGTACTTTTGTCTATGCTAATTAAGAGGTTAGAGATGTTTACAACGGGGTGATAGTAGCTAGATTATGTAACAATAACTACTTACTCCTAAAACAACATAACGGGGTGGCGAGTTTGGAGGGAATTTTGCAGAAGATCGGTATTAAGGATGCTTCCGGGCAAAAGGGGGTGGAAGGGGGATGTGTAGGAAGGTTAAGGAATAACTAAGTAGTGGTTAGATAATGTCTCTGGCTATGTACAAGGCAAACACACAATTCTCTATGAGTTTGCGGTTTCTTCTTACTAGACTCAAATCAAATTGCTAACCAATGATCTCAGAAAATATGCTTTATTTCACTACTCTACGTCAAGGTACTTTATAACGGAAGCTGCGCGGGGGATAGCTTCGTGTACATGGCAAAACTTGTCTACTATATATACTGCTGGAAATATGGTGGCTGAAGGTACTGTATAGCTACTGGATAGTTACATTCGGGGTACTAGGCATGGTAATCGACGTCACTGCAAAGGGAAGGCCATACGCTCACGGAGCGTGCTGGATAGGGGGTCGAGCATCTGTCATAGGGAGTTGTGCGACGGGGAATATGGCGCCGCGCGTGTTCCTTCGGTTGATACGGGATTGGCTATACGCGGATGTACTAAGAATAGCTCAGGTGTCGATCAGGGTTCAGGGTGCATCACTTAATCTAGCTATGTCTCGCTTTGCCGGTATGTCCGAGAGAAGTTGATCGGTTGACTCGGGACTTTGGGACTCACTGAGGCACCTTTCCAGGCACCTCGTCATCGCTTGCTTCTCTTGGATATTGATCATGTCTTGTCACGTGACCTTTGCGCGTCGCTAGACGCATTTCTGGCTGTTATCCATTTAGTCACTGAGTTTCGCGCCGTCTTTATCTCTCTGCCTCTGTATGCAGTACTACCTTAGGCTTTATGTTAATAATACCCTTGGTGAGTGTACTTTTTAGTAGTACTATAACTGGCAGCTCGGGTCTCGACTCCAATCCTATGATCTAACCCATGTTTGTTACCATTTGGTGAGTACTCGTATACATAATAGAAAAGCTAAAATTGACTGCTATAGGTAGTGTACGCCCGTCAGGCGTCTCATAATGTACATAGAAAACTGGAAAGACTTCGTCAACTGTAAAGGCTTCGTTAAATTCTCAAGATATTTTCAAGCGCAAGTATGTATAAAACGAATCAATGCGTATTTGAATAGCTGTATAGCTGCATAAACATTGTCAATCTCCTCGAATTTCTCTAGTAGTTTCTACCAGCCTGTAACTGCGTCGAAAACAGTCCTTGTGTAAAACGTCAGCTTTGGCCGAAGTTATGTATAAAAAAACAACCCAATACACACCTTATACAGTAAGAGTTCAAAGCTATGACTTGCCTACCGTTGTCTACTAATAATTGTACTTTCCTTATTACAGCAGTGGATCAGGCATGTACTCAGGAAGCTCCCCAGCAACGATATTCCCGATGCGCTACGTGCCAAACCGGGAAAAAAATGGCAACCTCCAATGTTCGTGTTTGGTATCCCCATAGGCGAAGGAAAGCTCTTCAATCTTGCAAAGGACAATGGTTTTTTTGGAATAAACCCGAAGTCGGAGAACCTCGATCCAGAGAATGTGAAATCGTTAGATACTGAGATAACTTCACAGAAGCTAAACAAGAAACTCCGAAACGAGCTCGAAATTGGTTGCAATCCGATGTATAGTATCGCGTTTAACGTGGAAGGGGCTGTGCTTGCTTCATAGCATCTTACGACAAAGGGTTGCGCTTCCGCCAGCCGAGTTATGCCAGTTGATCTAAGATCATTTTAACATTGAAGAACGACTTATGTGGTATCTAGATGGCCCTCTGAGCACATGGGACTATGGGACCTTTGTTTATCGTGCTATAGAGTCTTCTAAAGAGAAAAATAATACTTGATCACGAAATGGTTCTGGACTACATGAATCATGATTATTGTAAGTGTTTCTCTATGTCTGCTAGCTCACAGCTTAGCCTCAACTTGTTTCTGCACATGTTATCACCTAGTACTGCAGTCACTGCTCTAAACTTCTAGGTGAATGGATAATAGGTACTCGCTGCAGAGTCAGTCTTAAGAGTCCCATCAACAGAAACAAGATAATCGGGCACTCTTTACATAGTAAAAAATGAAAACGACCCTTCCTACAATCCACGACTAATTATGATAATACTAAATAAAAAATAGGGCCGGCAAGCGGCAGGGCCCACTACCATATGGCAATCAAAGATACCGTCTCTCGCCAGTGCCTCGTTGGCTGCTACAACGCTATACGAAGACATCATCCACCCACACAATTGCGAGAGTTTGCATGAGACGAGGAGAATGCGGGAGATGAGAATGTGGTAGATCAGGAAGATGTAGGTGATGGAGTGAACGTGGTTTCTGCAGACACAGAAGATGTGGGGTATGGTGTATCTTCGGTTATTACCATTACACGAGTCCGCTAGCATACGGTTCCTCGCAGCTCTTTTAACACCAAGTACTGTTGTATCTCCTCCATTCCAACATCTTCCACTGCACCCTCACCGCGATCCACAAATTGACTTATAGGGTAATCCAGAGGTCCCCAATACCCAACTACCTTAAAAGGTAGTGGGAATGATCTTATTTTGTATTCGCCTAAGAGCTGAATACAGTTCACTGTTTTTGTGCTATTTAATCAGGCAATTCAAAGCTGTATTATAAATACCTGCTAGTTATCACCGATTACACTCGACTACACATCTGGATTTGGTACAGGCTAAACACCTTCTCTCTCAAGACTCTGACACAGGTATTCTCCGTTTAACTAAAAAGTCCAATATACATCGAATATTGATCAATATTCACTCAAGTTAATGGCATCTTCAACAAGTCCTCCTGGTGTGCGAGTTCCAGTGGATGTTGCGGACCTCATTATCGATGAAATCCTTAGCAGAGATAAAAGAGAACGCCAAAACCTCAAATCCTACGCCTTGATCTCCCGAGAATTCTTAATCGCATCACGCAAATATTTATTCCAAAAAGTTAAACTCGACTTTATGTTCCGAAAACCTGCAGAAGTACGGAGAAGATACAGCCTTTTTGAGCAGGTGTTCACATCGACTCCGGAGATTGCATACTATATCCGCGAAATAAATATACATGAAAACACCTTGAGAAACCCAACTTTCAAGAATATATCTACACTTCCTGACATAATTGGTAAGCTGAAAGGGCTTACAACATTCAGGATTATCGGCGAATATGACACATCACAATGGGAAAATTTTCCACCTCAGTTCAAACAAGCGGTTGAAATGATTCTGCTGTCGACTTCCATTGAGAAGTTAGAACTCCAGCTTATTAACAACGTTCCCATAGATTTCATAGGATTGGTTCCATACGTCAACCTCCGATCTGTGACATTGAACCTTAATGAAATTCCATCTATTGTGGATCAGCTACTTTCAAGACCATTCGAACGATCCCTTAAAACGTTACGCCTTTACGATGTAGCCTTACAAGATCAGACATTTCATATCAGCCATCTACTGCCCCCCAGCTGCCCGCTGGAAACGCTAATCATTGGAATGTTTCGGGATCAACGACTAGTTAAGGAGATTATATGCCAACATGCGATGTCCATTAAATCCCTTGAATTTGGCAATGAAACATTGTTTAACAAAGGCATGTCGTTTGTAATGCTACAGACTTGATAAAGCTAACCAACTCGAAGATCAAATAAACATTAGTATTCTTCCTCATCTTCATTCTATAACCATCAATTTACGCGACAGATACATCATGATCAATCCAGTTCATCACATCATAAGGATTTTATCTAGATTGCAAGAAAAGAATGAACTGAAAGTAATAAATGTGGTATTCACCGATTTCCCAGCTGTCAGTAACAAAAGAAGACATTGGAAAAATCTTGATATCCTGTTGTCAGAATCACGATTCGCTAGGCTGAAGATGTTATCCTTTGTAGCAAAAGGTGAACTTCCTCCCCTGCAGGAATGGCTACCTAGAGCAAGTCTGAGGACTATAGTAAACGTTGAAAACTCCATGTAGACCTCAAGCGTACCCATCTACTATATTGTGAGTATCTTACCTTTAGTTTGCAATGCAGTACGGTAATAGTCTGGCTAGATAGTGTAGAGCAGGCAAAATGCCTGCGATGCGATTCAGGAATTATCCGACATATCAAGGTGTTCCAAATCCGATTACGTAATCACGCATCACGCATCATTGATGTGTCCGTACGCGTTCCGCTCGTCTCAACCTGTCCTCTCCTTCCCGCTCGCTCTCTTCGTACTATCCTCAAATTATACCTCTTCGTTCACCGTTCCGACATTATACCCAACTCCTGCGACACGTCGAACTCTCAAAATAGCTCCAACATCGGCACCGACACCAGACCCTGATGTTTGGAAAACTTGTCTCCTCGCAAACCTCAACACATTGGACTATCTTACTGAGTTTCCTATTTATTTCTAATGTTTCACACTTTTCCTTTTACATCCTCCATCCGATATAATTACTCTTACTTATTTTAGATTTATTGGTTTTTCTAGTATATAAATCTCTGTAGTTATTCTACAAAAATAATCAAGTTTACTCCCTCCCGCCTTAGAACACCCCAGATCGGACGGATGTCTCGATCGACTCGCATATTTATTCTTTGACTAGGTACACCCAACCGACTAACCACCTCTTCAATAGATGAGGGATGTGTCATAGTGACTCAGTACATACTTACTTATGAACAAAGTGGACAAATATAGAGTAAAATTATGAGATTATTCAAGTTTCATAGTTGCAGATTGTAGGCCTCTGAACTTGGTATCGTTCTCTACAGCCACTAATCAAACCAAGGCCCTTCGCTTATTTAAAACCACCTCCAAACGATTTTCAAACGACACACATAGAAACCGACAACACAGATACTAATTTAACATTTGCTGAATTCACCAAACACTACACATACCCACCACCCTGCAACTCCGAATACAAAACATCGCTCTTCGTATCCGTTTTCTTCCCCTTCCTTTCCTTCTTAAAATGGTTCGAAATCAAAAATGCGACATCTACAGGGGTCATTAACCAAACCTCCTCGAAGGACAGAAATGCAAAGAAACCCACCAAGACTCTGCTCGAAGTTCAACCGAGGATCACAGAAGGACTTGAATGAAAAATCAATACGTCACCCGCACGAACAAGACCCAAAAAACCGCACCTGATATCTCAACCCTAGCTCATCCTCACTAAGTTCCATACTCCCCCCAAGACACTCGGTAACACTGAACCCCTCATCATTAAGCTCTCCCGTAAACTCGAGACTGACCCCACCCAAGCGCGAGCCATTGGCGGTATGAATGCGAAGACACGACGTGAGCTCGTCAATGATGGTACCAAAGTTCCGCGTTTTCAATCCGCTACTTGAAGTTAACGTGCTACGGAAAAGGATTACAAAAGAAAAGAAGGTGAGTAAGATAAGGAGATAAAGAATATGAATAAAGAACCACGCAATTCATATAAGGAAGCGTTCGATAAAGGACAGATAGAGTCAAGATAGACATGAATAAATAAAAGAGGATGTAATAACTCCCGGAAATCAAGAAACAGTTCTGCATCCCTGTTCAATAAAGGACAGATAGAGTCGCGATAGACACGAATAAACGGATGTAATACATATCCGAGAATTAAAAATCAAAAATGAAGAAAAGAAACAACCGCTATCCAAGAGCGCAACGAAAGAACAAGCGGGAAAGCAATATGTAGTGCAGATCACAACTGGAACCTCTCAGCAACCGCGCATCTGCATTAGAAGGCCAGCGTGCAATATGGAAAGGAAGGGAATGGAAAAAGAAGGGAAAGGAGCAGGGAGGGAAGGGAGGGAAGGGAAGGGGGAAGGGAAAGGCGAAAGGAAGGGAGGATACTCACTTTCCATGCATGGGATCGCATATCCACGCCACGGGATGCCCTGACTTCCGAACGGCAGCAATGTGCCCTGGAAGATACCCATCGATCTATAAGAAAAAAGAATAGACAAGGACAAGGTTAATCTGAACTCAATTTTGTTTCTTTTTCCAAAAGGAAACCGAAAAATCGAAAAATAACGCTCACTTTCTTGGCTCCGTACCGCGTTATCAATGTAACTCGTCCAGCCTCCTTATCAGGATTCACGACTATCAGTCATAGTCAAATCAGCACGCACAGTCCTCGAGAGAATGGGAGAAACATACTATCCAATAATCGAACGAGCTCCTCATCCTCCATGCTAGGCCCGACTTTAATCCCAATAGGATTCCTAATCCCACGGAAATACTCCACATGGGCGCCCGTAATCTGTCTCGTCCGGTCTCCAATCCACAAAAAGTGCGCACCGACATTGTAAGCGGCTTTAACACTCTGAGGGGCGTTGGAAGTATCGCTTTTCGGAGTCCCTGGAACGGATTGCGAAACAGTCGAAGAAGGCACCGCAAACTCGCGGGTGAGAGCTTGCTCATAGCTTAACATAAGTCCTTCGTGACTACCAATAAATACATTAGAAACCCGTTCAAAAGGAAAGAAAGGCAATGCAGAGAAAGATACCGTTCACCGTGCGCATATAGAAACGAGAGTGAAAAAAAGCGGAAATGACACAAAAACAAAAACACTTAAATTCTCACCTAGTATAAAAGTCAACTTCGCCGAGTGTTCCACGCCCGCCGCCCTGTTCATACGAAGCACCCGATTCAGCCCCGATGGTGCGGCTAAAATCTAGTGCATCGGACAAGCCTTCTACGATCCCTTCAAACTCGCGGCTATCATATGATATTAATTATCGTTATCATTAGTATTTTCTTTGATATTCTCCCCGTGTGTGGCATGGAGAGGAGGAGGGGGAACGTACCGTAAAGAAGGCGAGCGTACGTGTGTGAGTGACCAGTCGCGCGGGTGGTGTAGCGATGCGAAACCTGACGTAAGGAGGCTGCGCAAGTAGTTTAGCGTAGTTGATGAGTGGAAGTATGCTCTGCACGCCAGGAAATTGGGGTTTAGATATGGATTATTGAGGGTACGAGATAAGATGTAATGAATGAGATATACCTTAAAAGTCGTTCTGGATCTGGAGTACGGTCGTCAGGGTCCAATCTACCCCCCATGTTAGAGATACATCCCACCAGGTTCGCGGGACGCATAGGATATAAAACTCACCCATTAACATTATCGCCTCTGTTGTGAGGAGCAAAAGATAAAAGGCAAAAACAAAATATTAGAACGCAGAATACAAAGAAAGACGCCACTAAGTGATCGGCCGAATCAAAAGGACCAGCCAGTGGTACATACCTGAAGCTTAGAACCTCCCGATCACCAATTTTTTCGAAGTTGCTGCTTCGTGGTTTAGCGTATTGGCCAGCTATACGCCCGATGCGGATCTGCTCGGAGAAGAAGTAATAGGTAGTGTATTAGTGGGCCGTTTTTGCCGAGGTTTAAGGATAGACGTACGACTGGTAGACGGGCCCCCCAGATGAGAACGAGGGAGAACGAGAGTATGAGTCCTATTTTGTGAGTTATGTTCTCCTGTTTATTGTTCATTGTGTGAGTAAAGAGGGTGAGGGGGAGTATAGGGCGGTGGTTACGTACATGCGTACAAGCATCGAAACTTTCGGCACAGTCGCCTGCGTGGAGGAGAAACGCCTCGTTTCGTTGCACAAGTCCTATTTGATAGCGAAGCCTTTCAATCTAATGTTTTCTCTTAGTATGAGCGAGATTCGCAGTACATTGCCGCAGGGTGGATGGTAGAATGTGCACGTACCTCTGATGGCGTCACCATCGGTGGTAACGTGGCGATTTTTGAGAGAACTCTGGTGGATATGAGCAACGATTAGATCCGTAAAACGTGGCTTGCTTACTTTTCATGATGGGCTTTATCTGGATACACGACGTCCTAGCTCATTCGTATGAGCACCGCTACCCAACTACAGGGCAAGCTGCAAGAGCCTACCTGAGCGACAGGCTTGTGCTTCCAGGAGTCGGGAGCCCAGTTCTGTTGCATGTTCTGTGGAAGTTATCTGGAAGATGGTAGACTCTGGCGAGAATGGCGGGCTTAGAAGAAAGGAATAGCGTCTGAGGTAAAGAAAGTGGCCGTTGGCGAGCGCAGAAACAAAATCCTTGCCAGCGGGCTATCGATCGATCTTGCGCTAGGGCCGGATATTCCCGAATCCCCACAACAACAAGCAGCCGACTGCAGTTTTGCAAGAAAGAAGAAACTTGGATTTCATTTCGCTATTCTCACTTTGAGCTCCCTAGTTTTATTCTATAGAATATCCAAAAGCTTTACTTCAGAGTCGTATTAGGCGTGTCGACAAGTAAAATCCAATACTCCGTACATCCGTCGAAAGGGATCAAACGAAGCACCCGCAATGCCTTAACAACTCGCCCTTTTTAGCTTTCAGAAGTCCGCTATTCCAGCATGCATGGAAACCACACGGACTTTCCACCCGCGATATGGTCTAATGTAAATATATAAATACCCGCCCTTGCTAGGCCTCTCTTTATCCTATCTTCACCACTGGTATGTCGACAGCACGCGTTGTATTCATCACTCTTCAGGCGTTCTGCCATCATTTGGCGCTTACCCCTCCTCGTCCGACGCCGCCTAAGGGGAGGTATCATACCGAGCAGATGTATATTCTTCAAATTGCACCCCTTATATTCAAGGTATTTCATCCCCCCTTCCACCTCCAGATCACACTAACACCCCAGCAGTGCCACCAATACTTCGCCTGGCTCTGCGCCCTCTTCGAAATCCTCTACTACCTGCACACAACCCTACCCCTCCCATCGCCACATCCCTCCTTCCCCTCACTAATTTGCCTCCCACCCCAGTCAAACGTCCGCCTGACCCCCACATTCCTCTTCGGCATCCTCGCAGTCCTCCTGGGAACCTACATCCGTCTGGACTGCTTCAACACCCTCGGGGACATGTTCACATTCGATCTAACAGTACACCCCCACCACCGCTTAATCACAAGCCGGTTCTACTCCTACGTGCGCCATCCGGCATATACAGGCTCAATGCTCCTTGTCATTGGACTTACGTTGTCCAATTTAACACGCGGAAGCTGGTTGAAGGAGTGTGGACCCCTGCATGCGCCTGGTAGTGCGATTGTTGTGTGGACGCTGTGGTGGTTGTGGACTTTTTGCGTGGGTGTTAGTCGCGCTGATGCTGAGGATAAACAGATGAGGAAGTTGTTTAAGGAGGAGTGGGAGGCGTATGCTGCTTCTGTACATTGGTGGTTTTTTCCTGGGTTGATTTAGTATGTAAGTGTGTTTTTGGTTTGTTCTTAGGGTAGGTGGCTGATGATGTGGTAAGATGAATAAAGTCGTTCGATGTTAAAATGGGAAGAAGAGTTGGACTCCCCTCCCTATCCCCTGCACCCCTTTCGGGCACGTACATCCTAACCATTTGCATACTTTGGACGTTGGTACACTTGGACTCTTTATGATATACTATTCAGTGTTAATGACATCGCTTTTGGAACATCTCCTACTCAAATTCCTAAGCGCAATTAACGAGCCACAAGTGAATTCCAGCGAACACTTATCCCTCCAACAGTTCCAACAGAAACCTCAAGAAGCGTAGCATCGTCCGGATCCAAGTATACTCACACTTTCAAATGAAAAGCCTCCCATTTCCGTTCCCGTTTTCCGTTTCCGTTGGGGTGTAATAGTGGATGCATCGGCACGTATAAGTGGTCGTATGGAAGGAACTTGATTCTGAGTTTAACTGTTGAGCTTTGAGCTTGGACCTTGGTACGTTGCGGGCCGAGTTTATTGCCATGGATGAAATGCCTCTGTTCATTTTGCATTGCTGGGCCTTATCTTTGGATATTCTATCCCCCTCTTTATTTCACACGCATTAAGCACCGCTCTTAGTTCCTGTATGTGACACTCCTCGGACATAGTAATCACCGACAAACCGATTACGCAGAACAGGAACCTCCAGCACGCTCCCAGAATTCACATTAGAATTCCACGTCTACAGTAAACCGTACCAATTACACAACACGTTTCCATCGTATCATCTTACCGTTCCAACTGGTTTCTATCGAATATCGTGTATACCGTAACACAGTGTATTATCTATATATCCTAGGAGCTGAGGGGGTCAACAGGGTGTAAACTCTGAAGCTGAAGCCGTGGACCGACTTTTAAGCTCGGGATTTAGAAGCGCGGAGTTGGCAGTGTATTAAGTACTATCTATGCACTTTGGGTGTTCCGGTGGATAGTTATGTGATACGTCAGTGGCTGATGCCACGGAGTTCACTTAGTCCGAATGGTATAGATGTGATGTACTGAGATTTGAATCAATCTGATGTGTACAGATTATTGGTTATTAGGTTTATAGACTGAGATGAATGGGCGGTTTGTGGCTTCATTTGATACATGAAAGATTTCGCTCAAACGCTCAGTTAGCGATATGCTATAACCTAACGATGTTACATACAATGCACATATTCATGACAACAAAACGACAAATATTACATATCAACAAACGGATATAACGCACTATCAAGAAATATTATACCCCTTTCATAACTCCTAGGAAGCCATCTTAGAATTGGCGGTTTAGAGCTAATCCTATCCCACTGCATCAACTCAGCCCCCAACATAATAACCAGCTTATTCAACCCTCCCAATACCGAAAGCAAAACGTCCAACTCTTCCCAGTGCGCTGGATCCGAATTGGATATAAATTCAAGAACTGGAAAAGCAGCTTTAATGATGATCACTTGCAGATTATTTTCTTTGTGTTCCTTGGAGAGTATTTGAAGGGCGAAGTGGAATGGCTTTTTTAGTGTGAAGTTAGCGAAGAGTTTGATTGTTCGGAGGTTTGGTAGAATGCTATGTCGATGTTGGTTACGTCGTCTACAAGGTGATAAGATTTCGAATTATGTCAGGTTAGAATAAATCACGTACCTGGGCGTTTACTACTTTCCGGAAGGTCGAGCGTAATCAGAGAATTGGAGCACTTTTTCGTAATCTCTATTGCTAGCGGTATATCGTAGGACGTCTTCACTTCCAATGTCTGTAACGTGCAGCTTGGAGACAGTAAATTGTTGATAAATGCGTCTGTGTTGTCTGGAATGACAAAGCGCAGTGATAAATAGGTAAGAGATCGTCCTTGGGGTATGATTTCAAGTCGGCCCCTTGGAAAGTGGTATTTTTGATCTTCGAAGGTGATGGACGTAAGGTTAACGGTAGGAACACATCCTATCCATTTCAATGAAAGTGGTGAGAGATTGACAATGTTTTCAAGTGTCAAGATCTCGAGAGTTGAATTAGCGACCACGTCTGCGAAAGCCCGTTTGAGCTCGGGTGCAAAAACGTCGAAGTTGTAACTTCTATCGAATTTGATGGCCAACTCCTTGATGCCTTTGAGCATACCGAGAACAAGAAGAAAGCCAGGTTGACTAATAAGAAATGGGTCACTCCCACTATCACGGAGTTGTAATACACGGATGTAAGCCGCAAGCTCTGGAGTCGACATTAACGTCCTTTGAATGCGGAAATATTTTTTCAATTGGCGTTCTTTTCGCATGCCACACATCTTGACTGTACGATAGATGTGCCGACGGGACGCGTGTAGGAGTTTGTGACTTATCAAGGCGCATGTCAGGAGAGATTCCGTGTCGTCTCGTGATGCGATTTCGTCGATGATAAGATCGGCGATGTCCTGTGGTATGCGGAGCGTCATGGACCTGTTGGTTTCAAGTGCAATGTGCTGAAAATTAGCCAATTTACTTGAGTTTCTCAGTGCCAGGAAGATTTCAGCAGGCTGTAGGAAATGTGGTGAACGAGGAATGAGGTGTGAAATGTACCGAAGTTGCCTGATTACTGATAATAATATATTGACATGTGATAATCGATCATTACGCGACAGTCCTTTTCTGTGGCACAGACGATCACTCGGTTATCAGCAAACACGGCGTCTAAGTAGGTCTAGTTCGGACCCTGATGACAGGACAGCCCGCCGCTGTTTGGCGGGTTTAAATGTTCCCACATTGTATTAGTAATAGTAGTATGCGTATGCGCCAGAGTTGTGTCGGTTGTGGTACAGTGGTGTGAAAGGGCCAGAAGGACGTTGAATTAATTATTTAGTGTTATCAAATTCAAGCAGTAGAGGATGTTGAAGACGGCACAGAGCTAAGCGAAGCTTGTTGGCGCTGTTCGCGTTAGTGTGAACTAGAACGTTTACATGGAGAAGCTCCTTGATTATGAGGCTGCAATTTTTAGAATGTAGTAGTACAACTGCGATTCTTTGGTATCCACTGAGTTAGGCCGTTATTAGAGAATGAACTTACTCGTAAAGCGTAAACAGAAGCGGAAATTGAAGTATTGAAGAAACAGAAGAAGCGCTGTTCCAATCCTGCCAACGGTCTGATGGCAATGGTGGTATACGTGTTCCCCAATTCACCAGTATAACGTTAGTAAACATATCCTAGGCAAGTTCGCAACAGATATGATCGACATTGAATGTTAACACTCACATAACCATATAGTAGCTGAAGGGCAAAACCATCTTTAACTCGAGTAAGGGTGAGAAGACCTTATAACAATATATCCATAAGTCCCATATTCCCATTTGCTATTGGGGGCGTCTAGATACCACATAAGTGGCTCTTCAATATTCAAATGATCGTGAATCAGCTCGCTTAAATCGGCCGGTGTAAGAGGATAAGTACGTCTCGTCGTAGGATGTTAGGAAAGCAAGTACAATCCCTGGCATGCCATAGGCAATACTATATTCCGAAGCTTTCTACCTAGCTTCTGCGCTATTTTCTTCTTATCCATCGATTTGACGTCCACTGGATCTGGGTTCTCCAACTTCGGCTTCAAAACAAGAAACCCTTTGTCTTTAGCAAGTTTGAAGAGCGATTCGTACTCTACGGGGATGCCAAACACGAACATGGGAGGTTGCCATCTCTTCCCAGGTTGAGCACGCAGCTCATCCGGAAGCTCTTTTAAGGGAAGTTTTTGGAGTACACGCCTACGCTACAGCTTTGAGGGTACAATGGTTAAACAGCGGTACTAAGCAAACTATAATTTGGTACTCTTACACGATGCGGCATTTTAAAATCGGGTAGGAAGTCTGGGTCAACGCCTAGGCTCATCAAATCCCCTCCCACGATTTCACGTGGTCTATTCCGGATATAGACCGACCACGAAACGTGAGAGTGTCGGAAAAATCGAGATCAGCATATTTGTTCAGACCTGGCCATATCTGGTCATGTAAGGCCGTCAGAGTTTGGGGGGGTCTATAGCCCTTAAGAATCAAGCAATAGTTGATCATAAGCATGATCAGGTATCGCTCAGCATGATGAGTATAGATAAGTCTGAAAAGAATGTATATAAAGTATAATACTGAGAACTATGATCACCAATGACATGGATAATCCAAAGGGTCAGGACTGATAATTGCATTCAGTGTATATAATGCAAATATGTTTTCTGTGATTCCCATTTATACCTATGGAAGGTATCAGCGCGGTAATATTGCATACAATTAAATCTTCGAGGTAAAAAAAATCGTATTCATTCAAATTCATATAGCTGTACAACACATGTAACACAACTGTCGCCAGCAAATCTAATTCTGCTATTGATCTCGGAAAACTCGTTCTCCAACCAATCCAAACCTTTGTCTTGGTCGAACGCAAGGCGAGCAAATTTTGAAGGGTGTTCGTCCTTGTGAGATTGATGAGTGCATCATCCAAGCATTCATATAATTGAACTCAGCTCACCATCAATCGTTGTTTACTTTTTGCTACATCAGTCATATTAACAACTTTCACGCTTCCAAGACTAGTTGTTGGTTGCCAAGGTTGTGAGGGAGGCGGGGTATTGCGATTTCTAAGTACATATCAGCTATTCAGTTAGCATCATCGAGATATCGAGCACCACACCAAAAAATGGAGAAAGGGAGCCTTTAGTGGGTTTGGACTTAGAACCATGGTTAGAGCGAGACATTGGGGGGTTTGTTACTTCAATACTTGTCCAGATTCCGACTCAATTATATACGTAGCGTGAACGTGTTGTGTAGTCGGGTCCATTGCGGGTCCATGTTATGTAATTAATTTTGGAGCATTGCTCCAACTCCAAGGATGTATTAGCAGATTTGGGTGGAGGCGAGCTACGCAATTACAACATTCGAATGATAGCTTCTGTACACACCCCGCTGCAGGATGTGTCCATATAAAAGAAAAGTATTGTTAACCTTACAGCACCAAGACACACATTGAAAACCCTGGTCAACGCATTCAATGCATAGATGGTGGTCGGTCCCAGCCTGTCGAAACGTGTTGTGGAGTTAATGCAATGTACTTATGACGCTTGATCGAGCGCCAGAAACGGCGCTGCTCCAACAGATGCAAGCGAACTCATAAGGGAACATGAAGGGAACTGCATTTGGCCGTTGATGTAGATATTTCGTATTTGACAGTGAGCGCTTGAGCGCTGAGTGCTGCATACGTGATGCATTCACGTGTTCGACGCCCTCGACTCTTTTTTATTCCTTCCACCACCTCACCATTCACCGCTCTCCAGTTCCCACCCTGTCTCATCCTCCAGTGAAACTCCTTCCATACCCCAGCCGGGCTCGAACATCCCCTTCCAAATGCTTCTCAGTCTCCCCTGCAGCTGTGTCCTATTCTTCACAGGCGAAGCAGGATTCAGTCACCGTGCAATAGAGCCCACAACGAACCCACAGCGCCAATCATCCGTACTCCTCCTCCCAATGGACTCTTCCCTTCTCGTGGCAGGTACGGCTTCCTCCTTCTCGTGGTTGCTCTCCAAACTCGCGCGATACTGTTCCTGTTTCACTTCCACACTCTCCCAGATGAAAGCACAGGCAGAGATACACCCTCGCGAGTAAACAGCCTAACCCGACATTGATACTAGTATTAGTACTTTGATTAG
Source organism: Cyathus striatus (assembly GCA_025738555.1). Taxonomy (NCBI): domain Eukaryota; kingdom Fungi; phylum Basidiomycota; class Agaricomycetes; order Agaricales; family Nidulariaceae; genus Cyathus; species Cyathus striatus. The sequence continues at coordinate 479,313 of JAOVFP010000017.1, forward strand.
ACACAGTGGCTAGGAGCTGTGAATGCATCTAACTAATTTTTATAAATAATAATATAATGCACGCTGCAAAGGATTTTTCAGTGGCTACAGTGAACGACATGGGGGAATATGCAACATACATACTTAAAGGGACAAGCTTATAGACACAGATATATTACTGATATTTTTATTCAGATACATCTATCAGCTATGTATGGTATTTATCATGAGTGTATGACCTGGTAAATAACTGATATGATTGCCCGAAAAACGTTACAATACCTTACATGGTAATGTACGTTGCTTACAAGCCTAGAGCGTTAATGTTATGGGGTAATATCAGTTTCTGACCTAGAGTGTAAGTTCATTTATGGACTGATAAATGTGATGATATGGCTGGAAGTGAAGCCTGGTGAGCACTGATATGGCTGTCAGAATCGTAAGCAGCTTATCAGGCTATTTCGATTTTTCCGACAAGGGGCTTAGACGAAAGTAGGGAAAGTGAAGGGCAATGTAAAATAACGAAGTAAATCACACCTGTGGCCTCAGTTTCAACTCCAGCTCATGGAATTATGAGAGAGGAAATGTGTCCCAGTGTGAATGCCACCATCCTATGTAAATTTTATGAATAAATAGTTAGCATATAGAAGTATACGTGCCAAAAGGTGCAGACAAATCTGTACCATTCAAATGCAAGAATGACTTCAAATCTGACTTCATCAATTACTATGGGATGGCTTATGTAAGGGATCACTACATTTCGGATAAGTACTTGTTTGTTTGTTTTACATTGCCCTGTCAAAACCCCTACTTTGGTACAAGACCGTCCACGCAAGCGAGGACGTTTTTGGATCGAGACTAGGTCAACGCCGACATATTCTTTTGGATCAAAAGGCGGCATAATAATACCGATACTGTTGGGTTGTCTAGGTTTGAACGTTTGCATTATTTATGTATTGTCATTAACGGATTTCTCCGAATGATGTTATCTCGGTTATAATCGTCCCCACACATGTGCCCACAGACCCCCACTGGCGCTTACTTGTTCGTGGTACAACGCACAATGCAACTAAACACTACAGAACAAGTGGAAATGAGTAAAATCGGGATAATTGAATCGATTTCTTAGGCTCGTACCTTTAGGTGATATTTGTTAACAGGGATTTAGCCACTTGAGTACCTATTAAATGTGGATTGGAGAAGGATCGTCCTACGCGAATGAGAAAGAGTGAACATAGGAACACCTAGCGTTTACAAGTAAACGTTAATGCTGACGAAGTTCAATCTATCAAAAAAAAAAATAGCAAGGAACGTTAACATAGCTCCGAGAACGAGGCATGTGGAACGATGGTACCTGTTGCACGATTCGGAGACATTAAATGGACATCGTTTTAAAACCTGCATCCTACGGATTACACGACAATCCCCCAGAAAGTCATATTAATTATTACGAATCAGCTATCTAAAATGTGTACAAGTTCTAAGCTCACAAATGGACAAAGATGAACGAAACAAGTGTAATCTGTCCTTCAGTACGACAGTATCCACTCCAAATCATCCAAAAGAACCCAGCATGTCCTTCGACCAGACATAAATAAGTGATGACGAACCGTACCACGTCGATTTTCATCGTATTCCTCCATTGAACTAGCAAGGGATCACACTTGACCCACTCTCCCTACCATCCCACCACTCATCTACCAACCAGGACCCCCATACCAGCCATCCCCACCCCCAACGCGACTCCCATACCGACAGCCCACCCAGCGCCAGCCGTCACTCTACCACTCCCACTTGTACTACTAGCCGCACTCTGACTGGGTACACTAGTGGTCGTGCTCGTCACAACCACGGTCCTCTGCGAGCTCGAAGAAGGCACCACGGGACCTGGAGCAGTAGGCAAGCTTACACTGGCAGAAAGCGTCGTACTGCCACTCGGGATGGAACTCGTCGAAGAGGGCGATGAGGATGTGGCGGACGTCGAGGAAAGGAGAGAGGAAAGTGCGGTTCCGCTTAATGTTGATGCGGATGAGGATGAGAGGGAGGACAAGGCGGTTCCGCTAAGCGTGGATGAAATCAACGTTTGCGCTGTCGTAGCTGTTTTTGTGTATACCACATAAGTTAAACCAAAGTAACCAAAAAGTGAGACATACTCGAAAGCGAAATCGGCCCAGGACCACTCGATAGAGGAATCGAAACCGTGCTAGCGGGTAACGTATTCGCTCCCGTTGAGCCTATGTATATCAGCCAAACTATCATGTGTGCAAGTAAATGAAAGGGAACGAACTGGAGCATAGAGCGGCCAGGATGCCACGTACAGCGGGTTGGTCTTCAGGGTGACAGTCGTGCGAGGCGCATGTTACGGTTGCGTTTACGAAGCCAGAGTTGCAGAGGCATGTTGCTTGGAGGGGCTGTCTGTGTGGTGGGGTTAGTTGCGTGACGGTGGGGGTGAGGGAGGGGGTGGGGTAAACGACTTGAACACAGGCGAATAGCGGAAAATAACAAAGGGAGAAGAGAAAAGAACGACGTACAAAGTACACTCAGCAGCCTGAGCAGCCGTCTCTGCACACGTTGTCGCACATGCAGGGAGTCCATCTATCCCACTTCCATCCTGACCAACTACAATTTTCACGAGAAGAAGCGTGACGGAGAGCTTGACGTTAAGCATTGTACACCTGTTTACTTTGTAGTTTTTGCAGAGAGTAGGGCGAGTTCAAGGTGGAACAGCGTGTACGGTGGTAAACGTATGCTGAGCTGGCTGGAGGGAAGATGAAAAGAAGGTGGATGATGTCAAGATGGCGTTGAGGTGACAGCAGATATTGAACCTAGTGATGGATGGGAACCGAAGCCTGTTCGGAATCACATTATGTAACGTTACTAACAACCATCACGCGCACGCGACAATGGACCAGATTTTGCGCAAGAATGTGATTTCGATGGGTTGGACACTGGATGGCTGTTGTTGCATGAAGAGAGTCGGTGCGTGCCGGGTCGTAGAGTGCGCGCTATTGGTTTCATATATTGTAAACATAGAATACTTAACAACTCTTTGTTAGTATATCGGTTAGTACACGCGCTTGTCATACGATGATTACCGTTGACTCAATGTTCACCGCGCGAAAGCTGGGTTCGACTCCCAGACAGAGAGATATTTTGTGTAGTGCTTTTACTCTGCGCACGTAGCGCTATGTATTCCAAACATCCAATAATACTTTATCAATTTATTCGGGCCTTCTAAATAGCACCCAGCATATAACCTCATATAACCTTGCCCCACTCGTATAGTAACATCCTCTTTGACTCGTAACCACGCTACACAGAGACCCCAAATTGCAAGTTGCAACCTTTTTAATATACCAACAACCGCTCTAACGAGTTCTCACATCTACGAATCATAAACTACTGATTTATTTCTTACCTATGCATGACAAACGAAATAAAATGATTAGCTCGATGTTCTCAAATATAAAGCAGGAACTATACTGTCTTGGTTCCTTTGACGAATGAAAGGGGATTGATTTATTTCGACCTACTTGCACATGATACATATGTAGTCAATGGTCAAAAATAATAGTCTTCACTTTGAGAAATGAAATGAAATGAAATTAATTACTATAACATATTTTTCTACTGATAGCCATATAGCTCCCCAACAGTCCTGCGAATCAATGTCAACCCCTTGTGCCCCAGCTCTGGAATTCCCATTAGAAATCGCGAATACTAATATTGACATTATTAGTGAAGAAGCAAAATATCACTTGGAAAACTTCAAAGGATTCCCGGTGTTTTTTACTTGTGGCGTGGGCTCGAACCATGCCCATATCATTACACCTCGTTCTCAATCTACCATGCTACCCACACTCCCAATAATACTCCAATTACCACCAACACCCCAATCTACTCAGCATCCACCCGCACCCTGCAAGCTCCACTACTGCTATTCGCCACACTCTGACTGGGAAAGCTCATGCTCGCACTTGTCACAACTACCATCCTCTGTGAGCTCATCAACAGTAGGACTGGACCTGATGCACTGGGGAGGGATGCTGATAAGACTAACTTTTAGATAATGTTTATTTATGTAGTATTAACACCACCAACAAGAAACATAAAGTTCAAGTTAGTTTATATTTAGTTTGAGGGCACAAGAGTTTCAAGTATAGCAAAGTGAACTAAGTATTTAATAGTAGATAGTGCAATTGCCTTCAGGTACTTCCAGAACAGACTTCAGACTTCAAATTTGTACTTGGAATCCAATATCAATTTCAGAATGTACTCTACTGCGAGAATGAAAGTACAGCCAGTGTGGTGCTTAAGGTATTCTAAAGGTATGTCTAACTACTTATATATTTAATTACATGGCAGTGGTCTCATGCATGATGGTATAGGTAAAGTAAATAGTATGTCATAATGTCCTAGTGCATCCTAATGGTCAAAGAGGTATGGTCGACCCTCCATACAAGAATCCATGAGGGCATGCTCTGTTTCAGAGATGCATCAAATGCTGTGCCATGCTATTAATAGGCATGCATCAAGACATGCACTAATACATGTGCTAAGTCTGGCCAAGTACTTGGATATAATGGACACTGGTGTTTCCAGTACTGGCATGTCTGATGGCACTATCCAATGTGCCGTGGGAAGTTTTTGGTGCATGTTTCAAAGTCCTAGGGGCATGTGGTTTCCTGCATGGTGGCAGTATTACACAGAAGAGACATATGGACATCCCAGGTTATTTGAGAGACTGTGCAATAGCTATGCATTGTGGTATCTGGTGGGACTAGTGGCCCAAGAGTCCTCTAGTCCAAAGTATTTCCCTGAAGGTATGCGATTGTCTTGCCTAGTACTGGGTGCATTATTCTGGGTACAGAGAAGTACTAATATGTTCCAGAGTATTATCTTTAGGTTCTTTTCTCTATTGTATAGCTATCTAGTACATTGTAATTTATGTAGGAATTGTTGAGCTGCCCAAATATATTGTTGTTATGTTGAATCCCTTAATTCATATCAGAGGTGATACTTTGACTGGCAGTGCAGGGCTCAACCCCAGCCCTTGGACTCCTCCCTTGATAGTGTACTTGAGTAGAATACTTTAGTTGGCAGCTTGGGACTTGCCCAAACTCTTGGACTCTCAGGCTTGATTCACTATATTACTGATACTAGATGGCTATTGTATTTCGAAAAATAACCTTATTATTTTACTAGGCATATCAATGCACTGCTGGATAAAGTTGTGCTTGGACTAGAGATCGAATTGGAAGTTGAAGAAAGTGAAGGAGAGGGGTTGGATGTTGAGAGAAGAAAAGAGGGAGGTGCGGTTCCACTTAATGTTGACATGGACAATGACAGGAGGAAGGAGGATAGGGTGGTGCCACTGAGGGTTGATGAAGGCAACAAAAGGGAATGGGACCAATTGAAAGAGGAATCAAAACTGTGCTGGTGGGTAATGTGTTTGTTCCCATTGCACCTACCACACACATTAGCCACATCAATACCCATCTAACCACTCATTCTTGAAGAGAAGGGATGCACAGCAGAGAGCTGTTGGTCTTCCCATGGACAGTCATGCAAGGTGCATATTACTGTTGCATTAATGAATCTGCCACCACAAAGGCAATCTGTTTGGAGTGGTTGTCTGTCATGTGGAGTTAGAAGTGTGAAAGGGAAGAGAAGGATGAAGAAGCAAAAGAAGAGGGAGAGAGAAGGGTGGAAGAAAGGACAAATGAAACATATCAGTGTTGCATGGAACAGTAATCTCAAGGAGTTAAGTCAAGCCATGGACAGACTCTTGTAGAACTTGCATAGAGGTGGTAGCAGAAAGCAATGAAAAGAAGAAGAGAGCAGGCAATATACAAAGTACACTCAGCCACCTGAGCAGCCATTTCTGCACATGTCGTCGCACACACTGGGAGCCTGTCTATCCCACTTCCATCCTGACCAGCCGCAATCCTCATGACACCAAAAATTAGCACATAGATGATTGATAGTGCATGGGATGTCAAGAAGATCGGTGCAGAAAGAGTCATGGCTTTCTTTGTGATTGATTTCTGTCTGTGAGCACTGTATCCCACCGGGGGGGCTGATCGACTTCAAATGTACTACATTGAAATTGATACTTACTGAGCTCTTTACACTTAGCCTGGTGTTCTGTACAAAATCTGCACAGATCTGTGCATATTATGCAGATTCCGTACAAAGTACATTTGGCTTGAATATCACTACAGTCATTCATCACGTGATGCAACATCCCCATATGGTACAACAGTGTGAAGAACTTTGCATGTAACTCATCGAAATTATGATCAATTTTGTTCATTTTTTTTTCTATTTTACACAAATAATATGTCTCAATACAACTGAGCAAAAATAAAATGCATTATGTATTTCTATCATATATAAAATGCTTTACAGTGTGCAATGGTGTTACGTACCGATTCTCTTCCTGCTTAGAAGTGGTTGCGAAGACACCCGGAGGGTGTGGGAGAACTATAACGGAAACCCGAAGTAAGTACGGGTGCGGAAACGTAGAGCGGGAGTGCGGAAAGAACCGTGGCTTCAGCTTGTGTGCTGCGCCGCCTGGATATCCCCAGGGAATGGTTCGTATTTCGAGGAAGATGATATGTAACCAAGGAAGACGTTCCAGAGTATAAGAGAAGGCTTCGCCACTACACTAGGTAGTGGGAGAGAAACCCGAAGGAAAACCCGGAGCGGGTTTCAGAACTTAGAGTAGGAAGAAAGTGTACAGAGTTGATACGAATACTAAAGACTACCTATTACATCTGGAAGACTACTTATACTAAGTAGGAACCTGTAGATACGAATGTAGAAGTATTATACAAAGGACAAGTCAAAGGAGTAAGTAGGAAATGAAGTCTTGGCAAAGCGGAGTAGGGGCGCAAATGACGCGCTCAGAATGAAGAATAAGGAACTAATCTACAAAGGCCATAATGAAACGTATAAGTAGGAATGGAAGGGAGGAGTAATAGAATGATGACGCGGTGAGGCCGTCATAAGAGAAAGTACGTATCCGGGATACCCGATAGAAAACCCGACGGGTTCCGGGTACGTTCCCGGGCGGGAACGTCGGGAAGTGTAAACCCGAAGCGGGTACGTTCCGGGAACGGACCGGGTATGTTGGAAGGTCACGTGGGAACGTCGGCACGATGTATCCGGACACGGATATAACAAATGGTTACATCAAATGCACCAGTTTTGAAAAACAAGAAGTCTTAAATCTGACAGTTATGATGTAATTGTGCTTAATAAAACTCATATGTAAATATCTACACAATATATTGAAAAAACAGAGAATTTTGAATGAGACAGTAAGTATTTCTGTGGCAGATATTCAGGCATATGTGGTGTGGTGCATTACTACCTGAGTAATCAAATCTAGATGATTAGTTTACATAATAGGGTCCGGATAAATATTACTTGATTAATCATTGCCATGCCTTAGTTTGACTCAGTGTTGCACTCTGTGATAATTACCCCAAATTCACCATTCGGAAAGATATTCATGTAGAAGATGCAAATCTAAACCTAGAGCCGTCAAATTCCGCAAATATTTAATTCATATAATATATAATGTATATGTAAAATTTCAGAGCAAACGAGTGTATTTGTCATGTACAGTTCATGAAACAAAATTTGGCATTGCATAAGATGATGAATGACTGTATAAAGTAGGAATTATTCTGTGTAGAATTGGTAAGGATTCTGCACAGAATGGAAAGTTCTGTATAGAATATGCAGAATTCCATAACAAAGATTTCTTTGGAATCTGTACAGACTTCTTCAATATTTATTATATGTATATACAATAAAATAAAATGTCTCTACTGTGATTTGAACCCATAGCATGTGTACACTTTGTCATCAAACATATGAAGCACTAAACCAGCTGCACCAATGTGCCTTTCCTTTTCATAACATAACCAGACTTCATCCATGTCATCAGATGAGCACGCTGCATGTGTCATGTGCCATAGAATTCTCTTTGCATTGTACATCATAGACTTCCACCCTCTCCCACCCACCCCTGCCACCTCAACAACAGTGTTGGCAACACCTCTCCCCCCACTGCCAGAACACCCTCAACTTCAACATGTATCCCCATGTCAACATCTGCAGATGATGTCAATGTGATGGTGCTTGTCATCAGGTATGTCCCCTCTCTCCACTCACTTTAGCATCCCCTGCTATCTTGTGTCCACAGCACTGTCTACTTCTTGTAGATGCCCTGGCTCCAGCCTCTCACACCACCACCACCACCACTACCACTCGTGCCCCCCCTCTCACCCCCTCCCTCCCTTCCCCTCCCTACAATGATGTGGCAAGAGTGACATCTATGCCACATCACCCAGCCACTCCCCTTGTCCCTCTCTGCATCATAATGACAACACATGTTCCATTGGCATGAATGGTGTTGATGCTATGCCATGCCACCCGCCCCCTCTCCTCTGCTCCACCTCCCTCTCTTTCATCCCCAATGGTAGCTGTTCACCAACTGATGGCAGTGTAGTGGCTATGATGGCCACCTCCACCACATCACCCATCACCCATCCCTCCCTCTTCTCCTGCATCATGACAACAACAACACCATGTCCCCTGGATACACCGCCTTGCTGTTCCCCACCACCACCACCACCACCATCACCACTGCCTTCTACTCACCTCGTTGATGTCACCACACTACACTCACCAACACTACTACCATACCTAAGTACTCATCATGGTTGTCGCCAAGGCCATTGGGGGAAAGGGGGAGAGGAAGGCAGTGGTGGCCATCATGGGTGACATGGTTCAGTGAAAGAGGGAGGTAGGTGGGCGGGAGGGGGGAGTGCCATTGACTTGGCATAGACAATATTGGGATGAAGCAGTGAGGGTGAGTGTCAGTACCACCTCCACACCATCCCCCTGGCCATATCGATATTGACACCATGTCATCCAAAGCATCTCCACCCCCTCAACACCAGCAACATGGTAGCATTGATGCCACATGTTATTCAATGTGTCAATGCTACATCACCACCAATGTCTCCATGCCCTGCCACCACAATGCAGCTCCCTTTCTCCCTCCCCTTCATCCTAGCATAACAGCACTGCTGCTGTCTTCCCTTCCCCTCTGCCTCTCACCCACCACCACCTCCCTCCCTTTGCCTCCAGTGGCATTGTAGCTGTTCACCAACATGTCTATTGCTATTATATAGTTGTATTAGTTTAATAATATTATTAGATGTTGTATTGCTATAGTAAGATTGTATATTAATAGTATAGTAATAAATATTTTTGTTTTTAAGCACATTGTGTGAGACTATGAGTGAGAGTAGCTGGTATCAGATTTAAGAGGTTGGAAGATGTGGTAGGGAAATATTAAAATTAAGAGGTCTGTGCAGATTCCATACAGATCTGTGCAGAATCTGTATGGAATACACACTTGATTTTCAGGTCTGTACAGATTCCATGTGGATCCACACAGATTCTGCACAAATCTGTATGGATCTGTACAGACCTCCAGGAGGAGCATAAATTACTGGGTTTTGTCATGTTGAACCTGTTAAAATTCATCTGTCAGAAATGTTTGTGTGCATGGAGCAGGACACAGCTTTGGAAGTTCAAGCTAGTGCATTTTCTACCAGCTCTCCACAGAGAAAACCACAGTCTTATTCAAGCAGATGCTCCATTACATCTAAACAACATTTAAAAATAATAATATCTAGATGTCATTCACCTCAGATGGAACCTTTCGAAATGATGAGCTTAGAAATGACCAACATTTTTCGAAATTTACCTGGTTCATCCTCTGGTGATAGTTCAGAGACCATGGGTTTTGATCAATTTGGAGGTTTTAGCTTTAGTGGTGTTGAAGTACAGATGCAGGTCAGAGATTTGAATGATGACACTGAAGATGAGAGCTATGAGGAATATGAAGATTCCATTGTTAATAGCAGTGTTGGGTTTTACCAAGTGTCACAGGAATTGCTTGTCATACAAGGTTGGGATAAACAACATAGCAAGGGGACTCCAGTGAGTAAAACATAATTTATGTCATATATCTAATTTGAACTCAATCACTTGAAGAGCCATTGGCACCATCTCTAGTGGTGGTTAGTGGAAGGAACAATGGAGGCAGCTTGCATTTGTCCACAAGGGCCTTCAAACTGTGTGCATGCATGACCTCTCAAGAAGCTAGGGGTTACAAAATTCCCAAGAGACAATCATATACTTTTAGTTAAGATATGATTCTATAGCCACATAAAGGCAGATGCTTATTCAGACATCTCAGAACCTGATAGAGTTATAATGGTCTTTCTTGACTTGGACTTCTCTCCTTTTTACTTATTTTCCATTTCATCTGGCACTGAAATGATTGAGTGGGTTATTGTCATTCATGAAGAAGTGGAGCATAGTGTTGTAGTCTGGAAATGTAGAAAATGTGGACCATCTGGCCATCAACATATCAACAGCTCAAAGCACTACTTTAATTCATTAAAACAATTGGCCCCTATAAACTCAGACATTGATTCAAGTCCACACTGATAAATACAAATTTTGGAATTGTATACTGTATATTATGTAAAACACATATCCAAGATTTCAGATGGAATATCCCACTACAGAGTCATCTATGAGCTACTTAACAAGATACATGAAATAAAGAGTGTCTAAAATTTACAGCATGTGTATCACAATATACAGTAATCTATGAAGAACATATTTTTGCATAGTGGTAGCAAAATTAAGATAGTACATATTACCAAATTTTAAATGTGTTCCAAGCAGAGTGTGATGCTCTATAGTCATCTACAATGTGGACTAACCAATAAATTGCTCTCCAAAAGTGTGGGAACTGCCATCATTCTTGGCAAATATGAGTAACTGACTGATAACAACAACACTTTGCTTTTCTTAATTTTACTTTATTCAAAGTCCCAAATAATGAGCTCTTTACACTTAGCCATGTGTTCTGTACAGATCCATGTGGAGTCCATACAGAATTTTTGGAATCTGTGTGGAACCTGCACAGATTTTTTTCATTTTGGCAGGGGTTTTTTTGGGTCTGTGCAGATTCTGCACAGATTCCGAAAATTCCATACAGATTACACAGAATTCTGCAGAATTCTGCATTACAGACCTGAATATTCTGTACAGAATCTTATTATACTTATTTCCTTGTGTGTGACACTAGGTGTTGAGCATGACACTAAGTGTTGAGTGTGATACTAGGTGTTGAGTGTGATACTATACATTAAATGTGACACTATGCATTAAGCATGACACTATGCATTGAGTGTGACACTAGGTGTTGAGTGTGACACTATGCATTAAGCGTGACACTAGGTGTTGAGTGTGACACTATACATTAAATGTGACACAATATGTTAAATGTGACACTGCATTAATCGTGACACTATACTATATGTTAAATGTGACACTATGCATTAACTGTGACACTAAGTGTTGAGTGTGATACTATACATTACACAGCAGGTTTTCAGCTGTCATGTACTGATTGGTGTTGCACTGTAATGAGACCTGTAGTGGATGCTGTCATGTAGATCTTCGAGATCATCAGTCACACGAAAGTGACATTCAGTTGAACCAGTTTACAGCCATGTGATGAGAAAATTAATGTGATATATTTGAGAGATGATGATTACAGGTGCAAATGACTGGAAAAGATGAGCTCACGTGTTCGATTCATACACAGTGCATGTTTTAGTAGCCACTGTTATATTTTATTTCTATACTTGGTTATGAAAGATAGGATACTGTATTCATGATCCAATGTCCAAAATTCACTGTGGTGTCTATGATAAATCTATGAACTATCAAAAACTATGGATTAGAGTCAGAGTGAAGTGCTAAGAGAGTTCAGACATTATGAACTCTTCCCATTGGCAAACAAATGTACATAGAAGAATTATACCAATGTGCTGTAAACCATGTTTATTACATGCAGTGGACGGTTCAACAAAGGAGAAAGAAACAAAGGTTTACCAGTGAGTGAACAGTATACAATAAATTGATATTATCATCTAATTTATATGTCATTACATGGACTAATGGTAGAATGTTACTGTAATTTAGATTTTTATGTCATGCAGTTGAAAGTTCAATTCCGCATTGAAGCATTTTTTAAACCAAGCAGATACCTACCTTCACATGCATTTTTTGTGGACAGCAATATTGTACTTGCAGTATAATCTAAGCTACACTATTTTATACATACCTATTGTAAGGACACCATTATAAATCCTAATTAAAAATCTATACTGAAGATAAATTGTTACAAGATTAACACATGATAAAGACAAACTCATGATGACATTCATGTGAGGCATGAATGTAGCATGCAGGCTCGACTATTCTGGCTTGGGTTAAATTTAGAAATTGTTCCGGGTTATCCAATAGTATTTCATTGTGATCACCTGCAATCACATGTTTGTAAACCAGCTCAATTTACTATCACGCCTGTGACTGATGATCTTGAAAGATCTTACATGACAGCATCCACTACAGGTCTCACTACAGTGCAACACCAATCAGTACATGACAGCTAAAAACCCACTGTGTTAAGCATGACACTATGCATTGAGCATGATACTATATATTGAGTATATCACAGATTTTGTGTAGTGTCACACTTTTCATGTAGGGTTACACTTGACACCTGTGACAAGGCAGCAATGGAGACAAGATGGTGGTAGGGATGAGATGAGATTATGAATTAACAGTTTTAATAGTATTCATTGTGATTTGAAACAGGAAAATTAAGGTATTAAATAGATCTTACAGATTCTGCATAAATCCACACAGAATCCATGCAGAATATGTATGAAATCTGATAGAATAATCACCTCTAATAATAATAATAGCCACTATATAAATTCTGTATGGTATCTATACAAGTCTGTACAAGTCTGTACAGATCCGCATGGAATCTGCACAGATCCATACAGATCTGTACAGACCTCTTGGGGGAGTGTAAATTACTGCAAATAATAGGCTCTCACTGGAGTTTCAGTCCTTTGTACTTTGTAATAATTCCTACAAAATTCCGATAAAATAACACTTTATATTCCTTTGAAACAACAAGACCAAAACCACTACCCTATACCTATGTACTGGGCAAGAAAGGTGCTATGCTGCTTCCTTTTTCACCCTCTACTGCATCTAGTTATATACAGAATTGAAAAACATATTACAAAGCAAGCTCTCAGATTATAAATACTAAATATGTACAGTAGAAACATATGTGAAACATTACTCTCATCTAATAGTCAGGTAATCATCTTTATCAGTAATCTTATCACCCAGGTTCAGGCAATGAAGCACTGTGCATTAATCTTTCATTACCAATCTCTTATGTTTCAAGGCCTTAGATGCACTTATCAATGCTATTTCTAATAGACAAGTATCATTTCATATTTATGATTGGTTTATCTGTCTGATATCAGCCAGAATCTCACCCATTGCATTGCTAATCTAGTCCATTAACATGTGTTTTTTTCTAGCTTCAGAATGAGCCCAAGATCACTCATTTTCATGGAGATTTAGCCAACTAATTATTTAATATTATTCCTGTTACCAAACAAAATTATAGCAGTCTAGAACTTAACAGACACCTGCAAAAGTCATGTGACTGATGCTAAAGCAGTCCATTTTAATGATTATATTATCTTTCCTTTATTTTCAGGTTAGTAATAGGTTGGACTTGTACCATATAAGTATGTTTATGGGTGGTTTATACTAAGTCAATTTGTTCAGTGCTTCCTATTGAATAGCAATCCATGGATCTTTATTTATTATATGGGCTTTCTCAATGTGTCCAGCTTTAATGGTAAAAATGATAAGAATACACAATTTTACACCTAAATGTCCAAGCATTGTCACAATAGGATTATTTTAGTGTGTCTATGAAGACTCTAGTGAGGTTCTTATTCCTCAAAACAGATGAATGAAGGTACTTACCTATGAAGAAGTCCTTCCCATGATTCAGTCTGGATATTGTTGATAGAAAACAGAGGGGAAAGTGATGAATACCCACAGCCCTCAAGACAGCGACCCCAACATTCCTCAGCAACTTCACATTATTATTGGAGGGGGTGGAATGGTGTAATTATGAGATAAATATATGAGGGGAAGGGCCTTAAAGAGTAAGGCAAAGAATGATATAGAACACATTCAAGTTGGGATTTGGAACCAATTGGTACATGAAAAGCAGAGTTTAAAAGAGTTTATTTGCTCAATTTGACATGATATATATACTACTAGTAATGTTAATTACTACATATGTCATACATACTAGTCTTATTTCTAATCTATCTCATCCCTCCAGCTTTGATATCTTAACCTTCAGCACCTATCTATATACACAAATAAACCAGTTTGTCAATCTAGCAGTGCCTAATTAATTTAATCTAAACCAGAATGAGGTGTTGAAGATTACCTGATTCAGGCCATGGGCCCTATCAAGGCATGGGGGAGGACTGAAATGTTTCAGGGAATATATGGAAAGCCGGAGCACCACACTCTAAGCCATCAATAGAAATCAAATTCCGCCCTTCAGCAGCTTGCTTGCCGATTATAGATCTTGATTTAATATTCAGCTATTCTCTTTCGGTTGCTAAATTTTGGTTTGTGTCTTCGGGGCGTCAGGCGTTGGTTGGGAGTTTTCTCCAGTCATCTTGAGCCTTATAATTGTTATCGAAAATCATTTGAGACCAATGTAGAGCAGGCATTACGTAATCAACTGGAGTGTGCATCAACGCGTTGCTCGCCTTTGCTCTCCCCTTCTCACTTGCCCTCTTCCACTAGTTCCCTCCAACGCCGACAATTCCACATTACCCCGAATGCTGCAATTACGCATCAGGAACTCAAGACCGTTGGTATTGTGTGCTACCAAGAGCCACTAAATACTGCAATTTGTCTTACCAACAGTCGTATCATTGCTCAAGTCTCCCTCCCCTGGTCTGTTTCTTTATAATTTTCTTTCAATTCATCGGTATGCTCTATGTTTCGAGCTTTTCCTTTTTCTTCAGTAATCTATGATCTCAACAACATTAATTTCCGCTTTATTCAACTATTCCTCATTAAGTATTTTCTTTATTATAATTTGCTTTAAAAATCATGTATCTACTTCCTCCCAAATCAAGTGAAAATTAGTCCCCCCTTTTTCTCGACACCTTAGAACACCCAAGGTCGAACGGATGCTCACCGACTCGCTAACTAATCTCTTTGTTTATGCCTCGACCCACCTTTTATCTCTACACCAAATTATTGCATAAATTAAGAATTATTCTTAACACTACGTGCAATGATCTAGATGCACATGTGACGGTACTTCACTGACATGTGATAGTGTAGTGAATAGATTAATTGGGCTCCATATTACCATCTCAGTATCAAAAAATTTACAATAATTATACACCAATAGACATGTAGATCTCAGTTACTGAGCGAGTGCTTTAGATATGAGAACAATACCTGCCTGCCACTTGTATGCTCTCCCAGCTGTAACATAGCATTACTAGGGTACTTAGTATTCCGGTAAAGGTCTGTAGCAAGTAACATTGTTGAGTTTAGTATATTAAATATAGAGAATACAAAAAAGATTGTTTTAGTTTTTACATGGTAGACTCATATCAGTGTTATTCTAGCTGAAAGTGTGCAATACTCCTTGTTTGAGAATAAGCAACACTACAGTTCAAAACCCTATAAATATAGACCATCTATTCACATTCAACTTTAACTCAGAAGTACTCCTAAATTTTTGAAAACCTTTACAACTTTGCCTTTAAATTCTTTAACTACATACACTCTTTGCTATGGTATATTGAAAAATGTCGAAATTAATAGATCTATTGATGACATTCTACTGCGCTGTGAGGGATGCACATGGCCTGTGCATTGAAACCCCTCATATTCAGTATTCTAATAATAGCAGAAGAAACATTAATACAGCACAATAATAATAGGCCACTTGCAAATTCAACTAGTCTAGAGTTCGAACCCCACTACAACACGAGCCACTATCTCCGGAACCTTCCAGAAGACACCCATGCATCAGTATGCGACCTCATCATTATGCAGCCATAGGTTTCTCCCATCAGTACTGTAGAATGTATATAAACTGCGTGTATTTACTTTTCCCCAGTTAATTGGACCCCAGTTACATTCTGACTGTGATTCTGCCTGTTTCCTTCTGTTCCACTGTTGCTGAAACACTCTGTCAGTCAAGTCTTAGAACCCTGTATCATTTGACAACTCTAATGTCAACAAATACCTTCCCAATTCAACTTCAAATCTCCTGGTTACCCCAGTAGACTATACTCTCTCAGACCTTATCATTCCCACTTTGACAACATGCTAGAACAAAAGCAGTAGATAGACGCTCCTGCACTCTGTACGTTTTGTATGCCTTCATATTAATAGTATGTCAGTAGTGTTTATTAATGACACTTTGATAGGTGATAGCTATTCTGAAAGTGAACTGATAGCTTGCTGAAAAATGCTGTCTTTCGTGATATCATTTGTTAATGAGTAGTTCAGGATCCACGACTTTGCATGTCGTTTCAACTGATAGCAGGTACTTTGCTTCGAGTGTCAAAACCTCTTATGATGGCTCCTAAATGTTCTTTAGTTCGTTTCAAGTTCATTTAAAGACCCACTATTTTGTTTCAAGTGTGTAACATTATCAAATGGGACTCTACTTCATTTCAAACATATAAACTTCGTCTAAACTTCCCCCACTTCATCTATAGTGTGTTCCCCTCTTATATTGGCTCCTAAATGCTCTACTTCGTTTTAAGTGGCTACACTTGATCTAAAGGTCCTTCACCTCGTTTATGTCATATATACTATGTCTTGTGGCTCCATACTTCGTTACAAGTGTCCATACCTCATATAAATTCTCCCAACTTCGTCTCAAGCGTCTACCTACTTCGTTTAAGCCATATACACTATGTATTATAGCTCCCTACTTCATTGCATGTGTCTATACTTTGTATAAAGGCTCCCCACTTCGTTGGAGTGTCTGCACTTGGCCCCCTGATTCATTTAATGCATACATACATCGTCTTATGAATCCCTACTTTGTTTCAAGTGTATAAACATCGTTTCAAGAGCATATACTTCATCTAAAAGCTGCCTATTTTATTTAAAGCACATACACTTCGACTAAACGCCCTTATGGTATTCCCCGCTTCAAAAATAAGGTATTTACATCGTTCTGAGACCCTTACCTCATCTGTATATTGAATGCATCAAGTACATATCATTATTTCACCCACTGCTGTATATGCAGGGTTTAGATCATTTATTCGAAATCTGTATGATTACAGCATCCCCTACTTAGTATTTGCAGTGATTAGATTGTTCTGGAGGTCCCTTGATACATCTAATCAAAACATGTACTTGATTCTATTATTATTAGTTGTGTACACTGTAATCTACATAATACATTTATATATATGAAGTTCACTGGTTACTTGCAACCCATAGTACCCGCACTAAAGACCGCCGACTCGCATCTCCAACAAAATCTCGATAACCCCTGAGGCCTATGGCCAACCCCCAACCCCCGACTCTGGACTCCCGACGCCCGAAGATGCGAACCGACATTTAGCAGCTGAAAGAGAATAGCCGAATTTTAAATCAAGATCCTTAATCGGCAAGTAAGCTGCCGAGACGCGGAATTTAATTTTAGTTGATGGCTTAGAGCGTGGTGCTCCGGCTTTCCATAGGAATACAAGTTTTGACTCAAAACTGTAAAACTATGTGTGTAATAAAAAGTATGCACTTTGTGTACACTTACATTTCTTAAAGTAAGCATCAAACAAAGGAAATACTACCATGCTGACACATCAGAGATTGCTGACTAAGGCTATCAGCTTGGTGCATGCTGGTCTGAACTCCAAGTCCCTACAGAGGGGACTAAATGCATTGACAACTTTTATCTACTCCAAGTCTACTCCACTAAGTAGTTGCTGCTTCAATATTATTGATGGGCACATCAAGGCTCAAAATAAGATCAATGCTACAGTCCTCATCAGGATGGAATTTATAGCTTTGAATCTATGACTTGTCAAGAATAAAATAGTTGTATAATGCCATTACTTTAAAGTTTGTAGCAATTAGTATGTACTACTATTGATTACATATTTCTTTATAGTAACATTGCTTTGCTTCTGTTGCTGCAGTGTTTCTATACAATCCATTTAAGCAAGGTTTAATACCATTTAAAGGATTTTAGGGCATTTTTTATGATGTCTACTATAGGTATGACCAGTTACTTAGGATTTTTAGTGCTAGAATTGGTACTCTGGTGAGAATTATTTTTACAGAATCATAACTAGATTAATGAAAGGATGCCAAAAATGAATTTTCGGAGATTTTACCTCTTTTTTTCAGCTGTGTGCCAAATTTTTGAGTCAAAAATACAAAAAATCAGTTTGAGTGAAATTGGCTTGTGGAAATTACAAGCTAACCCTTGAAATATACTATTCCAGCAGTTTTTGGAGTTCAGAAGTCATTTGGGCTGTGGGAAAAAATCAACCAAAAAAGTTGGTGTTTGTGTGACCCCAACTGTAGCTGTTCTCCACATTGGTGGCTCAATTCTCAATCATAATAGTTGTTAATTTAATTTTTTCCCCTATATTGTAAGCAAGAAACACTGTTCTAAATGCCTGGTATGAAATACAGCTGAAAAATCAGGTTAACTACAGGTAAAGTCCAGTATTCAACCTGAAGTCCAGTGGCTGAAATCAGTGATTTCCAGGTAATTTTTGGTAGTCCACCTGAAGTCTAGGACTGTACCTGAACTGCACCTGAACTCAACCTGAACTGTACACAGAATGGCAGTATTCTAATAGTTCAGGTGGGCTCCACTTAATTTCACAGAGGAGTATAATGATCTCAGAAGGCAAGCACATCAGGAGAAGTTATATGATCCTTCCATTAATGTAGTAGTGTATTGCAATTGGAATAGCAACAAATCTAAACAGTATCTAAACTAAGTAATTTCACATTTGAGAAATAGAAAGGATACTAAAAAGGTTTGAACTGGGTACAAATAGCAGTTGACTCTGGAGTTCATAAGTCTTGGGAGCTTATTAATAGTGAATAATACTCAAAGAAATGAACTTAGCAATATACAGGAAGTTCTAGGCTTCATTCTTAAGGTGTAAATATCACTACTTTCTATAGTTGAACTTATAGCTTGTGGTTCAGGATGGTTGATGATTAGTACAAAATACATGTGTACTATTTAACTACATTAATACATACAACAAAAAATCACTATACTTAACTACTTATTCAGCTTCAAAATTTCCTTTAATAATTCCTTGATGTTATTCCTTTTCCCAACCCCTGCAGCTAATGCCCACTTATTAGATTTAAGAGATATTATTACTATTTGTCCCAATGTAGTTCCAATAGCAACTGTGTAATCACTTATAGCTATTGCCTGTACATTTGTGGGCCTAAAAGAAGGTGGAATCCAAAATAATCTTCTACCTGATTTCACAATCCAATCATTGATAACTAGATTAAAATTGGTATCAGATAGCTCATTAAATGTCTTCATACAAAAAAACTGATGGTTATTGGCAATCATAAAGTTTTGGTCAACACTAAATAGGATCATTTTCACAGTGTCATTCAAATTCCAAATATGTGTACAAGTGCCATTTTGAACACTCCACATTCTGAGTGTCTTGTCATATGAGTCAGACACAATAGTTGTCCTGTCCTGTGAGATGGCAACTGAATTGACCCAGCCTGAATGCCCTTTTAACTCATTGAGAAGTTTTCCACTCTGTGAATCCCACACTCTGACTGTCTCATCATCTGAGCCAGACACAACAGTTGTTCCATCCTGTGAGATGGCAACTGAATTGACCTGGCCTGAATGTCCATTTAACTCATTGAGAAGTTTTCCACTCTGTGAATTCCACACTCTGACTGTCTCATCATCTGAGCCAGACACAATAGTTGTTCCATCCTGTGAGATGACAACTGATGTGACCTGGCCTGAATGTCCTTTTAACTCATTGAGAAGTTTTCCACTCTGTGAATTCCACACTCTGACTGTCATGTCACTTGAGCCAGATACAATAGTTGTCTCATCCTGTGAGATGACAACTGAATTGACCCAGCCTGAATGCCCTTTTAACTTATTGAGAAGTTTTCCACTCTGTGAATTCCACACTCTGACTGTCATGTCATATGAGCCAGACACAATAGTTGTTCCATTCTGTGAGATGGCAACTGAATTGACCTGGCCTGAATGTCCTTTTAATTCACTGAGAATTTTTCCACTTTGTGGATTCCACACTCTGACTGTCTTGTCATTTGAGCCAGACACAATAGTTGTTCCATCCTGTGAGATGACAACTGAATTGACCTGGCCTGAATGTCCTTTTAATTCATTGAGAAGTTTTCCACTCTGTGAATTCCATACTCTAACTGTCATGCCATCTGAGTAGTGTTGCCACAGTTCGACTCCACTCCACTTGGTTTGACTTTTACTGGTTTTATGGAGTTGACAGCGGAAGGGTCGAGTCGAGTTGTGCCTGAGTCATGCCCTCGACTCGACTTGCGACTAAGTCATCAACTTACATATAAATCAGGTGCTATTGAGATTTTTACTAGTACAACTCACTCTGAAAGAATATATAAATGATATATCCTATTTTATACATGTATGCAGATACTTACAATGATTTTTGTGATATGGTTCATGTTTAAAGTCACAATTGTTGCAGAGAAAGTTGAAGGAGTATAAGCGCTTATCGCACAGGGCTGACATTGTGTGTGTACACTTGATGACGGGCGCCTACCAGTAAATTACCAAAGTAAAGATATGATTAATAACACAATATTCGTAAAACACCATAATTAAAGCTAAGATCACATAGAAATTATCTCTGAATTAAAATGTGCGCTATATTGACTTGATACGCAAGACATGCCGCCATATGAGGTAGGCTGCACTGGAAAGCTGATATATGAGATTTTCTGTGTGACTTAAAGCGACTAAGTCGACTTCGAGTCGACCTCATCTGGAAGTCAGGTCGTGAGAACTGAAAGTCAACGCTGTTGACTCGGCTTGACTTTTTTCGGTCCCACTTGTACGGTTCGCGGTTTTCGAGTCGAACCGTGGCAACACTACATCTGAGCCAGACACAATAGTCATCCCATCCTGTGAGATAGCAATTGATGTGACCCAGTTTGAATGTCCTTTTAACTCATTCAG
This sequence comes from Cyathus striatus, assembly GCA_025738555.1. Taxonomy (NCBI): domain Eukaryota; kingdom Fungi; phylum Basidiomycota; class Agaricomycetes; order Agaricales; family Nidulariaceae; genus Cyathus; species Cyathus striatus. Next base: position 500,557 of record JAOVFP010000017.1, read on the forward strand.
AATTTTTCCACTCTGTGAATTCCACACTCTGACTGTCATGTCATATGAGCCAGACACAATAGTTTTCCCATCCTGTGAGATGGCAACTGAATTGACACAGTCTGAATGTCCTTTTAACTCATTGAGAAGTTTTCCACTCTGTGAATTCCACACTCTGACTGTCCTGTCACCTGAGCCAGACACAATAGTCATCCCATCCTGTGAGATGGCAATGGATGTTACTCAGTTTGAATGTTCTTTTAACTCATTCAGAAGTTTTCCACTCTGTGAACTCCACACTCTGACTGTCTTGTCATTTGAGCCAGATACAATAGTCATCCCATCCTGTGAGATAGCAACTGATGTGACCCAGTTTGAATGTCCTTTTAACTCATTGAGAAGTCTTCCACTCTGTGAATTCCACACTCTGACTGTCTTGTCTTCTGAGCCAGACACAATAGTTGTCCCATCCTGTGAGATGACAACTGATGTGACCCAGCCTGAATGTCCTTTTAACTCAATGAGAAGTTCTCCATTGTATGAATCCCACACTCTAACTGTCTTGTCATATGAGCCAGAAACAATAATTTTTTGATCCTGTGAGATAGCAACTGATGTTATTGCATTGAAATGACCCTCTAGCACCTGTACACATGGATCCCAGTACTTATTGTATCCTTGAATTAACTTTACAGTCCTTAATTGGTCTTGATATGTCTTGTATAATACTGATTCTTGTGGAGTGAACACTAGTGCAGTCTGATAAATTTGCAATGCATTGTCTCTAATTATCTCATAATTGAGTTGAATAAACCTTTCAGCATCATTCAACAACTTCAAACAGTTTGGTTTGAAAATGGACTAAATTAAATTATTAGAAAGCAATAAATGGCTATATAATATTATTCTTACTACAAGTTTTTTTCCCAATCTTATACCTTCTAGTGCTCTTGGTAGTTGGCCATATAGTGATATGACTTCAAGCCACTGCAATAAATACTTAAATATCAATGTTGTTGCTAGTTGTTTCAGTTCACTATTCAACAATGCTTCTTGAAGATGGAACATTCAATATGTAGCTGCATAACCAATCTCATCTGTTACTGTGTTGTGAATAGGTATGTCTTTGTTTGCAGTGGACATATTCTCAACATTGCAAATATTCACTTTTAGTACATTCATTATTTTATGTAAACAACCAGTTGCAATATGAGCATGATGCTCTTTGGTGTTAATGAAAAATCTCTCATCTGTACATTGTGCTGAATTGGTAAGGAAATCATGAAATGATAAATGAAAAGCATGCACTGGATTGTTTGATTTTAATTGTGGTACAAGTAATACTGCCTTAAACTCACACAAAATTCTGTAGATGTCATTGATATTGTGATTCAATCTCACAATTTGCAATATTCCTTCAATGGTTAAGTTATTAAACCCCAATGTAATAAATCCAACTATGGCCTTGTAAATAGTTTCTTTCCAGTGTTGTGATTTTGAAGCTAGCAACAGAATTTTCATGTACATGTCATCAAGTGATCCATATGCATTCATATTGTTAAATTTGATATATTTATTCTCAAGAATAAACCTCATTTTATTCTGTACTCCAACTCCCAGATCATCTTTGATAAATTTCATAGCTGTAGTTGCTACAATAAATAAACCTGAATATATATCAATCAGCTCATTCATTTCATTTGGTTCTGGCCAAGGTTTCTGAATTGGCATTTCATTGATCTCATGTTCTATGTACAATCTGATATACTGTTGACTTTTTCTTTTTCAATATTATGCAAAATGAATGGATTTGTCACAGATTCCACTGTTTTAATTTGGAAGATGTACTCAAGGGATGCCTCAGGTCGACTCGTAATAAAAAATTTGATTGGAAAAGTGCACTGGCCAAGATGTTCAGCTAACACTTTGATAATATTTGTTTGAATATTTTGCTGGCATTCATCCAGTGCATCAAGAACAACCACAAATTTTATCTCCTTTAATTGTTCTTTTATATCCATAATTGGTTTAAAAATAAGTCTCTGCAACTGAACTGAAAGAGCTGAGTGAAGAATTGATATATCAGCTCCAATCTCTTTCAATAAATTTTCTTTCAATAGTGGGAGTTTTTTTCCCAGTTGATAAGCCAGTGTTTTAATTACATTTGTCAACTCACTCCTATTTTTGTAATCCCTAGAGAAGAAGAATGAAGCTCCATTCTTGCAGTATTTATGAGCCACACTATGTGCAACAGTTGATTTCCCAGTCCCTGCAAGCCCAGAAAGCCAGAAGATGGATGCTTTGTCAGTTGAAGCCATCCATTTATCAATTTCATGCAATAGATCCAGTCTAGTACCATCAATGCATCCAGTTGCTCCTTCACTTTCAGCTGAGTTGTATGCAGCACCAAAGATTGGACTCAATTTTTCTGCTAACATATCTTTTGATTCTGCAGGAGCATTATAGATATTCATGATAGATGAAGCAGTGTTAACTACTGCATTATCATTCAAGGTAACACCAGTAGCTCCTGTAAATGCTTGGGTTTCTGCAGTACTTTGCACTAGATTGTTCTCCAGCCATACATAAGATTAAGAATTTTACAACTAAACTACTTTGGTTGCACTTACATTTGTAATTGGTGTTATCCTTGGTCCATGGGATGATGTAAGGCTCAATACTTCAGTGTTATCTTGAAGGGGGTGATGTTCCGCTGCTATGTCGGAGGGAGAAGCACTGCTCCCTACCGCATCAGCTGAGTAACATTTGCTAGTGTCTTTATTTCTGATCTGCTTGAATGATTGAGACATTGCTGCTCAATTGCGGATTGTGCGTGTTGCGTATGAATGGAGGAGGAGGGAGGGCCTTATCATTGAACGGCACATATATATATGTCGAGTATGAGGTCAGCTGGTGTGCTTCTGGTGATGTCTTAAATTACAACGTTCCCTCAAGCTCACAACGAGGCAGTGCTTAAAATAAATGTACCCCAGTTGCATACTACACGCATGAAGTATGCAACCAGCAACTGATATACACACATCGATATAGCAGTCTTTCTCCCACAGGGTATCTTCTTACGTATTATACTTGTTCTCGATAAGTATACTAGGTTCGAACGAGGCTTCACCGCATGCCTAACATTCGGCGCAGCGTATTCCCACCCCTCGCCGCACCTCTTGCTAAAACTGTCACTATGACAGACGACAGGCAACTACTATCCTGCCCGCTCTCCTCCTCCTCAGCATCGCGCGTCATTTCTCGCAGCAAAAGTGTACTCCCCCTCGCCATGTCACATGGCTGCTAACCGAACTACGTACATCGATAACGTACGTGTAATACAGTATCTGTGGAACTAGCCTCCTTCCTTCTCCTAGGAATGGTTATACCAGGGATGGGCGTTCTTCAAACCACCCAACTACTTGAATTCGTTAGTTCATCGTGATGAACTCACATTTGGCATAGGCCGAAGTGCTGTTGAGAGGGCGCATATGCAGGGGCACAGTTCAGGTGCAACAAGCTGTGTATGTCCTCTCCATTCTCGTCGCTTTCCCTTTTTATCTTGACTCCTTTGCTCCCTCCCTCCCTCACCATCCTGGTCTTACCCCCCCTCTCTCATTCGCTTCATCTCCCTCGTCTTTCGTATCCTTCCCTCCTTCCCTCCTCCTCCTCCCTCCCTTTCTTCCTTCCGCTCTCTTTCTTTCTGCGTAACCAACTCATGCAAATCCAATCTATCGACAGGAATTCGTCCCTGCTTACCATCATGCACCACCTCCACTCACAACGCACTCTATCGAATGCTAGTGGGAGACCCTAGGCATCTAACGATCATCCGGCATGCGAGACGACAGGGTGTAGGGTGTGGGTGGGCGGAGGGGTTCACATGTTCCATCGGCGACAATGCACTTGCAGTGCGAGGGAAAGTGGTGGAAGAGGTGCGAGGTACTCATGGTATGTAAGACATCCCCATATCCTCGTTCCAACATTCTCTACATCCCTTCGCCTTCTCCTTCGACTATGCTTCATCCAATTCTCCTTCATCTCTATCTTTCTATCATACTTGCATGCACTAACCGCCTCTCTAGCCCAAAACCTCTCTCCAGTTCAACGAGCGCAGGGAAGCCATTCAGTTGATTCTTGACCCCTGCGCATATCCGTCGTTTCCTAGGTGGTAGGCCCTTGGCACAGCCCAACATATTTGAACATTGGCGCTATTGATCTGCAGCCGGCGCTTATGGTATATCTCCCGAAGCTTAGGAGTACGGATCCGCTGTCCATGTCATCTTCTATATCGCTCCCTTAAACACCACCGTCGTACATTGTATATCAAGCTCACTAGCCCAACCCTACCCGGTTCTCTATCTCACCCGCCTTAAAACTCGACCAATGCGCCCCGCTTTACGGTATTGTTATATTACTCTCGAACGTGGCTTGTACGTTGTTTCCATGGACAAGTACCCTGACTTTTCATCCCTAATGGAAAGTTATGGGTACCGATGCTCAGTGCTTAGTTATTTACAATTTAGATCACCGTCGTATCCCTCTCCACATACTACAATACTATCGAATACTATGCATTGCCACTTATTCATTACGGCCGCTCGTCTTGCTGTCGATCGCCTATGGGTAAACGTGCTGTTACAAGTTTCTTCCTAGGATATTTAAATTCAAGTACTTTAAGTGTAAAAAATGTAGACTTCGAAATAGACATAAACTGCTTATAGAAAAAGGAGATGTATCGATCGGCTGTGTGTCCCTAAATATGAACACTCGATATAGCTCGTCTTTGGAATGATAATCAGCTTCGAACTTGGATAGCTAATAATAAATATAGATCGAAACAGGATGAGATGGGAAGATGACGAATATAGGCGTTGAGAATAAGAGTCATCATTTGAAGAACAAGTTATTCTGACAGATGTAACAGTCCGAGTTGAACCATTTCATTTTGGCGCTTCCTTGAATATTTATATCTTCCTCCCAACCTCACTGTCTCTCTGTTATACCAGATTGTACCCCTACATGAGTCGTGTCTAGTGGGATGCTACCCACAAGGCAATCAGTCGGTGCCAATGCTATGACCCTAAGCTTGTAGCAGTGGTGAAGGATCGAAGGTACATAAGATTTTTTTATTTCATAGTCGCATACACCTTGACTTACATCGACGATATGATGTTCGCGTACACACTAACGTTAGCAGCCAATCGATACTGAAGCTTCAAGATCAAGAGACCTATTCTTGGGCGCATTTATGATTATCGATCTCATCTTACGCTAAGAATAAGCATCAATGAATGACCTGTGTGATTTTTGGACGAGTTGATGATTATCTATCGCATCCTACGTTAATAATAATCTAGGCTGTGTGGCTTGCCATCGATTGTTATCGAACACTGTACTTATTATGTACTTATATGTCAAAACTATAGATGTAGTAATCATACAGCATGAAGATTATCGATTATATATTATACAGGACTATCAGATTCATTATAGTCGCAGAGGGAGAGATGATTGCGAGTCGGGACGCGTTTGAGACGCGCCGTGGGAACTTGATCACGTTAACTTCGGTTCATATTCGCCTGTTTGACTTCTCGGCCGACGCCGGAGTCGAACGGAAGGGTCTGCTTCAGGTCTCCTTTGCCCTCCTCGCCTCCTCTCTCTCCCCCAACCCCCTCCTCAGCCTACGCCTCCTCCTTATCATCCAAAACCCGGCATCCACTGGAGACTTTGCTAGTTAAAAAACCCCCGGACTTCGTTCCCAATTTCTTGCTGCTCAACGCTACCGCCGTGAACTACATGGGAATATATTGTATGTGTCAGAGAGTGGGTGAATATGTACGTTAACTCTCTTTGTTTTGTTTCCATGAGCTAACGGACATTCTGAAGGACTACTCATAGGCTCCAAGATTCAGTGCTTGGCTTTCCCTCAACAACCCCGTGTCCCCCTAGGAAGGCCTTACGCTATGGCAGGTTATCGAAACACAGATGAACCTAAGCTTCCAGCAGTCGGTTGATAGAGTAGGTGGTGTAGAGTAACCGAGGAGTTATTGCTTGTTCTCTGTATGCGCCTGCGAAGCGAGTACAGGTAGGTTTCTATCCCGTCGTACACGATCTCTGTGCTTATAGTACTTCACTAAGGAACTTCATGAAACTCATTGTCTACGAACCAGCCAGCTTTATTCTCTGCAATGCTGCGGCCTACATACTTCAAGAGCTGTCCTGGTCAAATCCAACGAGCACGAGCAGACGCAACACAGAGAGATCTGAAGTGCTCGGGTATCCGACTATGACAACACTAGCTAGTGCAAGAGGCCATGTAGACTCAGCGAGGGTACCTATGGGCTATAGGAAGGACTGAGCCAGTGGCTTAGATGGGATGGAGTAAGAGGTACTTGGTCGTGGTAGGCAGTAGTCGCTGCTCAGGGTACGCTCCGCTTCCATGCTTTGCGTTATGGGGATGGGTTTTACGCGTGAGGTTGCATGATGGGGAAGCTTTGTGGTTATGATACGTGCGCTGAAGCCGCTGGCTAATGACTGCGGGGCGTCTTCACAATATCATCGGCCTTTCGGCTTCCAACACCACCACGGTCACCACGACTCACCCCAGCCCGCCACAGCCTTTCACGATCCACCATGGCCATTGCGACCATCTTCCTCGTGCCTCCTTGGCCTGCCTGCACGTTTTCATCAATACGGGGCCGAAGTATACACCCAGGATTTGTATGAATCCGTTCAAGAACTTAGTGTACGTCCGTCTAAATCCTTCTGTACTCTTCTCTGTACTAACACTACCTTCCTTCGTAACTCAGCACGCTATCGATCCTCGACCGCCAAACATGTACAACTTGCCACGTCGTCATCGTTATTACTACGATCATTGGAAGCTCCTTGTTTTCTTGATTAACGGCGTCCTTTTAAACGACAACCTTTGCAATTACACAGCTGGGGAACACGTCTATCTGAAGGTGGCATCACACGGGGTGGACGAGCGGTTTGGTTGTGTAGACAACACCTGCTGCTTATGGCGTGTTCAGGTTCCTCGCTTTTGGTTACGGGGATAGATTTTGCGCGTGTGGCTGTGATGAATGATTGTATCGGCGTTTTGGGTCCGTCCTCGTTACACCACAGCCCTTACCTTCTACGTCTACCTGCGTGCAATCAAGAACATGGGCTGAGGTAATCACACAGGAGTTGTATGTTTAGTGGGGAAACATCTGCATCTGCATACGGTATTCCATGACATTATACATGTTCTCTGTACTAGAATTATTTTTCTTTATATTTCAACTTACCAGCGATCGTCGAATGTCTATCAGCCTCCTGTTTCAGGATTCGTGTGTATGAAGTGCTACGTCATCGTCGCCTCTTCCACGCGTACAGGAGACTTACTGTCATTCGGGATACATACGTCCACTCAACCACAGGACATAGTACAAGATGGTGCGAACCGCTAGCAATGATTACGGGGAAAATGAAGCACTCGGCGATCTTCAAAAGAAACAAGGTCTAGCGACGAGAGGATGGTTCCTCCTACACCGCTTAGTACCTCTTGGGTCCCTAGTACCCGCGACGGTGCCGTGTTCAAAATATGTTTGTTTACTGGTCGACAATTCTATACCACAGTACCAGCCTTTTAGAAGAATTCTGTACCTAGAATAGAGTTGGAATAGATAGGAAATTGTATGCGCGATGACATGTGTAGAGGATCTAGATTGAAAGAGAGTACGACGAGTGCGAACGGTTGGGTTAGCTGGTGTTACTCAAGGCTACGATTGGCGGGGAGGGCGAGGAGTAAAAATACAGTAACTACTGGATCATCACCCCGCCCGATTTAATATTATACCATGAGAAACTCTCAGTATAAAAAGCCTATGGCTGGGTTATTTCGTGTGTCCTCCTTTATATATAGTGCATCAACAAAAGGTCGTCGACTCGAGTAAAAATAAAGTAACTACGGGGCAGTACATCACTCTGCCTGGGATTCGAACCCAGCTTTAGTGCGCATGCAGTTGATATGACAGGTGAAACTAGCTGATAAACTAACTGAGAGTTACCAGATTCGTTCATGAGTATTATACGACGAGAAACTCACAATATAAGAAGCATATGGTAGGTTAGCTGATGTTACTTATGGCTACTATAACATATTAATCGGATTGTCCACTGTTGTATAGTTTATTTTCTCCTTTCGGCTTCAGTGTTGTTGTAAAATTTATACTTAGTAGATCAACAAAGGAATACAAATTTTATCCTAAAACAGAGACACGGAAAGTGAAACCTCCGTTTGTTAGGTCGAGCCCAGTTCTAACTGGCGCAGGTGGAGACAGGCGCGTGAACTGTTTGATAGACTAACACGGAATCACTGTTACTACGATAAACATGGTATATATATATATCTCTGTGCTTGTACGTGATATAAAATACATTCAGCTAGCTCGATACTCTCATCTCTCCGCCTGGTATGCGAACCCAGATTTTGCATGCAGTTGATAATACAGGTGTGTGTATTCAACGAATAAACTAGAGAGTTATCAAAGTTATTCATGAGCATCATATATCGAGAAACTCACGTTATAGAATGAGTATAGCTAAAATTATGACAAGCGCATAAACTCAACTTTCTGATCTCTCCGTCTGGGATGGGAACCCAACTTTTCATGCAGTCGATAATACAGGTGTGTGTATTCAGCGAATGAACTAACAAAGTGTTGTTAAAGTTATTCATGAGCATTTAATTATGAGAAACTCACGTTATAGTATGAATGAGTATAGCTAAAATTCATAGTGTTACTCTAGTCTGCTGTTAGTAATTCATTAATCGTTTGCCCAAAACAATGATATCTCAATTATCATGAATCAGCTATTGAAAAGGCGTACAAGTTCAAAGCTCACAAATGGATGAAGATGAACGAAACAAGTGTAATCTGCCCTTCAGTACGACAGTATCCACTCCAAATCATCCAAAATAACCCAACATGTCCTTCGACCAGATATAAATAAGTAGATGACGAACCGTACCACATCGATTTTCATCGTATTCCTCCATCCAACCAGCGAGGGATCATACTTGACCCCCTCTTCCTACCATCCCCCACTCACCTACCAACCAAGACCCCCATACCAGCCATCTCCACCCCCAACGCGACACCCATACCGACAGCCCACCCAGCGCCAGCCGTCACTCTACCACTCCCACTTGTACTACTAGCCGCACTCTGACTGGGTACACTAGTGGTCGTGCTCGTCACAACCACGGTCCTCTGCGAACTTGTGGACGGTACAACCGGACCTGGAGCGGTAGGCAAGCTTACACCGGCAGAAAGTGTCGTACTGCCACTCGGGATGGAATTTGACGTTGAAGGAACCGAAGAGGATGGTGTAGAGGTCGAGGGAAGGAGAGAGGAAAGTGCTGTTCCACTTAATGTTGATCCGGATGAGGATGGAAGGAGGGAGGATAGGGCTGAACCACTAAGCGTGGATGAAATCGACGTTTGCGCTGTCGTAGCTGTTTTTGTGTATACCACATATGTTAAACCAAAGTAACCAAAAAATGAGACATACTCGAAAGCGAAATCTGCCCAGGACCACTCGATAGAGGAATCGAAACCGTGCTAGCTGGCAACGTATTCGTTCCCGTTGAGCCTACGTATATCAGCCAGACTATCATGTGTGCAGGTAAATGAAAGGGAACGAACTGGAGCATAGAGCAGACAGGATGCCACGTACAGCGGGTTGGTCTTCAGGGTGACAGTCGTGCGACGCGCATGTTACGGTTGCGTTTACGAAGCCGGAGTTGCAGAGGCATGTTGTTTGGAGGGGTTGTCTGTGTTATGGGGTTAGTTGCGTGAATGTGGAGGGGGAGAGGGGGTGGGGTAAAGGACTTGAACAGAGGCGAATAGCAGAAAATGACAAAGGGAGAAGAGAAAAGAACGACGTACAAAGTACACTCAGCAGCCTGAGCAGCCGTCTCTGCACACGTTGTTGCACATGCAGGGAGTCCATCTATCCCACTCCCATCCTGACCAACTACAACTTTCACGAGAAGAAGAATCGTGACGGAGAGCTTGACGTTGAACATTGTATACGATGTACGATTCGCGTCGTGAGTCCAACACTCGCTTACTTGGTAGTTTTGCAGAGAGTAGAGCGGGTTCAACGTGGAACAGCGTGTATAGTGGTAAACGTACGCTGAGCTGGCTGTTGGAAGGCTGGCAGGAAGACGAAAAGAAGGTGGACGGTGTTAAGATGGCATTGAGGTGACAGCAGATTGAACCTAGTGATGGATCAGTCTCCTTCCCAGACCCAATGGGAGGTCTCTCTACTAGAGCGGTATGCAGTTCTTATTCCGAGCTAAAGGGGAATAGATTAAGTCTCGTAATATATATCTCACGTTCCGTTTTAGGATTGAACGTTAATTCAGTGAGACCTCCCAGAGGGTCTGGCACAAAACATATGCAAATATAAGGGTCGAGCTGACCGCCGCATACGCCGATCACTTCTGAGCTCCAATTGCTTCACTGCAATTATGTTCATACTAATGATTTATTGACCTTAGAACATAAATGAAGAGGGTTGAAAGCGTGTACACCATGATTTATTGTAATCCCCTTAATTCCCCTCCAAAAATCACTCTCCAACATCTCACAAGAAATGAAAACATTATGATTAGTGCGTAAACCTATTGCTTACTGAGAGAATTTCGGTTCATTCTGCATGAGTCTCATTTTAAATTCTGCTATTGCCATTTAAATAACTTAGGAGACATTTTCGATTATAATAGACAGTGTGGGGTTCGAAAACGGGGTGTGGACGGGTCGGGATAGGGGAATGGCTTATCACTATGAGGGTTGTATTTCATTCTCAGAACGAAAATCGGAGCTACGGCCATCAGGTGGCTATGTTATTTGCATATGTTTTGTGCCAGACCCTCTGGGAGGTCTAGTGCTGCCGCAAAGTGCAGTAAAGTGGCAGTGAAGCGAAATTTTACGTCACTGTGACATGCCTCACAGTGATCACAGTGTGCTGTGAAGTGCCGTGAAGCGACGTCGCTAATTGGACACTTAGTAGGCGCTCCCCAGGTGCTAACCATGGAAAGCAACATTTTGGCAGATTTCGGGCGCACCATTGTATTTTCAATGCAATAAACTTCATTCGGTAGCACATAAGTAAGAAGTAGCTATATACATTACAGTCGAGTGTAAAATATTAAGTATCTCTGTAACTACAGGATATTTATTCATTTAATAGTTCAATTAACGTATCAATTTGTCCTTTGCATAGCAAATCTCGGACTTCATCAGACGACACATTGGGGGTATCATCTTGTAGCTGTAACAACTCATCTTCAGATGAAACTATTCCCTCCATCAGGTTAAGGCGCTCCTGTCGGTATGTATACTTGAGAAATTGCAGGACTTCCATAAGAGATGTTGATAAGCAACTTCGACGCATAGTAATTGTTTCCTTTGATGAAGAGAAAACACGTTCACAAGCGACTGATGATGCTTGGATAGGAAGGATATCGAGTGCCACAAAATATAACGTAGGATAACGAAATTTATCCTTCTTTGTAATAGTTGAGATTAGAAATAGAAATATAATTTGCTTAAAAATTGCCACTTACTTGCCAATGTCGTGTTAGACAATCACTTTTTAACTCCATGTCTTCCAATACTCCTTCAGACAGGTAACGCTGAAGCTCCTCTGCAACAGCTACCCTATCCTTTTCATCTGCTATTTCTTCTTCTGCTTGTAGTTCCTCCTGTGTACGTACCTGGGTTGAAAGGTCATTTACTGCGCTTGGGATAGTGCATTGCCAACTATCATGATCATGTGATTCTGATTGCTGTAATTTATTCCTAAGTGCTCGAATATATGAGAGACCGCGTTTTTGCGATTGCTCGGATGAAGGGAATGTTGAGGGCACGGTTGAATGGGAAGAAGCTTGAATTTGAGGGGTCCTGGAGTGCGACGAAGTTCTTTTCCGTTCGGCCTTGCGAAACTCGAACATCTTGGTACTTATCAGTCTTCCTCTATGCAAAATATATTTTTCAATGAAGGTTTACCATTTCCAGCATCCATTCTTTTGCAGCCCGACATTCCTCAGTGGTCCAATGTTCTTCTATCCATTTTAGCTTCGTAGCGGGATTAATAACTAAACAATAGAGAGTAAGACAATTAATTATGAGTTAGTATGATTTCACTGTTCACATACTCATTGCAAGTGCATAAACTCGATTTTTACGAGATTTCTTGACGTACTCTTCAATTTTTGCAACAGTGGTCGAAACAGCTCGATTGAGCTGAGGACAGCTAGATTTGAACAATCTCAACAAATCCAGAAGCTCTTCGTATGCCGGAAGAACTGCAGGAAGTGTCGGTGTCTTTTCACTGCAAAGGACTGTCTGTACAGAATGAGGAAGCTCTAGAAATGTGGATATGTCGCTGAGAACCTTGAGATCTATTTCGCTTAAAAGATGCTTACACTGTGTGCATGCCTCGATATTTCAATGTGAAATAGCTTTGAAATATTGTGGAAATATTCTTTATATTACATCATTATTTCGCTTTGTAATACTCTTACAATTCACATACAATATTTCTCAAATATTTGAAAGTCACAATAACAAAGAAATATTGAAACCTGGATCCCCATTTTCTTTGAAATCCTTTATTCAATATTTCAAAGGTTTTTCACCTATGAAATAACAAAGAAATATTTATTTGGGTAGTCACAATGAGCTTTGTCTACCATTGTCTCATCTTTGTGACATATGTCACAAGGTTCTTATCTAAGAGATCTTAGCAAGATCTTAGTCACAGTGGCATTGTGACATATGTCACGGTCATCACACTTGTCGACGGTCGTCGCAGTCATCACCGTCGTCACAGCTGTCCCACAGTGTCACACATGTCACAGTCGTCACAGTCGTCACGTCGTCGTAGTTGTCACACTTGTCACACTTGTCGCAGTTGTCGCAGTTGTCGCAGTTGTCACAGTTGTGATAAGTGTGACAACTGCAACGACTGTGACGACTGTGACAAGTGTGACAACTACGACGACGTGACGACTGTGACGACTGCGACATGTGTGACACTGTGGGACAAATGTGACAACTGTGACGACTGCGACGACTGTGACAACTGTGACAACTGCGACAACTGCGACAACTGCGACAACTGCGACAACTGCGACAACTGCGACAACTGTGATAACTGTGACAACTGCAACGACTGCGACAAGTGTGACAAGTGTGACAACTGCGACAACTGCGACAAGTGTGACACTGTGGGACATATGTGACAACTGTGACACTGTGACACTGTGGGACAAGTGTGATGACCGTGACATATGTCACAATGCCACTGTGACTAAGATCTTGCTAAGATCTCTTAGATAAGAACCTTGTGACATATGTCACAAAGATGAGACAATGGTAGACAAAGCTCATTGTGACTACCCAAATAAATATTTCTTTGTTATTTCATAGATGAAAAACCTTTGAAATATTGAATAAAGGATTTCAAAGAAAATGGGGATCCAGGTTTCAATATTTCTTTGTTATTGTGACTTTCAAATATGTGAGAAATATTGTATGTGAATTGTAAGAGTATTACAAAGTGAAATAATGATGTAATATAAATAATATTTCCACAATATTTCAAAGCTATTTCACATTGAAATATCGAGGCGTGCACGCAGTGTTATGAATTTCTTTGTATTTAACCTTGTTCAGTAATACGTCGATAGCCTGTATACACTAAATTTCAGTAATATTTTAAAGGAAGAATTTTAAAATTTACCGGATACAGTTCTAAAACACGGCTAATCATGAGATATGTTGAAGACCAGCGAGTGTCAACATCACGTAAGAGTTGGACATGCCTAAGTTGTTGCCCATTAGGAAATGATTTCGACTCATTACCATCCTTGATTGTAGACTGGAGATCGTCACGACGTGTTCCACTAGCCCGACATGCCGTTACAAGCTTTCGACACTTCGCCACGAGGTCAGTACCAAGTGCTATTTCATATTCAGCATCGCAAGTATTAACTTCAAAACAAGGTGGTGTTGCCGTATCATCTCCTGTTAAGCTAGAAGCTGATTTTGAGAGTTCTTTAAGTGCCGCCTGTACTGATATATTTATAACATGAGGAAAACACCTATTACCACAGTAGCAAAAACATCAGTTTGGTGCGGTTAACCAAAATTAATATTACCGTATGCGATTTCCTTCAGAACTGAAGGGGATACCATAGTCTTGTAAGAGTCGCCCGAGATGCTCCATCATCGTTTGACAATTTGAAGCATTGTCTAGTGTAATCATTCCAATCTAGGATGTAATTTTCAGCGATATATTCACAAAATAAAGACATTGCACACCTTATGTAAAATTCCCAACTCTTTGAGAACTTTAATATAGTTCTCTGCTAAATTGGCACCGGAATGTATGCCAGAAATATAACGAAATGCAGCAAGCCGGCTAAATACCCTAAGGTTACCATACTTATCATGAGAACAATAGTGTACAGTAAGCGCCATGAACGATCGGAGGTTTGGATCAGTCCATAAATCACTTGTAGTGGAAATGCGACCTTCAGATTTCTATTTACAATTTCAGTTAATAAAAAAATAGAATCATTACAAATTACACGAACCTGGAGATCACTTATAAGTTTATTCCATTCGCATTCGTAGTTTTTAAAGATAATGTTTGTAAGCTTTGTACGGTGTGGAATATCACCGTCTTCAAGATTTGCATTGAGGTAGAGAAGAAGATCACGTAATTCTTCACATTCTATAACATTAATTGACTATAATCAATATTTATTAGCATACCACTATTGAATATGTGAACATTAGTACCTGATCATCAACCGTAATCCATCGAGCAAGTCTCTCCAGAAAGCCATCAAGAGTGAATGGGTTCTTCACAGCCAATTCGCTTTTTTGGCCAATTTTATCCCATCCTTTCAATCGCTCCACTGAGACTATCTTGCGCCATTCATTTTCATGGTCCTTTGAAAGATGATTGCGAATGGTATCCGCCATTCCATTCGTGTTTATCCAGACTCTCCAATTTTCTGGGCTGGTTTAATATAAGTATAAAAATAAAGTACGCAAGTAAATAATCTGAGTTACTTACAATTGACAAAGACGGCAACCAACAAATTTACTCCCAGGTTTTGTTTTTGAGATTTGAGTGGAAGGCAGCGATCTGGCATCCAAGGGGCGCTCACGTGTTTCAAGTGGTCGCATGAAATACCAAACATCGGTTGCTGCTTGCTTTGATTCGAGCTTTTGTTTCTCTGAGTTTGACGTTTGACCTCTGTCAACTACAGGATCGGGTTGATTGATGGGTGGGCGAACTGGAGTGGAAGCAGGACCAACACCAGGTACAGATGTTATGGCCACAGGTGGGTTATAATTTTCATCCGATGGGTCAGAATTTTCCACATTGTGGCGAGAACGTTTCGATGCAGCAGTTGCTCCATTAGTACGCTTTCGTTTTCCATTTGTAGCTGCAACATTGGGTAATACTTGAATAGGCGGGGGTGCCTCAGAAAGAGGGTTACGAGCAGCCTCAGAAACTGGCTGTGGTGTAACTGGAGGTCTGGTGGACATCGAAGCAGGCACACCAGGTGGTAGGTAGTGCCCAGGATACATTCTTGGATCATAAAATGACCCTTGCGAAAATGGGCCAGCATGGTATGGTATAGCAGGTGGACGAAACTGTAAAGGGGTATTCTGAGAATATTGGTGTGGATACTGCGGTGCCCGACGAGGAGTTGTAAACTGTGGCCCATTACTCCAAAGCTGCCTCGAGTGAGATGGTCGAGAGCAGCTACAGGTCGTAACTGACTGCCCACAAGAGTTACATCGAAAAACACCTTGATGATTAGCCATTTCGAAGTCTAGAACGATAATGCTAAACAAAAAAGAAACAAAAAAGAGTTATAAAATCAATATATGGTAGTGTAGTGAACGAACCGGAACTGTGAGCACTAAAGCAAACCGCAGAAGTAATCGATGACAAGGATGATTTTGAAGGTTCAGTAAAACTAAAAAGAAACAAAGATTAAAGACGAGTGGAAATACCAGATATAACTTGAAGAGGCTTATAGTTGAGATTGGGGAGAGAAAAATCGCTGAATTCAAAAGGAACTATATACAGAGGTTTTATAGTAGACCAAGATTCATTTTGGATCATGTAGACGCAGGAGACGGAAATGAGGTGAGGTTCAGAGCCGAAAATTGGAAGAGGGAAGAATCTAAGGGTAAACGGGTAATTGAAAGAAAATTTTCGAGAGGACATATCAGAATAAATTGTGGACTTGGTTGTAAACTTGTAACACGAAAAAATCAGAGAATTTGATTGGTCTTGAAGAGTTTGTATGTTCCTGAACGGAAATGGGGCGCTAGGCAGTGCTCAGGTGTGATATATTGAGGAGAATTAAGCGGGGAGAGCGGAGCAGGACTTACGCATTCAACTTGAAAGACTGTAAAAATAGTAGCATATTCAACAAGAAGTCGACGACACACACAATAATTGAGTGGGTGCGACGTTGTATCATGTTCCAAGTGAGCCATAACATGATTGATGTCAGCGCGACAAAGAGTTTGCAATCCATTGAGTTCCATTGATACGGTCCAAGAATTCAGGCAATCTGGGATGTTCCTGGATCGAAATGAGGTGTCGGGCAGTGTTCAGGAGTGATATATTGAAGAGTTGTATGCCAGAAGAGTTGAGCGATACAAGCCGGGCGGGATCAGCGGGCACAGGGACAGTCCATTCTCACATTCAATGGCTGTAGACGGTGTGGTTTATACTCAACGAAGAGTTTTATATGACCAAGTGCTCGCAATCAGCTAATTTGCTTCCTGTAGCACAGATAGAACACCAGCGCACTTCAAGAATTGGTGCAGAGAATTCAAACCAGTCATTGATGCGTGAAGTAGGACCAGTTTAGAATATATATACCTTTGACTTGTTAGTATTAAATGTAAGCTACTACTAAAAGTACGACTTACCAGTGGTTAAACAGTATTTAGACTAACATTGAGATGTTTGGATAGATAGAAACAGTATAGCACTTGCATGGTGGTATAATAAACGTAGATGTTGAATGCTGGCAGGTCAAAAGACCGGAAACCGAGCTTAGGGCTCAAGCCTGAAGGCGAAGCTCAGAGTGACAGGAGATGATCGACGGGCGGTGGTCCGTGGGTGAGCGCTGGTTGGGCGTTGTATCCACGTTGACTGCACATTACTTCACAGGCACCTGAACACACTGTGCAGTGTGGCGGAGTTCAAAATCTTGCAGTGCAGTCACAGTCACCGCACAGTCACTGCAATGTGCCAGCAGCACTAGGGAGGTCTCACTGAATTAACGTTCAATCCTAAAACGGAACGTGAGATATATATCACGAGACTTAATCTATTCCTCTTTAACTCGGAATAAGAACTGCATACCGCTCTAGTAGAGAGACCTCCCATTGGGTCTGGGAAGGAGACTGGTGATGGATGGGAACCGAAGCCTGTTCGAAATCACATTATGTAACGTTATTAACAACCATCACGCGCACGCGACAATGGACCAGATTTTGCCTAAGTATGTGATTTCGATGGGTTGGACACTGGATGGCTGTTGTTGTATGAAGAGAGTCGGTGCGTGTCGTAGAGTGCGCGTGATTGGTTTCATATATTGTAAACATAGAATACTTAAAAACTCTTTGTTAGTATATCGGTTAGTACACGCGCTTGTCATTCTGTGGACTCCATTTATTACGGTCATCGCGCGAAAGCTGGGTTCGACTCCCAGACAGAGAGATATTTTGTGTAGTGCTGTTTTCTCTTTTTCTCTGTGTACGTAGCGCTATGTATTCCAAATACCCAATAGTACTTTATCAATTTATCCGAGTCTCCTAAGTATCACCCAACATATAACCTTGCCCCACTCGTATGGTAACATCTTCTTAGACTCGTAACCACGCTACGCAGAGACCCCAAATTGCAAGTTGCAACCTTCTTAATACCACCAACAACCGCTCTAACACGTTCTCACATACGAATCATAAACTACCGATTTATTTCATACCTATGCAAGACATACGAAATAAAGTGATTAACTCGAGGGTCTCAAATATAAAGCAGGAACTATACTGTCTTCTTTTGACGAATGAAAGGGGGTTGATTTATTTCGACCTACTTGCACATGATACATATGTAGTCAATAGTCAAAAATAATAGTCTTCACTTTGAGAAATGAAATTAATTACTATACCATATTTTTCTACTGATAGCCATATAGCTCCCCAACAGTCTTGCGAATCAATGTCAACCACTCGTGCCCCAGCTCTGGAATTCCAATTAGAAATCGCGAATACTAATATTGACATTATTAGTGAAGAAGCAAAATATCACTTAGAAAACTTCAAAGGATTCCCGGTGTTTTTTACTTGTGGCGCGAGTTCGAACCACGCCCATATCATTACACCTCGTTCCCAGTCTACCACGCTACCCACACTCTCAGTACCGCTCCAATTGCCCCCAACACCCCAATCCACTCAGCATCTACCCGCACCCTGCAAGCTCCACTACTGCTACTCGCCGCACTCTGACTAGGAAAGCTCACGCTCGTGCTCGTCACAACTACAGTTCTCTGTGAGCTCGTGGGCGGTAGGACTGGAACTGATGCACTGGGGAGGGATACACTGCCGGATAAAGTTGTGCTTGGACTGGGGATCGAATTTGACATTGAAGAAAGTGAAGAAGGGTTGGATGTTGAAGGAAGAAAAGAGGAAAGTGTAGTTCCGCTTAATGTTGATGCCGACAATGATGGGAGGAGGGAGGGTAGGGCAGTGTCACTGAGGGTTGATGAAATAGATGTTTGGGCTGATGTTGCTGTGGAATGTGAGTGCAGTGTGAAGAACAACGAAAGGGAACGTCACCGTACTCAATAGAGATATGGGACCTGGACCACTTGAAAGAGGAATCGAAACCGTGCTGGCGCGTAATGTATTCGTTCCTGTTAAGCCTACCATGCATGATAACCACATCAATACCCATCTAACTACTCATTCAAGAGAAGGGACGCACCGCAGAGAGTTGCTAGGATACCGCGCACAGCAAGTTGGTCTTCCCGTGGACAGTCATGCGAGGCACATGCCACCGCTGCGTTAACGAATCCGCCGCCACAAAGACAATTTCTCTGGAGGGGGTGTCGGTCGTGTGGGGTTGGAAGTATGAAAGGGGAGAGAAAGACGAAGAGGCAAAAGAAGTGGGAGAGAGAAGGGTAGAAGGAAGGATGAATGAAACGTGTCAGTGTTGCGTGGAACAGCAATCTCAAGGAGTTAAGTCAAGCCACGGACAGGCTCGTGTAGAGCTCGCACAGAGGTGGTGGCAGATAGCAAGGAAAAGAAGACAAGAGCAAGCAACGTACAAAGTACACTCAGCAGCCTGAGCAGCTGTTTCTGCACACGTCGTCGCACACGCTGGGAGTCCACCTATCCCACTTCCATCCTGACCAGCTACAACCTTCACAAGACCCAGAATAAGTACGGAGAGCTTGACATTGAGTATACAGTCCGTGTGTGTCACTTGTAGGGCACGCGTTTGCTTTGAAGTTACTGCAAAGAGTGGACCGGGACAGGTTCGAAGTAAAACAGCGTGCACGTTGGTGTAAGGACAGCGAGCTAGCTGGCAGAGGGCTGGCAGCAAGGTGAAAGAAGGCGAATGGTGACGAAGTGATCACAAATATTGAACCTGGGTCCTGGGAATCGAAACACATTACTTAACGTCACGCGACATTGCACATATGGACTCGACGACGACTAGACTAAGTTGATGGTTGATAGTGCATGGGATGTCAAGAAATCGGTGCAGAAAGAAGGTGATCAGCCACCGGCACCACCGCATATAGAGCACCCAATAAGTTAGTGTGCATTGTACAGGATTAAAAACATATATTTGTCGCTATCAATAACAGATCTTTGTTAGGATATCGGTTAGTGCATGTGCATGTCATTAGTAGGTCTTTAGAAGTCTAATGTCAATTATCACTGCGCAAAAGCTGGGTTCGACTCCCAGTCTCCAGACAGAGAGATGTATGTAATATTGAAGAAGTATCAAAGTTTACTTTTTGTTTCCTCAAATAAGTATAAGGAGATTTTGTTAAGTTTTCATATTATAATGCCAATTAATAAATCTTGTTATAACTCATTGTCTGTATATCAGTTTTAAAATATAAAGACACACCTGCTTGACTGTGTGAAAGCAGAGATTGAATTCCAGGTAAAGTGATACATCACATTGTTCACTCCTATACTGCAGACGAATTTTCACATGCAACAACTTTCCGTGTAACAAAACGACATACATATTACCACTGTATTATCACAGATTGTATCCAGAAAGCAGTGGGTATTTGTCAATTTTAGAACTAAGGATTCTTATGACAATTCAATCAAGGCTTTTCTAAGTAGTGGGGTTGTAGAATTATATTACCTATTCAAATGTCACAATAATCATTCCATGCCGCCTCCACATATGCTTTTGGATATGTTACTATACCTATTATGTATTTTACTGACAATGTACTACAGTTGATTTTATGTATTTAAGTAGTTTACAATGTACCGTAAATACTTATCCATTTGCCTCTTGCTTCCTCTCCCTGCGTGCTTGAGGTCAAATGTAATGTCGTCGTCGTCGATGCGTCGTTTATTTCAACACAAATGGATCCTACCCTTCTGTGTGGGGCTGTAGCCAATACACCAGCTCATGGCCTCGGTTCTAGGCCTATCGCTTGCTTGATTTCATCCCCTCGCCATCACTTGCACTCTCATCATTTTATCGCACCGCCGTCACCATCTTTCAAGCTGAAACCCCATCGTTGTGCCGCTGCCGCAGTCACCTGACATCGCGCCTGCCGTTATTGTTGCTCCTGCCGTTATTGTTGCTCCTGCTGTTATTGTTGCTCCCACCATTTTGCCGCCATTGCTGTGCCTCTTAGGCATACTTCATCACAATTACCAGTATATTGTGCATTATTACGCCTCTTTATAATAAAAACATCTAATTAACATCAATTATAAGAATTACAATAAGTAGACAAATCTTGCATAATTAGGACTTGGACCCAAATTCAGTGGATATAATTGTCTTAAATGCATATAATTAGCAGTAATTAGTCCTAATTATACTGTGATACAGGAACATCAAAATAAGATTCACATGAATTATGTCTTAAGTAGAAGTAATTATATCCTAATTCAAGCTAATTAAGTCATAATTCAAGCTGATTATATCCTAATGATACAGCAATATAAAGCATTCTATGTGTAATTTGTACCAATTATGACTTAATTATATGGAACTACTGTACCATTACGACCGATTGTTCAGTGACGCATAACGATACCTGTCTGAACTGAACAAATTTTCGACTTGTTACGCATCACAAGCTAGTTTGAACAAAGGTTCAGTGGAAATAAAATAGACCTATTTTCTTAAAATTTTCTTGAGCATCCCAATGTGATAGTACATGTTAATTATCTGAAGTAAGTAATCTAATGCTCTTCCCAATATTGCAAATGCTACATATGGGGAGCTACTTAATTGAATGTCATGGTATTTAAATGCGAATTTCATTGCTTGAACCTCTGTCAAGACTTTCTAAATAAGTAATCACGAGATGATACATCAGTGTCTTCCTGTATTATGTATAGGCTACTTATCATACAATATCCCATTGTTCCAGTACTTCAGCAGGTTTTATATCTTTGAACAAATTTGGTTAACGTCACGCACCAAATCAAGGTATGAACTGAACAATGAACTAAACTTTGGTGTCACGCCAAAAAATCATGAACATTAGGTCGTAATGGTACAGTATAAAATCATTCTATGCAAATTAAGTAATAGTTCATACTAATCATCTGTATACCATACTCCTCCATGAAATCAGGAAGTCCAGGGACTTTTTCAAAATCTCATAAATTATTACTATATTACTAATGTATAGTATATCTATACTATTACAAAATCTACATATACTCATACAATAAACTACCTATATTAATACAATACACTACATACAATACACAAGAAACTAACTAACAAGATGAAATAGTGACAAATGATAGCACTGTTAGGGCAAGAGTGAAAGCAAGAGAGGGAGAGGGAGAGGGGGTGAGGGGGTGGAGGAAGAAGACACTCATGCTTGTCACTTGCAAGATAAGGGCAAGAGTGTGAGAGAGGGAGAGGGGTGAGTGGAAAAGGCACTCACCCTCAGCCCTTATTATGTGCAGACAAGGGTAGGGGGAGAGAGGGACATGGGGGGAGGGGGGGGCAAGAGGAGAGGGTGATAGCGAGAGCAAGAGGGGGTGAGAGGAGAAGAAGCTCACCATTATCACTTGCAAGATGAGGGTGAGGGAAGGACCAAGAGGAAGACAAGGGAGGGAGAAGGAGACAAGGGAGAGGAGAGGGGGATGAGGGATGGAGGGCAAGACGAGGAGAGAGGGACAAGGGACAGAGGGATAGAAGTGAGTGTGTCACTTGTGGACAAGGGCAAAAGGAAGAGGGTATTGGGAGGAAACATGTACCCTCATCACTTGCAAGACAAGGGTTTGGGTGTGAGTGGGTGCGGGTGAGACAGAGAGGGTGGGTGGGCGAGTGGCACAGGGTGAAAACACAGGCAAGGGAGAAGGGAAGAAGTGTGTTCCCTTGTCACTTGTGAATTGGGGGACAAAGATGCAGCTGAAGGAGAGGGAGTGGGGAGAAGACACTCATTCTCATCACTTGCAAGACAAAGGAGAGGGTGAGAGGGCATGGGTGTGGGTGAGGGGAGAAGGAGAGGGTGAGGGAGAAGGTGCAGGTGAGGAGGGAAGACACTCACCATTGTAACTTGCAAGACAAAGGAGGGGGAGGGGGAGAGATGCCTGCCTTGTCACTTGCAGACAGGGTGAGAGGGAGACAGCAAGGGCCAGGGGGCAAGGGTGAAAGATGCCTGTCCTCATCACTTGCAGATAAGGGTGAGAGGAAAACAGCAAGGGCCAGGGGGCATCCTCATCCTGGCCACACTATGTCACTGGTGAGATGAGAGGGAGAGAGAGCAGGGGGGATGTTGCTGTCCTAGACACCACTCTTGTCACTTGGGCAAGGGGAGAAGACACCTGCCCTCGTCACTTGCAGATGAGGGCAAGGGAGACAGTGAGGGAGGGGAGGAAGCATGTGCCCTCGTCACTTGTGAGATGAGAGCAGAGGGGGCATGGGGAGAAGATGCTCACCCTCATCACTTGCAGATGAGGGCAAGGGAGAGGGAGAGAGGGGGGGAGGCCATATACGCCTCGTCACTTGTGAGATGAGGGCACAGAGGCATGTGGCTGTGGGTGAGACAAGACACTCACCCTTGTCACTTGCAGACGAGGGTGAGGGAGTGGCAAGGGGAGTGGCAAGGGCGAGAGAGATGGGGAGGAAGAGGGGAGGAAAAAAGCATCCTCATCACTTGTGAGACGAGGGCAGAGAGGGGGTGTGAGATCATGGGTGAGGGAGATGGTGAAGGAGAGGAGGAAGCTGGCATGTGGAGAAGTCAGCAGCCAGTGACAACACTCACCCCCATTGCTTGCAGATGAGGGTGGGGGAGAGGGAGAGGGGGTTAATCGCTTGTACTTGTCACTTGCAAGACAGGCAAAGGCACATGGTGGTTCTTGATGTGGTTATGCATGGTGTTACACATGGCATTATGCACAACATCAGAAAACACCAATCTGGCTACCAAGCAAAGTGCCAAGCTTGGTAACCTGTATCGATCATCCGCCAAGCCATACAGATCGACGTAGGCTATATTGTGATACATAGCAGACATTGATGTTGGATAGAATGGTGTAGACTATGGGTATAGTGTGGGAGGGATATAGATTTACATACATTCATTAGTTACCTTCATATCTCTTTATAGATCGTCTGCAGTTTGATATAGACTATACAGGTGCAGATAGTTCAGCTCCTTCCCTTTGCATAGTATTTATTATCTTAAGAGAAATGATGATTTTCACAATTACCAATTGGTTAAAAATTGCATAGGACATGTAGATTAAAATCTATCCATGTGCACCGATATATATTAATGGAATGCTCAGGGTGCTCAAGTATCTACAACACTGTACTGTATAACTTCAGACATATTAAACATGTATAAGTAGCTGCAAGGAGGAAAGAAAAGGGGTCAGCACGCCACACACAGCACAATGACTTGATGATATCTGTCCTCCATTGCCGTTGTGCCAATACATCATGTGACTTAGATTATTGGTTACTTCCGACTTTTCGCTAAAAACAATTTTCGACTGTGTTTCGTTCTTTCTTCCTTCCCTTTTCCCCCTTTCCCCCTCTTCCATTTTTTTTTCCTTTCTCCTTCCCACTTTAACTTTCTAAATTTTGTCACTCTATAGCAAACTATGTTATGTCCAACCCTGCACTGTTAGAAGTTGTAAGTCTCTGCTTTGGTACTTATGAATGCTACTCACCCCTATTTTTACTGTAGGTTCATTGACGATGGTTTTCTGTGCATCTTCAGGTCATATGCCAAGTTTGAAGTTACGTCCTTGAATATATCAGAAGGTTGAGTGATTTTTGGGATGACTGTGCTGCAAATAGTATGTCTCATATATCTATCGTCTCTTTCTCTTTCTTACCACTCCATTTCAACCATAGCTTCATTGTGAGCAGCTGAGCACTAGTCCATATCTGGTCTGCCTACAATGTCCCCACATCTTGAGAGAGGGTGAAGGATTATATGTACAGGTGAAGCTGAAGGATGATGTGTGTTGCATGAGATTTTGAGAGGTCATGACTTGTTGTAGTTAAGTAGATAAAGTGATGTGTACCTACCGCTAGTAGCATGCAATATATATGATTACATCCATTTTATCAGCCAGAAATGATATTTTTATTGGAAGCATATGTAATGATTTGTCCACATACATACAGTAGCAGCAATAGACAAGTAGTCTATGTTTTTGAAGGTGCAGTTACAATGAGATACCAAGCCATCACTTCAGCTAGGTTGGTCTATATTGATCTATGATATGATGGCACAAGTCTACATGGCACTACATAAAGGGGGACTATGCGATAAGGGTTATTCCTGCTACCTGGCCTATGTAGCTCTATATTACTATGTCTTTATTTCCTGATGGAGAGAGGGAGGGGAGGGGGATGAGAAGACATTAGCCACATCACATCACTGGCAAGACAGAGGCTGCTTGATGCCATGCTTGTCAATTGCTAGATGAGGGGAAGAGACAGGGGGGAGGGGACAAGATGAGGAAGGAGGAGAGAGGGGAGAAGGAAGGAGGAGGGAGAAGGAGCAGAGTGGAGAACAGAGGAAGAAAGAGGGAGGAGCCGTCATCATCACAAATGATGATGAAACATGCAGCACTGGCAGTTTGATGGGGATCACTAATCGGGCATGTCACATGCCTGTCATGCAGTCACACACCCTCCAGTATTGACCCAGTAGAATAACTTTTGATACACACTATCTACATCTTTCAAATAAATTGCATATTGGACACTTATATATGTTATTTTATGATATGTAATTGAATTATTTTTTACTCTACTTTTTTTCCATAAATTGGCATATAGCACCAACTCCCTGCCAAAATAGGCATCATAACAGTATTTTTGCATCTTTAATTCAGATTTAAACTATCTGGTACTGCATCATTGGTATCATATGTTCAAAATAGCAATTGCAACAAATGGGCACATAGAAAATTCTGGGCATGCACAAAAGTGAGCGTGATTGAGCATGCCACACTCAAGGTTAAATTTTCATGCTCAAGATATATTTAATAGTTGTAACAGGCCTATTTCTAAGTCAAACTAATTGTAAATCAAATGTATATACTGTTACTGTACTATTGTAGTCTTATTGCCACTGCAGGTAAAGTTTTTAAGCAAGATAAATACTCAGAAGTAGAAGAATAAATATTAAATTTCATGCTCAAGGCGATACTATTCACACTCAAACCTGAATGTGCACGCTCAATTTTCATGCTCACATTATGCTCAAGATTTTATTTCACACACAGGGTTGACATCTCATGCACAGGGTCCATACTTTCACGCACAGTGTCTGAGTCTTCACACTCAATGTCTTTACTTCACACTCATGGTGTGAGTATTCATTTTTATAAAATTAAATAATGTATTCATATTTGGACCTCACTTACATGTGGGAGTACTTACATGTGAGCATGGATATATATTCACTTCATGCACACTCCCAAACTCATTTAAATTAACAGTGAGCTATTATGAGTGTGATTGTGATGGGTATATCTATTCACACTCACACTTATTATAGTATAAAGGATATGTGGTCATGTAGTACATATCATGCTCTTTAATAGAGTATGAGTGTGAATGTACATATAATATAATATATTTATCCTCACACGATCTATCCCATTCTGTTCATTAGTTCTAAGAGGTTAGAGATGTTTACAACAGGGTGATAGTAACTAGATTATGTAATAATAACTACTTACTCCTAAAACAATGTAACAGGGTGGCGAGTTTGGAGGGAATTTCGCAGAAGATCAGTATTAAGGATGCTTCCAGGCAAAAGGGAGTAGAAGGGGGATGTATAGGAAGGTGGAGGACTGTCTAAGTAGTAGGTAGATAACATCTCTGGCTATGTATGATGTAACATGTGATACTCTAGGAGTTTCCAGCTCTTCTTACTAGACTCAAATCAAATCACTTAATCAATAATCTTGGAAAGGTCACTTTAATTCACTACACTACATCAAGGTACTTTATAATGGAAGCTGCACAGGGGATAGCTTGCATCTACATGGCAAAACTCGTTTACTTTATATACTGCTGGAAATATGGTGGCTGATGGTACTGTATAGGTGCTGGATAGGTACATTCGGGGTACTAGGGATCTTAAACTATGTCACTGACAAGGGCAAGCTGTATGCTCATGGAGCATGCTGGACAGGGGGTCGCGTGTCTGTCATAGGAGGTTGCGTGACAGGGGATATGGTGCCATGTGTGTTCCTTCAGTTGGGATGGGATTGGCTATATGTGGATGTGCTAAGAATAGCGCAAAGATCTATCAGGGCTCAGGGCTTATTACTTTAATTAAACATGCATCGCTTCACTGGTTACTCTGAGAGAAGTTGATTGGTTGGCTCAGGGTTCCGGGGTTTGCCGAGGTGTCTAGTGAGGTGCTTCGTTGTTGCTTGCTTCTCTTGGGTAGTGATCGTGTTTGACCATGTGACCTTTGCGCATTGTTTAGATGTGTTCTGGCTGTTATCCATTTAGTTGCTGAGTTTAGTGCCACTGCTTTATCTGTCTCTTCTGCACATAGTACTACCTTAGGCTTTGTCATATTCACACCCTTGGTAAGTGTACTTCTTAGTACTTTTAATTGGCAGCTCAGGTCTCACTCCAATTCTGTAACTAACCCATGTTTGTTACCATTTGGTGAGTACTAATTACATGTATAGAAAAAACTAAAATCCATGACTATAGGTAGTATACACCTGTCAGGTGTCTCAGTACATAAGTTGATGGCCTATTTGATATACTCTTAGACACATGCTGTAGTACACCAGGCAATTAATATAAGTAAAAGTTTGATTTATGATAGCCCTTTTTAACTTTATTCACACTCACATATAGAATATCTGTGTTCAACATTTCCCACTCACTGCCAAACTTGTTTAAATTGAGGGTATACATAAATATGCATGAGTGAGAATAGTCCTATCATGCTCATGCTCAAACTTAAGTGAATTGAGTGTGAGTGTGAATAACACTCATGTGCAAGTTATACTAGGTGAGCAGCAGTGAATATACATGTGCATGATAAATACTCCTATCACACTCATGCTCAAACTCAAGTAAATTTGGTGTGAGTGTGAATATAGCACTCATGCACAATTTATGGTAAATATGCATGAGCATGAAAAGAAATAACTATCACACTCATGCTTAAACTGGGTTGGCTTGGGCAAGAACTGGCATTAGTATGATATTTAATACTTTTTAGAATAGATCATAAGGATATGCTATAGTATATCTTTTGGATAATAGTAGTTTCTCGATCACTTATGTATTGCTTCATGCTCACTTAAATATTATTCACACTCAGGGTCAAATTTACGCATGCAGACCCTGAGTGTGCACACTCAACTCATGCTCACTTTTGTGTGTGCCCGGAATTTTCTTGCTGCCTGCAACAAATGTATTGACTCAGAATTTCGAAAACAAAATCAGAAGTATGTAATCTTGCAGTGAACAGTGCCATATCTCACCTTAAAAGTATGAAATCAAAAATTCCGGCTCAAACATTTTGTGCCCACATACAAATTGAGTATTGTTTGTCACTGTAGCGAAGTGAGAAAATGTCATAATGAGAAACAGATACAGTTACAAGTTTTGCCTGCCAATAGAGTGTGGGAAAATGTATTTAACCTTGCGGTGCGAGTTGGATGCAGTGCACACATGGCCTCAAAGTGTGTATTTAATGGCATTTCATTGATTAAATCATCTTACCACTCATTTATCATCTCTAAAATCGATTTTAAAGACATAAATCTACCAACAAGAGTGTTTTATCACATATAATCAGCAAAATCCCTAAAAATATGCAAGTACTCACTGTATTTCACTGAATTTATCACTTATTTCATATCACTACAAGCTACAGAACATTATCAAATGCCCAAAGTATCAAATAAAACACAGGAATAGCTACATAGGATTAAATCTGGCAAAATAGCTGTATGTGTCACTCCCACACATGTCTCAACTGACTATCAACTGACTCTCACCTGACTTTCATCTGACTCTCAATTAACTCTCAGAAGTCAGGTTAGACTCTCATCTCACTATCATTTGACTCTCAACTAAGTCTCAGAAGTCACCTGAGAGTCTAAACTAGGTATCAACTGAGTCTCAAGAGTCAACTGAGAGTCTCATTAGAGGAGCTCTTTACACTTAGCTATGTGTTCTGTATGGATCTGTGCAGAATCTGTGCGGAGTCCATACAGATTCCATACAGAATTTTCGGAATCTGTGCAGAATCTGCACAGATTTTTTCATTTTGGCAGGGGTTTTTTTGGGTCTGCAGATTCCGCACAGATTCCGAAAATTCCATATGGATTATGCAGAATTCTGCAGAATTCCACATTACAGACCTGAAAATTCTGTACAGAATCTTATTATACTTATTTTCTTGTGTGACACTAGGTTCTGAGTGTGACACTAGGTGTTGAGTGTGACACTAAGTGTTGAGTGTGATACTAGGTGTTGAGTGTGACACTATACGTTAAATGTGACACTATGCATTGAGTGTGACACTAGGTGTTGAGTGTGATACTAGGTGTTGAGTGTGACACTATACATTAAATGTGACACTATACATTAAATGTGACACAATATGTTAAATGTGACACTATGCATTAAGTGTGACACTATACATTAAGTGTAACACTAAATGTTGAGTGTGACACTATATGTTAAATGTGACACTATGCATCAACTATGACACTATACATTAACCATGACACTATGCATTGAGCATGATACTATATATTGAGTGTATCACAGATTTCATGTAGTGTCACACTTTTCATGTAGGGTTACACTTGACACCTGTGACAAGGCAGCAATGGAGACAAGATGGTGGTAGGGATGAGATGAGATTATGAATTAACAGTTTTAATAGTATTCGTTGTGGTTTGAAACAGGAAAATTAAGGTATTAAATAGATCTTACAGATTCTGCATAAATCCACACAGAATTCATGCAGAATATGTATGAAATCTGTATAGAATAATCACCTCTAATAATAATAATAGCTACTATATAAATTCTGTATGGTATCTATACAGGTCTGTATGGGTCTGTATGGATCCACACAGAATCTGCACAGATCTGTACAGACCTCTTGGGGGAGTGTAAATTACTGATGTATTCACATCATTTTACTTCACATATCAATTCTCAAGAATCAATTTTAATTTATTCTGTACTCCAAATCCCAGGTCATCTTTAATAAATTTCATTGCTGTAGTTGCTGCAATAAATAATCCTGAACAGATTTCAATTAGTTCACTCATTTCATTTG
This sequence comes from Cyathus striatus, assembly GCA_025738555.1. Taxonomy (NCBI): domain Eukaryota; kingdom Fungi; phylum Basidiomycota; class Agaricomycetes; order Agaricales; family Nidulariaceae; genus Cyathus; species Cyathus striatus. Next base: position 530,693 of record JAOVFP010000017.1, read on the forward strand.
GCTTTGGCCATGGCTTCCAAATGGGCATTTCACTAATCTCTTGTTCTATGTACAATCTAATATCAGCATTGACTTTAGATTTTTCAATATTATGCAAAAAAAAATGGATTTGTCACAGATTTCACTGTTTTAATTTGGAAAATGTATTCCAGGGATGCCTCAGGTTGACTAGTAACAAATAATTTGATTGGATAACTGCACTGGCTGAGATTTTAGGCCAGCACTTTAATAATATTTGTTTGAATATTTTGCTGGCATTCATCCAATGCATCAAGAACAACCAAAATTTTAATCTTATTTAATTTTTCTTTCATATCCATGATTGGTTTCAAAATAAGTTTCTGCAACTGGACTGAAAGAGCTGAGTGAAGAATTGATATGTCAGCCCAATCTCTTTCAATAACTTGTCTTTCAATAGTGGGAGTTGTTTTCCTAGTTGATAAGCCAGTGTTTTAATTACACTTTTCAATTCACTCATATTTTTGTGATCCCTAGAGAAGAAGAAAGAAGCTCATTCTGTTGCCTTTAGATCTTCACATGCCTCATCCCTCTTTCTCTCCCTTACCACTATCATCACCACTCATCCATCCACATCCACTCACATCAGAACATATCAGAACGCACTTCAATATACCATGCCTCCTCGCAGATCTACTAGGAAAAAATCTACCAATGCTAATGCCACTACAATCAATGGTAATACTAACAATTCACCAGAACCTTCAAATGCTTGCAAGCATGCTGTCTCCTCCACTGAAGGTACTACTCAACCTGCTAAAAAGAAGGGCAAAAAGGCGAGTACTGTAGATGAAGAATCTGAGGGAAACAATGCTAAGAAGAGGAAGGGAAGGAAGGGAAGAGGATGATATGTAATAATTCACTTATAAAATCGCATTTTAATCATTTTAATTTCTTTTTCAGTAAATCTGCAACACAATGTATTGCTGAAGATGCTAGAGCTAGCTCACCAGTTAAGTTGACAAGGGCTGAGCAAAATATTGTTGATGGTGGCACCTCTGTTGCTCCTCCTAAGCAAATCTGAAATGCAGTTGTTAGCTTGCTTCCTGCTAACCAGACTCAAATTGCTACTAGTGGTCATATCTGTCACTCTGATGTAAGAGTTAAGGTGTGCTTGGCACCTAAACAAAGAAAATAAAAATGTGAGTCAGTCGAACATCTGTTCTTCCTGTGGCGTTCTAAGGTGTCAAGAGAGGGAGGTAATTTTCACTGGATCATGAAGGAGTAGATACAGAGAATCTATAGTAAGGAAAAAAAGAATATTACTTAATGTTAATTAACTTGCTAAGCAGAAATTAAAGGGTTCTACATTATGTAATCTCGATACCAAAACATGAAGAATACCGAATTTTGTAGTGCAGGCAAATTGCCTGCTCTACACTGAGGTACCTGAAAATGAAAGTACAGAAAGTGAGAATGTAAATGAAGATACTAGTGCTGGTGAAAATGCCAGTAATGATTCCTCTGAAGGTAGTGGCAGTGAATTTGAAGAAGTTGGCAGCTCTAAGCACAATAAGAGCAATAAGAATACTGGTAACCAGACCAGCAAGGACACTCACAACAAAGGCAGTGAGGATACTGGTAACCAGACCAGCGAGGGTACTGACAACAAGAGAAATGATAATACTGGTAACCAGACCAGCAAAGGTGCTCACAACAAGAGCAATAAAGATGCTGGTAATCAGACCAGCAAGGATGCTTGCAATGAGAGCAGTGAGAATACTGGGAAACCAGACCACTGTCAAGACTGGTATTTCTACGTAAGGTCAGAAGCGTAAGGTAGGAAGTGTGGGACAGAAGGACCGTCGGCTTCAGCTTATATGCTGTGCCCCTTGTCATTCTCATGGTCCAGGTATTTCGAAGTGCAGAAGGAAGAGGCAGGAGTGCAGAGTGCAGAGTGCAGAGTCATTACTGAAGGCAATGATTCAAGCCAGAGGTGAGTAGAACTCAAAGACAAGTATGAGGGATAGTAACTTAGTCAATATTCGAACTGAGTAGTAGTAGTACAAAATGTGCTACTTAAATACTATACAACTTCACTGATGACTGGTGAACGAATGGGTAGTAGTATACTAACTGATAAACATAATAAGATGGTGGCGGAAGGTGGAGTAGGGTTTGAATATAATATGTACCAAGGATGAACTAAGGATCAGAGAAAGCATAATGGAGAGCAGATAAGAACTGGATGAGTAAGGTGACATAAGCTCAGTGACTTTCAGTCAGAAGAGTGGAAGGGAATAAGTGAAAGGATGATATCTACAAGTCAAGAAGTGCGGAATTAAGGTAGGAAAAGTATGGCTATGACAACCACCAAGGATGCTCACAGCAAGAGCAGTGAGAATACTGGTAATCAGACCAGTAAGGATACTCAGAAGGATATGCCCAATATTGAAAGCCTAAGTGAGCATGAGAATGCAGATGACCATGTGGTTGGTGTTCACATGGTGTCTCCACCAAAGAAAGAGACTTACAATCTACAAGGATCCTCTTGTGTGACTGGTAAGTATCTTATTTCTCTAATATATAATAAAAAATAACAAGCTATTTAGGTGGATTTATGTGCCATCATGCACAGGGTAATATTTATAACAGTGCTGACTTTCTGGAAATTGAGAAGTAATCAACCTATCTAGAACATGTCAAAGGAATCATATACCTTTACATTTCAAAGCTAGATCCAACAGATCTGAAAGTTATAAACATGAACTCAATGACTTTTATTAAGATTCCTGTTTGAGTACATTCAATGGAACCTGTTATGAAAGGACTGGCAAAGAAATATGATCCTATTGCTGATTCTAATCAGTGGTTTTATGTTGTTGATAATGACAGCCCACATTGGCATCTTTTGGGTAACTTTGAATGTGCCATTGAGGAAAATGAGGAATTTACATGGATTCAGCAAGGAAATTATGTTTTACATGTATTATGTGTAAGTGATATTTTTATGTATTTTTACAGCTCCAAACTCAACTATACAAATAGTCTTCTTTTTGTCCTTCAGATCAAGAAAAGTCCGCATTAGAGTTCAGTCTCACTCTGCATCTCTTTCTACTCACAATTGATCTGTATCAATGGCTCCATCTGAGCTCTTTATGCTCCCCCCCCCTTACAAGTGAATTTCATGTGAAATTTAGATGAACTTTTTCACATTATTTTTGTTGAATTTCAGTGAGAACACTGCTAATAATTTCACCTGAATTTCACATGAACTCCACCAATTCATGTGAATTTCAGGTGAATAATTCACTTGATCTTCACATGAAATTTTTCACCAGATTTTCATGTCACTTGGTGAAGTTCACTTAAATTTCACCTGAAATTCACATGAAGCTTATACAATAGTAGTGAGCTTCAATTGTATTTCATAGTGTTGCTCACTAATAATAGAAATAAATGTACATAGTAAATAATAACTCCAGGCAGAATTGAACCAACAGCCTTGGAATAATGACTAATAGTTTTTAGTACAGCAATTAACTACTACACCATGAAAACTTGTACCAGAAAAATATTTCCCACACTATATACCCCCGTCAATCCTCCGCTTTCTAATACTTTGTCACATGATTGAAATATCACATGACCAAAACATGTCACACCATTGTTGATTCTTGCTTCTTGCCACATCACCATCATTCACTCCCTTCTCCCCCCCCTCTCCCCCTCTCCCCCTTCTCTCCTCCCTCCCTTCCACTCTTTAATCCCCCTGCCCTTACTCTTCCCCTATTTCACTCCCTTCCTCCTCCTCTTTCTCCATCAAGAATGAGTACAGTAACAATGAGAGCATGGGAAAGTGGGAGGCACACAGCGAGCACAAGGGGCAGATAATGAGCACATTAGGGCACACAATGAGCACAGGGAGCAGAATAGGGAGTGGAGGGGCAGGATAGCAAGTGGAAAGGCAGGATAGTGAGTGGAGGGGTGGAGTAATGAGTGGGATGGGGTACACAGTGAGTGGAAGGGTGGGGATAGCAAGTGGGATGGGGCATGCAGTGAGCAGAGGGGCAGGATAACAAGTGGGATGAGGCACACAGCGAGCAGAGGGGCAGGAGGTGTGGGAAAGCAGGAGATGGGACATCAAGTGCAAGGGCAGGAGATTGGGGGACATTATGTAATACTATTGTTGCTTTGTAATATGTAAATTAGTAGCATGATCAATAAATAAATTCATTTTCTCCATGTTTTTAAATGAATTTCACTCAATTTTTCATGTGAATTTCACTATATTTTCACTTTAATTTCACCTAAAATACATGAAAGTTCATGAACCTATGCATTTTAGAAAATATTTAAAATCACATGAAGTTCATGTAATTTCTGGTGAATTTATGTCAAATAGGCAATATTCATGTGAATTTCATGTGAATTCATGGTGAAGGGGGGGGGAGTGCAAAGTACTGCTCCATCTGCTGTAGCAGAAGCTGCTGCTGAGTCTCAAGTAATTGCTGCCCATCTTGGTGTTCATGCAGATGAACTTAACTGCACTTTTGAGGATGGAATTAGAGGCCAATATAAGAAGTACATGCTGGCTCTCAAGTATCTGGATATATATAACTCAATGGCAAGGAACAACCAATGGCAAAGAAAAGCACCAAGAAGGAAGGAAATCATTGACATTTTCATGTCCTATTCATACTTTCAGTCTAATCACTCAAAGCTTTTTAAAAAACTATCAAATTATCCTCTTTTAATGGAATAAATGGAGGGAAAAGATGATGCTCCATCTGACCTGGAAGCATGGGGATATGAGAAGTCCCAAAAATATACATTTGAGGACCTTAAGACATTTTATGACAATGGAGTGATGCTTGATCCTGACAGAGCAGTAAGAAAGAAAGTGAAGGGAAAGGGAAAGGGAAAGGGAAAAGTTAAAAGTAAACAGGAGGAGTCAGATGATGATGATGGTGATGATGATGAGGAGGAGGAGGAGGAGGAAATGGAGAAGAATAAGAATAATAATAATAAGAGAAAGGACAAGCAAATGGAGAAAGGGAAGGGTAAAGGGAAGGGTAAAGGGAAGGGTAAAGGGAAGGGTAAAGGTAAAGGAAAGGATAAGGAAGTTAAGAAGGCTTCTAAGAAGAAAGCTAAAGAGTAAGCTGATTTTATTTTGAATGAATCTTTTTTTCATTTTTAAAATGTAGTATAAAATTTGAGATCTTTGTATTCTGTTCATATGCCAAATTCTTATGCATCTATTCCTTCAAAAAGAATGTGTCTTGCATAGTTTTGTAACTGGATGTTCCATTCTAATGGAATTTGTTCTTATTTTTACAACACTTTGGAGATTTAAAGATTGGATGAATTTTAAGAATACAACTATAAATTTGCACATATCGATTATTTTAATAATGTTGCCAGGAGTATCAGCAAACATGCAGCCCTTTCCTAATATATCACCTAAAACTTTTAGCAAATTTATCAGCAATAATTATAGTTCAGAAATCTCCTTATCAACAGCCTTAGTAATACTATTTAAAGTTGCACACAACTGTAACTTATTAAGTCTTCATGCACAACAACACAATCCTAGATATCCTCAGGAGAATAATGTACAAATAACTGCTTGGATGCTTGCCTTATCTTGAGCTTTACAAGAACAACTTGGAGAGATGTAACAAATTTTTTAAAGGTGAACCTGGTGACCAGGCAGATACTACTTTGGCACTGAGCTTGGATAAATTAATGAAGACTCTAAAGCTTAATCCATGTGAATCATCTGGCAAATTTAAAGGAAACTTAAAGTCAGTATCTCATAAAGAGATTTCACCATCATTTGTTATTTGTCCTGTAACTGCTGTGTGTCAAACAAATACATGCCCCCCATTAGCATTGCACTTATCAACAAGTATAAGAGATATTCCTCGAGTTACTTTAATTCAGGGTACTGAAACAATAAAAAATGTTCAAGTACTTACAGGAATCTGCAATAAATGTAAAACACAATACTCAGCTGATAGAGAGAAAGTTTCAATTCCTAATAAAAAAAAGTACTCAAGTCTACCTCAATTCTGCAAAGTATGTTAAAGTGGGACAGTCACTGTGGGTGGACAGAATATTTTCAAATGCAGCTGTCAATGCAATCTATAGCTTTCATGCATCAGCTGCTGCTTACACTCAATTTTGGAATAATAGCTTTTCTGATGAAAAAAGCATTACTCACAGACATATTTGGCAGGCATTCATTCAAGAAACTGTTAGAGCCTTAGCTTCTGCATGAGATATAAATTTGGAAGTTGAGGATGGTCTTTCAATTGATAATCTTACATGTGAAGCTTATTCTTTACTTGGTGATAATGGAATTGTTTTATCTGCCTATGAGCACACTTGTGCTGAATGTACACATGCATATTAAGACAGATCTACTCATATTTACCAAAAATGATGGCAGTTCCCACACTTTTGGAGAGCAATTTATTGGTTAGTCCACATTGTAATGACTATAGGGCATCGCACTCTGCTTGGAATACCTTGAAAATTTGGTAATATGTACTATCTTAATTTAGCTACCACTATGCAAAAACATGATCTTCATAGATTACTGTATATTGTAATATGCATGCTGTAAATGTTAGACACTCTTTATTTCATGTATCTTGTTAAGTAGCTCATAGATGACTCTGTAGTGGGATATTCCATCTGAAATCTTGGAAATGTGTTTTTCATAATATACAGTATACAATTCCAAAATTTTATCCTTAGGGGACTTCTTGAAATTGAGATATTTAGGCATTTACATTGGCTTTCCTACTTGTCAGGTCTGAGCAGGTTGGAAACTCCATGTTTAAATACTGTATAGACTGCTGAGACATTGCTATAACTCAAATATACATGTAGATTGACTGCAATATATGAATTATGTTTGAAATGGATGGCATTTATTTCAGATAGAGCAATATACTCACTGATACAAGATGAGATACTCAAATCAAATGATTGTAATCAATCTTATAGCTCTTATTCTAGGTCAATGGACTAAATAAATGTCACATAACTTGGCTATTCAATTATTCAGCATACTGACTATATGTTTAAAAAAAATTGCACTATTCCTCAGTTTACAAGCAATTATATTAATGAATGAATTATTCTTTGTGAAAATTTGGAATCACATAAAAAATGCTCATATCTCAACATTAAACAGCCATGGTAATATATAAATTTGAATAAATATACATCATACCATATAGTATATGGATTAAAAATTTTAAAGTGTTCTGAGCAAAGTGTGATGCTCTACATTGTAGTTAAAGTGATGAAGTGTTGTCCAAAGTGTAGGAACTGCCATCATTTTTGGTAAATATGATTAATGTGACATCAGAAATTGACTCTGCTGGTGTGGTAGGAATTGATGAAAATCAATCAGTTCCTGATCTTGTACAATCAGAGAGTACCCATGAAGATATGAATTCTGTAAATGTACAAGCAGTAATAGCAGATATGGAAAATAATGATTCTACAATAAATGAGAATGAGTATGCACCTGTAAAAATGGTGGTACTGGATAGTATTATAATGGGTCCAACACACTGTGCATTTGAAGGGTGTACAAGTGAGTTGTATAATGCATGTGGGGGTGTTTCTCGTGAAGTACATGAAGCCTTTTATGGTGCATGCTGTTGTATTCAAGGTTGCACTAATATGAAAAAGCAGGGTACACAGGCTTGTAATGATCACCAAGTTGAGTGAACAAGATTTCAGTCAACTCACCATTCATCTTATCAAGCTGGTGTAAGGAGAATGCTTTACCACCCAGGAGAACAGAATGAATAGAGTACAGTTAGACCAAGAAATTCTCAGCCACATGATGAACCACAACAATCATCAAATAGAAAAATAAAAAACTACTTTACTCCAGGCAAATAATATTGTGTTGAGACAATATGTGCACCTTGTGGAGTGGTTATTGCCTGGACAAAATTTGAGGATGCTGAATCACCATACAATATCATGAAGTTCTTTGAGGGGGTGTTCCCTACTGAAGAATCCAGGCCAGATTATGTATGTATTGATAAGGCATGCTTAGTTCTAAGATATCTTCTTCATGAAGATCAAAGAGAGCAGTGGAATACATGGAAAAAAACTACAAGGTTTAGTGTGGACAGCTATCATTACATGGGACACAGAGTTTCAGATTATCTCTGCAGAATATTTTGTAATCCTGCACCATTAGATGGATCAGCTCTAAATCTGGTTATTACTGACTTTGATAAGAATGGACATCCATATTTGAAAAGAGCTTTTAATACACAGGTAAGAGCATATATAATCATGATATAAAATGTTTTAATAACTACTTCTTAATAACAGGCATGTGAACAGCTCAATGCTTGGCTTGGTGGCTTTGAATCCATTTTTTTTTAAATGGCACCACATAACTTTGATTGGTTTCTGCATGCCATGTTATTTTATCATAGAAAACATGTTATACAAAGGCAGGAAAAAAGAAAGAGACAGGAAGCTAATGAAATTGAAGTGCAAGGTGATGTAGTAGATGATGATGATGATGATAGTTTTCCAGCTGATGATATTGTTCTTTAAAAAAATATATAGATAGTTTCATATTTTAGCCAACTATAGGTAGAAATGATTATGAATTAACAGTCTTTATAGTGTTCATTGAGATTTTAAACAGAAAAATTAAGGTATTAAACAGATCTTACAGATTCTGCATAAATCCACACAGAATCCATACAGAATATGTATGGAATCTGCACAGAATTATCACCTTTAATAATAAAAATAGCCACTATATAAATTCTGTATGGTATTTACATGGATCCATGTGGATTCCATATGGAATTTTTGGATCCATACAGACCTCTTTGGGGAGTGTAAATTACTGCTAAATTGGTTATTTTAGAACATGGAGATATATAGAATAACAAAGTGTTTTTTATTTGACTTTCCCATGCCTCATGATCCTTGGATACACAAATTTTGAGCAGCAGCTAGTTGCGTGCAGAATAACAAAATTCCAGAAATACCTTGACATACATTAGCTAGCTCTGATCAAACATCCCTCAGCTAATTTACATTTCTACATTTGTCCTTTGTGTTCTGAATAACAATGTTTTATACCCACTATTTAATGTCTTCTACTGTCATCTATCGCACTAATTTCAGTACTATAGAACATGGAGATATGTAGAACAACAAATTGTATTTATTTGACTTTCCCACACCTCCTGAGTTTTGTATATGTATATCTCGGGTGGCAGTGCATTGCATGTGGAATAATGAGATTGACTTGGAACAGTACAGGGCTCATCTGCATATTGTAAAACAGAAATTTCTCAACTACTGAGTAGATAACTTAGCTGGGTCCCATCACATATCTAATAACCTGTTACTGAAAATGGTATAGTAGGTAGGGTCCAGTATACATACCCTCTATGTGGTTACTACAGGTATGATATTGGTAAACATTGATTAGGTACAGTATAGTTGTGTATTCAGATGGCACGGACTCTGTACCCTTTTGGAACTGATTCTGATGCCTGACATATCCATAAGTTGATTAGACTTAAGTACATGCAAGTGAATAATCAAGTAAAGCTAAGTTTAATTTAAGCTGAAGCTTGAGCTCTACAGCCCAAGTTCCTACTGTTAAATACAAACTAATTATAAGTAAATGTGAGTCATAATATGGTGTAAAAAGAGCACATATGTAAATAGAAGAAAAACTGTAACACCAATGGCTTGAAGGGAAGTGTATAGGTTATCCATGGATATCTTTGGTCTGACCCTCACCTGTACCCATCTGAACTCTTACCCATGAACCCATAAGTATTTTTAAGATGGATACTACAAGTTGTGGGTAACCTGCAGGTTCTCCTATATTTAAATGTAATAATATGAGCATGGGTGAACTAAAATTTGTATCAGAGATTTCAAGACACATTTCAATAGCTACAACTAGTAAGAATGAGGAGGACCTGACACTGACCCACATTCTCAGTAGAATCCTGTGAGATTCTCATGAGATTCTCAGATACTCCAGTGAGAATCCAGTGAGAATATAGTGATAGAATGAGAGAGTAGTGAGAGTTCAGTGAGAGTTTACTGAGACTACAGTGAGAACATGTATGATTTTCATCTCAGTAAAATCTCACCTAATTCTCATTGGGTGAGAATCTCTGAGAGTCTAGTGATACTATAATGAGATGAATCTCAGAGAGTCCAATGAGAATCTAGTGAGAATAAGTCACTGAACTCTCAGTACAGTCTCTGACATTTAACTCTGTTGTTACAAATTCCCACACAATATTTCATGAGATCTCTCTGCACCAAAGCAGTCATGTGACCTGTGTGACATCTTGGAAAAGCGTGACACATTGGAAAAAGCACAACATGTGTGATATGTGTGACATATCATAAGATAGCGGGCATAAGGTTCCAGCACCCTTACATAAGCTGATTATGTAAGCGCCAAGAGGCGCAAAATGTCGGGTTCAGAAAAATCCAAAAAAATTATGTGCTAGGAATCAGCTCGGATGAGCTCTATGGAGTATGGATTTCGTGTAATATAATTAATATTGGCATTACAAAGTAATATTAAGTATATATCATTGATATTCACTCTTAAGATTATTAAGTAGATGCCATTTCACAGTGAGGAGGTACCTTGAGCTTTCTATTAGCCCACGCTGCATCAGGCAACAGAGTCAGGTCCTGTCAGATGCTGATTATATATACTAATTAAGCATGTCGTCTGCCGAGTGGTTGGTATATCTAAAATTAAGTATGAGAATTAAGTATTGTTATGCAGCATGTGTACCGAATAATTTGAAGTTGTGGGATGTCATCCAGACATGCAAGGACATTATCTCTTCTTTCAGGTCAAATTCTTTGGAGTCCAATGATTCAAGATTCTCAGGGACCGTTTCTTGGAAGTAATTAAGCTTCTGATGACTGAAGTAGTACTTACTTACTCTTGACTTACTCACACCATATCCTGGTATGCACTTGTCATCTTCACTGTAACCTCCACAGTGGCCTGCAGCTGGTTTCCCAGAACCATTCTTCAAGTTTGATAAGTGGTTTATTGTATTTTGGGATGTCTACCTATGTTTTTCACGTCGATATCCTCTTGTTTCCGTTCATATGAAGTGGCTGCTGTGTTCTGAATAGTCACATGACTTGATTATGTAAGCCGCAAAATGTTAGGGGACAAAAATCTGAAGAGGCTTCCAACCTATCTACAGCGCAATAATAATGTATTCTGAACAAGTTTTCTTTAAAAATTTTGTAGTCAAAATTATGAAGTCAATTAACTTTTTTTTTGATTTCTTTTTTGAACGTTCTGCTTTAAATACACTACAGAATAACTTCTTGGAATTAGATTTGCGCTAGAATAAATGTTGAGGAAGGTATTTCAGGATTGAGTTGAGGTTACATTTGTATTATGTAAGCGTGCTGGAACCTTATGCCCGCTATCTTAGCCATCACACTTATCACACTTTTTCCAACATTTCTGACATGTCATGCAGGCTCTGTTGTCACAGTTGTGGTGTGTTTCCCACAGTTATCATACTTGTCACACATGTGTGAAAGGTTGGAAAATGTGGGAAAAGTGTGACATGTTGGAAAATGTTAAAAAAAGTGTGGTGACTAAGCTTTACCTAGACACTATTGTCACACATGTATGAAAGTGTGACATGTTGGAAAATGTTGGAAAAAGCGTGACATGTGTGACAAGTGTGGGAAAAGTGTGACATGTTGGAAAAGCGTGACACGTTTGGAAAGCGTTGGAAACAAAAGTGTGACATGTGTGACAGGCGTGGGAAAAAGTGTGACATGTTAGAAAAGTGTCACATATCATAATCATCACACTTACCCAAATTTTTCCAACATGTCACATTTTCCCCACATTGTTACATATGTCACGCTTCCAAACATGTCACATTTTCCCACGCTTGTCACACATGTCACACTTTTGTTTCCAACGTTTTCCAAACGTGTCACGCTTTTCCAACATGTCACACTTTTCCCACACTTGTCACACATGTCACGCTTTTTCCAACATTTTCCAACATGTCACACTTTCATACATGTGTGACAATAGTGTCTAGGTAAAGCTTAGTCACCACACTTTTTTTAACATTTTCCAACATGTCACACTTTTCCCACATTTTCCAACCTTTCACACATGTGTGACAAATATGATAACTGTGGGAAACACACCACAACTGCAACAACAGAGCCTGCATGACATGTCGGAAATGTTGGATGTCACACATTTCATGCTTTTCCAACATTTTCCAACATGGCACACTTTCACACATGTGTGACAAGTGTGATGACTGTGGGAAACATGTTACAACTGTGACAATAGAGTCTAGGTACAGCTTAGGCACTTGAGTTCAGTGGAGTTCAGGTAGAGTCCATGTGCCCTACTGATAGTGTAGTGAGACTCTCACTGGATTCTTGATAGTCTAGTGAGAGTCTAGTGAGACTTTCACTGAACTCTCAATAGTCTGGTGAGAGTTCAGTGAGAGTCCAGTGATAACTGTGGGAGAGTGCAACATACTGAGAATGAGCTAGTATGAGCCAAATACAGTAATGAATCATAGTACTGAAGTAGAATACTGTATTATCTAGAACAATACTAATATTCTAGTGATGCAAGATTTATTAGAATAAATTTGGTATCATTATAATGAAGTTGGTATTGTTTTTATGGTTTTGATATTGTTGGAATGAAGGCAGTATCTATATAATGAAGCTGGCATTGTTCTTAAGAAGTTTATATAGTCCTGAAATCACCAGAATGAAGTCAGTATTACTATAATGAAGCTGACATCATTTATGCAGCCCAAAGATTGGAAAAACAAAGTCAGAATGACTATAACAATCATGGAATTGTTCATGCAGGCCAAAGATCATAAAAATGAAGTCAGTATCATTATAACAAAGCTGGCATCATTTATGTGGTCCCAGAATTGTCAGAATGAAGTCAGTAATGAACTTGGAAACATACAGGAAGCTCTAGGCTTCATTCTTAAGATGTACTGATATGCCTTAAAACTATTTAATGGCTAAATCTCTCTATTTGTCATATAATATTAGAACTCAGTATTAGTAATACACATCATGAGTACAAGGGTTGGGGTGGGTCCTGAGTTTCCAATCAAAGTGTTCTATTTTGAATACATTACTAAGGGAATGAAACATCTGAGAGCTAGGTTGAGTCCTGCACTGCCAGCAGAAATATCTATTTGATATATACTAAAGGAATAATACCAGATGTGTAATATCTAATTACTGGAGTCCAAAAGACTATATACATGCACCCAGTACTTGATTATTAGCTAAGGGAATGTGTTCCACATGTTCTTGTCACATGATCAAATGCAAGGTGTTAGAACTGGCGCATCAGGAAAATCTGAGATGTATAACTTAGTATAATATAACACATTCCTTAGCAATTTACTCCGATTTTAGAAATAAAGCAAAGATTAACAATATTAAATACATAACTGTGATTATATAGATTATTCCTATTCTCTTAAAAAAGAACTTGGCCTATTAACTGGCAAGTATTAAGCTAGACTATTGAGGATTTGCTAAAATTTTCATATAATTTTCATATAATTTTCGAAAATTTACATGTTATATTCATCATTGATTCAGCACTCTAGAGTGTACAGGTGCAGTGGATTCAAATTCACACAAAGTAGAAACATTAAATCAATATATAGTGTAATGACAATATTAAACTGTAGGTCCAAGGTTGATGTGAAGTAGAATAAACTAAAATATGAAGTCCAAACAGCAAGATTGCCTATAACTAAAGCTTATTATAGTCGGTGCATTATTACAAAGTCTAGATACTAATTACTCCTCCATCTCATCGAAATTCAAGAGACCTATAGCATTGTTAGAGGCTGGAAGGGAGCCTTTTGAGCGTGTACTGAAATAAAAATATATAAGCAATAAGATAGGGTAGGTAATAAAACAACATACGCAGAGATAATATAAAGGTTGTGCATCATACGGTGGTACTTAGCTTTGCTTCCATCAAGAATATTGCCCAGGAATTCAATATGGTCCCTATACACGTCAGTGAGAAAGTCTACACTAAAATCACTGCGTGAATTTAGCTCTCCGCTTTTCCAATCTCTAAGGCACACATATACCTAAGGGAACAGTTAATATAATACGAAAATAGAACTCTAGAAAGACGTACCATTGTTGCAATAAGGGCGAGCATTGCAGCCGGAATTTCGAGCTCATTCTTCCCAATGCTATCTGTAACTGTTGACTTGAACTGATGTACGTGATCGGCAATAAGAGGCTTCCATTTTGCTTGGAAGACCCCATCTCGCAGTAGTGAGATAATAGCAGGGTGTTGGAATGGCTTTCCACCATCAACCTCACCGGTCTATTATTACATTAGAATCAATATGTGAAATGAATTAAGAAAACCATGCACCGATTTCCTCACATATATGTATGAGGTTTGCTCCATCAGATCATGAACACATTTTCGGCACTGGTCATAGTCGAGTTTTTCGAGTCCATAGATAGCAGGAACCTTATCGTCGGCCATGTTCTTCAGTTTTCCACAGATGTCAGCCAAGTGCTGTGCAATCTGTAAAAGGCATAAGTAGGAACAAAACAACAAAGAGCCGAAATAGTGATATACATACTAAGCGAGCACTTTGCTTGCCGAAATCAGGGTCCTTAGTAAAACGATGAGTGAGATGGGAGTACTTCAGTTGTAGAGCAGTGGCACGAAGCACTTTATGGAAGGGTTTGTAGCTGTCATCCAAGCTGGGAAACACATTTTTGAAGAGTGTATCACCGACAACCTCCTGAATCGATGATCTAATAGTTGTTTGAAGAATAGTAGGCTGATCCATCAGCTTTAAATATACTCGGCCAGGAAAGGGCGGCACATAATGTGCACTTTCATACCACCCCTTGTTACGTTGGCGGGTGTGTGTTGCATGAAATACAGTATCGTCTCCAACCACAGAGTCACGGTGCCACCTACTAGCCTTAGTGTATTTAATTGATAACTAAACGAAACAACAGAGAATGAGATTGACACATAAACCGGTATCTATATATAATAAGACTCACTGAATTCTTCGGACGACGGGGTTTCCGAGGAGTACTATCCCAAGTGGGTACTTCTGCACGACGTGCATCAGCACGACTCTAGATGAAAATGTTAGTGGATTTGTGTAGTATACTAGTTCCTAATGATGCATACCTTGGATTTTCGAACCACCTGTACCCTGCTACTTTGAATTTCATTATCTTCGTCATCCTCTTCGTCATCCTCTTCATCATCCTCTTCATCATCCTCTTCGTTTACTGCAGGCTCAGCATCAGCATTACCATCGTTACTGACATCGAAGTCCTTGCCCATATACCACCCCGCATCCTCGTCCTTGTCTATGTCCATATGAGCATCGTCAATGGCATTATCGGCGGCGTCATATGCATTCATATCGACTGTTGTTGGGTGGTTCATAGTTTCGTCCTCATGGCCGTCGTCTAAGCTATCGGCCACGTCGACTGCACTCTTGGGCTTACAAGTACCCCATAAAGCATGCTAAAATGAACATAAATGAAGTATTATCAGTATACAAGATAAATGAAAGCAAATAGGACATACCTCCGCCAACAGCTTCTGTTTCAATCCCACAGCATCCATCCCTTCTAGGTTGTCGGACTCGTTACCATCAGTCAGGGCGTCTGAATGTGTGTGAGTCTTCTCATGATCTGACGTGTCCGGATTGGAATGAATGACTGGGAGCTTTGGAGGTCGCACTGATTGAGTATTTGTAGCTACAATATAGCATGTAAGCAATATAATGATAAAATTACAGAAAGCTAACTTACATTTAACTTTCTTGCTTTTCAAATATGTAACTGGTGATGCCGGACGCTTCAAACTGTGACCGGAGCTCCATGTTGGCTTGACAGTTCGCAGATCAATCCTCGGAGCTTTTACAGTATATATGAAAATGGTTAGTATCAATGTATTTAAAGCAGTGATTGATGTACCTTGTCCTTCGGAAACGCACTGTGATGCTGCTTCCTTTGCCCTGCTTCGAGTATTCACTGTTGTTGGGTGGGTGGCTGGTTGAACCTTCGACTTGGTGGGCTTTGAGGGCATAATATATAGGGCCAGTAGTAGTAAAATAGGTGATAGTAAAAAAAGAAAGTTAAAGGAGTATAGTGAAGAGGCATAATATTGTGAGTGAAGTGTTGGCAAATTGGGGTATGGAGTCGGTGGCGTTCACACACATGCAGTGAATTCCCACATGTGCACGGACCATTATAGACTTCCATAACCAAACAAGTGAAAGCGCGTGATGTTGTTATTATCCAATGTTTGTGTGTGTCTTATCAATGCATGATATTACTACCTGCATAACCAAACATTTGCCATCGCTTTACCCACTGCTATCACCTCCTACATCTATCACTTCATTATTATTGCTTCACCTCAATTTCTTCACTGTAACTTTACTGACCAAAATGTCCTCAATATGCAATGGCTGTGGAAAGGCTTTCAAGAAGCGTGGACTGGAATCTCACAGACGTCTTAGTGGTAATCCTTATTGTGCTGCAGGGTACCAAAAACAAGATGATCTGAGTGATTATGAGGGTTCAGATCCTCTGATATCTTCCAATATTATGCTATCAGATAGTGAAGAGTCTGATAATGAATATGAAGATGTACAAACATTTTTATCTGCTTCAAACCAGCCTATTGTTGTTGATCCACATGGAGATATATTTGGATCTTACACAGACTGCTCATCAGTGGATCTAGAAATCAATACTGAGAGGAATGAAGACTTAAGCTCAAACAACAGTGATACTTTTAATAGTGATGATGAAGATGAAACACTACAGATGAAAGGGGAAGATGAGATTTGTGCTGCAGAAGAACATTGCTTTGAACCAGAGCGGGATCTATTACCTATGGCAACTGAAAGCTGGAATAATACAAATAATGAACAAATTCCAGTACCTCCAGAGGCTCGTTTATGTGGAGGATATGAAGAAGAACTTAAAAACATACCATTTGTTCACAAATTTGGCCAGCATGCTGGTGAAGTACTTCAGAGAAATCGAACTGATGGACAAATGAAGAATATTTAATGAACTCTGATAATGTTGAAAATCCATACACACCTTTCTCATCAAAATTAGAATGGGAAATTGCAAAATGGGCCAAACTACGTGGCCCTAGCTCAACAGCATTTACAGAGCTAATAAAAATTGATGGAGTGGTAGAATATTTGGGTCTATCATTCAAAAATACAAATGAGCTAAATAAACTTATTGATGAATGCCTTCCTGGTCGTCCACCTTTTGTGCGACGTGAGGTAATGGTAGGAGGGGAAGTCTGTGAAGTATATTTTCGAGACATACTGGCATGTGTAAAGGCACTGTTTAGAAATCCAGAATTTTCTCCTTATCTAGTATTTGCACCAGAGAAGCATTATACAGATGAAACAAAGACTGTACAATCATATCATGACATGCATACTGGTAAATGGTGGTGGGCATTGCAGGTGAGACTTAACCATGATCCTTCCATTTACATATTTGCTAATTTTAACCATTAATTCTGTGTTAGACTTCTTTGGAAAAGAGCAAACCAGGTGCTACAATTGTACCAATCATTATATCTACTGATAAAACTCAGCTCACACTATTTCAGAATAAAAGTGCTTATCCAATTTATCTTACAATTGGAAATATTCCTAAAGAGATACGCCGCAAGCCTTCTGCACATGCTTATGTTTTACTTGGATATCTACCTACTACTCGACTTGAAAATATTAAAAATAATGCATCCTGTCGTCGACAGCTTGCAAACTTGTATCATGCATGCATGCATCAAGTACTTAAGCCTATTATACCTGCAGGAATTGATGGTGTTTTTATGGCTACAGCAACTGGAGATGTTCACAGAAATCATCCAGTATTTGCTACATTTATAGGAGACTACCCAGAGCAAGTTCTTACAACATGTACACAAACTGGAGATTGTGCTACATGTCCCACAAAGAATAAGAAGCTGGGTGAATACAACTCACAAAATTCCACACAGCTTCATAATCTTGAATATATAGTAAATGCTCTGTCATCATTTGATGCTGATCCTGCTGGATTTTTACAAGTTTGCAAAGAAGCAGGAATCAAACCTGTTGCTGAACCATTTTGGAAAAACCTACCATATGTTAATATATATCAATCTATTACTCCAGATGTTCTTCACCAGCTATATCAGGGCATTGTAAAACATCTCATTTCATGGATAATAGCTGCATGTGGTTCAGCTGAAATTAATGCATGCTGCCGACGACTTCCTCCAAATCATAATATTCATTTATTTATGAAAGGAATCAGCTCACTATCACATGTGACAGGTCAGGAACACAGTCAAATGGCTTGTGTCTTACTTGGACTTGTTATTGATATTCCACTCCCTGATGGTCTCTCATCTACCCATCTTATCTGTGCTGTTCGGGCCATTCTTGATTTTCTTCTTCTTGCACAATATCCAATTCATACAGATAATACACTTCTTCTTCTTGATCATGCTCTAAGTCAATTCCATAGAAACAAATCAATATTTGTTGATCTTGGTATACATGAAAACTTTAACCTTCCAAAACTTCATTTCATGAGTCATTACAAGAGACTTATTAAACTGTATGGCACAACTGACAATTTCAATACTGAATATACTGAGAGACTTCATATTGACCTTGCTAAAAATGCATATCATACTACAAATCGTAAGGATGAGTTTGCACAAATGACAACCTGGCTATCCAGAAAAGAGAAGATCCACCGTCATGAACAGTATATTACTTGGCGGCTTACTGGGTGCCCACAAGTTGATAAAAAGATATGGCAACCTCCTGGTCTTGAACTTGATCGTGTTGTTCACTTATCAAAACATCCAAGTTGTCGTGCAGTTACAATTGATAAAATTACTCAGGAATATGGTGCTCAATTTTTTAGAGATGCACTTGCTCGATTTGTTACAATAACCAATAATCCTAGACTTGATTCAATTGCTCAGCTTGAACATGATCTTTGGGATGTACATTTGCCTACACAGAAGTTCCAAATATGGCACTACATAAAATTTACTCACAAAGATCCCTTTTCAAATCAGATCTACACTGCAGACTCTATTCATGCACATCCCCAATACATCAATAAAAAGCATCAAGTCATTCCTGGTCGCTTTGATACAGCATATATTAATGATGGAACTGGAATCAATACTGGTACAGATGGTATGAATTTTATTCTTGCAATGTAAGAGGATACTACATTAGAATTTTTAGGTTACCGTATTGGGTGAGCAAGACTTATATTTTCTCTCACAGAAACAACAACAAGTTATTTGTTTACATCTACTGCTGAAGTACCAGAGCATCTAGCCTACATTGAATGGTTCACAAAATTCTCACATGAACCTGATCCAAAACACCTATTGTACAAGATTACTCCAGCCAAAGACCGATCTGGTGGGCCACTATGTAGTATTATTTCTGTGGCTAACATTCGTAGGAGTGCTCATCTTTTCCCTAAATTTGGTCCAGTAGCACCTGAAGGATGGACCAGCAGCAATGTATTGGATAAATGTAATGTTTTTTATGTTAATTCTTTCACAGATGCACACCTTTATTGGATTATGGTATGATAGTTCCTTACCCCATGTATGTAATATAATTGCATAAAATCCATGTAAATTATGCAAAAAATTTCAAAAAATTTCGTACATTTAACAAGACTTGAAACATTTAAAAGCCAGGTGTAAAATCCGTTAATATTTTGAATAATCTGTGTTAATCATGCATATCTAGTCAACTATCAAAAATTATACTAAATTATACTAAATTATCAAATTGAGCTTTTCCTGATGTGTTATCTCCAAACCAGTTACTGCAGTTATGCATAGTCTGGAACAAGTCATGTGATTTTGTACTTGTACTCTGAGAACATCCCACTGTTTAATCTACCATATGGAATTCCACATGTATTACATGGCTCTGCATGGTCTATATGTTGGAATGAGCATTATGTCATCATTTAGAGTATTCTAGAGTAGTTCTATTCCATATATAGGTAGTGTACAGCTTTATTTGTAAAATAATATATAAGGAGGGCAGGAATGAGGAGAAAAGGAAGCACCCTGGGAGAAATTCTAGGTTCCTTCCACTCTAGGAGTGTAATAAATTGGAAATAGAATAAATCTGAATAGTATTTGAACCAAGTATTTCATATTAGAGAGTATTGGGTCTATAGTTTACTACCTTTATACTAGTATATACATTATCAGTGTTATCTCTCCCTTGAACTTACAGCCTGTGGTTTGGGATGAACTACCTTTACACTAGTTCATACTTAACTTTGTATTATTTCTCCTTTGAACTTTAAGCCTGTGATTCAGGATGATTGTTTAATTAGTACAAAATACATTTATACTATTTAACTACACCAATACTTACAACAAAAATTACTATATACTTAACTACATATTCAGCTTTAAAATTTTCTTTAATAGTTCCTTAATGATACTCCTCTTCTTAATCATTGCAGCTAATCCCCACTTATCAGCATTCAGAGATATTATTATTATTTGTCCCAATGTAGTTCCAATAGTAACTGTATTATCATTTATAGCTATTGCTTCTGAATTTGTGGGTCTAAAAGAAGGTGGAATCCAAAATAATCTTCTACCTGATTTCACAATCCAATCATCTATAACCAGATTCAAATTGGTATCAGATAATTCACATAACAATTCAAGCTCATTGAATGTCCTCATACAAAACAACTGATGGTTATTGGCAACAATACAGTTTTCATCAACACTAAATGTGATTGTGTAGACAGTGTGATTTAAATTCCAAAAATGTGTACAAGTGCCATTTTGAACACTCCACACTCTGACTGTGTTGTCTTCTGAGCCAGACACAATAGTTGTACTGTTCTTTGAGATGACAACTGACTTGACTGAACCTGAATGTTCCTTCAACTCATTAAGAAGTTTTCCACTCTGTGAATTCCACACTCTGACTGTCTTGTCATTTGAGCCAGACACAATAGTTGTCCCATCCTGTGAGATGGCAACTGAATTGACACAGCTTGAATGTCCTTTTAACTCATT
The DNA here is from genome assembly GCA_025738555.1 of Cyathus striatus. Taxonomy (NCBI): domain Eukaryota; kingdom Fungi; phylum Basidiomycota; class Agaricomycetes; order Agaricales; family Nidulariaceae; genus Cyathus; species Cyathus striatus. The sequence goes on from JAOVFP010000017.1 coordinate 551,883, forward strand.
GAGAAGTTTTCCACTCTGTAAATGCCACACTGTGACTGTCCCATCATGGTAGCCAGATACAATAGTTGTCCAATTCTGTGAGATGGCAACTGAATTGACCCTGCTTGAATGTCGTTTTAACTTATTGAGAAGTGTTCCACTCTGTGAATTCCACACTCTGACTTTCTCATCATGTGAGTCAGACACAATAGTTGTCCCATCTGGTGAGATGGCAACTGAAGTGACCTTTTCTGAATGACCTTTTAACTCATTGAGAAGTTTTCCACTCTGTAAATTCCACACTCTGACTGTCTTGTCATTTGAGCCAGACACAATAGTTGTCCCATCCTGTGAGATGGCAACTGAATTGACCTTGCCTGAATGTCCTTTTAACCCCTTAAGAAGTTTTCCACTCTGTGAATTCCACACTCTGACTGTGTTGTCTTCTGAGCCAGACACAATAGATGTCCCATCCTGTGAGATGGCAACTGATGTGACCCAGTCTGAATGACCTTTTAACTCATTGAGAAGTTTTCCACTCTGTGAATTCCACACTCTGACTGTCCCATCATGGTAGCCAGATACAATAGATGTTCCATCCTGTGAGATGGCAACTAAATTGACCCTGCTTGAATGTCCTTTTAACTCATTAAGAAGCTTTCCACTCTGTGAATTCCACACCCTGACTTTCTCATCATGTGAGCCAGACACAATAGTTGTCCCATCCTGTGAGATGGCAACTGATTTGACCTTGCCTGAATGTCCTTTTAACTCATTAAGTAGTTTTCCACTCTGTGAATTCCACACTCTGACTGTCTTGTCATTTGAGCCAGACACAATAGTTGTTCCATCCTGTGAGATGGCAACTGAATTGACCTGGCCTGAATGACCTTTTAACTCATTGAGAAGTTTTCCACTCTGTGAATTCCACACTCTGACTGTCCCATCATAATAGCCAGATACAATAGTTGTCCAATTCTGTGAGATGGCAACTGAATAAACCCTGCTTGAAAGTCCTTTTAACTTATTGAGAAGTTTTCCACTCTGTGAATTCCACACTCTGACTGTGTTGTCATCTGAGCCAGACACAATAGTTGTCCCATCTGGTGAGATGGCAACTAAAGTGACCTTTTCTTTATGTCCTTTTAACTCATTGAGAAGTTCTCCACTCTGTGAATTCCACACCCTGACTTTCTCATCATGTGAGCCAGACACAATAGTTGTCCCATCCTGTGAGATGGCAACTGAATTGACCTTGCCTGAATGTCCTTTTAACTCATTAAGAAGTTTTTCACTCTGTGAATTCCACACTCTGACTGTGTTGTCTTCTGAGCCAGACACAATAGATGTCCCATCCTGTGAGATGGCAATTGAATTGACCTGGCCTGAATGACCTTTTAACTCATTAAGAAGTTTTCCACTTTGTGAATTCCACACTCTGACTGTCCCATCATGGTAGCCAGATACAATAAATGTCCCATCCTGTGAGATGGCAACTGAATTGATCCACCTTGAATGACCTTTTAACTCATTGAGAAGTTTTCCACTCTGTGAATTCCACACTCTAACTTTCTCATCAAGTGAGCCAGACACAATAGTTGTCCCATCCTGTGAGATGGCAACTGATTTGACCCTGTTTGAATGTCCTTTTAACTCATTGAGAAGTTTTCCACTTTTTGAATTCCACACTCTGATTGTCTCATCATGTGAGCCAGATACAATAGTTGTCCCATCCTGTGAGATGGCAACTGAACTGACTTGGCCTGAATGTCCTTTTAACTCATTGAGAAATTTTCCACTCTGTGAATTCCACACTCTTACTGTCCCATCATGTGAGCCAGACACAATAGTTGTCCCATCTGGTGAGATGACAACTGAACTGACCTGGCCTGAATGACCTTTTAACTCATTGAGAAGTTTTCCACTCTGTGAATTCCACACTCTGACTGTTTTGTCATATGAGCCAGATACAATAATTGTCCCACCCTGTGAGATAGCAACTGAATTGACCCTGCTTGAAGGACCTTTTAACTCATTGAGAAGTTCTCCATTATATGAATCCCACACTCTGACTGTCTTGTCCCATGAGCTAGAAACAATAATTTTTTGATCCTGTGAGATAGCAACTGATGTTATTGTATCAAAATGACCCTCTAGCACCTGTACACATGGATCCCAGTACTTATTGTATCCTTGAATTAACTTGACAGTTTTTAACTGGTCTTGATATGTCTTATATAATACAGATTCTTGTGGAGTGAAAACTAGTGCAGTCTGATAAATTTGTAATGCATTGTCTCTAATTATCTCATAATTGAGTTGAATAAACCTTTCAGCATCATTCAACAACTTCAAACAATTGGGTTTGAAAATGGACTAAATTAAATCATTAGCAGGCAATAAATGGCAATAAAATATTATACTGACTACAAGTTTTTTACCCAATCTTATACCTTCTAGTGCTCTTGGTAGTTGGCCATATAGTGATATGACTTCAAGCCACTGCAATAAATACTTAGATATCAATTTTGTTGCCAGTTGTTTCAGTTTATTATTTAACAATGCTTCTTGAAGATGAAAAATCCAATATGTAGCTGCATAACCAATCTCATCTGTTACTGTGTTATGAACAGGTATATCTTTGTTTGCTATTGACATATTACCAACATTGCAAATGTTTACTTTCAAGACATTCATCAGTGTATGTAAGCAACCAGTTGCAATAATTGTGTGATGCTTTTTAGTGTTAATATAAAATCTTTCATCTGAACATCTTTCTGCATTGGTTAGAAAGTCATGAAATGATAAATGAAAGGCATGCACTGGAATATTTGAATTAAATGGTGGTACCAGTAGTACTGCCTTCAAATCACACAAAATTTTATAGATGCCATCATCATTGTGACTCAATCTCTGAATTTTCATTATTTCTTCAATGGTCAAGTTATTAAATCCCAATATAATAATTGCAATGACACTTTGGAATATATCATCTTTCCAGTATTGGGATTTTGAAGCTAGCAACAGGATTTTCATATACATGTCATCCAGTGATTCATATGGATTCATGCCATTAGGTTTAACATATTTTTTCTCAAGAATCAATCTCAATTTATTCTGTACTCCAAATCCCAGGTCATATTTAATAAATTTCATTGCTGTACTTGCTGCAATAAACAAGCCTGAACAGATTTCAATCAGTTCACTCATTTCATTTGGCTTTGGCCATGGTTTCTGAATGGGCATTTCACTGATCTCTTGTTCTATGTACAATCTAATATCAGCATTGACTTTAGATTTTTCAATATTATGCAAAACAAATGGATTTGTCACAGATTCTACTGTTTTAATTTGGAAAATGTATTCAAGAGATGTCTCAGGTCGACTAGTAACAAAGAATTTGATTGGAAAACTGCACTGGTTGATATTTTCAGCTAGTACTTTAATAATATTTGTTTGAATATTTTGTTGGCATTCATCCAGTGCATCAAGAACAACCACAATATTAATCTCATTTAATTGTTCTTTCATATCCATGATTGGATTATAAATAAGTCTCTGTAGTTGCACTGAAAGAGTTGAGTTTAGAATGGATATATCAGATCCAATCTCTTTCAATAACTTGTCTTTCAATAGTGGGAGTTGTTTTCCCAGTTGATAAGCCAGTGTTTTAATTACATTTTTCAGCTCACTCCTATTTTTGTGATCCCTAGAGAAGAAGAAAGAAGCTCCATTCTTGCAGTATTTATGAGCCACACTATGTGCAACAGTTGATTTACCAGTCCCTGCAAGCCCAGAAAGCCAGAAGATGGATGCTTTGTCAGTTGAATGAATCCAATTATCAATTGTGTGCAACAGATCCACTCTTGTTCCAGTGGTACATTCAGTTAATCCTTCCCTTTCACTTGAATCATAAGCAGCACCAAAGATTGGACTTAAAGTTTCTGCTAACACATCTTTTGATTCTGCAGGCATTTGATAGATATTCATAATTGAAGAAGCATTGTTAACTGTTGCATGATCTTTCAAGGTAACACCAGTAGCTCCTGTGAATGCTTGAGTTTCTGCACTACTTTTCACTATATTGTTCTCCAGCCATATGTAAGATGGGGAGCTAGTTACTAATTAACTTCAGTTGGACTTACATTTGTAGATGGTGTTTTCTTTGGTATGTGGGACAACATAAAGCTTAATACTCCAGTGCCACCTTGAAGGGGATAATGTTCTGCTGCTACATCAGAGGGAGAAGTATTTCTCCCTATGGTATCAGCTGAGTAAGATTTGCTAGTGCCTTGATTTGTGATCTGCTCAAATGATTGAGACATTGATGTTTGATTGTTGAGTGTGTGTGTTGCGTACGAATAGATGGGGGAGGGAGGGCCTTACCATCTAATGGCATATATATATGTCGATTATGAGGTCAGCTGGTGTGCATCTGATCTCTTAAATGAAAATGTTCCCTCACGCTCGCAACGAGGCAGTGTTTAAAATAAATGTATCCTAATTGTATACTGCATGTGTGAAGCATGCAACGAACATCTGATATATACACATCGATATGGCGATCTTTTTCTCCCACAGGCTGTCTTACACGTTATACTTGTTCTCGATAAGTACTAGGTTCAAACGATATTTCAACGTGGACGATCTCATCTAACCAGGTGACAGAAATGAATTCGACAGAACGTCGAATTTCGGCATTTCCCGTACGCCTAACATTCGGCGCAGGGCATTCCCATCCGCAAACTGTCACTATGACAGTCGACAAGCAACTACTATCCTGTCCGCTCTCCTCCTCCTCAGCATCATGCATCATTTCTCGCAGCAGAAGTGTGTTCCCCCTCGCCATGTCACACGGGTGCTAACCGAACTACTTATACCGACGACGTACGCGTAATGCAGTATCTGTGGAAACAGCCTTCTTCCTTCTCCTAGGAATGGTAATGCCAGGGATGGGCTTTCTTCAAACCGCCCAACTACGTGAACCCGTTGGTTCACCGTGATGTAATCACATTAGGCGTACACCGAAGTGTCGTTGAGAGGGCGCATAAGCACGGGCGTGGTTCAGGCGCAACAAGCTGTGTATGTCCTCTTCATTTTCGTCGCTTTCCCTTTTTCTCTCGATTCCTTTGCTCTCTTCCTCCTTCGCCATCCTGGTCTTACCCTGCCTCTTCCTCCTTTGCTTCGTCTCTCTCGTATTTCGTATCCTTCCCTCCCACCCCTCCCCCTCCCCTCCCTCTCTTTCTTCCCTCTAGTCCCTCATTCCTTCTTTCTTTCTCACACTCGTTCAATCTATCCACAGGAATCCATCCCTATCTCGCATCATGCACCACCTCTACTCACAACGCACTCAATTGAATCCTAGTAGGAGACCCTCGGCATCTAACAATCATCCGGCATGCGAGACGACAGAGTGTAGGGTTGGTGTAGGGTGTGGGTGGGCGGAGGGGTTCACATGTTCCATCGGCGACAATCCACTTGCAGTGCGAGGGAAAGTGGTAGAAGAGGTGCGAGGTAATCATGGTGTGTAAGATATCCTGTTATCCTCGTTTCAACGTTCTCCACAACCCTTTTTTTTCTCCTTCGACTACGCTTCATCCAATTCTCCTTCATCTCTATCTTTCTTTCATATTCACATGCACTAACCGCCTCTTCAACTCAAAACCCCTCTCTAGTCCAAAGAGCGCAGGAATGCCAGTTAGTCATGCACGCAAGCTGCGTAGGGACATATGCATTAGTCCCTCGTCCATTCTCGGCCCCTGCGCATTCGTCTTTGTCACAGGTGGTAGGCCCTCCACTCGAACGTGCCACGTCCTCTCTTGCGCTTAGTCCCTGCCAACTTCGCGATCAGGACAATGCACCTCGTGCGCTCGATATCACCGCTTCAGCCGGGTATTGTTTAAAGTCTTTCCTGGCCGATGGTATCCAAGGAGGGAGGGGAACTGTTCAAGAATGGAACGGAGGCCTATCGACACACATAATACTAGGAATCGTATACCATTCTGGCAGTGCGTCGCTGAAGGTCCTTCCCAGTGGGATGAACGTGGCCCCGGTGATTGTCAGCTTCGTTGGGATCATGGGGTTGATCGTTTGATATGCTACTGATACGCCTTAAAACTATTTAATGGTTAAATCTCTCTATTTGTCATATAATATTAGAACTCAGTATTAGTAATGCACATCATGAGTACAAGGGTTGGGACGAGTCCCGAGTTGCCAATCAAAGTGTTCTATTTTGAATACATTACTAAGGGAATGGGACATCTGAGAGCTGGGGTTGAGTCCTGCACTGCCAGCAGAAATATCTAATTGATATATACTAAAGGAAATACAACCAGATGTGTGTTATCTAATTACTAGAGTCCAAAAGACTATGTACATGCACCCAGTACTTGATTGAAACTTAGCTAAGGGACGCGTTCCGCGTTCCTGTCACGTGATCAAACACGAGGCGTTAGAACCGTTATCTCCGAACCGGTTTTGCGGTTACACATAGACCGGAGCAAGTCATGTGACTTCGTACTTGTACTCCGAAATTATCCCGCTGTTTGATCTACCACATGGAATTCCACATGTATTGTTGCTCCCACATGGTCAATATGTTGGAAACAACATTATGTCGTCATATAAAGTAGTCTAGAGTAGTTCCTTTCCATATATAGGTACTGTACAGTTTTATTTGTAAAAGATATATAAGGAGGACAGGAAGGAGGAGGAAAAGTAAGCAATCCCAGGAGAAATCCTAGGCTTCTTCCACTCTAGGAGTGTAATAAATTGGAATAGAAACGAATCTGAACAGTACTTGAACCGAGTAATTTCATATTAGAAAGAATATTTAATCTATAGTTTCCTACCTTTATACTAGTTTATACATTATCTGTGTTTTCTCTCCCTTGAACTTAAAGCCTGTGGTTTGCGATGATTATTTGAGTATTACATAATATATTAGTACTATTTAAATACAAATCACAAATTCGGCGCATCACTATGTTTGGCTTCTTCTAATGGGTAGGGCAACTGGGAGAGTTGGAGAAACGCCAGGCCATACAGTGATTTTTATACATAATTCCACTGTAATTACAGTGGAATGGTTATGTATAGATCACTGTAGTTACAGTGGCAGCCTGTTATTATTCAGCATAATGAAAGTTTGTTTCTAAGCGTGCTGATGCCGCGTGCCCCCAGAAGCTGATACACATGCATCCTTAGCAACGGATTACTAATCGCGCCCTCTCCCGCCCATGCGCAATATTTCCCAAAGAAATAGATTTAATTTACTGGGTCGGGACCGATTATGTTTTTAAGTGCTTCTTTAAACCTTCGTGTTGTTTTCTCCTGTAATTGAAATAAAACATACGGTAGAATTGGAAATAATAGATAATACCATATTCTATAATTCAGCACACACCCCTGTAAATGCTCAGTGTACCGCTATATTCAAATTGGTGCAAATAGAATTCTGAATCAATGTTTCAGCATCTCTAAACAAAAAAGAATCTTTTTTTTTTTTGCTGTCAAGGACAAATGAAACCAATGGTATCAACGTATATTGATACACCCTACACTACAGCAGAGTCAATTAATGAAGTGAATGAGTAGATATATTATTATCAGTGTCAAATTAACCTGAGAACTACCTAAGTAAGTACTCAGCATCTGTTTTACTGAAGTTCCATATACATTAAAGCAATCTGTTCATAAGACTTTCAGGTTTCGTCAGACCGAAACTCAAAGTAATCCTATGGGCTCTACAGGTTGCATTATTACCTTTCCATAACTCGAATATTATACAATTTGTTGATTTTATCGGACATTTCATTCCAAGAACGGCTATAAATTGATTGTTTTCATTTTTCTCAAATCTCTGCAAATCTCCGTATGATACAGCATCCGGATTCCGGAGCGATGGATATTACATATCACGTGAAGATATCTATCACCGATATCTTCGAACTTCGAAGGTCTTGTCTCGGATATCCCCAGACCCTGATGAAAGGATTCCACCCTGCCGCCCAATGACCCCGCCCTATTCCGGCTACATTCCCGCCCCTCCATATTTCTACATTGCATATACCTTTATAGACAGGAATATAATATTAATTAAATTTAGCATTGTATTTAATGCTTGTCAGACATGGTACAATCAATTAAGTACGTTAAATCTAAAATAACGAAATTTCAGATTATTGGAAAACATATCTACAAATTGGAAACATACCAACTGTACAATTGACGCTCCGAGTTTCATAATGTGGGCAAAAACTAATTATGTAGGTCTTATTTAAAACTGTTGGGAAGTTCTAACACGAGGCCCGAGCTTCGAGGGCGCGCTCTACTGTGTATAGGTGTACCATGTACAGGTGCTCGTTGCGGTAATGTGTGCGGAACGCCCAGATCTATCGGGTACACGCGTCAATGTAATGTGTAGTTTACTGTTACTTATGTAAGTACATACACTGTAACTACAGTCAGGTATACATAACGTTCCCACTGTAATTACAGTGGATTATTATAAAGATCACCCTATCTAGTGGAAACGCAAGAACGGCGGTGGTACATCGGCTACAGTGTGCTCTCTTTCAGGCTTTTGGATTTAGTTGCCAAGGCCCAACATATTTGAACATTGGCGCTATTGATCTGCAGCCGGCGCTTATGGTATATCTCCCGAAGCTTAGGAGTACGGATCCGCTGTCCATGTCATCTTCTATATCGCTCCCTTCAACACCACCGTCATACATTGTACATCAAGATCACTAGCCCAACCCTACCCGGTTCTCTACCTCACCTGCCATAAAATTCGACCAATGCACCCCGCTTTACAGTATTGTGATATTACTCTCGAACATGGCTTGTACGTCGCTTCCATGGACAATTACCCTGACTTTTCATGCCTATTGGAAAGTTATGGGTACCGATGCTCAGCGCTTAGTTATTTGCAATTTAGATCACCTCCACATGCTACAATATGATCGAATACTATACATTGTCACTTATTCGTTACAGCCACTCGTCTCACTGTTGATCGCTTACGGGTAAACGTGCTGTCACAGGTCTCTTCCTAGAATATGTAAACTCAAGTACTTGAAGGGTAAAAAAAGTAGACTTCGAAATAGACATAAACTGCTTATAGAAAAAGGAGATGTATCGATTGGCTGTGTGTCCTGAAATATGAACACTCGATATAGCTCGTCTTTGGAATGATAATCAGCTTCGAATTTAGATAGCTAAAAATAAATATAGATCGAAACAGAATGAGATGGGAAGATGACGAATACAGGCGTTGAGATTAAGAGTCATCATTCGAAGAACAAGTTATTCTGACAGATGTAACAGCGCGAGTTGAACCGTTCCATTTTGGCGCTTCCTTGAATATTTCTATCTTCCTCTCAACCTCACTGTCTTCCTGTTATACCAGATTGCACCCCTACATGAGTCGTGTCTAGTGGAGCGTTACTTATAAGGCTATCAGTCAGTGTCGATGGCATGACTCTAAGCTTGTAGCAGTGGTGAAGGATCGAAGGTACATAAGATTTTTTATTTCATAGTCGCATACACCTTGACTTACATCGACGATTTGATGTTCGCGTACACGCTAAAGTTAGCAGCCAATCGATATTGAAGCTTCAAGTTCAATGGACCTATACTTGGGCGTATTGATGATTATCGATCTCATCTTACGCTAAGAATAAGCATCGATGAAAGACCTGTGTGACTTACAACTTGGATGAGTTGATGATTATCGATCTCATCCTACGTTAATAATAATCTAGGCTGTGTGGGTTGCCATCGATTGTTATCGAACACTGTACTTATTATGTACTTATCTGTCAAAACTATAGATGTAGTAATCATACAGCATGAAGATTATCGATTATATTGTTGAAATAAACGACGCATCGACGACGACGACATTACATTTGGCCTCAAAGCATGCAAGGGGAGGAAGCATGAGGCAAATGGATAAGTAGATACAGTACATAGTAAACTATCTAAATGCATATGTGGAGGCGGCAGGGAATGATGATCATGAAAATTTTTAATTAGTAATATATTTCGACATATATCTTACACAGGACCATCAGATTCACCATGAGATTCACTATGGTCGCAAAGGGAGAGATGGTTGCGAGTCGGGACGCGTTTGAGACGCGCCGTGGGAACTTGATCACGTTGGTACTCGCGTGTTCGACTTGTCGGCCGACACCGGGATCAGACGGAAGGGTTTCCTTTAAGTCTCCTTTGCCCTCCTCGCCTCGCTTTCCCTCCCCAACCTTCTCCTCAGCCTCCCCCTCTTCCTTATCATTCAAACCCCGGATCCATTGGAGACTTTGCTAGTTCAAAGCCCCCGGACTTCGTTCCCAAGTTCTTCCTGCTTTACGCTACCGCCGTGAACAACATTGGAATATGTTGTATGTGTCAGAGAGTGGGTGAATATGTACGTTCACTCTCTTTGTTTCGTTTCCACGAGCTAACTACAGGCTGTGAAATAGGCCTTCCGTTGACATTCAGAAGGACTACTCATAGGCTCCAAGATTCAATGCCTGGCGCGATGCGAATGTACCACTTTCCCTCAACAACCCCGCGTCCCTCTAGGAAAGCCTTACGCTATGGCAGGTTATCGAAGCACAGATTAACCTAAGCTTCTAGAAGTCGGTTGATAGAGTAGGGGGTGTAGAATAATCGAGGCGTTATTGCTTGTTCGCTGTATGCGTCGGCGAAGTGAGCTACAGGTAAGTTTCTATCCTGTCTTACACGATATCTGTGCTTATAGTACTTAACTAAGGAACTTCATGAAACTCATCGTCTACGAAGCAGCAAGCTTTATTTTCTGCCATGCTGCGGCCCACATACTTCAAGAACTGTCCTGGTCAAATCCAACTAGCACGAGCAGACGCAACCCAGAGAGATCTGAAGTGCTCAGGTATCAGACTACGACGACACTAGCTAGTGCAAGAGGCCATGTAGACCCGGCGAGGGTACCTATGGGCTATAGGAAGGACTGAGCCAGTGGCTTAGATGGGATGGAGTAAGAGGTACTTGGTCTTGGTAGATAGTAGTCGCTGCTCAGGGTACGCTCCGCTTCCATGCTTTGCATTACGGGGATGGGTTTTACGCGTGGGGTTGCATGATAGGGAAGCTTTGTGGTTATGATACATGTGCTGAAGCCGCTGGCTAATGGCTGCGGGGCGTCTCCACGATATCATCTTCCTTTCGGTTTCCAACACTACCACGGTCACCACGACTCACCCCAGCCCGCCACTACCGCCACAACCTTTCACGATCCACCATGGCCATTACAACCATCTTCCTCGTACCTCCTTGGCCTTCCTGCACGTTTTCACCAATACGGGGCGGAAGTATACGCCCAGGATTTGTATGAGTCCATGCAAGAACTTCTGTGTACGTCCGTCTAAATACTTCTTTACTGTTCTCGTACTACCACTACCTTTACAGCTCAGCATGCTATCGATCGTCGACCGTCAAACGTGTGCAACTTGCCACGTCGTCACCGTTATTACTTCGATCATTGTAAGCTCCTTGTTATTTTGATTAACGGTGTCCTTTAACCACAGGACATAGTACAAGATGGTGCGAACCGCTAGCAATGATTACGGGGAAATGAAGCATTCGGTGATCTTTAAAAGAAGCGACGTTTAGCGACGAGAGGATGGTTTCTCCTACACCGCTTAGTACCTTTTGGTTTCTTAGTATCTGCGATGGTGTTGTGTTCAGAATATGTTCATTTACTGGTCGACAATTCTATACCACAGTACCAGCCCTTTAGAAGTGTTCCGTACCTAGAATGGAATTGGAATAGATGGGAAATTGTATGCGCGATGACGTGTGTAGAGGATCTAGATTGAAAGAGAGTACGACAAGTGCGAACGGTTGAGTGAGCTGGTGTTACTCAAGGCTACGATTGGCGGGGAGGGTGAGGAGTAAAAATACAGTAGCTACTGGATCATCACCCCGCCCGATTTAATATTATACCATGAGAAACTCTCAGTATAAAAAGCCTATGGCTGGGTTAGTTCGTGTGTCCTCCTTTATATATAGTACATCAACAAAATCGGAATACAAGTTGGATCCCAAAACAGAGACATGGAAAATGACAACTCTGTGTGTAAGGTCGAGAGTAAAAATACAGTAACAACGGGACAGTACATCACTCTGCCTGGGATTCGAACCCAGCTTTAGTGCACATGCAGTTGATATGACAGGTGAAACTAGCTGATGAACTAACTGAGAGTTATCAGATTCGTTCATGAGTATTATACGACGAGAAACTCACAATATAAGAAGCATATGCTAGGTTAGCTGATGTTACTTAAGGCTACTGTAACATGTTAATCGGATTGTCCACCGTTGTATAGTTTATCTTCTCCTTTCGGCTTCAATGTTGTTGTAAAATTTATACTTAGTAGATCAACAAAGGAATACAAGTTTTATCCCAAAACAGAGACACGGAAAATGAAACCTCTGTTTGTAAGGTCGAGCCCAGTTCTAACTCGCGCAGGTGGAGACAGGCGCGTGAACTGACTGATAGACTAACACCGAATTACTGTTACTACGATAAACATGGTATATATATTTATCTCTGTACTTGTACGTGATATAAAATACATTCAGCTAGCTCGATACTCGCATCTCTCCGCCTGGTATGCGAACCCAGCTTTTGCATGCAGTTGATAATACAGGTGTGTGTATTCAACGAATAAACTAGAAAGTTATCAAAGTTATTCATGAGCATCATATATTGAGAAACTCACGTTATAGAATGAGTATAGCTAAAATTCAGTGTTACTCTAGTCTGCTGTTAGTAATTCATTAATCGTTTGCTCAAAACAATGATATCTCAGTTATCATGAATCAGCTATCGAAAAGGCGTACAAGTTCAAAGCTCACAAATGGATGAAGATGAACGAAACAAGTGTAATCTGTGCTTCAGTACGACAGTATCCACTCCAAATCATCCAAAAGAACCCAACACGTCCTTCGACCAGACATAAATAAGTAGACGACGAACTATACCAGTCGATTTTCATTATAGTCCTCCATCGAACTAGCAAGGGATCACACTTGACCCCCCTCTCCCTACCATCCCACCACTCACCTACCAACTAGGACCCCCATACCAGCCATCCCCATCCCCAACGCGACTCCCATACCAACAGCCCACCTAGCGCCAGCCATCACTCTACCACTCCCACTTGTACTACTAGCTGCACTCTGACTGGGTACACTAACGCTCGTGCTCGTCACAACCACCGTCCTCTGCGAACTCGTGGACGGTACAACTGGACCTGGTGCAGTAGGTAAGCTTACACTGGCGGAAAGCGTCGTACTGGCACTCGGAATGGAACTCGTCGAAGAAAGCGATGAGGATGTGGTGGACGTTGAGGAAAGGAGAGAGGACAGTGCTGTTCCGCTTAATGTTGATGCGGATGATGATGGGAGGGAGGACAAGGCGGTTCCGCTGAGCGTGGATGAAATCGACGTTTGCGCTGTCGTAGCTGTTTTTGTGTATACTACATAAGTTAAACCAAAGTAACCTAAAAGTGAGACACACCCGAAAGCGAAATCGGCCCAGGACCACTCGATAGAGGGATCGAAAACGTGCAAGCTGGAAATGTATTCGTTCCCGTTGAGCCTACGTATATCAGCCAAACCATCATGTGTGCAGGTAAATGAAAGGGAACGAACTGGAGCACAGAGCGGACAGGATGCCACGTACAGCGGGTTGGTCTTCAGGGTGACAGTCGTGCGACGCGCATGTTACGGTTGCGTTTACGAAGCCGGAATTGCAGAGGCATGTTGCTTGGAGGGGTTGTCTGTGTGGTGGGGTTAGTTGCGTGAAGGGGGAAGAGGAGGGGGAGGGAAGGGTGTGGGGTAAAGGACTTGAACAGAGGCGAATAGCAGAAAATAACACAGGGAGAAGAGAAAAGAACGACGTACAAAGTACACTCAGCAGCCTGAGCAGCTGTCTCTGCACACGTTGTCGCACATGCAGGGAGTCCATCTATCCCACTTCCATCCTGACCAACTACAACTTTCACGAGAAGAAGAAGCGTGATGGAGAGCTTGACGTTGAGCATTGTATACGATTCGCGTCGTGCGTCCAACACTCGTTTACTTTGTAGTTTTTGCAGAGAGTAGGGCGAGTTCAAGGTGGAACAGCGTGTACGGTGGTAAACGTATGCTGAGCTGGCTGGAAGGAAGATGAAAGAAGGTGGATGGTGTCAAGATGACGTTGAGGTGACAGCAGATCATATTGAACCTAAGGTAGAGGACATCTGAATCTGGCACCCCTTACATAATCCAAATCTCGTACTGAAATTCCTTCCTCACGCATTATTTACATGTAAATCTAACTCCAACATTTGATAGCTTTTAGCAATTGGATCAAAATGTTGGAATTTATTTTCTGAAATTTTGACTACAGCTGGAGTAATTTAAGAAACATTTTTTTGACCACAAAGTGGCATAAAACATCATATAAATGCATTTCCATATGTTTGGAAGGCATTTCGACTCTCCGACCTCGAACATTTTGCGCCTTACATAATACAATTATGATTATGTAACATTTAACACGTGATATATAGTAACGCTTTGTCACAGCTTGTGACATTGAGAAAGGTACAAGCTGAGAGTGTTGTTCACTTTTTCAATGCATTAGTTAGTATAGTCACATTTTTGGGCTTTTATGTGCATATCTAGCTTAGGTAGTCTTGAGCTTTCATAAAATTAGAGCTCTAAATTTTTTTTATTTTTTGGAAACCCAAGGATTTTGCGCCTCTTGGCGCTTACTAAGCTGCTTACATAAGGGTGTCAGGTTTAGATGTCCTCTACCTTAGTGATGGATGGGAGCCGAAGCCTGTTCGGAATCACATTATGTAACGTTACTAACAACCATCACGCGCACGCGACAATAGACCAGTATTTGCGCAAGGATGTGAATTCGATGGGTTTGACACTGGATGGCTGTTGTATGAAGAGAGTCGGTGCGTGCCGGGTCGTAGAGTGCGCACAATTGGTTTCATATATTGTAAACATAGAATACTTAACAACTCTTTGTTAGTATATCGGTTAGTACACGCGCTTGTCATACGATGATTACCGTTGAGAATGTTCACCGCGCGAAAGCTGGGTTCGACTCCCAGACAGAGAGATATTTTGTGTAGTGATTTTACTCTGCGTACGTAGCGCTATGTATTCCAAACATTCAATAATACTTTATCAATTTATCTGGGCCTTCTAAATAGCACCCAGCATATAACCTCATATAACCTTGCCCCACTCGTATAGTAACATCCTCTTTGACTCGTAACCACGCTACACAGAGACCCCAAATTGCAAGTTGCAACCTTTTTAATATACCAACAACCGCTCTAACGAGTTCTCACATCTACGAATCATAAACTACTGATTTATTTCTTACCTATGCATGACATACGAAATAAAGTGATTAACTCGAGGTTCTCAAATATAAAGCAGGAACTATACTGTCTTCTTTTGACGAATGAAAGGGGGTTGATTTATTTCGACCTACTTGCACATGATACATATGTAGTCAATGGTTAAAAATAATAGTCTTCACTTTGAGAAATGAAATGAAATGAAATTAATTACTATAACATATTTTTCTACTGATAGCCATATAGTGTAGCTCCCCAACAGTCTTGAGCATCAACGTCAACCCCTCGTGCCCCAGCTCTGGAATTCCCATTAGAAATCGCGAATACTAATATTGACATTATTAGTGAAGAAGCAAAATATCACTTGGAAAACTTCAAAGGATTCCCGGTGTTTTTTACTTGTGGCGCGGGCTCGAACCATGCCCATATCATTACACCTCGTTCCCAGTCTACCACGCTACTTAAACGTGCTGTTATAAGTTTCTTCATAGGATATGTAAATTCAAGTACTTTAAGGGTAAAAAATGTAGACTTCAAAATAGACATAAACTGCTTATAGAACAAGGAGATGTATCGATTGGCTGTGTGTCCTGAAATTTGAACACTCAATATAGCTCGTCGTTGGAATGATAATCAGCTTCGAACTTGGATAGCTAATAATAAATATGGATCGAAACAGGATGTGATGGGAAGATGACGAATATAGGTGTTGAGATTAAAAGTCATCATTGTTATTCTGACAGATGTAATAGTGCGAGTTGAACCATACCATTTTGGCGCTTCATTGAATATTTCTACCCTCCTCCAAACCTCACTGTCTCCCAGTTATACCAGATTGTACCCCTACACGAGTCGTGTCTAGTGGGGCGCTACTTATAAGGCTATCAGTCGGTGTCGATGGCACGGCTCTAAGCTTGTAGCGGTGGTTAAAGATCGAAGGTACGTAAGGTTTTTTATATCATAGTCGCATACACCTTGACTTACATCCACGATATGATGTTCGCGTACACGCTAAAGTTAGCAGCCAATCGATATTGAAGCTTCAAGTTCAAGAGACCTACATATTCTTGGGCGCATTGATGATTATCGATCTCATCTTACGCTAAGAATAAGCATCGATGAAAGACCTGTCACTCCTGGCTGCCGACTTTTTTGCCGTTCGCAAAATCCATCCAAATTTGACCTCAATAACTTTAAATATTGACTGAAGATTTTGGCTGTCGCAAAATGTTCACTATTGGCTAGTGCAAAATTGTAGACAAATATTACATTTTGTACATATCTTGTATGAATACAAATCATTCTTTTTGTTCTAATTTTAGCTTCATCAAAATAAGTGTCAAATGTAACGTTGTGAACGTGTTTTAACCTCACGCAAAATTTATCGTTTTACATGACTGCAAAACCCGTGCAAAATGAATCATTTTGCTTTTTCTCTTAAAATAATAGGTTCACCAGTTGTGTTATTTTAAGAGACAAAGCAAAATGATTCATTTTACACGGCTTTTGCAGTCATGCAAAACAATAAATTTTGTGTGAGGTCAAAACACGTTCACAACATTACATTTGACACTTATTTTGATGAAGCTAAAATTAGAACAAAAAGAATGATTTGTATTCATACAAGATATGTACAAAATGTAATATTTGTCTACAATTTTGCACTAGCCAATAGTGAACATTTTGCGACAGCCAAAATCTTCAGTCAATATTTAAAGTTATTGAGGTCAAATTTGGATGGATTTTGCGAACGGCAAAAAAGTCGGCGGCCAGGAGTGTGTGTGACTTGCAACTTGGACGAGTTGATGATTATCGATCTCATCCTACGTTAATAATAATCATCGATGAAAGATATTAATAGGCTGTGTGGTTTACCATCGGTTGTTATCGAATACCGTGCTTATTATGTACTTATCTATCAAAATTATAGATGTAGTAATAACACAGCATGAAGATTATCGATTATTACTTGCACAGGACCATCGGATTCACTATGCTCGCAAAGGGACAGTCACGGTTTGTTCAGAGTCGGGACGCGTTCGAGACGCGCCGTGGGAGCTTGATCACGTTGGTATTCGCCTGTTCGACTTGTCGGCCGACGCCGGAGTCGGACGGAAGGGTCTCCTTCAAGTTTTCTTGGCCCTCCTCGCCTCCTCTCCCTCCCCAGCCTTCTCCTCAGCCTCCACCTCCTCCTTATCATCCAAACACCGGAATCCATTGAAGACTTTGCTAGTTCAAAGCCCCCGGACTTCGTTCCCAAGTTCTTGCTGCTCAACGCTATCGCCGTGAACAGCATGGGAATATGTTGTATGTGTCAGAGAGTGGGTAAATATGTACGTTCACTCTCTTTGTTTCATTTCCATGGGCTAACTACAACCCCTCCAATAGGCCTTCCTATGACATTCTGAAGGACTACTCGTAGACTCCAAGACTCATTGCCTGGCGCGTCATGCGAATGTACCGCTTTCCATTAACAACCCCGCGTCCCTCCAGGAAGGCCTTACGCCGGTCTTACTCTGTATGCACCTGCGGGGCGAGTTACAGGTACGTTTTGGATCTTTTTGTATACGATATCAGTGCTTATTCTATTATGTACAGAGCTTTTGAAATTGAACGTCATACCCCACCTTTACTACGCAGGCAGCTTTATCGTCAGCACTGCTTGCCTGCATACTTCAACTGTCATCGACAAACCCAACGAGCACGACCAGCTGGCAGCCGTATACGTGGAGACTTTGAATCCTCGGGTATTCATATATGACGACTCAGTGATCGCTGGCGTAAGAAGCTATGTAAGCCCGGCGGGGACACCTATGGGATATAGGAAGGAAGAAGCGAGAGGGTTGGACGGGGTGGACAGCTGTTGCTGTTTCAGGTACGCTCCGCTTCCCTGCTTTGCTTTACGGGAGTGGGTTTTACCTGGGATTGAATAATAGGGAAGCTTTGTGGTGATGATACGTGTGCTAATACCACTGGCTAGTGGTTGCGGGGCGTCTTCACGATACCATCGTCCTTTCGGTTTCCAACACCACCACGACCACCACAGCCACGACGAATCACCCAGCTCACCACTACCGCCTTCCATAATCCGCCTTGACTACTACGACCACCGTCCTTCGGCCTCCCAGACCTGCCTGCGTGTTATCATCAATGCGGGCCTGAGGTACACACCCAGGAGGTGTACGCGGGCAGCTTCTGCGTACGTTTTTCGCTATTATTGATGTGCTATTCTCTGTCCCAACCCTACCTTCCTTTGCAGCTCAACATTCCATCGATCGTCGACTATCTACGTCTTACAACCTACCACGTTATCACCGCTCTTACCCTGGTCATTGGAAGCTCCTCGTTACTATATTCAACGGCGCCCACCTGAACCACAACCTCTGCAGCCTCTCTTCTGGGGCACACGTCTATCTGAAGATAGCATCGCAGTTTGGTATGGGTAGATAGCTGCTGCTGCTGCTGCTTACGGTGTACTCAGATTCCTTGCTTTGGGCTACGGGGCGCAATGAGTTTTGTGCGTGTGGTTAGACGATGGCACAAGCTTTGTGGCGATGATATGTGTGATGAAGATAGTGGTGAATGGTTGTGTGGGCGTTTTGACTCCGTTCTCCTTACACCATAATCCTTACCTTCTACGTCTACCTGCGCGCTATTAACAACACGGGACTGAGGTAATCGCACAGGAGTTGTATGTGTTGGTGGGGAAGCTTCTGCGTACGGTTCAGGACATGACTAAAGCGGTGGGGAGAGAGACATTTTCTGAGATGGTCATCGTAACTAGTGCCGGAACGCTTTGTGTTGAGCTAGGGATGCAGGAGATGGATGAGATGGGTTGGGGCGGTAACTGTCGATGATGATGCAAGGGGAGAGGGAAGGAGAGAGGCTTCGAGGATGTGACAGATCTGGTAGATCTGCTAGTCACGATCCACTCCCACCACTACCCAAACATTACCCCCACCCTCCTCGCCCTGGTACCACTGGCACCTACGCTGACCCAAACCCACGCTCGTCACTAACACGGGACTTTTGATTCTGAGAAGGGACCACAGGACCTATGATAGTTGGGAGACGTACGCTTGCCGAGACGGTAGTAACCGTAGACGGGATGGTTGAGTCGTTTGAAATGGAGGAGATGGTGCGGAGGATAGCGCAGTACAGCTTGTCAGATGCGGAGAATGAGGCGACAGGGGAGACGGAGGTGACTCTTATCATTGCCAGGATCGCGTAAGAGATCTCGTAGAGCTGAGGGTTCGACTTGACAACGATTTTGTAGAGTGGCTGTAGAATTCGATGTGCGCGACGTTTTGATCGAAATCACACCTGCCCACCCCACCAGTCAGCAATCCCTTGAACAAACTAACTCGAGAGAAAAATAAACCGGAGCATGGAACACCGAGGATGCGAAGCACAGCGGGAAAAAGTTATTCGATTCACAGGTACTGGGTTGCGTTTATGACGACGAAGCGCGGGGGTTGGAGCCGTTGTCTATAATTGTGCATGTGATTGGTGAGACAGGGATGGAGGTGAGGAGAGGAGACGGGAAGGGGACGTAAGGGAGACGGGAAGGGGTGGGGACGAAGAAAGAGGAGGAAGGAGGAGGGGAGTATCACACATATGAGAGAGACGAGGGCCGAGTCACGAAAGGGGAGAACATGGACACGTATGAGAAGGATGGAAGAGGGGGAGAACATAGTATGCATACCAGCTTGCTACCGCATATCCCAATGAGGGACGAAGGAATGAGCAACACGAAATCAAGAAGGTGAAAAGGAGGGGTAGTCAGGCAGGAAGAAAAAAAGGACGACGTACTAAGACCGACCAGCTGCATCGACACGTGTCCCATCTAATCCACTTACACCCTACAGTCTAGAATCGAGGACTAAAAGCGGGATCTCGAGAGCGTGATTCTGGGTTGTGTACTATGCCATTGATTCGCAGTCCTGAATTGCAGTCGAAGTAGAACCATGTTTGCTTGTTTGCGTGCGTCGAGTACAGTTGGATCAGCGAAGAACAGGAGGTGCCATTATAAGTGCTTTGTGGTAGGTGGACGGTAGAGGGTCGACAAACAGAGGAAGGTGGATGATACCAACGTGGTGGGGGATGCCGAATTTGAAGCCAGCGCTCCGAGGTTGCAGATGGGAATCGAAGCTCCATCGTTCCAGCTATCGCAATGCAAAAGGTTTGAAAACACTTCGAACGTGTATATCCCAGATCTAGAGTGTGTAGCATGTGCTAGAAGGAGTTACAGAGAGAACCTGAAGCTGTCGACATTGACACGTTGGCAAGACGCTCACGCAAACAGCCGCAAGCGCGGTCCACGGATATATCGTCCGACCAACCGAACCGTTCATTGACATTGATTATTGACGCCAAATTACAATAACTCTTTGTTAGTGTATCGGTTGGTACCCACAGGTACCATAGGGTACCACCTTGTAGATGGCAAGGACAGAGATGTTATTCCATACCAATGCCATGTCATAAGTTTTTTCTTCAATTTAATAAAAATTCTAGCGCGACGTAACACTCAGTTACCCATAAGATTGAACAAAATGATCTTGTTAAAAAAATTCAAGTTCTCGTTCCTATTTTATTTAGGGTAGAATAAAAGGTGAGCAAATGACAATATAGTCCAAGCCGTTAATCAAATAACATGTAAAGAGCTGGATACTTACATTTCTGGAATAACTTGAATAACTCTTTCTTAGCATATCAGCTAATCCGTGGCATTAAACTGATATAACGACATGGTACACGAAATCTGGGTTCGAATCCCAGGCAGAGAGATGCATCTTCGATTGTATCTAATTTTTACGTATACTAACAAGTGTACTTTCATGAGTGGTATTTACAGCTAATTTACAGCAACTCTTTGTTAGTCTACTAGTTAATTGACTTTCACTCAGTCTCTGTGCATTCAAAGCTGAGTTTTACTTCCGGCTACGTCCTGTACGGGCTCAACTGCAACGGGAATAAACTACTCATTTCGACATTTCAATATTTAACCTTACCTCAACCATCATTGACTCATTTAAATCCAAACCAACATGAATGTAGCCCTGGGATGACTAAGTATGCACGCTTGAAGTCGTTCTCACGATAGTCGGGTCTATTCATATTACTTGAGCTAGGTCTTCATAGGTTGGTTTGTTCATAGGAAAGTCAATCGATATTTGCGGCATAAAGCATAAAGTAGAGCCGAAAATCTTTCTGCCATGTGAGCTAGTCAAAATAAAGAACATTTTTGTACCGTAGTAAGTCGAGTATGGCGTAAGGGTAAAAGTTGTTACCTCCTACGCATTAGCTTGGGTTTCGAATCCCGGTACTCGAATGAGGTTCTCACCTGCAATTTTTCGACTGTAGTGATAGGTAGTGAATGTTGAGTAAAAACTACAGCAGGAACAAATGATCATCCAGCTGGGTCAAGAACATTCATGACTGTTGTCTTCGTGAAAAGGCACTGCGACTGCGAAGCTCCCCCGCTGATGGAGGTACGAACATGTTGGTTAGATTAGAATAGCAAATTCCCCAATGAAAGTGAAGGTTGTGTGATAATTATAACGACGTTGGGGAGGAGGGACTCGAGGAGGCGAGGAGGACAAAGGAAACCCTTCCTCCGATGTCGGCCGACAAGTCGAATAGTCAACGTGACCAATTTTCCCACGATGCGTCTCAAATCCCGTGGCGACGAACGTACGTGCTTCCCCCTCCCCCTGGCGGCCTGGCCACGCATGAGCTCGAAACAACAGCTCTTCCCCAGTGTGCATGGGTAAATTCGAGTTCATTCTTCTGTTATAATGTCGGTTGAATATCAATATTTAATGCACACTGACCAGATGAGGCAGATTACAGGTGCCGATGAGGTATTTCCATGGGATTAGCCTGTATCCTTTTGGGATTAAAGTCGGGCCTAGCATGTAGGATGAAGAACACGTTCGATCATTTGATAGTACGTTCCTCCAGGCTTCTCAACTACCACCGGGTGCACGCGCATTGATTATTGGTGTTAGTCATGAATCCTGATAAGGAGGCTGGACAAGTTATATTGATAATGCGGTACTGGGGAAAATGAGCTTTATTTCGATTTCTTTCTGGAAGTGTCGAAACAAATTGGGTTTAGATTAACCTTGTCCTTGTCTATTCTCTCTTCTTATAGATAAATGTGTATCTTCCGGGCACATTGTTGCCATTCGGAAGTCATCGCGTCCTGTGGCATGGATATGCGATCCCATGCATGGAAAGTGAGTCCCTTCTGTCCTCCCTCCCTCTTCGCTTCCCTCCTTGCTCCTTTCCCTTCTTTTTCCATTTCCTTCCTTTCCATATTGTACACTGGCCTTCTAGCGCAAACGTGCAGTTGCTGAGCGGTTCCACTTGTGATCTGCACTACGTATTACTTTCTAGTTTGTTCTTTCGTTGCGCTCTTGGTGAGCAGTTGTTTCTTTTCTTCAATTTTCATTTTTAATTCTCAGATATGTCTACATCTATTTATTCATGTCTATCACGACTCTATCTATCCTTTATCTAGCAGGGTTGCAAAGCTGTTTATCTTTTATAAAGGAAAGGAAGGGTAATAAAACGAATGCGAAGAGCGATATTTTGTATTCGGAGTTGCAGGGTGGTCGGTGTGTGTAATGGTGTAGTGAATGAAGCATATCTTAAATCAGTATCTACGTTGTCTGTATCTATGTGTGTGTTGTTAGAAAATCGTTTGAAGGTGTTTTGAAATATGCGAAGTCACGCTTTGGTTTTGATTAGTGGCTGCGGAAAACGATACCAACTTCGGATATCTCACAATCTGCACCTATAAAACTTGAATCATCTCGTAACTTAAAAAATATAGCGTAAAATTACTAATTTTACGCTATATTTGTCCACTTTGTTCATAAGTAAGTATGTACTGAGTCACTATGATACATCTTTTATCTACCTAACTATACCCTTACTGTAACTGCATTATAAACTAAAGGCAAGATGCTCAGAATACAGATGAGTATGCTTGAGGTCTAGATAGAGTTCTCATCTTTTATCATAGTCCTCAGATTTGCTTTGGGTAGCCATTCCTTTTGCGGAGGAAGTTCACCTTTTGTTACAAAGGACAATGTCTTCACCCTATCGAATTGTGATTCTGACAGGAACACATCAAGATCTCTCCAATGAGTTCTGTTGATACTGATAGCTAGGAAATCAGTGAATACCACATTTAGTACTTCCAGTTCGCTCTTTTCCTGTAATCCAGATAAAATCCTCATGACTTGACGAATCATCACGTATCTGTCACATAATTTGACGGTTTTCGAGTGAAGATGTGGCAGAATACTAATGTTTAATTTATCTTCAAGTTGGTTAGCTAATGCCATCAATCCTGTGGAATTGTAATTATGACATACCTTTGTGATACAATATTTCTTCAAACTCAAGGGATTTAATGGATGTTGCATGGTGGCATATAATCTCCTTTACTAGCCGCTTATCCCCAACCATTCCAATTGTTAACTTTTCCAGTGGGCAGCTGGGAGGTAGTAAATGGCTAATATGAAATGTCTGATCTTGCAAGGCCACATTGTTAAGGCGTAATGTTTTAAGGGATCGTGTGGAGGGTCTTGAAAGTAGCATATCCAAAATGAATGGATTTTCATTAAGATTCAATGTCACATAGTGGAGGTTGACGTATGGAACCAATCCTATTAAATCTATGGGAAAGTTGTCAATAAACTGGAGTTCTAGCTTCTCAATAGAAGTCCACAGCAGAATCATTTCAACTGCTAGTTTGAACTGAAATGGAAATTTCTCCCATTGCAATGTGCCATATTCACCGATAATCCTGAATGTTGTAAGCCCTTTCAGCTTGCTTATTGTATCAGGAAGTGTATACAAATTAGCGAAAGTGGGGTTTTTCAGGTTGTTTTCATGTATATCTAATTCACGAATATAGTATGCAATCTCCGGAGTCGATGTGAGCGCCTGCTCAAAAAGACTATATCTTCTCTGTACTTCTGCAGATTTAAGGAACCTAAAGTCGAGTTTTACTTTGTGGAATAAGTATTTGCGTGATGCGATTAAGAATTCTCGGGAGATCAAGGCATAGGATTTGAGGTTTTGACGCTCTCTTTTATCTTCACTAAGGATTTCGGCGATAATGAGGTCCGCAACATCCACTGGAACTCGCAGACCTGCAGTATTTGTTGAAGATGTCTTTCGCTTGAGTGACTGTTCATGAATATTAGAAGTATGTTGAATTTATAGTAATGTAGAATACCTGTGCCCACTTCCAGAGTCTTGAGAGAGAAAATGCTTCGCATGTATGAAATCTAGACATGGTGAATGTAGTGTAGAGTGTAATCGATAGATATTTAGCAGATATTTATAGTGCAGCTTTAAATAGCCTTATTGAATAGCACAAAATAAGTGAACAGTATTAAATTGGTATGTGAATTCAAATACAAAATAGATCATTTAGTATTATCATAGTGAGTCGAGGATTGTAACAAAAGCCATATTCATTTTCCATTATGTAAAGAGCACCAGATTCTGTTAGGACTACCTCTGCAAAGACTAAGTATATATTGCCCATTCACATAGTAGTTGAGTCTACCCCTCTATTCCTTTGCAAGTTCGAAGAGCGATTCGGTCTCTACAGGAATACCAAACACGAACATGAGAAGTTGCCATCTCTTCCCAGGAAGTTTTGCACGTAGAGGAAGATCATTACTGGGGGGCTCTCTGAGTACATGCCTGATCACCACTTTAATTGAAGAATGTACGTTTATTAGACAATGGTAGGCAGATTGAGCAGCCGTCTTCACACATGTCATCGCACACTCTGGTAGACCATCTATCCCCGTCCCCATTCCGTCCTGAGTTATCAAATTCTTAACGAGGGCCAGTAGAATAACGGAAAGCTTCAAGACAGTGACGTTGATCATTGCACTGGATTACACCGTTGCGGCGGTCAAGGGGTTGTCCTATGTGTAGCGCTGGGATCCCGGTTCAAGAAGGCATCTGGTACGTTGGTAAAGTCACCTCACATATATTGAAAGATGGAATAACCTCGTGGAATGTGTAAGAGTCTCGGGACCGTCACGATGGGAATCGAAGCTCGACCTGCTGAGTACTTCACCACATGTTCCGATTTCGAAGACAATACAGCCGGTAATAGCCCGGGATGACTTGTTGGAGGCCGTATGTTCATTATCAGCTTGGTACTTTAGTATCAGTGATGGGGAGAATCTCTGCCGAGGGGTCGTATCTTGGTTGTGCCTGGCGATGTTGGGGTCGACTTCAATCAAGTAAGTTGCAAGTTTTTAGCAATGGCGCACGTCCAACCTAAAACAAAAAGTATACGGGGCACGATGCAGGCGCTAATAAGGCGTTAGCCAGAGACTTGTGCGAGCTTGAAAAATCGGGTGCTGAATTGGATTCTGAACAACACAGAAGATCAAAAGACCTCAGTCATGCATCTATAAATTGATAAATACAAAAGGAACAGAGGATACACTATCCCATCCTGTCGTCGTGGAAGGCTATATGTCCCCACCCCTGCTATAGCCTCGGCCCTCATCATCGATTCATCCAGCACTCAGTCGTTCATCCTAGAGAGTCGTGTCAGCCGCTAGCATGTTCTTAACGGGGGTGAGTATGCGCGACTTCAGATAGATATACACACCAGCTCGCACGGGGTATTGAGCAGGGTGTAGGAGAGGTGCTTGGATGTCAAAAATGACGAAAATCCTCTTACAGCTGTAGTGAAAGCGATGACGTGTCACGCTCTATACATGAGTTCCGAAGAGGGAGGCTGTGGGACGGTTTACTATTGATAGAATGTTCGGCTGCGATGATAGATAGTTTTAGCACAGATAGGTACACAACAATATAGACGAACGTACGCCAAAGTTGCCCCAACGCTTACAAACTCCCGAGCATCACCTCAACCCTGTATCGATGATGACGCCCAGGCAGCCTGGGAGGTACGGGGATGGTGGCCGTGATTGCCATGGCGCATCGAGGAGGGTGGTCATGGTGGTCATGGTGGTCGTGATGTGTCGTAGGGTGTTGTGGTGTAGAAAGATGGGAACTACTGGGAAGGACGACGATGTAGCCAAGGCGCCTACGCAACCATTCAACACTATCGTAACTGCAAGACTCTCCTCGTCAGTCTCAAAATACGTTCCCGAAACGTACAGTAGCGTGCCCCATGCAAATACCGCCAACCAACACACTCGAAACGCTCTCTGCCCCTTCTAATCCACTCGGCTTTTGTCCAACTGTCTTTTCAAGGATTTCGCAACTTCTTACATCGTTGATCGTTGTGTGTCGTACGAAGATACACAAAGGCTCCATGCGGCTGCTCGTGCTCGTTGGGTTTTGACGAACATTTGAAGGAGGTAGGATGTGTACTGCTGACGGGACCTTATGTGGTCTTCGGCTAGGTGGCAGAACGAGGTTTCGATCTCTAATGCGTATGATTAGTACGAATATCTAGAGCACTAGGGAAAACGAACCTGTATCTCGGCTCAGTGACCATGCACCAGTGGCTTTCATTTTGATCAATCCCTGTCACTAACTAGTGGGGGCACGCACTAGATGGTCAGTGAGAGGTCATTGATTGTGTTCTGGGTCTGAGCACAATCAATGGTTAGTATGAAATCAATGGTTAGTATGGAATCAATAGTAAAATAGAAATCATTGTAATATAAATCAATTAGAAATGAAATCAATGAAGATCAGTCCGAAATCAATCAATCTGCAAAATCATTAAAATTAAAAATCAATCAGAATGAAATCAATGCAGAAATTAATTCAAATCCTTCGGTCCCCCACTACAGCTTAACATACAGGTAGGGTAGTTAACCATGTAGTAATAACCACTGTACTATAGTACCTTTTCTAGTTAATCTGCACAAATGTACTTGATACATAGGTAGAAATCATTTGTACCTGGAAAATCAATCAATGTAAGGTGAAATCAATCAATGTAGGGTGAAATCAATCAATGTAGAGCGAAATCAATGCTATGGACTTAGTAGAATTACACTCTATAGGTGGAATCAATCAATTTAAAGTGAAATTCCCACTACCTTTTAAGGTAAGTGGGTCTTAGGGGACTCTTGACATCCTGAAAAGGCAATTTTGAGATCTGACTTTGGGATCTCAACCTGATTGGTTCTTGCTGTGATCTCAACCTGATTGGCTCCTGCCACTATTAAAACCAAAACTATTCAAAATGTATTTAGTACACTTATGAATTGGACCACTATTTCAATCAAATGTTATCAATTGAAAATCCTACTACTATATAATCTTGTGTTGTATTTATTTCCCATCTTCCTTCCTTCTATCTTGAACTGTGTGTTATCTTTACTCCTCCTTCATTTCTGACTAGCTAAAATCAATCCCCATTTCACAATGTGTGTTGCATTCCTTTTGCCATTTAATTTGACTAACTTTCATAACCTACAGCCCTTTCATGTCTTCTTCACTGTCTGTCATAACTTCTTCCAACCTTCCTCCACATGCAACACCTGAATTGAGTCATGTATGTTATATTCTTCTTAGTAATCTGTATGTTGCTCATTTCTCATCATAGTTTCAATCCATTGTTGGAAACCTAAAAGATTTATCACATATATTTATGTCTATGCAATGCTTGAAATATATTATGAATCCCCATGGAATTAGCACTAGTGCTAGCAATTATCCAGATATTAATGAGTTTCTTAAACATATCTTCTCAGGAAAATGTTTTTCAAATAACACACCTGAACTTTGTAAATCATATTCTGCCCAATTCTTGTCTTGTTATCATTTGAATTGCTATTTTATTGAAACTACTTATATGCAACAAAGATCCAACTCATCTGTCATCTCACTCTTTACAAAAACTGCTATATGTCTGTACCTGCTATTTCATATGAATCAGTTTCATCATTTATAAATAGCATTCCTACTCTGAAAGAGAAAGAATTGGAACTAATTGTTTCAGCTCATGTGATTGATATTCTATATGATTCATGGCATGTTGATAGTCTGTGTTCAGCATCTGATATATTTCAGTGTGTCCAATTTAAAGCTGAATTCTATGCATCTTTGCAACAAATACCTTCCCAGTCAGAGTTATGTATTACAAAATATACTCAATACCACTAATTCACATTCAGTACTAATACTTATTTTAAAATCTCTAAAATATTACTGAAGACAACTTATCATCCTTTTCTACTAAATATCTTTCTTCCATGTTAAACAACTGTGTGGCTTAACAAGTCCAAATTGTCCAGGGTATTTCCATTTGCCTTATTTTAATTTCACCTATCACAACCTGTTTCTTTCCTGACTTATGAACTTCATATCCACAAAATATATGAGTTTTAATCTATTGTTTCAATTGCTGTATTTTAAATTTGTATTAATAATTCCCTTACCTGGCCCTATTGTTTATTTGGTAGGTAGTGGGTTTTGCCGCTGGACGGCCCTATTTTTTATCAATCAATGTAGAGTGAAATCAATCAATTTAAAGTGAAATCAATCAATGTAGGGCGAAATCAATGCTATGGACTTAGTAGAATTACACTCTATAGGTGAAATCAATCAATTTAAAGTGAAATCAATGGATAGAAATCATTTGTACCTGGAAAATCAATCAATGTAGGGCAAAATCAATGCTATGAACTTAATAGAATTACATTCTATATGTGGAATCAATCAATTTAAAGTGAAATCAATGCTGTTATGTATGTGGAATTGACATTGTTGAGACACTATGAGAATAATTCCCACGGTATTATCTTTCAATGAATTGACTGTAACATGTAACATACAAGTACTTAGGTACTTTGTAATTGTAATAGAGCAGATATAATAATGATAAAATAAAAGAATGATGACTAATCACTGACATATGCACTCACTAAATATATAGCACTGATTTCACAATGATTTTATCATTTATTCTCATTGATTTCTTAATAATTTCACATATAGAATGTAATTTTACTAAGTCTATAGCATTGATTTCACCTTACATTGATTGATTTTCCAGGTAAAAATGATTTCTATCCATTGATTTCACTTTAAATTGATTGATTTCACCTATAGAGTGTAATTCTACTAAGTCCATAGCATTGATTTCGCCCTACATTGATTGATTTCACTTTAAATTGATTGATTTCACCTATAGAGTGTAATTCTACTAAGTCCATAGCATTGATTTCGCCCTACATTGATTGATTTCACTTTAAATTGATTGATTTCACTTTAAATTGATTGATTTCACCTATAGAGTGTAATTCTACTAAGTCCATAGCATTGATTTCGCCCTACATTGATTGATTTCACTTTAAATTGATTGATTTCACTCTACATTGATTGATTTCACTTTAAATTGATTGATTCCACCTATAGAGTGTAATTCTACTAAGTCCATAGCATTGATTTCGCTCTACATTGATTGATTTCACCCTACATTGATTGATTTCATCTTACATTGATTGATTTTCCAGGTACAAATGATTTCTACCTATGTATCAAGTACATTTGTGCAGATTAACTAGAAAAGGTACTATAGTACAGTGGTTATTACTACATGGTTAACTACCCTACCTGTATGTTAAGCTGTAGTGGGGGACCGAAGGATTTGAATTAATTTCTGCATTGATTTCATTCTGATTGATTTTTAATTTTAATGATTTTGCAGCTTGATTGATTTCAGACTGATCTTTATTGATTTCATTTCTAATTGATTTATATTATAATGATTTCTATTTTACTATTGATTCCATACTAACTATTGATTTCATACTAACCATTGATTGTGCTCAGACCCAGAACACAATTAATGACCTCTCACTGACCATCTAGTGCGCACCCCCACTAGTTAGTGACAGGGATTGATCACATTGATAGCCATGACTCAACCATGTGATAGCGGCTCGACAAGTCGAATGCAGCCCATACCACCCCAATCCTGTCATCTACAAGGTCTACAATCCCAGTGGAAACTCCACCCCCGCATTTTGTGCTGTGTCTAGACAAGTTAGGCTATTCCATGCATCAAAATCTCGTCATTGCACAGGTCCATCATGGACAGACAAAGAAGTGTTCCCATGGTTTGGAGAGTCATTCCAGAGAATGAGAGTCTTGTGTCATGAAAACCTAGTTTGCCACACAATTGATTAAGGTGCGTTGTAAGGCCTTAAGGCACAACTCGCCTCACAAGGCATATTGTTGAACACGGATCCTTAAATTGGATTTTAAGGCTTCACAGAGAGCCCTAAAATACCATTTAAATGTCATATATAATCAGATGGATTGTAAGGCCTGCTGCGAAGTCTTACAATAAATACACACCATATAATGACTTGTAATTATGTATAATATTGCCCAATAAATGACTAAATTTTCATTCTTTTCATTTCACATATAGAACATAATGGTTTATAAAGGACAACTGCAGGAAAACCTGTTTTAATTCAATGTAGATACAGTGTTGTAATGTGTACATGAATAAGACTAGTAATGCTACACTGATTGTAATGTTAGCATATAAGTACATCACATTGAATCACCTACCAAGATGCTTCTTACCTTTTGGCTTCAACTTACTTACAAGTACAACTCTAGCCTACTTATTTTGAAGTGACAAGTAGAGGTTTTTATCACTCTTTTATACACTTGTGGCGATCGTTTTAGTCAGCTTGAAGCTGGATCTTGCACAGTCTAGGCATAGTGGCTGCAAGCTCCAGGTCTAGACAAGATCGTTATCCCGGTTAATCTGGATTCAGTCTTTGTCAGTCTATATCCACACTTTCTCCCCACTGGTTTTGGATTAGCAATATGTACCAGCTAGTGTCACAAACCAGAAAATAATACAGAAAAACTATTTACAATGTTAGTTCATTTATATTGTAGATATTGCGATAGATAGGTCAAAGATAGGTAGCTATATTAGTGGCCAACGTAAAACATAGTAAATAAGCTACCCAACTATTTAGCTAATACTGCAAAGGTTTACAATGAATAGACAATATTATCCTAACATCAAAAGACAGACTTAAGATTATGAAAGTCTAAACATCAATTGCAATACACCCCGGTTGTCATAACAGACCTTGTGTGCTACCCGGATCTTATAATGCCTTGTATGTATATTGAAAAGTCACCACTCATGCCTTACAATCATCTTACAATATATTATCAGGAGAATTAAGGCTTAAGATCTTGCAAGACGATTTTGGTTTTCATGACATGAGATGCAACATACAATACATGTTGCGGACCCTATTTATGAATCCTTTAAGTTGATGAGTAGCGATGTACTGATGTGAAGTACACAGAGAAGGAAAGGATAGACCACACCATTGGGAGGCATTGCATTTTACATGGAGCCTAGTGTGCAGGTCAGATAGTCAACAAAATTAAACAAAAAGAAAAGAAACAAACATACATATGTAACCCTAGTGGCTGATTCAGGCCAACCACATGCCACTTCAAGTTCTTTATCAACCTTCCTGCCCATATCGTTCACAGTGGTAAAGCGTTGAGTTACAGTACGGGAAGTTCAGGATGAGGGTGAGGATGAGGGCAAGAAGGGTGAAGGAGGGAGGTTAAGAGGTCATTGTCACGTCGTCCGGCATTGGCCGACACGTCTAACAGACAGTGATGATGTTCCCACGACTGTCGGCACATCTCAATTTCAAAGAAGCACTGATAGGCACTAACAGATTTTTGACCAGTCACCCATATACTAACACCTCAGACAGGACCAAATCGGATCGTTGTAAATATGGTACAACCCGATGTAGTTAACAATTAGAATAGGTACATAAATATGTCACTTGACCGATTCATGTTCATATTTAGAAAATAATTATGAATCAGGCATGTATCAAATCCATGAGCATTATTGTGAATATAACAATAAGACATGTGTAGAATATCATACAAAAATCAGTTACCATACCGATGTATGAACAAATTCTGAATTAGGGCACACATTTGTCCCTAGATCCTATCCAAATACTGATTCTAAGCGTGTTCAATGTTCCTATCTTATCACACATTCTGAACTTGCCCTGGTAACAGATCTTGAATTGGATCTTTTATCATATCCTCACTCCAATTTAGAATGTAGATAAAAATATGTTGCTTGCCCCGATTCATGTACAGATTGTAAATATGACAATTACAAATATTGATTACCCACTCATAGGGCCACTCACAGGCCACTCATATCTGCTCACAGGGCCACTCACAGCCGCCCACTACCCACTCTATCCCCACCCTGTTCCCCACTCAATCATTTTAGACCTTTTTAGACTCTCCCCCCTCTGACATCGCCAACCAATGCCCAAACAATGTTTTTGAGACCTCAAACAAATAATCATTGCACTGTCTGGGCCCCTGCGATGAAGTCATTATTATTAAGTCTAATTATACTAATATAACAAATAGTGACAAAAAACGACGCATGGTTAGTGGTTATGGGTGAGATGAAATTGCTATGGTGGTGAGAAGGAGTGAAAGATGGCAGTAGTGGTACATTCCAGGACTGCCATTGTGAAGCAGAATGAGAACAGAATGTAAGCTGAGTGAGATGGAAAAATGTATGCTGGAATTGCATGTTTGTAGCAAATGAAGTGATCTCAGTGATGTGGAAGGTTCGTCCCTAAGAGGAAGTGGAAGGGTGAGAATGTCTGTTGTAGGATACTATCATATGGTCGGGCTTATTGTCCTTTATAGATGTAAACATTAGCACCTACTCTACAAAACCCTTCCTGAGGACATGGTCTTCATTATGAAAATGTACTAACCTCCATGTCGCATATAGGGCTTATAACCCCTATCCCCAATTCCTTAACACCACATATCATCGACGCCATCACCCTCAACCCCAGCCCGCATCTTCTACAGCTCCTCCTTCCCATTCAATGCCGCCTCTCTCAACTCCCTCGCATGTGTCCCTGCTTTGGATTAGACATCACCCAGACGGGACTATCGTCTTGACGCGTATTTCTCCAACCTATGTGTTCTCGTCGACTTCAGTGAACTGTTCTTGATCGGGTGCCATGCCGCCAGCAGCCTTGGAAAGGATGTATGCAGGAGGATCCCGTCCAAAGAGGGAGAATTCTGTTGGCGGCTTGCCTGCTTCATTGTTTTTGAGGATAAAGGGTGAGCATGATTCAAACTTCAGAGGTCTTAAATGGCTGTTAGAATGGGGTTATGGTCAGAGAGACAGCAGGAGAGAGAGATGGCATGAGAGGGAGACGGCACAAGAGTGAAACAGCAGGAGAGGGAGATGGTGCGAGAAGGAGAGGGTGAGGTGGGGAGATGACACTTGACATGGTCACTTGCAAGTCAAGGGGGGAGGGAGGGAAGGAAGGGACGACAAGGTGCTCGTCATTGGGAAATGATGGTCCCTGAATCTACACTCGTCACTTGCAAGACGAGAGATAGGGGGTCGAGTGGGGACCATGGGGCGGCACTAGTCTTCATAGCATTGCTGGCCCAATGCTGCTCATCACTTGAAAGTCGAGGGGAAGGAAGGGGGGGAAGGGAGGGAGCACAGGCGGAGGTGCTTGTCGGCTTGACGTTCCTGCACGTGGCGTTACGCAGGTCAGTGGCCGGGAAAGGGGAGGAGATATTGGGGAGAAGGGGAGGGAGGGATGAAATGGCAAACTCATCACTTGTGAGACGAGGGGAAGGTACATTGCAGGGATTGACGCTACACTTGTCAGCCACCAGACAGGGGGGGGGGGAGACATGGGGGAGGAGAGATGAGACAGCGCCACTCGTCACTTGCAAGACAAGGCAGGGGGGTAGGGAGGGGGCGAGATGGCGCTCGTCATTTGAAGACGAGGGAGTGAGAGTCTGAGACTCTCCATAGACCATGACCACACTCCATCTCTCGCCACCACCTCCCATGTTTCATCGGCCATAAAACGAAGGGGGAGAGGATGTGCAATGAGTAAGTAACATCCTTCCCCCCAAAACCAAGTGTTGACA
Organism: Cyathus striatus; assembly: GCA_025738555.1. NCBI lineage: Eukaryota > Fungi > Basidiomycota > Agaricomycetes > Agaricales > Nidulariaceae > Cyathus > Cyathus striatus. Next base: position 586,280 of record JAOVFP010000017.1, read on the forward strand.
TCGTCGCCTTCGACATTCAAATGTTGCTGCCTTCGCCGTTGCCATCATCATTCGAGCGTTGATGTCGTCGTCGTAGTCATTAGGGGTCCGGTAAAATGGTGGGTGTGGTTTTCTGTGTAGTATGGCAAAGAATGATGGTCTCTCCATGAGAGATAGCAGGAGAGTGAATGATGAAGCTGAAGAAGCGGCGAACATATGAATAGGATCTGAAACCAAGCCCTCTCCAAACAGCAGCTGCAATTCAGTCCTCCATTTACCCAAATCCAACTATCATGTTTGCCATTCATTGTTGTTGTTGGGTGAAATGGGTGTGTAGATGATGATATATGTGGTTGGAGGTGGGAATGCATGTGCTGGAGTTCAAAATAAGCTTTCGATGAGTTCAAAAGCTGTTCACTCCTCTTCCTCTATTCTGTAACGAACCAATACAAATGTTGCTGAGGTGAGTACACTTGGTAGAGCTATATTGACAAGTTTACGACCTCAAGAGTTATGGTAGGAACATGCTGAAAGTTGTCAAGCCTACATTCATCGCCTATGATCTCCAGGCTACATTCTATGAGGTAAGTTCTTCTTTTGTTTGTTACATTTCTTCTACAAGGTGTTTACAGATAGGCAATCGTGTGATGGTGTGCTGGGGAGGGCATTGGAGGGCTGCAGAACTGGTGCGCATTGAACATATGGTGTACTGGAGAGGATGTTGGAAGGCTGCGGAACTGGTATGCAATGAATGTCAACAGAAGCCCAAGCAAAAGAATGCAAATAAGAAGAATAGTCATAAATCCAAAGTGAATGAAGTAAGTCACCGATATTTTGCAAGTCATTAAGTACTTACTTTTATTCATAAAGACTGTCCACTTCTACATTTGTACTGGCAAAACATACAGGAGTTGTCAGGTCATTAATTGGTACAATATCCGTTACCCCATGTAAGCTTTCTCTGAATTGTTTTACCTTATATGTACTTATATTTTTCAGCGCAAGGAAAAAGAAGAATTGTAATGTGTAAATAGCTATCCAGTTGTCCATAAGTATGTAGCTGTGTTTTTGATGAAGTAGGAAATACTATGTAAGATGAATACTGTGTAGGATTTAAGGGGAATAAGTCCTTCACTCACTTCGGTTTAATTTGATAAACTTACAAACTAATACCAGTGACACTACCACCCCGCTTTCTATGTGAACATCTATCGAATAATGAAAACACGACAGATGAGATAAGTCAGTAGACAAATCTGATTTGGGAAACAGTACCAATGGTTCTGACACCGTGTACATCGTCGAATCGTCATCAAATAACAACAATGCTACCCCCAACATACCCAATATCACTAATAAAGAGTAAGTCATTCGAAACCAGCAGTTCTCGAAATAGACATACCAATGAGAATTAAAGGAGTAGATAGTATCTTCATGTGTAGTTGTATAATATATATCTTGGGGGGGCAACTGCAAATCATACCAAGGGTTCCAAGGACCTTAAGCAGACAACTCTGACTATGGATAGTATCAATGTTGTTCCTGACAATGTAAGATTTCATAGGCAGTTTTGGGTGTTGATGTGTTAACCCAGAGGCTTGGATGGTGAACAGTTGGTGAAGTAAGACGAATAAAGGGAAGGGTAGATAAATGAATTAAATGAATGAAGGGTAGACTAAAAAGGATGAATGGGTGGTATTTAGCAGCATGTACCAAAGAATCTGACACAGTGTACCATTTCCCCAGCCATTGCATACAGGAAAAGTCAGAAAGAATGAGCAGATGAAGGAAGAAGGAACGTGCTGTAGTTCGAAGTATATCTATTAGTATAGTATATAGTTTGTAGAACCAATGGAGCAAGAGTAAGTTATTTGAAGGGCACTTGAATCTCGAAATCTACCTACCTCTTTTGATATCATTCGCTGACAGTCATATCTTATCCAAGTTATCCTGTTTAGCTTTATGTGAAGATAGACTTTTGTTCGTCGATATGATACAAATGACATTTAGTAGAAGCACATACCGATGATCCTGATGTGGTACACCATTTATCATAGTCAGTCACATACAAAGCCCCTATTGTATACCTATTGTAGTTGCCAGCGACAGGAGAATACAATAGAATACAATAGTAACTGTCTGTGCGCTTAAAAAGAATAATACATTGAGCTCGGCAAGTGTTCGGCAGTATGTACTTATAACCGTGATTCACTTTCGAGTTGCTAGATCATGATATCTAACCTGTCAGTACAGAAAACAAAGCAAGTTCTTCAAAGGGCGGTTGTTTGCAAGTCAGCTCTTAGAGCCTTCCCAAACCACATACTGGAGCAACTTTGTAAAGATAACGAATTGAATGTACACCCAACAGGTCAAAGGAACCCAGGAGTACTGATTAAAGATGACTTCATCGCAGCCCTTATTGCATATCGGAATGGTCAAAAGGTGTCATCAGTTGTACAAAACTCTAAGAAACAACCAGCCATAGACGAACCTGAAGAGTCGCCAAAAAAAAAAAAGAATGGGCAAGCTGTTATGACTTCTATACATTACACAGACTGACAATCTGACAGACTAAATGAACATGCTAGCGATATTGATTCTAAGTATCAACTCCTCCCCTATGAGAATATAAATTGTAACCTACCAGGAACAGTATCAACTCCACACTTAGTAGACAAGAGATCGGGTGCACCTATGGATATGGTTAGACATATATCCAATCCTGCAGCATCCAAACATACCACTGTGAAGGTGATGCGTATTCAGTATGTTACTGTACGAGTGTACAAATCTGCGAAGGACTGGAGACACGTACATGAAGTAGTTTGTGCTGTCAATGATGAAGGCACTCTCCACCTTTCTACAATTCAAAAGCAACTCAAAATGTCAGTGACAATTCTTGTAAGTGAAATTAGTATATTTACTCACTGTCAATTACTGAAACTCTGTAGCCCATAGACTGCAAAAGATATCATCCATATTATCAGTATAATCTGGGAAGACTTACCACTGATGAATTAGAGGACCTTATGGACTCTGAAGGATATCTACGGGCAATTTTTTGCACAGACAAATGTATAATACAATGTAAAAAGTAGTAAATGCATATATATTTAGAATATTACGTGGCTAGCAAAATTGTATGGTATACAAGCCCAAGAATTTCATCCAAAGTATATACACAGATCCTTAGTTGGTATATCATGTTTCGTTCTATTTTTGTACGCCCCCTTGTATGGTATCACAGTGGTTACTTCCCCATTAACAATATATACCTGGTATGTATTTCTGAATTCATGGAAGTTAGCCGGGTTGAAGACAATCACACGTTGAGGCATTCTTGTCAGGTGATTTGGCTGCATGAACTCTGGAGGTATTTCATGAATGACCTCCTTGCCAATAACCCACACCCAGAAACATTTTTTGTCTCTTACTAACCCTTCGAAGTGACACTCTGCATTTTCTAGGCGTCCGTTTTCGAAACCAAGGCTTGTATCAGTTGGCTGCGTACCTGAAATTATGACATTTAATAATTTCCCTTTGAAGACAGCGCCATCAGCATCAATCATATGCTTTATCCAATGTTCTGTATATAATGCAATAAATCAATATTTCATGCAAAAGTAATGATACTATGCCTACATACCATCAAATGCAGTTGGTTGTCGAGCAGAGCCTTCACCAACGACAGCCATCCGCATTGAGGCAGGGAGAGTCACAGAGGGTTGCAGGGGGAATGATGATGCTGTATTCTCTGGAACTACATATATTTTAGTTATAAATGATACAATTGGGTGAGAAATGAACTGCGGTGAGCGAAAGCAAATAATTCAGCAGACGCGTCAGAGGACACTGAAGCAACCTGAGGGGTCATTGAGCTTGGATTCCAAGCAGGTGTTTGAGACCCAATCCCAGAATCATGTTCCCAGTGTGGTGTCGAACAAACGCCCAGTGCAGGTTTGGTGTCCTTTCCAGTAGTTTCAGCCGTAAAAAAATCATTCATAGACTTATTGCTGTATCTGTAATATTGTTAGTTATTTAAAGAGAGTTATATTATACTGTACAAATACCCTGGAATATACAGGTCCTTCATAGGACACTCCACAAGATCCTTCGAAAACATTAGGCATTCTGGAACCTCAAGTTGCACAACATTGCTCGTGCTAACACTCTTCAGGATCCCATGAGTTCCTTTGAGTGGACCACGCCTTACCCAGGCATATTTCCCATACTGGTACTGATATGGATCCACTCACATCTGGTAGGCCTCAGAACCATAGGAGGTAGCACTATTTATGGGCGAATCACTTTTTCCATCTGGCCACTGATAAGTGGTACTTTGTTGCACTTCACTACAGTGGTCTAGGTCTGACGAGCGAATTCGCAGGTGATTAGCCTATTTAACTTGTTAGAATAAAATGAATCCGCGTTAGTAAAAATACTGACCTCTCCTAATGGAAAGGCAACAAAGGTAATAGTCTCATTGCCTATCTTTCCATTACATTCCACAGTTGTTACCATCCCAACTCTTCCTTTGTGCTCCCCAAATTTGACCCTAACACTATCGCTGACCTTGAAGAACTTCTGAAGAAGTTCCAGGGATTGTGAAAAGACTTGCGTTGGAAATTCCACAAGATTCAGCGACACATTTCCTTCAATATCCTCTATGAATGCCAAGTAGTCCCTTCCCCCTTCCAGGGTAATCTTTACTTGATCACCTATCTTTATATTTGACAATAGTGATGTGCATTGGGAGAGTTCCATGACATGTGCAGGAACCTGCCTACATTTCTCAAAAGATCTTAATTCATCTATTGTCAGCATGGCGTCGACCTGGTAGTAGTCATCAGTATCGAGTTTCCTACCCATGATAAATCCTTCCATGGTATACTGCAAACACCAAAAGGTGTATCCTTTGATAACCTTCTTCTCCGCATCTTCATATTGAACTAAAAGCTTGCCTGGGCTTAGCTCTCAAGTGCAGTCGACGTTGAATGAGTCGCAAGGTGGCAGAGGCACAATCTTTGACTTTGAAGATCCTGCAGCATGCTTTTTTGAGGCCTTTTTGTAGAGGATTCTAGGCAAGTGAACGACGTCAATTCAAAATGAGCGGTTGCAAACATTGGTTACAAATGTGAGATCATAGTGGTAATTCCCTTTGAGCTGCACCCAAGAATACTGGGTAGAAATGTATGTTGACAATAGTTTTGGGAAAGAATTCCAGCATGTAGTAGGCGTCTGATGAATCCTATTGGAGAAAGCTTGGCTATAGATAGCTGCACACTTTTTAACATCCTCTAGGTTGTGTCCTTCGACATAAACATGACCTGGAATCATAGCTGATGTGAACGCACTGCGAATGTGCTTAGGACCAGCTTGGGTTGTGAGCATATGGACTATTATGTCCTCGGATCCTTCCTACAGAAGGCTAGTAAGAGCTGGTTTCATGGGTTTCTTATACAGCCTACTACTGACCTTAACCAGGATGTCAAACATTGGCCAATCTTGAGGTGTTATACTGCTATGAGCGATACCATGCTTATGGGTCAACAACATGGGATCACCATTGCGCCCTGAATGGTTACCTATGCGCCTTGACTTTTCAACATATTTGTTGGTCAAATGGTCAATGAAACCATGTTCGGCTTTGACGACCTGTGTTAACGACAAACGGGGATGATCAATATTATTATCTTCATCATCCATGAAATCGTTAATAAAATCATCTATAGGAGAGGTATAGTTAGTAATAACAACTATTTCTTAAAGCCCTTACATACCATCTGAATCAATAGGGTCTTCGTCCTCCGAGCCAGAGGCTACTTCAGCTTCTAAATCTAAAAATGACTTTTGAAGCGAGATGTTAATATAGTTTCATCATGTTAATAGCATAGGGTCTTACCACCAATCTTACTCTTTTCGTTTTACTAGGCTGTATGGACAGTGCTCAGTATTGTTAAATTAATAAATACATATGTTTTTACCTTCAAATTGCCCTTTGATGGTCCAGGCTGCGAGAGCAGTATTTCATTGTCTAGGTCATTAAACCATTGAATCTGTGACATGTCCTTCAGCGAGCCATCCTGATTCTGAGCACAGTTATCTTGGGACATTGTACGAATCTGTATCAGTAGGTGTTGTAAGGTATTGTATTGCTACTACTATGTAACTACAGTATCTATGTGATGAGGAGGAAAGAATCTTCAACAACATGTCTATGGTTCCTTTTATCATAGGTCCCAACTTAAGGGCAGGCATCAAGGCATCAACAGTCATGTGAAATTTCTGCCCTCCCTGCTCAGTCCCTGCTCCCTTGAATAGGGAGCACTGCTAGAGAACTCAGAGTTCATAGTACTATAGGCTACATAACCTGTGTATATACATAGTCCATTATGATGTATGTAAGTGTTCATCTATGAAAATCAAGAGCTGGATGTGTTGAGAGCTGGCAGTGTAAGCATTGTTATCATGGAAGAGTTGTGTTGAGAGTTGGTTGTGTTAAGAGCTGGCTGTGTAAACGCCATTATGGAAGAATGGAGCACCTCAACCCATCCTCCAATCGTGTTGGTTAACAATAGTGCTTGAAGTCCTTGGAAAAACAGAACAGTGACTACTATTACAATTACCTGTGTATAGGTAAGTGATTTCGATTTCGGAATCGCAATGACATCCTTTTCAGAAGGATCTTTAGATGTAACAGTGTTCTTGTGGGATATGAGATGGACGGGATATATAAGATCAAGATATGTACTTATGACGGGTGTTGAATCCCATAGTTTCATGGGATAAGGTGACTTGCGATTGTTGTTTTCCGAGGAGCCTGTGGCTACAATACACCTTGAACCAATAGAGACAGCCTTGAATTATATTAAAGGATGTTAACCAATGCTATAGCTCTGAAAGAAGGAGAATTACCTCAACAACCTGGGTCGGAGCATTGCTTTCGTGTGGCAAACACAACTGCATACTCCCAAAATATGAAAATACATGAGGAGATCCATCATCGCTACCAACAATCACAAGAGAACCATCCAGTGCACAAGCAAGTTGCATGGGGAAATTGCGGGAAATTGGGTGTTCGTAGGTTTTGAGTGGTTTAGAAGGTGGGAGCAAGTATGTGTTGATGCCATTGAATAGATTTGAAACATGGATCTCCTTCTTGCTAGAGATGATAGCATGACCACTTGTCCCATATAAGTAAACATTGTGAATAATTAGAAAGTGAAATGTACATGCGAGACCTCAAACAATGATTCCACTGAAGAGTCCACAGATCAACTTGGTAATTAATCCTTATGAGAGTGAGATCAGCTATTGTTGAAAATGGGGAGCAACACTCACAGCTTGTGCATTTCAAGCACTGAAAAGAGAATCTGTTTTCCATTGTCATGGAAGGAGACACTATGGATGATGTGGTTATGAGATGGCGTCCTTGTGTACTCTTCGAGGTCACCTATAATTTTCATAAGTGTCAAGAAACAAAGGTATTCGAAATGTCGTACCTCCAGAGTTGACTGACCACACCACCAAACAGCTGGTTCCAATACTAGCAAGACATTGGCCACTCTTGTCAAATGTAATCTCCTCCACATGATGTTCATGCGCCTCTGTAACACTTTTGCAGATGAACTAAAGAAAAAATGAACAAATGAAAAAAAGAAACTAAGGGAGAGTTACCTTGGTGGTTTCATAGTGAAATACTATGATGGAGCCATCTGCAAACCCTACAGCAAACCTCGAACACATGCCTTCAAGTTCTGGCATCCAAACTGCAGCTGATACAGGACCATGGAATACTAGGCTAACGGTCTGGAGAATTACTCCGCTAGATGTATCCCAAATGACAAATGTACCATCTTCAGCTAGTAGTACATCATTAAGTCTATATTTATTTAAAACATAAGGAGACAATCCTACCTCCGCTTAACAACTTCGATGAATCTGGACACAATTTGAGGATGTTGATGGGCTTTTCGTGGTAAAGAAGGGTATGGATCGTGGTGAACTATACATTTCATTAGTTCCAAGACATGAAAGTTACGATTACACATACCTTTGGTAAATCAGCTTGAATCAACATGACTATGAATACTTCCCACCGGAGTGAGGGAAGATATTCTTATAGAAAGGGTGGTTGCATACTTGTGGAGGTACTTGATTGTTTGATAGACAAAAGTTTGTCGAATTGTAGACTGTACAATACATAGACAATTAGTTCGTTAGATATGCATATGCTAATAAAATAATCGACTCATCTGAAGTGACATTTTGTTATCTCCATTTCTTCATCGTTGACAACAAGGATACTTACCCATAAGTGAACTCTTGTTTTTCATTTCCATTCTTCGCGATGGCCTTGAATAATAACGATTTGTGCCAAGGGGTGCTTGGTTTCATTATTCTAATCTCCAACATATCTACTGGTGTATAGTCCCCATCCGAACAGCCCCACTCAGTTCCCACTCAGTTCATCCATTAAGCCTAGTCCATACCCTTGTTCCACCTCATATCCATTTTTTCTTTTATTTGTTTCTTTCTTTCAGTCCAACTAAGTCCTACTTTATGTGTATCTACTATGGCTACATGAATATTAATTACTATCTATGTATTGTATCTATGGGAACATGGGAGTAAGAAAGAGAGAGAGGGAAGGCGTCCACATGATGTGGCACTTGCTTTGTGGTACAACCCAACTGAAGGGCAGGTTGCTGTGGGTTGCCATGACCAGCCCTAAATGCTGGCACTATCTCCACATCCACAACGACCTGCCCTCCAGCTGGGCCCTATCACAAAGCAACTCTCGAACCATGGGAATATTTTTTTTCTCTCTCTTTCATACCACCATGTTCCCCGTAGCTACAGTAGTTTACTAGTATTCAGAGTAGATAGCATAGTATTATAGGTAGATAGAATAAAATGTATACCAATACAATGTTTTCAGCATGAATGAGTGCCATTAGTATTGTAAGGAACAGTTCCCCACTCACTCCCTGCTCAAGTATCGTCCCTGACCTGATAGTACTAACCTCCATTAGTATTACCCCTGCTTGCTCACCCTCTATTATTGTGTATCCTGGATATGGTATTCTTATAATGTAAGTGTCATTGTGTCTCACTGGCATACTAGTATACTAACAGAATAATTAGGTTCTATTTTATTCCCTGGATATGGTATTATATGGGTATGCTAATCTGTTTTACTGGTGTAATAGTATATACTAATACAATAACCAGGTGTTATTTAATGTGACATCGGCAGGCCATGCTGCTCATTCAAACATGTCGAATGATGAAGCCCCTCCCATGGGCAGCCTTCCCAATCCTATTCAAACAAGGCACAGGAGTAGGACAAGAGCAGCCGAGCAGGTACATTAGGTCATAAACGACCGTTGTATGAATTCTTACATTTGCTCTTCAGATTACTGCTGCAGGTCCTCCCGTAGATGCTGGCCATCTGTACCGTCCCGTTCCACCAAGGCTGCAGGGCAAGACGAGACTTGCTGGTGAGCAAGTACATCCAGTCATACACTCCTATTATACATATTCTTACACCCAGTTTTTTAGATTACTGGTACAGGCCCTCCCATAGATCCCAGCCATCCATATCAGCCTGTTCCACCAAGGCTACATGGCAAGACACAATCGGTCGAGCAGGTACATCTAAGTCATATGCTATAAATTAAACGAATTCTTACTCCCGCCTTTTAGACCAACACTACAGACCAGCATTTTACTTGCATTCAAGTGGAACGAGAACCATCGCTGCCCAATGAACCAGCACTGGGACAGGCAGAGGTTTCGCAAGGCACGCTCCTTAATCCACAGGCATGTACACTGTCTTTACTGTCTTGATGTTGATCACTGAATACAATTATAGGGCCCCAGACTTGGCACATCTGGATCACCCCCACACCAATCGCTATCCCCTGCACCTAGCTTGATAACATCAAGCACACTGATGCGTGCATCACGTCCGCCATGTCCACTCCCGGGAACTTCAGCTGCATTTTTCAGTGGCAATCCTACCCAGCCATCTGAAGCGGGTGCGCTGGTATGTACCATTTAATCTTTTCAACATGCCTTTATTCAATATAACTGTAGGGCCCCATACTTGCTGCATCTGGTCCACCCCCTCAACACTCAATGCCCTCTGCGCCTATGTCAATGGCATTGGTCCTGCATCCGTCTCTGCTGCATGGAATGTCAGCTCACCCCCAATTGTCTCTAGGGAGCATTGTTCGTCCACCCCCAGCATTACCCCCACCTATTCCAGCAGCGGTGGCACATCCATCTCTGCTGCCTGTCGCGTCAGCTCGCCCCCAGTCCTCTCTGGAGAGCATTGTTCATCCACCCCCAGCATTACCCCCACCTATTCCACCAGTGGTGGCGCATCCACCTCTGCTGCCTGGAATGTCGGCTCTCTTCCAGTCCTCTCTGGGGAGCATTGTTCGTCCACCCCCAGCACTACCCCCGCCTATTCCACCAATGGCGGCACATCCATCGCTGCTACCTGGAGCGGTGGCACATGGTAGCATTATTGCTCCACCTTCACCTCCTTCGATCCCAGGAGCCTTTCATGAGAGTCCTCCACCAGACCGTATTATCTCAATGCAGGTTGATAATGTCAACTGTTCATTGTCCAGCTCTCAACAGCCTGTCATGCCCAATGAGCTAGTTATGCCTCAACAAGATTCCTCTTCCAGCATGGCGGTAGATCACCCGCAGATTAACCAGCCTTTCATCGTACAGCAACAGGCCAATCCAACTCCTATCCCCCATCAGCAGGAAACGATGGAGGTCGATGCTCATCATCAGAATGGTCAGCCTCCCATCCCACCACAGCTAGCTGGTGCTCCTCCCCACCACCAGCTGGACGGTCCACCTCAGCAACCAGCTGACCCTGCTCTCAACCACATTCAGCAGGATGGCCTACCTCCCACCCTTCAGCAGCCGGCCAACCCTGCTCCCGATCATGCTCAGCAGTCAGCTGGCCCTGCTCCCAACGTCCACCAGCAGGATGGCTCACTTCCTGCCCCACACCAGCCGGCTGGTCCTGCTCCCAACATCCATCAGCAGGACGGCCCACCTCCTGCCCCACACCAGTCGGCTGGTCCTGTTCTCAATGTCCATCTTTCTCCCGAACAGATGAGGTCTTCTTACATAGTAGTGCACCCCATACTAATGTTGTTAGTTAACAATGGTTATGCGATATATAACGGCTTTGGTTGATGTATCCATTTGAGAGATTATTTCGGAATTTCGCTCCACTGAAAGTCCCCAAGGCAAAGGCAAAGGCAAAGGTCGAGCATCCTCTCTTTCAGAGGATGTAGATGACCCCATGGATAGTGGGGATGAAACCAAGAACAATGTTCAAGGTGATAATGGTGTCCTAGTCCCTTCCCCAAGAAAGCATAAGAAAAAGGAAGAACATGATCAGATGTTTGATGTACATTCATGTCTCCATCCTTCGACACATAGGTTAACATTTTCATAGCAACATCTCTGCACCTACCTGAACAAGACGAAAGGGCTGTGGTACACTCACACTTTGGGATTTGTCTGTCCATCTACAGATGAACTCGAACAGTTCAGGGACCGCAAGCTGGCTCTAGATGCAGCATTGCCAAAATTGGATTGGATGGCACCCTTGACTTCTGAGTGGAACAGGGAGATGATTTGGCTCCTTGCCTTGGATTACCAGATTGTGCTGAATGGTCAAGTCAATTTCCCTGTTCCTAAGGGAGAAGGGACAATGGCAAAGCTGGCAAAGCTGGCAAAGAGGATCAGTGAAAGACTACGATGAAGTGTTCGAAAGTACAGGGAGTTACAGTGAAGTATCGATCTCGAAAAGAAGTCTGAGTTAGCTATTGCTGAAGCTCAAGAGAAAGCAAGGAATCATAGGTTTACTCGTCAGGAATGGGTACATGTATAGTTTAACTTCATATTACTTTCACATACTGAATGCACTTTCAGACATCGAAATGCAGAGGGAAAGTCATTTCGGCTCACCTGACCAATAACACTGAAAACCATCAGTTTTGGAGGGGTGTTGAACATGTCCACAATGCATTGGGAACTATGGGGATGAGCTCAGACGAAACTGAAGTTGAAGGTACAAGTACTCAAAACAAAGTTGTTCATTGAAAGAAGAAAGCCTGGCTTAACAATAGTATTTCTCTGTTGTTCCGGGACATGGAGGCATATGGCACTGGACTAAGAAAGGGAGGCAGAAATGTTCATTGCCACAGGGAGTACACTGTGGCTTCATCTGAGGCTCCTCCACCTAAGACGAACGAACTGTCACCACAACAGATATGTGTTACTGGACTTCCACTAAATTATTATGATATGACTTGGTACAAAGCCCTTAGTGCAGGAAACAAAGCTGCTGTTGAGGCCGGTCCTGTCGAAGATCTGCCCAATACAGTATGTTACTCTCTCATACTTAAGTGTTTATGAGTCTGATGATCGTTCATTTATTTCTACAGTCTGTACTGAAGAAGTAAAAATTGATATGGTAAGACTTCAATAGGACTTCATATATACCTATAGGGACAGTTTTATGGCCTAAATTCGCTGTATATATGTAGTGGTTATGACTGTATTGAGTGTAGATATCATCGTGGTTATATAATATGGATACTGTCTTTGTATAATGGACTGTATTGACTGTAGATATTGTTGTAGAATAACATGGATGTTGTCTTTGTATAATGGACTTGAGGTCATTTTCACTGCCTCAAACAATTCTTAGTGCATCCATATATAAAGTCAATGGCTGCCCAGTTCTTTTCATAATCTAGTAGTACAGGAAATTTTTGATTCATCTATGTATTAACATTAGACAAGTACTGAAACTAAAGAGTACAGAAATCCTTACCAAGTCAATAATGAGGTCGATCTTCTCCTTCAGCTGTTTCTTGAATGGCTGACCCTTGATCAAGTGCTCAGAAACACAATCCTTCGTGAACTGCTGTTGTGGTGTTAAAGCCATTTTGGGTGAGCATAAATAATTATTACCTGCACATTTTTATACTGATTTTTGTCCCAGCCCAGAATTGAATGTAGTGAGTACCCACCCCTCCCTGGTCGACCCAATTCACCTCGTGGCTTAGAGACCAACTTTCTGTCATGAAGTGACTGATCTCGAAGTGGCTGTTGTCGATGGGATTGGACTTCAAGTGGCCACTCTTTGCGTAGGGTAAGGGTGTGTCGAGGTTCAGGTAATGTATCTAGTGTAAAGGTTTGGTGCAAGCTCAGATGTGAAGGCATGGAATTCATTGCTGTGATGTCGTTCTTTGTGTTCTGACCTATATATTAACATTATAGGTATTCCTTCATCCAGAATTGTGTCCTACCTTGTTCTGCTTATTGTGAACAACAGTGGTCTTGTTTTATAAGCACCTTCGTTGGTCCAATTCAATCGGTTACACCAAAAGTTGTCATGTCAGTACGTCCTTTATTCTATATATATCAAGTATCATGTCTCAGTGACTTTAAAAGCTGTATCACTGCTGCATCTCCAGTGTTATATCAAGTTTCAGGTACGTTCCCAGCTATTGCTTATATCTATATACTGATTGCTCTTCAAAGAGGAATATGCCCCGTCAAAGAAGGAGAAGAAACTAGTGATCTGCTATTGCAAGAAATGCAACGGGGTCACGATGACCAAATTGGACTTTATCGTGCATGTGAGCAAAAATAAGGCTGAAGACGATCTTCAGGGCATTGAAGATCAAGTGTTTTCACTTACTCTTGCTGAAGCTGGCCCATGTTCTCCCCAGGACATACCTCCGCCTTCGATTCCCCAACCTTCTCCCTACGAGATAGATGCGCAACTGACATTCCAGTGCTTATTGGATTATGACAATAGTCTAACGCTTTGTCATGACAGTATCTGTGCAGTCTTTCAAGAATGGCTTGAAAACAGAACACAGAATCCAGCTATGCAGGACGAAGCCACCAGATTTCCTGTTAGGAGTCAGGCTCATGCTTATCTCTTGAGCCAAGAGTCCTGGCTGCTAGATCTTATAGCTCGGGTTCATCTTGTCCCGACTTCTGGAGATGGTGCAAACGAATTGTTCAAAAGTTCAGTGCATATGGGCGCAGACTCACTACTAGTGGATATTCAAAAGCGTGTAGAATGCTGGAGTAATTTGGCCTTTCCCTATGGGAAATCCTATGACACTGGTAAGTAGCTTAGTACTGGGGATAGTGCGATAAATAACTCATTCAACAGATGTTCACTTTGACCATCCCTTACGCCTCAGCCATCCAGCTCTGGCAGTTTGCCTTTTTCTTACAGTCACCGTTAGTGTTTTTTGCGAATGCTGCATGCCCTACTTGCAACTTCATCCTCCAAATGGCCAAGCTTCTGCTGGGTGCCGCTACCTTGACTGATCAGACACTGCTCCTGGGATCAATACCGGACAACCTGCAGACAGCAAGGAAAATGTTCGATTTGGACCCCAAAATGACAACCTATGCCACCTGCCCATCTTGTGCTTCAATTTATCCCCCGGGTGTAAAGGATGCCTACCCGCTTCACTGTATGTTCAAATGCTTTGCTAATGCAAAGCCGTGTGGAGTGTGCTTAACGAAACATGCTATTCAGAATGGTGTGACCATTGTGGTTACGGCACAGCCATATGTTATGCAAGACTTCATGGCCTTTGTGGGTGCACTGTACACATGCCCCAGTGTCGAGGAATTGATTAGGCAGACCAGACAAGCCTTGACCTGTGATGGCTTTCGAGATATTAATCAGGCAACAGCAATTCGCCAGTTCACTGATGCAGATGGGAAAGTTTTTGTTGACTCTAATGAAGAACTACATACACTCTGGAGCATCAGCTATGATGCCTTCAATCTGTATCACAACAAAGCCACAGGAAAGTCGGTGTCAGTGGGGTCATTGGTGCTTGTATGTCTTAGCTTACCCACAAGCATGCATTATCGACCAGAGAATATATATCTCGCCGGGTTGATACCAGGACCTCGCCAACTATCTTTAGATGACCTGAATCCATATCTTGCTCCACTTATAGATGTTTTCCACCAGAGTTATCACAAGGGTACTTGGTATAGTTGCACACATCAACATCCTAATGGGATTTGTGGTCAGGAGGCCATTGTTCCCGCAGTATGTGATTTACCAGGTTCTCGCAAGCTGACAGGATGCACATCCCATTCTGCGACGATCTTTTGTTCATTGTGCCATCTCAGGAAGCAGGATATCAACAATATTAACTGTTCCTCAGTTGGCTGGATGCCAGTTACCTATAAAGAACATCTTAAAGCTGCGATGGCCTGGCGAGATGCCACTAGTAAATCCCAAAGAGATCAGCTCTTCAAAAAGAATGGGATTCATTGGTCTGAGCTTCTTCGGCTTGAATATTGGGACCCAACGAAGTACATGGTTGTTGATGGGATGCACAACTTTTATCTAGGTCTCATAAAACATCATTTTTGTGTCATCATAGGTATGAATTGGGATGAAAACCTGGAACTTAATGAGAAGCCAGAGGTGGAGGAGCCTACAGCAAAGGCTATTCAGAAAGGGCTAGAGGTGATGTCGTCCCAGCTGACATTGTCTAACCTGCATAGATTGTCTATACCGGTATTGCGATCACTCTGCCAGCATTTCAGTGTTTTAGGCAGGCTCAAACATATGGGTCAGCGAGTTAAGAAGCAGAATTATGTTAATGTGCTTGTAAGTCATTCCTTTTGAAATGATTCGCCATCATTAATTAGTCAAAAGCTTGACAGCTCAAGGTCTGGAGGGGGTGATGAAGCCAGCCCAGTAGTGCATGGAATCATCAGTGAGCTGGCTGGTATTGAGATTGATATCAATGAGTTGGCTACTGTTGATGCACACCCTAGCATCCCTCTTCTCGATCACGATGACTTGAAACATATCCAAGAAGACATTTTACACACCATTTGTCCAAGTTGGCAGGCAGGTCCACCAGTGAACTTTGGTTCACCTTCTCATGGTAAATTGAAAGCCGATCAATGGCAAACGTGTATCGACTTCGACTTGACTGTTTCATTGGCGTATAGACAGCAAGTTGATCATGCTTTCATTACCGAAGATGTGGGTCAATATATGGAGGTTCTGGAGCCTAGCAGCGATGTTATCTCTAATCCTTTCATAAGGGATCTCTGGCAGACATGGCAATGGCGATACAGTTACGCTGGTGACTCGAGGAGCACCTGTGCTGTCCAACCCAATGCACATACAAGAAGGGGGGAGACTCGCCAGGATGACAGCAACAGACCAAATAATGGATGGCTCTGCAGGGAAAGTATTGTCATCCTTGTTTTTGCAATGATGAGTGATGGTGAGTTCCTGCACTCCTAAAGCCTTGCTCAGGAATGTACTAAGCCCTTCGCAGTACTCCCTGATACAATACAAGCTGACTAGTACTCTGTAGTGTCTAGAGCGTGTCGATATATGTTCTAGGAGATGAATCACAGCCGGATTGATGTCTCCTGTTAAGGCTATCACAGCGCATCCAATGCAATCAGTTTGTAATATATGTTGCATTCTAAGAAAGACCTCCGACGCTGCATAGCACAGGTAACAATTGGCGTGGAGTAGCTGCAAGATGTCACCCTCATCAACCTGAGTAATTATCAGGTCTACTAGTTTCACTGGAAGCTTTAGGATTGGGAAGGAGTCCTGCTGAGCCTTCATGCATTGGTTTTTGATGGTCGCCTATGTTCAATTTCAATTCTATTCAGTAACAATATTTCATAAGTACCATTTAGTTAAACATACCAGTTTATGCTGCTTTCTAATTCCTTCATATTCTGGCAAAAGATTATTGATTTCTTGGGAACCACGTTTAAATGTGGTGCTAGTTGCTCTGAGGCTCTTAGCAGAAGCCCGTGTAAATACACATGCAACCAACGTCAATTCCTACATATTAAAAGCTTAGAACATAATTCCAGTCAAGAAAATTGTTAATGCTCACCAAGTTGCAGCCCAGAGAGATGACATTTCTGAGATTGGCCATCACCGTAAAAGTTGATAGTGAAGTTAAACTGAAGTTGATATATGTAGCGATTATACTGACCTTAAACGAGTCTCGTTTTATAGAGCCTGAGTACCTGTTTTGAACGGGCATAAAATCTACAATAATCTGAATCCCATCTGTAATTTACAACAAGCTGAAATCTCTTACTCAGTCGATATTTCTTCATGTACGTTCAATTTGGAGGTATATTGATCTGGTTATTCTTCGTTGGATTTTAAAAATGATGCAGAAAATGGTGGTGTTTGGAGATGGAATGGAATGCCTGTCAAATGCTCCACTGCAATTGTGTTATACCTGATCGCACTGGTGTGTGTAGTAGGATGGTAGCAACGGAACAAAAGCCTTTGTACAATAAGTTGTTAGGCAAGCTCCTTTCTTTTATTTGTATGACACTTCCAACTCCACTAGACTAACAAAATTATGAATACTATGGTGTGGGTAAGCTTTCACCAAGCGGGGAATGAGCGGGGATATGAGGAAACTAGTCGGCGAAACAATAATGCAGAGAATACATCAATGCCATACTTGTTTCCGACACCAGCTCTATAAGATCACCTTCCAACATGAAGCTAGCTACTCTTACTGCATGTACTTTGGTATTTTTGGGTTAACTATTGCTAATTGCATTTTTTCAGTTCGACTTAAAATATATGCTCAACCAACATTCAAGAGTGATCAATGCCTTAAAGATAAACCAGGATGGCTCTAAACTTGCAAGCGGTGGTGAGCAGCAAGTTCTCTGAAATATTTATATGCATGTTTAAAATATACTGTTAGGTGATGATGGACTTATGGTAGTATGTGAGTTAACGACAGGCGAAAAGCTTTGGGAAGTGTCCATCATTGGTGAAGTTACAACCGTTTGCTGGGCACATTTCGCAGAAACAGGTTCCACGATACTATATTTTGGAACAGGTAGCGGTGTAATCTAGGGACTAACATGGGTAAGCTAAATCCGGTTAATTAACCATATCCGGCTTCCTGTACAGGTCTATATCCGTTTGGATAAAGTATGGTATTATCCGTGGATCCCATCATATCCATAGTTATACATATGTAAATTTTAAACTCATTTTTAAATTCAGCTAACTAGTTACCAGCATGTGGTGAAAGATGTATTTTTAGAATTTGAAGTGCTTCGAGACCCTGAGATTGACTCCCTATCATTTTCATTCCTACCCTGAATGCCATTATTTTAGTAATTAAAATTCTAATTGAGTTGTAGCATCTTCAATTGATTGTGAACGAGCTTTCTCATCGGGCCATTTACAGATTAATCAACTTAGGTAATTGAGAAGGTAATGAGTAGGTCATCATAGGCATCTCAAAGTTCAAAAGAGCATGAAATGTAAATTAGTGTAATTTTATGTGTATTTACAAGTTACTTATGCAATCCTTCATTATTTATTATTGAATAGCAGTTTATTACTTCAAAATATAAGCTATAAGTCAATTAAAAACCTTAATTAATGAATCAAACTTGTGCCAAGTAAGTAATGTGAATAATTACGGATACAGCAGATATCCGCAGATTTATCTGTATCTGATCCAAATTATCTGTATAACCATTAGTACTATCTGGATATGGCCCGGATGTATCCATATTAGACCCTAGTGTAATCTGAGGATATCAGGAAAGTAAAACCAGAGATGGTTATGAGCATGTGTTGGCGATATCTGCGCATGATGGCCCTTTGGAAGACCTGAAATTTGACCTGTTTAACAGTTGCCTCACCTCACTTGGGGCAGGCTCTCTCAAAGTGTGGAACTTGGTTTTCCCAGGTATGTTATTTGTCCTCTAGGTTCCATATTGCGCTCACTGAATCTCTTAGGTCAAGCTTCTCTGTACATAGAGTCTACCCCTCACCCCCACATGGCTAGGAGTGTCATGTTTATGCAGAATGGGGCGGAATTAATTCTCTGCTATTTGGAATCTCGTGAGATGTAAGCCCCACCATCATGCTTTTATCCTTGAAGTTTTTACATGTGGTTGTAGCTTTTGCTATCAGCTGACTCCTTGGAAAATGCGATGGTTTCATGAGATCCATACCAGAATGTCAGTCTCTCTCTTGCCTTATAGTTAACTGCTCTGCCTGATATGTTGTAACTAACTTTTTATTGTTTCATAGGTATAAGTACATGATCCATTGGCATGGAGAAGACTCAAAATGCCTCCATCCAGAAACTATCATGTTTTGCATCATTTCTCTCCATCGATGCTTCGTATGCAATTCTCTCCAGAACATTTGCTTACCCCACCACCGTGCTCCTTCAGGACTTGCTACCCACTAGATGAAGGTGGCGAATCTGAGACCAGCTCCATGGTGGTAGTGATTCTGTGAAGCAGGAAAAACTTACAAACTAGTCAACTATGTACAGTGTAGCCCAGAGCAACTTAGTGATATGGAGGTAATACATCACTTTTAAATCTTTTAAATTGCAAATTCTTACTTAGTGGGCATGATTTTCAGACCTGCATCTCAGTAATTGCGAAGGAGGTGTTGGACTTCAATCGCACATACACAACTCAGGAACAAAGCAAGCTCACTACTGTTTGCAAGAAAGTATGTATTTAATGTTTGTCACATTAACTGTATCTAATTTATTGACATATTTTAAAGGCCGCTAACCAGTATCCCGATCTGCTCAAATATGATTGTAACTGGCTCACACTCGATATCATCAAGATTATATTGTGGAATCACAGGAAAGGTTGCCGAAAGTCAACTACAACTACAAAGGAAGTTGGTGCCGGCTTGAAGAAAGCTAGGGCTGTTCGTTTTGCAGGATCTCGAGTGGGATAATTAGTGAGGAGTAGTGTTGGAATACCAGAGACATCTATATTCAAATGTCTCAATGATCCCCGCTTGCGTCACTATATGTTTCAAGTCCTTTTATGTACTATATATTTTGTATTTAAATCTGTACACTATGTCATTTACTGTGTGTGTTTACTCCCACAATATACGCTGTCACACAATTTTATTAGAGCCTTCAACAAGTGGGGTAGGAATGGAGCAGGGAACCAGGCAGGAATGGAGTGGGTAGTGAGTGGTAGTGAGTGGCTGTGAGTGGTCCAGTGAGTGGGTAATCAATATTTCTAATTGTCATATTTACAATCTGTACATGAATCGGGGCGAGTGACATATTTTTGTTTACATTCTAAATCGGAATGAGGATATGATAAAAGATCCAATTCGAGATCTGTTTCAAGGGCAAATTCAGAATATGTGATAAGATAGGGACACAAGACGCACTTAGGATCAGTATTTGGATAGGATCTAGGGACAAATGTATGCCCCGATTCAGGATTTGTTCATACATCGGTATGGTAACCGATTTTTGTACAATATTCTACATATGTCTTATTGTTATATTCTCAATAGTGCTCATGGATTTGATATGCGCCTGATTCATAATTATTTTCTAAATATGAACATGAATCAGTCAAATGACATATTTTTGTACATATTCTAATTGTTAACTACATTGAGTTGTACCATATTTACCCTGATCCGATTTGGTCCTGTCTGAGGTGTAATCACTGGCTTGAAACACAGAGCTTATAGCTGAACCGTTTTATGCCGAATCTATTGTGTCTACTAATATTATGCCACTGTACAACCCCAAGTTTGAACTATTATCGCATGGAACTGGTATGGAATATGTTGATCGCATGAAAGTTATTAAGTTCAACTTCTAGACAGAAAGTAGCAGTGTTTCTGAGTCGTTAGCAACCTTACGTCCCATTATGTGAACTAGTATTGTAGATGGCGAGACAAGTGCGATGAGTCTGTGGAGGAGGATGTTAGCTTGGCGATATTCTCAACACAAAGAAATGATGCGAGTCGATGGACGTCAGTCCATCCGCCAGTTCTAGTGAGGTACGATTCGAGTTGAAATGGGGGGAAACGAAAACCTGAATTCAATGAGTGTACGTACGACAATTTAAGTAGCTAACGAATGCAATATGTATGAGTAAGCGACAGAAAGAATGTAACGTGGTATGGTAATGAAAAACACGACTTTCTCAGCTCAGACAGATTGCCTGCGCTACAAGTCGTAAATCAAACATGAACATCGTTTGTGGTTGTACCTCCTCAATTAGTAACAAAATAACGACATGCGGACCTTAATTTCAATATAAAAACCTATTATTAGTCCCTTTAGTACCATGCTGTAGGTCACACATTATCAGCTTTGATCAGCTTTGACATACATTCGTGACAATACGAGGTAATTGTCACAATCTCTTTGTTTGAATTACTGTATAATCTCTTCTGAATCGTTGATGTTAGCCAGCATACTTACTTCCCCAATTTGACACACTAATCATTGTCAACTTTCCTCGCTTCCTACACCTTGAATCTTAATAATTAAAAATTACACGATGTCTAACACAAGTGTTGATGTCTCAACTGCCATTCTAACCATACTTCAGGACACGGCAAGTCTCAACTGCCATTCTAACCATACTTCAGGACACGGCAAGATCTGCACCAATTCCATGTTTGCGAGACGCGGCATCATTGGCATTGACGATCGCGGAGATGGTCGCTGTATGTCATTTATTATTATGTTCCGTCTTTATATATCTAACGGGCACGTTAGACTACCAAGAGGAATAAAGAAGTATTTCTTACCATCGCAAAGGATGCTTGTGAATTCGTATGTGTCATCGTCGAGGCCCTGAAGCCTTGGGAAAACATTCACAACGACCCATCACTCGTGCACAATTTAAATCAACTTGTCAAGTATGACTATAGCTTATATTCTGTCAGAATTTATGACTGATTAATAATCAGAACATTAACTTCGATAGAAACATTTACTAGAGAGGATGCTGAACGAAACCCTTTTTTTCGTTTCGTAAGATATCGGTCAGATACGAAGAGGATCGAAGACTACAGGTATCAATTACAAAAATCTCTAGATATATTCGGGGTAAGAAACATATGCTTCTGATATACACTAAGACTAAAACAGAGTTGTGTTTTACAGTTGCAGTCGAAAATTTCCAATAGGGAAAATATTAACCAGATCGTTCAAACACTGGAAGCTCGGGAGGAAAGAAGAAATGATAATTGTGTGCTTCAGTCTAATGCGACATATAATATTTATGTCATTTTCTACATTTAAATGAATCACAATGCACATGCACCTTCTAACTGCTTCAGTAACTACATGATGGAGTTGTGTCGCCAATTTGATTTGCTTCTCAGATATATTGTATGTATACATGTGTTTTTAGCTCAGGGTCTTTTGCATATATCATTATATGTGATCGCATAGCAGCGATGATAAATAAGTTAAATTAATCCTATTCCTCTGTCATCTTTGTCACCATCAATAGTATTAACGCTTTCATCTCATTGGGATATGCAGAACACTTGTTGAGGAACGAATACACTTGAGGCAGGTGGGGTGATAAGCGCTGATGATGGCCGTACTGTGTTTTCATAGAGGCGGTAAGTAGGGAGCATAAGGTAGAGAGCATGAGAATCCAGCACCCTTATGTAATTAGCTTAGTAAGCGCCAAGAGGTGCAAAATTCTGGGTTTGGGAAAATAAAATAAATTATATACAACTATTTCAACTTTTAATTTACTCTACATCAACTTTAATGTGCTCTAAAGTGTGATTCTAAGATGTTTAAGCAAAGAACACATCAATATGTCACCAATATATAAGTCTAAGCTGCTCTCGCTGTCACAAAATGTGACATAGCGTGACAGTATATCACGTGCAAATGTGTTACATAATCGAATACATATTATGTAAGATGCAAAATACTTGAGGTCAAAAAATTAAAATGCCTTCCAAACATTTGCAAATGCATTAATATGGTATTTTAACGTATTTATTACTTGAAAACATGTTTCTTAAATTTCTCCGGGTATAGTCCAAATCTCGAAAAAATAATTCCAACGTTCTGATCTAGGGTCTAACACGGATACATCTGGGCCATATCCAGATAGTACTAACGGTTATACAGATAATTCGGATCGGATACGGATAAATCTGCGGATATCTGCTGTATCCGTAATTATTCGCATTACTTACTTGGCACAAGTTTGATTCATTAATTATGGTTCGTAATTGACTTATGACTTATATTTTGAAGTAATAAACTGCTATTCAATAATAAATAATGAAGGATTGCATAAGTAACTTGTAAATACACATAGGATTACACTAATTTACATTTCATGCTCTTTTGAACTTTGAGATGCCTATGATGACCCACTCATTATCTTTTCAATTATCTGAGTTGCTGAATCAAAGCCTGGAAAAAAAGGGGTTTTGTTGTGTTGCAAGTGATTAATCTGTAAACGATCTGATGAGAAAGCTCGTTCACAATCAATTGAAGACACTACAACTCAATTAGAATTTTAATTACTAAAATAATGGCATTCAGGGTAGGAATGAAAATGATAGGGAGTCAATCTCAGGGTCTCAAAGCACTTCAAATTCTAAAAATACATCTTTGACCACATGCCGGTGACTAGTTAGCTGAGTTCAAAAGTTAGTTCAAAATTTACATATGTATAACTACGGATATGATGGGATCCGTGGATAATACCGTACTTTATCCAAACGGATATAGACCCATACGGGAAGCCGGATACGGTTAATTAACCGGATTTAGCTTACCCATGTTAGTCCCTATTCTGATCCAAATACCAAAAGCTATCATTTGTTGGAATTAGATTTTCGGAAAAATGATGTGTGAGGAAGGAATTTCGAATGTTATTGTGACGATAATGTTGATTATGTAAGGGTGCTGGAACCCTATGCTCTCTACTGTAGACGAAAGAGAAAAGAAACGTTCGGATCCGAATGGCAACCGACGTTTCACCTCTTATCACTCCGCTATGCACCCCAAGGCGCCGTAGACACGCGGATGATTGACCATCGGGCCTCGGCACCAAATCGGTTTTAGGTTACTAGTTATCATAGCGATGAACATAGGGAAGCATCTATTATTGATGTATTAAGTATGCTGTTCCAACTTCAATGTATTGTAGTAAATAGTCTATTAATAATACAAGTATCCAAGCTATTATCCGATTCTTTACAGTTTAATCAGTAGGTACCGCTGGCTAAGTAGTTATGGTTTGTGGGCCCACTAACTATTTGCTTGCGCTGCATATGCGCATTTTTCCTTTCTTATATCTAAATTAATTCAGTGATGAGCTATATGATGGGTTAAAACGAACATCACTCTCAATAGATGCCTTAAAACCAGAGCATCAGAATTAAGTGTTTGTATTTTAGAAATGTGCAAAACTAACATACGTGAATATGTGGGTTGGTAGGCTGGTTCGAACAGCCAATATAGTATACTTTGAAGCTGTTTGGCATTTTATGCTGCAATTTATATTAAGATCCACATATATTAGTGAAATATGTATCAAATGATATACTGTACCATTACGACCTAATGTTCGTGATTTTTTGGCGTGACACCAAAGTTTAGTCCATTGTTCAGTTCATACCTCGATTTAGTGCGTGACATTAACCAAATTTGTTCAAAGATATAAAACCCGCTGAAGTACTGGAACAGTGGGATATTGTATGATAAGTAGCCTATACATAATACAGGAAGACACTAATGTATCGTCTCCTGATTACTTATTTAGAAAGTCTTGACAGAGGTTCGGGAAATGGGATTCGCATTTAAATACCATGACATTCAATTAAGTAGCTCCCCATATTTCGCATTTACAATACTGTACTAATCAAATCAATTCGCCAGTCACGCGTCACAGGCCTCTTCTGACGTGACGAAATTTGGTGCTGTGTCACGCGTCATTTTAAAAAATGATGAAAGTTCAAACGGTCATGCAGAGCTGTTGGTTCAAAAATTTCGCCCAACAGGGTTCTAACTCGCAATTTTTCTTCTAAATTCACATAATTTCGCATTTCTCCGCTACTCCACGAAGTGTTACATATTTTTGAGACCAAAATATGTTTTCTGACATAGATTTTGGGCAAAGTAAGTTTGTGTAGTGACGAAATTTTCGGTGTGTCACAATGCATCTATCAATGTGATGAATGTATCTAATGGTCTGACTTGTCACACACCTAAAGGGGTGGCGGATTGATTTGATTAGTACAGTATTGGGAAGAGCATTAGATTACTAATTTCAGATAATCAACATGTACTATCGCGTTGAAATGCTCGAGAAATTTTTAAGAAAATAGGCCTATTTTTTTTCCACTGAACCTTTGTTCAAACTAGCTTGTGATGCGTAACAAATCGAAAAATTGTTCAGTTCAGACACGTACCGTTATGCGTCACTGAACAATCGGTCGTAATGGTACAGTAAACGTAACCTTGATTGTTTAAATCTACACATCATTGGTTTTCCGTCGCATTTTTCTCCTGTAGACACACGCGGCATTGCAACTGTCAATAATAATGCTACAATATATTCTACAGGTTATAAAACTGGTAAGTTTGAAGTACAAGGAGTGGTTGAATGTACTACTTATACCACTACATGACAGCATGCCCTACAAATTCTTCAGAATCGTGTTTCCTCTTAACTACCTCCGAGAGTTTGATGTTCCAGACTCCATCACTTAAACTCCATCACAAAATGTCAAGCCGCAAAGTTGCATATATAGCAGCTATTCCCATACAACATCGCTTATTGTATTTAATTCTATCGAGGTAATTGTATTAAAATACTCACGTAGTTTGCAAAACCGAACCAGCAGCCTTGCAGAAGATGTACTTCTATCTTTCACGCGGCTGAGCTTGATAGCGACTCGTGAGCGCATGAGAAATAGTATTTATACCATTTTTTAGTTCTAGATCACCGCCATATGAAGTTCATATACAAATACTGGTGATGTGACTCTGTTGATGGCAAGGGTCCACGGGGAAATTTCGGTGACGACTTGTGCCAGCCGCTCTATCGAGCAGAACCTCCCTTAGGTTTATTTGCCTTAAGCAAATATTTGACTTTGTTTACCTAAGGAGGTTGTAGCGAGATACGAGCATGCTGGTTTTAGGCAGGGGGCTGTCTTCCGAGCAATTCGCGAAAGTAACCTATCCCATCACCCCGTGGGAAGTGGCTGTGGCCTCGCGCGGAAACCATCATCGTGAACTTTCAATATTTCAATCTTTGAGTTTGACGCGTGCGCATAACAAGTTTGTCCAACAAGATCAATGTATCGAGACTTCGTATCTGAGTCAGAGTTTTCTTCATCAGCGGGGTTTCGGTCGAAACTCGCGGTGGGGATGAAATTAGCTGTAATGGTGAGGAACTTGGAAGGCGTTTAGGAGGATGAGGTACTGATTAATTTGAAATTATAGTGTTACTATTGTCATTGTCCACAAGACTGCTTCCAGCGTAAGTGCCCACCTTCGATCGACAACATCTACAGCCCAGGTCTTGAAGGCACCGTCAGGAATAAGAGATTCGAACAACTACGAACACCCTGTATTATATGGAAAGTCTAATGACCATGCTCAAATGCATCAAATATAATTGGGCTCCGACGTCCGGCACTGCGGCTCTTCGGTTAGATATGATATTCTCGCTTAGTGTACTCAGGATCACTTACGCGAGATCTAAGTGTGAGCGAAGCGTGGTCGTCCGGTACCTAACTATGTATGTGCGCACACAATGCGCTTAAGCAATTGTCTAGCTCGTTAGGAGCATTATAGTCAGTTGGTCTGAGGTAGGGATCGAACTTGGGACCTGCTGAATGATAGCGAGCTATATATATCCTACTGTACTATTAGCCCTGCTGTATTTATAGAAGATGGAACGCATTATTATAGGGAGCTTTTTAACAATAGAAAGTGAAAATGACGTGAAATAAGAAACATGATAACTGCAGCTCATGAACACCGTAACGATGCATATCACTCGACACTGCCATTGTGCCGCTACACGTGTCCGAGTCTCCTGGCCCTTTCCAATAGTCAATCTTCCCAAACCGTATAATTGATTAAGCTGCGAAAATAAATTACAGAGTTTTAGACCCAAAATATTATCTCAGTCAGATAGATGTGCTGTAAAGGTGAAGGTGAGCATAGCACCTAAACAACGAAATAAAAAAACGCGAGTCGGCTGAAGGACCATTCAACCTGTGGCATCCTAAAATGCATGGAGAAGTTGTTAGTGGAATGACAAGACCATTGATAATAAAGAAAATGGGTATGAGGAGGTGAAAGGCCTAAGATGGCTGAATAGGAATAAGATATGATTATAATCATGAATATAATATGAAGTTGAGTAAGGGATAGATTCACTGGGGTGTAAGTAAAGTAGATACAGGTTTTTATAAGAGAAAGACAGAGTACTTATAATACTTAACAAATTATGGTTTTACCCGTGGGATA
Organism: Cyathus striatus; assembly: GCA_025738555.1. Classification (NCBI taxonomy): domain Eukaryota; kingdom Fungi; phylum Basidiomycota; class Agaricomycetes; order Agaricales; family Nidulariaceae; genus Cyathus; species Cyathus striatus. Next base: position 613,663 of record JAOVFP010000017.1, read on the forward strand.
TACGATAGCTTGTTCCTTGTGAGTAATTGAAGCTTTTGGCGGTGGTAGACAGCGAAGGGATCGAGAGAAGTGGTGAAGAGAACAATAAGAAAGACATGTAATGCGCGAACCTCTAGTGGTTTTATCATTACATAGCGGCAACACGACTCCTTGTTCGCTGCACTTCGTGAAATGTCGAGTATTGTAGTGCAAGCGAAACACTTGCTCTACAACTTATCATAATCAAGCGCTCACATAATCAGCTCGTACACGCGTCGACACATTGTTTGCGTTCGCAACGCGTTCATTCTCACCCAATTCTCACCTTCTCACCTTCTCCCTCAAATTCCCTCCATTGTCGACACTCGTACACTGCGCCAACACCGCAATCACATAACAGGAACACTATAAAATCGGTATCCCGCTCTACCAAGTTCCACTGAATGCCGCAAAACAGTTTACGGAAGGCCGTGTCTCTGCCCCATGTCTACTTTCTCCAATTTCATTCTTCAATTTTTATTTTTATTCATCGGTATGTTATATGTTTCACACTTTACCATTTTCCTCAATAATAGTACAATCTCAATATCGTTAACTTCCATTTTATTCAACTATTCCTAGTTAAGTAACAGTTTTATTCTCATTTTCTATATAATCCATGTATATACTTCCTCCCAACTCAGTGAAAATGTTGATCGCACTCATAGTCTCTCTTTAAGGGCCTTTTACATCGCTTCTTTCTCGTTCTCAGTCTCAGTATTGTTCGCATTTCGAAGTTTTCTCCTCATCTTGCTCTCCTCCATATTCAAACAATTACCAATCCCCCTCTCGACACCTTAGGACACCCGAGGTCGAACGGATTTTCACCGACTCGCGCAATTTTTATTTCTTTGTTTAGGCGTCAACCCACCCTTCCCCTTTACACTCTACGGCGCAACATTAATGTTAATACATACAGTAATGTCATGATCTGTGGGTCACATAGTCAAATGAGTATTTATGCGTACACAATGACGGTACAGTACCCATTAATATCTTCAATCACATAGATTTATATGTCCTAAAAATATGTGCTGCAGAAAGCGCAGTCATGCTTACTTACTACCTTTTGACTTACAGATGTGTATCGTGGTACATAATGCATGAGGGTACATGGCAGTGTATCGCTTACCTTCCCAGTTCAAATAGACAGCAAATGTATTAGTGCTAAATAAAATGATATTCTTCAACTAAGGTAATGATTGCTTAAGCGCACTGTGAGCGCACATATGTACTTGGTTGTACCGGACGACCACGCTTCACTCACACTTTAGATCTCATGTAAGCGACCCTGAGTACACTAAGCGAAACTGAAGATCTGAAACCAATATTGTCATATCTAACCGAGACGCCGCAGTGCCGGACATCGGAGCCCAATTATATTTGATGCGTTTGAGCGTGATCGTTAGACTTTCCATAGTATTATGGTAACCGTCGTATCGCTTCCAGTAATCTTCAAGCGATGTAGTTTTCCCTACCAGTGATGAAATTTCCATATCCTGGTCTGACTCGTGAGCGATTGTTACAAGGTCCTTCAAGCAACGCGTTGCTGCACCTAGCAAACAACGTCGCGCTCCCGACGACAAGCGTACATTCAAATTCCATATATCCTCATTATATTCTGAACTTTCCCGAGCTCGAGGAACGAACACCACAACCGATGTTATCAACACCGTGACGGATACAGACCTAGCCAGCAAATTACACAGCATACCTTGGTTCTCCAGCTTTCTTCATTATCTTTATGCTCTTCCTCTCATCCATTTCTCAGCTGTTCATTGCATAACGAGAACTCTCTTGTCGAACACAGGAGGTGTATATGCGAGCGTGTTTAAGCAATTGGTGAAGTGTCACATGAGATTTTGGTGTAAGTGGTGACATGAACATGTTGGCATGGTAATGTGAATCATTTATTTAGCAGAGCCTGTAGTTGAATTTTGTACAGTTGAATGAGCGACAGTGCGAAGAGCTGGAGGATAGACATGGATGATAAGGAGCACTGCTTCGCATGTGTGGACAGCCACTAGCCACTTCCCACGGGGTGATAGGATAGGCTACTTTCGCGAATTGCTCGGAAGACAGCCCCCTGGTTTTAGGAGCCTGCTGCCAGACATATGTAATGGGGTATACAGACTGCCAGGCGGCCAACGGGTATTTTGCCGAACGTGCGACCGCTTTGAACGGCGAGGCCGTTTATCTTCCCGTTATCTGCACGGATCCCGTTCGGATCCGAAAGTTTCTTTTCTTTTTCGTCAAGCCCCAACTTTCATCACTAAATTCGGGAGAATCCCCTATGTCATTATCATGCCGTATAAGTCTTCATAAGTGGTATGAGCTGATATAACCTTAAAAATATATGATACTGCACGTTGACAATCTCATCAGCAAAATATCCACGGACGAATACATAATTGAAAACCTGGGTGAAGGTTAATCATTGCTGTTACCCCATCCTGGGACACTTATAACTCAATAGCCGCAGCTTAATACAACCATGTACACGGTGAAAAGGAGGATAGAGTGATGACATTAAAAAGCACTATTTGACTCACATAATACTAGTTGAATCTACAAACCACAACCCTGTGGGAAGTCACCAAACCTACAGCCCCCCAAACGCTCCCACAACGCCAATTGCACCCACTCCTAAAGCAACAACCCACATCACTTCTCTCGTTCTCACACTCGCACTACTACTAGCGCCCACGCTTTGACTGGGCGCACTTACACTCGTGCTCGTCACTGCCATCGTACTCGAAGAAGACACGACAGGACTTGAGGAATTCGTGGGTAGCACGACGCTAGCTGAGAGAGTTGTAATCGGAGACGGAACACTTTGCGTTGACGTAGGGGTTGTGGAGGTGGAGGTGGACGATGAGGAAGACGGGGAGAGTAGCGCAGTAGCGCTTATTGACCACGTCGAGCTTCCATGTTGCGTTGTTGAGTAGGTAAGGGAACCTGTAGAGTTTGTAGACCAGAAGGAAGTACTCGACACCGGGACTGACGATGTTGCCGTAACCGTAATAGTAGTAACAGTATGCAAAGTTACTGTCGAAACCAGATGATCTATTTACCCTATAAATGAGCCCATTCACCAACCATGCATAAGGAAAAGGCACGAACCGGAACATAAACCCCCAAGTACATCATGTACAGTAGCTTGGTCTTCGCGTAAACAATGGTTTGACGCGCAGGATATCGTTCCGTTCACGAAGTTGGAGCCGCAAAGGCATGTGCGTTCAAGCGGGTGGCTGTCAGTGTTGTGAGGGGGGTTAGTGCTGAGTGGGAGGATGCGAAGGGAGAAAACGTAAGGAAGAGAAAGAAGGAATGAGGGATGGCAACAGGGGTGACGCAGACGGTGTAGGCGTGAGCTGTAGTGCAGAAGGGAAATACGAAATGTTGCAGCAATCAGCATGAAAGGAGGTAGCATAAATTAAAGGCGAAGAGAGCCAACAGTGTAAAGTGTGGAAACGATAGAAAGAAACGACCAGATAGAACGACGTACAAAGAACACAGAGCTGTCTGGGCAGCTGTCTCCGCACACGTCGTCGCACATGCGGATAACCCATCCATCCCACGTCCATCTTGAGCAACAATAAGCGTAAACGCGAGGAGGAAGACCGAGAGCTTCAAACTGAGCATCGTACACAGTTGCCGTCACTGTCGAAATATATGGACAGGTCGAGTGGGGCAGCGTGAAAAGGAAGCCAAGCACAGTTGTACCACTATACTTAAGTACGAACAGATAACGCGAAAAAACGTAGAAGAGAAGTCGAAGGTGTCGAAGTGACAGGGAATATGGAATTTGAAGCTAGGGAGTCTCCGAGATGGCGAGAAGGACAGTCTTGATGGAAATCGAAGCTCGTCCAGGCTCTTAACTAGAGCTTTTTTAATTAAATACGCTCTTGTACACTTGCAAAGACAATTAGAAACAGTAGCCAGGTGGGATGGCCGTGGGGCGCACAGACCGATGTTCCATTCGTTCCGCACAAGTCGTACCTCTCTTGGAAATGTGAAAGGAGACAGGAGCGGATCATATTAAACTATAATAAAAGGTTAGTACTAACTGAAGAAATAGTGGATGTAAGCCAGGCTGCCGTAGAAGATGAAATACAACTCACGATATGGTGTAAAAACCCGGCCTTGCCTTGCTTCAACCAACAAGCCCTAACTCAATCCTTCGCATTCAAACGTAGGCAACATCGAGAAGATAGCTTGACGAAGTAGGTGCGGATATCTTGTTGTGTTTTGAACTGGCTTACGTATGAAAGAACAGAAAGGGAAGGGGAGGACAAGGGGAGGAGGAGAAACGGAGAACAAGTTGTGTTGCTCTTGTTCTGATTCCCGACTGCCTCCGGCGATTCGGGACCGAGTTTGTTTGTTAATGACCTGTCTCCCAAACATTTCCAATTGCGGAAGCTAAGTCCGAGTCCGACAAAGCGCAGAAGTAAAACCAAGTACTTAGCTCGAGATCCAGTGAATGTGCAGAATGAGATAATAAGTATTACAGTTGGTGGAAGTTTAAGGTATTGAGATTGTGTAGAGGACAGGCTAACTGTATCAATAATCCTTAAACTTCCAACTCTTCGGTAGTATACAGGCTGGTATACGATTAGGACGTATTAAGAGGTACAAATGGCGAGAATTTTGCTATAAACATGTGGAGGGGATGATGACTGACATGCTGCGCACATGAGCCACAAGGTTAATGTTAAACATTATATAATTGGTTCGATAGCACAGCTGTAAAGCTTAAGGCAGGTGTTACTAGTAAGTACAGTGAGTTGTGTAAAACGATATCTATAGCTTTGTAATATACGCAGAAGTGGCCCTACTGACTCGTACAAACCGTTGTGCCCTATTTCCGCACCACGAGAACCTCAGGTTGCCAATTAGGAGCACGATGGCTATGGTAGCGTTGGACGTTAATTGTCGGTCTTGTGTTAGGAGGATCCGGTACAACAGGGCTTGAAGCCAGACCATGCGTAATGACAGGCGGGTTGGGTTGTCTATGGTGGTGAGCTAGTAGGCAACAGAAGGTGGAGATGCAGGAATGAAGATGAGGGAAAGGAGATGAAGAGAACGAAGAAAGGGAGATGAAATAAAGAATGATAAGATAAAACTAAAAAGTTGAAGGGGGTACGATTATATACGTGTAGGCATGTAATCGTAACGCAAGGGCTGGATTACGTACAAACGTAGTAGACGTGTATAACGGACAACTTAAGACCTGAGGGGAAGGATAGAGGTAAGCTATTCACGAGCGACACACGCAGGCCCCGGCCCCCAATGAGGGGTATAAGAGAGAAAATATTGACATATAAGAAACACTGAGCAGCTTGAGAATATATCTACACGCAGGCCATCGTGAATGCAGATACTACACACCTATCCCACTTCTGTCCCGAGCCATGACAAGCCTAAGTGTGAATTAAAGCTATTGGGACATATCGCTGCAGTAAAACGTCGCGGTTCAAGAATTGAAACTTCAGCTTCAAATTTCAAAGCTCGACCAAAGCTCGACCAAGTGATGTCGATGATGGAAGTTCGGAATCAGAATGGCTTTGTTTAAATGTCTGGTTTATGGAAAGCCTAACAACCACGCTCAAATGCATCAAATTATTTTGCATTCCGACATTCGGCATCACGGCTTTTCGGTTAGATATCTCATTTTTGTGTTTCAGGATTTCAGTTTCGCTTAGTGCACTCAGGATCAGCTAAATGAAAACTTGCGCTTCGGGATATCGCAAGTGGGAACAGCAATTTAATAATTAAAGTGCCATGCTAGGGATACGAGCTACAAAGTTATCATGTAACTGTCTAATCAGCAAAATTTGGTTCTGAAATTGACATGATTTTTGAAGTGTTATGTGGTACATACACGGTAGCACGGTTCACTAGCTCTGAGCGCGCCAAATGGACATGATAAACATATGTACAGTACGTAATCAGGTACTCGGTCAGACCGAGCAATCGGTCAGCATGGAATTTTTGAAAGAACAAGTCAGTCCGCTGCAGAAAAAAAACCACAATAATAATCACATGGGTATCACCTTGCTATATTTCAATTTATATGTAGAATGACGCAGGTTTGGCTAAGTTATAGCAACTTTATGTCTCATTTTTCTATGATATCATCAATTTGGCTATATTTATACCATCAGCTGCTCCATATCTACCGTACTGTCACTGTCTAAGTATATCTTTCAGTACGGCAACTTATCACATCCACTCTTCAGGTTCCAAAGAAGACTTTTACAACAGTTTTATGGCATAATTGTAATGTTTAAATTTTGTAATAAATGTTTAAGTTTGTATGTAAGGTATATTCCATATCCCCCATACCACAAGTTGAGAGCACTCCTGTCGATTGTGTAGTTGAACACTGACCCCCAAATTTATCACATATGTTAATGATATTATTCACAACATATCAGTACAAATTTCGCATTTTTTACGATTTTATTTGAGGTGCTGGAGTGATGAGACCGAAAAAAATCCATTTACAGGACATAGAAATGTCAAATGGAGGGATTTTCGAAATAGGCTTTCAATCTGTGAATAAAGGTCCGAAACTTAATGAATAGGATCTAAATTACATTTCACAAGCCTTTGTGGAGGCATTTCACAGCGAGCAACGGAGTAAGCAATATTTACTTATTGGGAGTATCTGACCGCTTACTATCTTATCTTATCTAGTGCGATTAGGCAGCCTGTTGACTCGTGCTCTCTGCCCTTTGCCTTCGGTAAAATGGATTGCGCAAGCACTGCAAGGGTCTGTTCCCACGCTGTGACCGGCTTCCTAGTTTTGGCCAAGATCGCACCTGGTTTAAAAAAATATTCATAACACCACACTGGAGCATCCAAAAATTGCAAAAAAGGTCTCAATTTATTCTTTGGAAGGTGGACTACAATTCTAACGTAAAGGGACAGCGGGAAACAGAAGTTTTTATGTCTCATTTCTCAATTTGATCTTAGGTGGCCGAGATCACCATCAATGACTGTAAACACCATCAGTAGTTTGAAGCGGACATGATTTTTACAGGTCAATAACTTTGTTTGGATTTATTCCTAAGCTACATCATATAGCTAAATATATTAATGACATGTATATCTCTACTCTGAATGTACATTTGAGACCAGTGAGTATGTAGTAAGCGCACGGCAGTGTGATTTACTAGTTCTGAGAATCTGAGTGTGCCAAAGGGGCATGGTAAACATGTGTAAACACCATTGGTAGCATGAAGCGGACATGATTTTTACAGGTCAATAACTTTGTTTGGATTTATTTCTAAGCTACATCATATAGCTAAATATATTAAGGACATGTATATCTATTCTCTGCACATATATCCGAGACCAGTGAGTACATGGTAAGTACACAGAAGTGTGTTTTGCTACTTCTGAGTGCGCTGTAGGGAGGTGATGAACATATGGAGACACCATCAGCAACTGAACAGAATAAAAAAATTGTTGGTGATTAACTCTATTTGATTCAAATAACAAGCTTGAATACATAGCATGACTATAGTGGCATCACAGAAGGAAATCACCACAAATTGGAGAAAGAATGAAAGCGACACTTGTGTCATAGTACATCAGGTACATTCTATGTTACAGTGTACTACAAGTCTTCTGTACACTTATGAGCTATTTCACCAGTCATTATTGTCATCACTCTCATCTTCATCAGAAGTAAAAACCACTTCAAACTCTGGGACATCATCTTCACCCTCAAGAAGCAGATCTTCAGCATTCATCATTGCATCCAATTGGGATGAATGTGTGTCATCTTATTAACATGAGTTCAATGACATATAATTGAAGTCAAGATAAAGACTCACCCAAGCCCTGTCCATTATTAACACCTCCCATGTAATATGATCCATCCTCTCCAGCATTTTCAATACCTCCCTCTAACTCTGTAAGATTAGGATGTAGTTCAATTACGTCATGAACTTCATGCCATGAGGTTTGAATAGCCCCAGTCCATCCATCACGAACAGTATTCGGAATATCATCTAGAGATTGAAGAGCTGTTAGAATAAACAGATACACATCCCATACATTATTCCTTGTAATGACTGGAGCATTATTCTGAGCATAAATTTCATGTGCTAAGTCTGAAAATGATTTTGGAACAAGTTCGAAAACAGGATCATTGATAGGGCAGAACAGAGTACGTGCTTCTTGTATAGCTGCTGGATTAACTGTTATCTATGACATGTTTAGCAGTAGATAATTATACAAAGCTTCAGTATGCATACCTTAAAGTCCAAGACACCATATTCTGCTGGATTGTAATATATGTCATTGGGGACTCCATGTGGGAGAATTTTATTTCGATCTGCACATTTTGCAGTGTTGTTAACACGGTCCCTGTAACCATCTAACTCCCCCTGCAACCATGGGATAAATACCCATCAAAAGACCATCCTAATAGTAATATTTAAGTCTGTATTCAAAATTAATGAAGGATAACTTATGCTTCAACTGTGTTGTCTGAATGGTACCAATCTTCTTGAACACCATGGTCAAGAATGTCTTCAAAACCAGGAGTAAAACGTTGCCTGAGCTGTGACCATGTAATTTCTGGTTTGACATTCTTTTTCTGTCGCATCCAGCGGTGTTGAAGTGTTCCTGACAGAGATGGATCATGCCAGTGGCGAAGAAATGTATGTCCATTTGCCAATCCAAAATTTTCAGAACCTGGATCACTTTGAGTTACAAGTGGCATCGCTAAATTATACTCAGTCCTATTCTTTTCAACTAAAAAAGAATGCCTACCTCCTAATTGTGAAACTGAATCAAGATAGTAGCTAAATATTAGCTTAGGATTGCTGTTTGTGTGCCATACTTTCAACCATTGGATTACTCCTGAAAATGGCTCAACTCCTGTATGTAGCCCCAGACCAAATTTATACTTCCACTTGTCATGCTGATCCACTGCAACTATATCATTAACACCAGCAGACCACCATTTTTTCCGGCACAACCTGTTGGCTCGGGGTTGCCTAACAAGGTCTGCTTCATACAGAGCAAAGTATGAAGTAACTACTCGTCTTTGTGTGCATAGGTCAATTACCAATTATCTATTCATTACACATATGCTTTGCACCTTGATACTGCCATATTTTCTTCATGAAACAATAGGCTTATCATTTCTCGAGCACCTGCATTTGGATATTGAACACGAAGGTGTGTCATAGCAGGATGGATACTCTCAACATCATGGTTTTGCTTCCAAGTTCGGAACAATCCCATACTCTCACGCAACTGTATGAACTTAGTAAGTCTGAAATATAGTATTAACAACTAAACATATATATATGCACATCAGAACACTTACCCCAAACCATACTTCATAGGATCGATGTGTTGTGTCTTGAGATATCCAAGTATATCCTTATCTGACAAACACATCTTCCAATACCTGAGTATATGTGGTGCAATATCCTCAATGGGAGCTACAGAATTGTAAGTAGAATGAATATATGCAGTAGAAGTATCATCATTACTTATGATTAGGCATGTACTGATTTTTGTGCCCAGTTCTAGCCATAAATGAAAGACAGCAGTATCGTATAATTGGGATAAAGTGGTGAAGAAAAGTTTGTATTAATGTACATGGTATTTATAATGATTTCGGAATAGAGAGTCTATTCAAGTAACGTATGGTATTTGGAAAATGAGGCAGTCTCGAACAATGATTATGCTTAGCGGAACAGCCTTTGACATCATGCTGCAGAATGTTTCAGAAATTATTCCCATAATATGATACTTATCTGCAGTGTGTCTTGCCTCACACTTGTACTCGATCACAGCATGTATGTCACATTTGTATTGTCCTGGTCTTAAACATGTTTATTTATACAGCTGATTACATTTATGAAACAGCAATATGATTACTACACTAATATATAATGGTCTAGATGCAATTAGCATGGCTCGGTAAACATCCTCATGCAATTTTATTATGAAGTATAGCACCTTGCTGCCTTCTATTCTGATTCATATCATGACTCATACAACCACGACTTTCCGAGTTCACGGCCATGACTTTCCATGTTTATGGCCTCATGTATTTTCATACCTCAGCATGTGTCTGGTTTTTCATGCTTGAGTGTAAATTCAGGACTAAGACCATTATTTCTACACTCAGATATTTATCTGGGCTGGATATATAAATAAAAGGTGTGATAGAAGCAAAATTGCATCACTCATCTTCTGTGTCTTGAAGTCCCATCTGCTATCACCTCATACTGTTGTATTTGCTCCTCTCATCTCTTGTCTACATGCAATTATGAATGACAACAATGACAACATTGAAGCAATTACTATATTTACAGAAGATGCTCATGCGAACAAGGCGATCCCCTGTGGTCAACAGGGTTGTACCACTGTACTCCAGCCTGGGGATACTAAACACTACTTGAAGAGTGAATCTAAAGGTAAATTTGTGTGTGACAAATGCTTTGATCATTATGCAAAAAAGTCGGGTACAATTCTAAGTAACATTTTCTCCTCTTTGATTGTCACTCAATATTGATATATCTATTAGGACCAGATATTGCTCAGAAATACAATCACTCTAAGCAATCTTCCCAGCCTGATTCTATTATCAGCATGCAGCATCCATATTCATGCAGGTAATAGTACTTATCAAAATATTTAGGTCCAGCTCTTTCTCGTCAGCTAAGGCCTTCACAAGAGGTAACAACAATTGATGTGGATGCTATTAGAGCTTCTGTGAATCAGGCTCAGCGAAAAGGTACAGCTTCTTTCTGTGCTTTAATAGATAGATATACTAATTTCATTTGATATAGACTCAGAATTTCTTGCATGTAAAGTTACACCATTGCCAAATGGTTTCAATCCAACATCCTCTATACAGCCATGGTACAATACAGTGCCAATCAAAAGTATTGCACAACATGTACAAACAAAGTAGATAAAAGTCCAGGATGAGTAGAATACATCGTAAACACATGTATTGTACATCGATAGAAAGCTAAAATAGTTTAGAATCATATAGGAAAGCATGGGACATGATATGAGTGAAATTAAAAGAAAAATTGAAGTGTAAATGCGAAATATGCTGTGCAATACATATGAACATACCCAAATCTCAGAAAGATAAGTGTCGCACTCCTTCCACAAAAATCCGCGCATCCTGAAAATTTAGTATTTTGTATTACCCCCTCAGGCCTTCACTAATGCGGCAACGCGGCGTGGCATGCTCTGGTATAAGGTGTCGAGCGCAGCCTTCGGAAAATTGGCCCATTCCTCCTGAAGAGCAACCCACAACTCTTCTTTATTGAGCGGAAGAGGGTTGCAAGCATGTACAAGCGTATCCAATTGATCCCAGACATGTTCTATAATGCTCATGTCTGGACTGGAAGGGGGCCAAGGCAATTGTTTGACCCGCTTGCGCTTGAACCACTCCTGAGCGACAGCGCTCCGGTGCTTCGGGTCATTGTCCTGCTGAAAAATGAGGCGTGTCAGCCAAATTTATCATTTAAGCTCGACGTTTTATGATATTTCATATCATAAAATGTCGAGCTTAAATGAGTGAGGCATATATTATATATAGTATACAGATTACTCATAAAAACTCATTACTTTATGCTTCTTACTATTATTACAATTGTATTATGTGTACTCATAAGTACTCATTACTTCACATTCCCTATTGTTATTGTAATACTATTATGTGTACTCATAAGTACTCATTACTTTATATTTCCTACTATTATTGTAATGCTACTATGTGTACTCATAAGTACTCATTACTTTATGTTTTCTATTATTATTGTAATACTATAATGCATACTCATAAGTACTCATTACTTTATATTTCCTATTGTTATTGTAATACTATTATGTGTGCTCATAAATACTCATTACATTATGTTTCCTATTGTTATTATAATACTATTATGCATACTCATAAGTACTCATTACATTATGTTTCATATTGTTATTGTAATAGTATTATGCATACTCATAAGTACTCATTACTTTATATTTCCTATTGTTATTGTAATAGTATTATGTGTACTCATAAGTACTCATTACATTATGTTTCCTATTGTTGTTGTAATACTATTATGCATACTCATAAGTACTCATTACTTTATGTTTCATATTATTATTGTAATACTAGTATGTGTACTCATAAGTACTCATTACTTTATGTTCTCTATTATTACTGTAATGCTTCCTATTATTATTTAATAGTATAATGTGTACTCATAAGTACTCATTAATTTATGTTTCCTATTGCTATTGTATTAATATTATGTGTACTCATAAGTGCTCATTACTTTATGCTTTCTATTATTATTAATATATTGCTATTACTGATTACTAGTTGATCTGCGCTTCATATATTTCCCACGCTTCGCATTTGTCACGTACTTCACGCGCGTCACATTCGTCACACATATTCCCGCGCCTCATATTTTTCCCGCGCATTACATTTGTCACGTACTTCACGCGCGTCACGTTCGTCACACATATTCCCGCGCCTCATATTTTTCCCGCGCATCGCATTTGTCACGTTATTCACGCGCGTCACGTTCGTCACATATATTCCCGCGCTTCGTGTTTGTCACATACTTCCCGCGTGTCACATCTGTCACATATATTCCCGCGCTTCACATCTGTCACATACTTCCTGCGCGTCACGTTCGTCACAGATATACCCGCGCATCACATTTGTTACATTCTTCCCGCGCGTCACGTCTGTCACGATTCTCCCACACTACGCATATATCACACTTGTCACGCTTTAGCGCGTTTGTCACGCTTTAGCGCGTTTGTCATGCTTTCATGCGCGTCACGCGTCACGTTTGTCACATTCTTTATGAGCATAATGCTCTTATGAATGTCATACATCTCACATCTATTTGTCACGCATTTCACACTCGTCACATGTGTCACATCTTTGAGAATCTGCATGCATGTCACACTTTTCACATATGTTACATATTTTTTGAAGTGCATTGCAACTTTTTCACAAATATCATGCTTTCCAATCATGTCAGATTTTCTGTCTCTACCACTATTCAAGTTGTCATGAGAGTGGAGTAAGTATTTAATGGTATAGAGTGAATTATACCTGCAGAGGAAACAATATGTACTTGTAGAATTGGAGATTGTAACATGGAAAATAACAATTAGAAAGTTACAGAAGTGTAGTAATAAGAAATTAGAATGAAACATGTAAAGTGTATATATAGTCGAAGTCTTACTCCCACTGACAGAGCATGAGAATTTGGAAATGGGATGATATAATGTTTAATAATCAGGACTAGAGATGTAATTAAATGACAAAGTAAAAACTATAATGGTTAGTCTGGATATGAGAGATGATGAGATCATTATGATACAAATGGATATTTTGGAAATATTTAACAACTGAACAGCAAAGGACATATACTGAAAGAACAACATATAGATAACAAATCTGAAAGAATGGTGAGTATATGTGATCCCACATCACATTAAACTCACATGTCTCAGTCATTAAATGATCATGATTCTTGCATTAACCATAGGTTATTCTTATATCTTCAATGCACATTATTAAGTCACATATATGCTTACTCTATATTATTACATGACACTTCTACACTGTCATGTGTTTCACATCTCTGATTTATGTTATATAGTTCTTTTAGTATTAGTATCCATTCATACATATGAAACCCCCTCCTGTACTTCTCTTCACTTTCTTGCTCAGTGGTCATTACTTGCTTTTCTATCCTTTAGTTTGGTGTCAACCACATCATCACCTTCTTTTCTTCCTGCCCTCTCCTCAGAAAGACAACTTTGTCTTTTCTCCTTTCTTGCCTAAGAACAACTTACTACCATTTTTCTAAAGTCATGTGCAGTATTGTCATATAGGGTCTGAATCAATGACTTACTTGTCAATGCAAGAGGCTGAATTACACTGCTAAGTAATGAGATATGGGTTAAATGTGGCATCACTAAGTGCACTGATTCCTTGGATATGAAAGGTACAGAACATTTTTCATTATAGACCTGTTGGAACCCCATCAACATGTCACAATCATGATACACATGCAAGCATGATGTGCTTGAAATGTATTATACATCTCAAAGATGTGACATAAGTAACACTTATGATGTGTGTGAAAGCAGGATGAAAGCCTCAAAGACATGATGAATATGATGCATGTGTAAATCATAAGAAACAGATGTGACCTATGTGACGAGCGTGACAAATGTAACACGTGACGCGCATACAAAGTATGACAAATGCACTGACAAGCATGAAAAGCGTGATAAATAGATGTGAGATGTATGACATTCATAAGAGCATTATGCTCATAAAGAACGTGACAAACGTGACGCGTGACGCGCATGAAAGCGTGACAAACGCGCTAAAGCGTGACAAGTGTGATATATGCATAGTGTGGGAGAATAGTGACAGACGTGACGTGCGGGAAGAATGTAACAAATGTGATGCGCAGGAATATCTGTGACGAACATGACGCGCAGGAAGTATGTGACAGATGTGAAGCGCGGGAATATATGTGACAGATGTGACACGCGGGAAGTATGTGACAAACACGAAGCGCGGGAATATATGTGACGAACGTGACGCGCGTGAATAACGTGACAAATGCGATGCGCGGGAAAAATATGAGGCGTGGGAAAATGTGTGACGAATGTGACGCGCGTGAAGTACGTGACAAATGTAATGCGCGAGAAAAATATGAGGCGCGGGAATATGTGTGACGAACGTGACGCGCGTGAAGTACGTGACAAATGTAATGCGCGGGAAAAATATGAGGCGCGGGAATATGTGTGACGAATGTGACGCGCGTGAAGTACGTGACAAATGCGAAGCGTGGGAAATATATGAAGCGCAGATCAACTAGTAATCAGTAATAGCAATACATTAATAATAATAGAAAGCATAAAGTAATGAGCACTTATGAGTACACATAATATTAATACAATAGCAATAGGAAACATAAATTAATGAGTACTTATGAGTACACATTATATTATTAAATAATAATAGGAAGCATTACAGTAATAATAGAGAATATAAAGTAATGAGTACTTATGAGTACACATACTAGTATTACAATAATAATATGAAACATAAAGTAATGAGTACTTATGAGTATGCATAATAGTATTACAATAACAATAGGAAACATAATGTAATGAGTACTTATGAGTACACAATACTATTACAATAACAATAGGAAATATAAAGTAATGAGTACTTATGAGTATGCATAATAGTATTACAACAACAATAGGAAACATAATGTAATGAGTACTTATGAGTATGCATTATAGTATTACAATAACAATAGGAAATATAAGGTAATGAGCACTTATGAGTACACATAATAGTATTACAATAACAATAGGGAATGCGAAGTAATGAGTACTTATGAGTACACATAATACAATTGTAATAATAGTAAGAAGCATAAAGTAATGAGTTTTTATGAGTAATCTGTATACTATATATAATATATGCCTCACTCATTTAAGCTCGACGTTTTATGATATTTCATATCATAAAACGTCGAGCTTAAATGAGAAATTTGGCTGACACTTATGATCCACCCTTGTCTGAGGTGACATATCATAATGATGGTAAGTACAATAAACTTATACTTTCATTCCTGTCCTGTCTTATCATATCTCACAGCAGCATTTCCAAACCGGAATCAATCATACCTGCCTCAATCCTTTCCGCCCTCCTCAAATATGACTCATAACCAATACAGAAGTTCAAAAGTTATAGAAGGCTCAAGTCAGGATTGTAAGTGTAGTTGTGTGTATCGCGTCTAGATCTCTTCTGATCATATTTAACCAAAGCGATACCAGTTAACAACTGTCCCAATCAATCTTGCCGAATTCCTGTACTCATCTCCAACTCGAGTTTCTCAAATGGAGGCAAGTCAGCCACTTTAAATAGACACGTTACATTCTCACAATTGACTATTATGACAGATGTAGACAATGAAGTTCTTCTCATCCATCAATCGTTGAAAGATGAAAACACGCCAAAAAGGCCGTTGAATGCCTTCCTGATTTTTGCACAACAACGCAGATCTGAAATTAGGAAAACGTATAAAAATTATGGTAATACCCTTGATAATGGGGAGATAAGCAAAATATTATCTCTGGAATGGAAGAGCATGCCACATGTAAGTAACAATCAGTCATAATAATTCAAAATAATACGGATCCATTTTTATTGTAGGTTGAAAAAGAGCATTTCCGAAAACTTTACAGACAATATCGAGGCGAATTCAACAGAAAATACCCGAAATATAAGTTCGAACGAGGTCCGAATGGTTGTGCAAAAAAGGGAAAAAAATAATTACAGTATTCCCTTTCCAATTCGCATTTAAGCATACAATGTACAATGCTAAAGTTAAATGTTGGATTTGTGAAGAAATTGTGACATCCATTCACGTTGGTGAGCTGGAGAGCCTTAACCCCTAACAAATAGGGTAGATAACCCATCTACTTCAACGTACATGAGTGTCCCTACGAACCCTAGCGCACACGTTGAGCCCAGCTACATAAAACAATCACAAGTATGCCACATAAAAACGTCGCCTTATCCTCCATTCGAGAAATGTGGGTCACCCATTCCCCCGTCCCAATTGAAACATGTCGAGCAGGAGTGTCAAACGTACTACATACTGCCGTGCCACACCCAGACAGAACTACGTGCACCCACATCACACCACACATCCCAAACGAACATCCTACCCCCAAGCCCTACCAACCAATAACACATCCTCTACCACCTCGACCCCCCTACAACCGACCATCGCTACCACCCTCCCATGCTCTAATTCCACTCCAATCACTCAATCTAAACAACTCAGTACCTACTCCCATCTTCCTGGTCCCACTACTGCTACTCAACGCCCTCCGACTAGGTATACTCACGCCCATACTCAGAGCCGCAACCATTCTCTGTGGGCGTGTAGATGGTAAGACTGGATCTGGTGCTGCGGGGAGAGTGACGCTTGCTACGACGTTTGTTCTTGAATTACGGGGTAAACGAGTCGAAGAAAGCGAAGAGGAGGTGTTAAGGAAAGAAGGGACGAGAGTGCTGTCAGCTAAGTATCGAAGCAGAATAGGAAGGGAGGATGGAGATGTTCCACTGAGTGCTGATTAGATCGAAATTCAAGCTGAGAAAAATTTACAGGATAGCAATATAGACCCAGGAACACTTGAAAGCCTGTGAGCTTTTCATCGTATAACACTCATGAACAAATCTGACAGCCCTCAGTTAGCTCATCAGTTAGTATCACCTGCCGTATCAACTGCGCGCTAGAGCTGGGTTCGATTCCCAAGCAGAGTGATGAATCCATTAATTGCTATACTTTTACTCCCCGCCCTCCCCGCCAATCGTAGCCAATATACATATTTTAACTCACTGTTGGTGTATCCATCCGTACACACTTGTCTTGTTGACTTCAAGGAAGCTGGGACCTGGATTCGAATCGCACACAGAGAGATCGAACATCCCTCAATTACAACTTATATATTATAATTTACCTCTACGACCCACAGTAATACCCCTCCCTACTGATCGTAGAAACACTAAAGCTTGAAAACTTGATGTTTGTGTCGTACATTATATGTTTAATATTAAAGTCCGAGTTGATGCTGCTACCACGTCGTCTCAATCGTCTCTTTCCTTCGTGAACCCAACGTGTGAGATCTTAAGTATTCAATTGAAATTAGAGATAGGAAGAACGTACAGCATGGAGTCACAGCGCCTAGACAAGGTACAGTTTTATGAGAGATGAAGGTCTGATAGGGACCACGGTCGATGTTGCAATGTTGAAAGGGAATGTACCCAACGTATACTTGAAGTAACCCACTAGATGTAGAATAGAATGGGAGTAAATATAGACGTACAGTGAAAGTTGAACGTTGTGCACTGAGCTTTCAGAACACCAAACAACCTGAGCTGCTGTCTCTACACGTCATCGCGCACACACATACCCCATATATTCCAACTCCATTCTAGGCGTGACAGAACTCTTCTAAAGGGCTAGTATCGTAATATAGCCCTGTCTGCCAGTAAACATATGCATTTTGAACACAACAGCATCGAAGATACTAAGGAACTAAAAGTTACTAAGCGATGGCAGGAGGAACCATCCACTCGTTACTCAACCTTGCTTCTTTTAAAGATCACCTAGCCCTTCATTTTCCCCGTAGTAGGCATTGCCAGCGGTTCGCACCATCTTGCACCACCTCCTGTGGTTGAGTGGGAGTATGTATCCCGAATTACAATAAGTCTTCTGCAAGCGTAGAAGAGGCGACGAAAACGTGGCACGTTGTGCATACTTCTAATCCTGAAGCAAGAGACTAATAGACATTCGGGGATCGCTAGATCGTTGAGCTACAAAGAAAAATAGCTTTAGTACATAGAACACACACAATGTCATGGAAAACCGTACGCGGAAGTTTCCCGACCAACACATACAACTCCTGTGCAATTACCAGAAGGTAAGGGTTGTGGTGTAACGAGGATGGAGCCAAAACACCCATACAACCATTCACCACTGTTTTCATCACACATATTTTCGACACAAAACTTCCCACATCATCCAACTCGAAGCGCAATACCCATCCCCATAACCCAAAGGAAGGGAGTGAAGCATACGATAGGCAGGAGCAGCAGTTTAACCAGACCAAACATCTCTTAGTCCACCCCGTTTGATGTCACCGACGTGTTCCCAGCAGTGTAGTTGCAAGGGTTGTGGTTCAGGTAGGCACCATTGTAAGAGCGGTGATGACGTGGCAAGTTGTAAGCCGTAGATGGTCGACGATCGATGGAATATTGCGCTGCAAAGGAAGGTAGGGTTAGGACAGAGAATAGTACATCAATAATAGCGAAAGACGTACGCAGGGGCTGCCCGCATATGACTCCCGGGTGTGTACCTCAACCCCGTATTAATGATAACACGCAGGCAGGTCTGGGAGGCTGAGGGACGGTAGTCGTACTAGGGTGGATCATGGTAGTAGCGGGCTCGGTGATTCGTGGTGGTTGCGGTATAGAGTTGGAAACCGAAAGGACGATGATAGCGCGACGATTCCTCGCAACTATTCGCCTCTGTATTCACCCCACTTATGGTTACTACAAAGCTTCCCCATCATCCAACCGCACGCGTAAAACCCATTGCCGTGAAGCAAAGCAGGGAAACGGAGCGTACCCAGAACAGCAGCAGCAGTCTACCCGGACCAAATACCTCGTAGTCTACCCCGTCCAATCTTCTCGCTTCGTCCTTCCTATATCCCATAGGTGACCTCGTAGAGTATACAAGACTTCTTGTACCAGTTAGCACTGAATTGTCGTACTCGGACACCCAAGGTTTACAAGTTTCGAAGGGTGCGAATCGTCGTGCTTGTTGAGTTATTACGAAGACTATTCAAGTATGTGGGGAAGCAGTGCTGACGATAAAGCTGCCTGCGTAGTAAAGGTGGACTATGGCGTTCAATTTCCAGAGCTCTGGACATCTTAGAATAAGCACCGATATCGTGTACAACAGGATCCAAAACGTACCTATAACTCGCCTCGCAGGCGCATACAGAGGACTGCTCGAATCCCTCAGCGCTTACAGCGCCAGAACTCCGTCATCCTACTTATCTTTTGTCAGGCGAAATCGAGCTTAGGTTCTTCTGTTCCTTGACCCTCGATAGCTTGCCATGGCGTAAGGCCTTCCTAGAGGGACGCGGGGTTGTTAATGGAAAGCTGTACATTCAGTGTAGTCCTTCAGAATGTCAGAGGAAGGCCTATTGCAGGGATTGTAGTTAGCCCATGGTAACGAAACAAAGGGATTAAACGTACATATTCATCCACTAGGGCACATATAACATATTCACATGTTGTTCACGGCGGTAGCGCTGAGCAACGTCGAGAACTTGGGAACGGTCCGGGGGTTTTGACCTAAAAAAGTCTTCAAAGGATTCTGGGGTTTTGATGATAAAGAGGAGGGGGAGGCTGAGGAGAAGGTTGAGGAGGAGGTCTGAGGGGAAAGGGGAGGAGGCGAGGAGGCGAGGAGGACAAAGGAGACCCCCCCGCCCGACACCGGCGTTAGCCGACAAGTCGAACAGGCAAATACGAACCGAAGCCAACGTGATCAAGTTCCCACGACGCATCTCACATGCGTCCCGACTCTCAACCAACTCTCCCTTTGCGAGCATAATGAATCTGATAGTCCTGTGTGAGTAATAATCGATTAATCTACTACATCTATCATTTTGATAGATAAGTACATAATAAGTATAGTATTCAATAACAATCGATGGCAAGCCACACAGCCTAGTATCTTTCATTGATGATTATTATTAGCGTAGAATGAGATCGGCAATTTCTTTGACGAGATTGGTGTGCTCGGCGGTACGTACATTAGCGCGGAGGTTGCGAGATCACAAGTCATCAGGTTTCTGCGAGTCGAAGTTAACAGTAAGATAGTCCTGTATATCCACTGTTCAGCTCCAATTTCTTATCCTACAATGTAGCATATACGTACCTGATCTTGACCAAGGCGATACCAGGGTGCAAGGATACGAGCGGCTATCTGATTTAAGCGCTAAAGACCATGTTAGATATTAACTGAACATGTTACATTCCATTATAATCACTCGCATCAACAGACACTGCCATTGTTGACCGCCGACTTTAAGCCAGAGTAAACGGCGCCACATGAGACATGGTGTCAGCGATGGTTCATGGTCGACGAGATATAATGCATACTAATAAAAATTTAGTGCCCGGGCTGCTCCATATTCAATCCAGCATTGGCGTTGTCGGGTGCGGGATCATAATCCTTTACGACCAAACAATTAATTCTCGTGGTTGCATAACGTTGAAGTATACCGTACCTTTGAAACCAGCTTTCTGAAGAAGTCAATTCAGTCCAATGAGGTTCTCGTTGTGGCACGATGATGTTCCGTTAAAAGGGTTATAGGCGCACATCATGGAGACATCAGCCTATACAAGCAGACAGATGGTCAACCGCTGAAATCACTCCGAATGTAAACTGCCAACCTCAATGCTAGAAAGGAAAGGGTACCAGTAGAGGTCATGCATTGTCCTATCATCGATATTGGAAGTCACTCCATAACGCCGATGGCTTGATTGTTCCCAACACCTTCTCCACTATTAAGGTAAGGGTCTGGTCCAAAAATAGGAAATCAAAGAAATGATCATGCGACCGTAGATATCATGAAAGCTCCAACTATGCGCCTTTCCCTACCGCGTCTGCCTTTGTGGTTATACATCTGCATAATGGAAGCCCAGGCGTTCAGACAAGAAAGCGGACTGAGAGAAATTGTATAAAGGAGGCGGGTACTCATGGGTTTCATTCACTACTCTCCTACTCTCTTGTAGCACTTCTCAACATGCCTGTGTCCACACCCGCCTGCAATCCTATCTCTCACATTCCCCGCACTTTCTCCTGCGATCAATATATCTTACCCTCCGACGAGATTGAACGCGAAAGGTATGTGTATGCATTTTTCTAAGATATATCTCGCAATAACCAGTATATCAGGCTCCAGTTCCAACATGAACTCATTAAGCGTATTTATGATAACAACTTAATATTGGCTCCCGTAAAGTTCAACTCAGGAGACAAGATCTTGGAGTGTGGGACTGGCTCTGGTAAGAATCTAGCAACCCACGGTTTTTGTGGCGCTCTGGCTGATAGGCTTCACCATAGGTGCATGGGTCATGGACATTTCTAAAAGTGTTCCATCATCAGTTGGTATACATGGATTTGATATTGCATCACGGCTCTTCCCTCTGTCACCTTCATCCAATCTTTCATTTTCGACATCCTCCGTCTTGAGCATGCCTAAGGAATGGGAAAATTCCTTCAAGCTAGTCCACCAACGCCTCCTCATGGCAGGCCTTCAGGTCGAGCATTGGCTCAAGGCCACACGCGATATATACCGCATTGTCGCCCCAGGAGGCTGGGTCCAGCTCGGAGAAGTAGGCTTCTGGAGAGCCGGCCCTGCCACTAAGAGGCATCGTGAACTCGTTCGCACAGTGTTCGAGTCGAAGGGTCTCCTCCTCGACTGCGCCGATCATCTCGAGGAATGGCTTAAGCTCGCCGGATTTAAAAATATCCGCGTTGAGCGTAGGTCTATCCCTCTCGGTGGCTGGGGAGGCAGGAACGGCCAGGAGGCCATGGACAACTGGATCGAGGTTTTCCGGGCATTGAAGACGCCGACTCTCAACGGAGGTGGATTTGGCTACGTCAGCTCTGAGTCTGAGTTCGACAAGATAATCGATGAGGTTGAGCGGGAGTGGGACCAGACGCCTGGAGCTGAAATGCAATTCGTCATCGTATATGGGCAGAAAGAAACACAAACCCAAAACTAATGGTGACCCATCTGACATGACCTGCATTCCCGACATCTGTAGCATATAGATACTTTAGCCCCCTTCGATTCCTATTATACTTACTTATACTTAAATATAGGTTACTGTATTATATCATTCATCGATTTCCGCCATTACTAATGGTCCCAACTAAGTCCCAACTTGGATTGAACTTGAGATCGCTTTGCAAACATAGTGTATCTTATGGTCCAGCTTGGGTCCAGCGTAAGTAATCTATTACTCTTCCACGCTGCATCTATCATCGTTGCAGATACATAATAAGTACAGTATTCGATAAAAATTGATTGTAGTAACTTGTAAGCCACACAGGTCTTTCATCAATGCGCCGAAGAATAGGTCTCTTGAACTTGAAGCTTGAATATCGATTGGCTGCTAACTTTAGCGTGTACGCGAACATCACATCGTCTATGTAAATAAAAAAATATTATGTCCCTTCGATCCTTCACCACTGCTACAAGCTTAGAGTCATGCCATCGACACCGACTGATGGCCTTATAAGTAGCGCCCCACTAGACACGACTCATACAGGGGTACAATCTGGTATAACAGGGAGACAGTGAGGTTGGGAGGAAGATAGAAATATTCAAGGATGCGCCAAAATAGAATAGTTCAACTCGCACTGTTACATCTGTCAGAATAACTTGTTCTTCGAATGATGACTCTTAATCCCAACGCCCATATTCGTCATCTTCTCATCTTGAAGAAGATGAATACCGCTTGGTGGATACCACTCAACGAAGAAATTGTGCGAGTGGCCGGCACATTCGTCCGACCTCCAGATCCTGGTGAGTTCGCATTCGAGGTGAACTGAGGGGAATACGAAGCTAATATTCTCAGACTGTAGGTACGACATTTATGTACTACGTAGCAAATGAAATGTCATGTGAGCGACAGCGTGTAAGCAACGAGATACGGAGATGAAAAGGAATGAAAACCGCATTTTTCGGTGCAGGCAGAACACATGCTCTACAATCTCATCCTGTTTCAATCCATATGTATTATTAGCTATTCAAGTTCGAAGCTGATTATCATTCCAAAAACGAGCTATATCGAGTGTTCATATTTCAGGACACACAGCCAATCGATACATCTCCTTTTTCTGTAAGCAGTTTATGTCTATTTCGAAGTCTACCTTTTTTACCCTTAAAGTACTTAAAATTACATATCCTAGGAAGAAACTTGTAACAGCACGTTTACCCATAGGCAATCGACAGCGAGACGAGTGGCCGTGGCGAGTAAGTGGCAATGTATAGTATTCGATCGTACTGTAGTATATGGAGAGGGATACGACGGTGATCTAAATTGTAAATAACTGAGGGTTGAGCATCGGTATCCATAACTTTCCATTAGGCATGGACATTCAGGGTACTAATCCATGGAAACGACGTACAAGCCACGTTCGAGAGTAATATCACAATACTGTAAGCGGGACGCATTGATCGATTGGGTATAGATCTACATCAAGGGACCCAACACCCACTCCTCTCTTCACCTGCTGCAGCCCTGGCTTCCAGTAACCACTCCACAGTGTGTGCTCATCATTGGATGTCTCCGTTTCTTCTCTTCTGGTACTGTGCCCCCGGTACAGCATCACAAGGTTACAGTATATTGCCCACAAACACTATACTATTTATTTCTCCCCCTTTTCTGTGATACATCCTTCGCGACATTACTTACTATACCTTTACCTACAAGTACGCCACCGTGTCGTGATATATGGTGCCCCAGAGTCATAGCCATTAAATACAGGATATCAAAAAAAAAAGCAGTGAACAACACATAAAAACAGGAATTTCAAAGAATGAGCAAAGGGAGCTTGTGTTCCTATAAATGTCAAGAGTCGAGAGTCGAGACCATGCACACTATACAACACCATTATATGTACCCACCGCATTTTATAGACCGATTTCAGTTACTATGTTTGCGATGTAGGTGCATACCAATGATTTTTACGACTATACGGTGTTTTGGAAAGCTCTATCCGCATACATCAAACGCACAAAATATCATACTTTTTGCCGTCAATTGTGAGAGTCAATGTACACTATATACCCTTCCCTGGGCCCTGCATTTTCTATGATTACATCACCTTCGATGTATGTACATGCACGTTGACAATTATACGATTCTACAGTGTTGTAGAAAACTTTAGGTCATGTCGTCTCATTTCAGTTAAAATAGTACAGTACTTGCACAAAAAGCATAAACATGAACTGTTAATAATTTCGAAGCTATGTCGAGAGTCGAGATAGTATGTACTGTACCCCCATATATTAGTATAGAATTCTCCCCGTTACTGCGATGTACATCGATGCCTACGGATCGAGAATGAGAACCAGAGAAATAAGTATGATCAAACATAGTAATGCATATCTTCTCATTCATGAATGATAACTCTAAAAGGTTCAGGAATTATATATAAATCAGAGCTGATAAAGTTGAATATTGAATGACCACATCATTTTATAAGCTACCAAAATGTGTTATCATTTTTAGCTCATTATTCTTAGTTTTTGACTCTCGAGATGTATATTACCGGTGTAATGCTTTAATATAGAACATAACATGTAGAATTATAATTTCTAATTTCAATTCTTATTACATAACATATTATTGCAACATGTAGTCTTTGAACATGAACATGGAATATTGAACCCTAACTTCTAAGACCAAGATAGAGCACCGTAAAATGAACCGAAAGTACACTAACCGAAATCCTATCTGAATAGCATGTTGTCTAAGCGAGTATCTAAGCGGGATGCCGGAGAGCCGAAGGTCGGAGCTCAATTACTTTGACGTAGTGATGTCACCGCTCTGCTCGAAAGCTGCTGAGCCAGTGAACGGGTCTATACGAGTATAGGGACCGACATGGATGGATCCGAGATCCATCCGCGATTCAATCTGCGGATTGCAGCCTAATTCGGATGGATAACGGATGGATGACGCGGTTTTCGGATGGAACTGCTCGGGCCCCCACATTCATTATGTAAACAAACCTGTAGTAGATTACCTCTGTATAATTTTAACATAACTTGGTCATTTCTTCACCGATTTGCATGATTTTTGGGTTGTTGCAATCAGCACGAGTAAAGGAATATATTCATAGCCCATTCATATTCAATTTAAATATACTGTACACATTTAAAATAGAAATACATTCAAAATGTAGTTACTTCTGCTTGATTCATTTCAAAGCTCATCAGAACTGTCATCTTCAATACCATCAAAATTAAATTCTTCACCACCTGAAGAATTTAATGCATCCTTCACAACAGATTTATTGACTGCTTTATCCTTTGCTGAAAGCATTGCTGAAACTGTATGAATACCTGGAAAGAGTGGTCCTTTTGACCAAGACCCAAGTGCCATCTTTGCTCTGAATGTATTTGAGGTCATATTATGTTGCATAAAATTGATTTGTCTGCGGCCAACTGAAAAAGCACGCTCTGCATCAACACTTGATGCTATAGGTAGTTCAGATGATATAAGAAGCAAAATAAAATAAAATGACTAGCCTGGGGCACTAATATAATCCAATGCCATCCGTGAAATGGTAGGTCGTTTTGTTTCAGCTAATGTCCACCATTGCATATGCCCTCCAGAGCGTACTACCACCTCTGTACTGACAACTGGTTCACTTAAATAATCTTGAATGCTGTCAACATTGTGAATTGTAATGTGTTCAGCTCTGCGAACAAATCGGCCAGATTTTTTCTATAAAACAAATTAGTAACTTGGTAATAATATAATTAACTAAAACAAACTTGTGCCACTGGAGGAACAACTATTGCCTCTGAACTCTTATAGGATGTTTCCCACCTCTTTATGACAATATTTGTAATATCCTGTACCTGTTGAGTGGTATAACCACGGACTTTGAACCACTCAAGCTTTCTGTCAGGACACATTACTAAATATTATCAATCAATAATAAAAATAAAACTAATAATAATATATACATACCAATTGCGATGTAATATATTTCTGATTCCCTAGTGAGAGTCATATACTTCTCAAGTACTAGGAGTGATGCATGTGCTGCCACTCTCATGACAGCTGGAAGTTTTGGAACTTCATCACTAAGTTCACCTTCATCTTCTTCTGGGCGTGAATCTCGAACACATTCAAGTGAAAGTTTTAAATCATGAAAATGGGTAGTGTTTCCATGATTAAGGGAACTTCATCCTGAGAGAATAAGTCTGTTGCCTCCTTAAAAATCTACAACAAATTTAAGTAATAAGTTTAACTATTAGAAATGCACATACATTGAGCACATCAACCAAATTCTCAACCATGTCCCACTGCCTGTCATTAAGACAATAAGCTTTTAACTTATATTCAGTTATGGCAGTAATTTGCTGAATCTCCCTCTGAAAAAGTAAATGAGAACTCAGACAGGTGAAGTCTGAATTCCAACGAGTTGCAACACGACGATCAAGTGTATGCTTGAAACCTTGAAGAGTGTCATTTTTCTGAACCATATCATCGAAAGCTCTATGCAGAACATCGGAATCATGAATACGGCGTGCAAGTCCAGAGACCTAATAGAGTATTTAATTTCATAAATTAATGATTAAGTGAAACATACTTACCTTTGGCATAATTTGAGATGCAGCCTTTAGTTCCTCAGCTGGAATTATGACTCTTCTATTCTGCTTCATCCATTGAATAGCTTGGTCACGAATAGGACCAATCACTGCACGGTTATAAGTTTCATGACCATCGTCATTAGCTAATACCTCATCATCAATGTTCATTTCCTCCTGCACTGCTGTATCCTCCTCTTGTTCATTATCTATAACAAGTTCATCACTCGACACTGCTGCATTCTTTCTTCCAGCTCTCTTCTTGAAAAAGAATGAAGTGTACATCTGTATAAATTCATGTATTAGATTAAAATAAATATAATGAATTTTTATGCTCACTTTTGCAATGAGATTCAAGATATGAGCCATACAGCGTACTCGGGAACTTGTCCCTCGAAATGTTGGAATATATCTTGGGAGAATCTCAGCAAGTTTACTGCAATTGCTAGCATTATCCATCCCAATAGATAAAAGCTTGTGTATATCAGTATGATGCCAGTAATAACAAATAATTTTACTTACAAGGTGAGATATTCCAAATCGCTTTAAGCATTCAGCAACTGTTTTTGCCAAATAATCAGCTTTATGAGCTTGTTCCAAACTAAATAAATATGTTAATAATGTTAAATTTAAATTTACAATAAACATACTGAATGAAATCAAGAATAGCTCGGAAAATTTGTCCATCCTCATACCAGATTATCACAAGTCCAAGATACGAGACAGTAATTGGTGCTGTCCAACCATCAAGAACTGCATGAAATACTTTATCACGTTTCTAATATTTTATTAGATGTAGAAATAAATAAATTTAATAATAAATGTGCCTACCAAAAAATATTCTTTTACATGAAGTGAAATTTTCTGAAAAAGCCTGAGCGTGTCTCGCTGAACAGTCCTATCTGATGGTAACTTTGTTCCTGGACGCAACATGTTGACTTGCAGCTGGTAATACTTGTCATTAACAATGTTGAAGGGTCGATTGCTAGCTGCACAGTGCAAGGCAATCAGGGTACAGAGGGCTACCTCAGAGAATGGAATTGCGTCGTCATCGATATCCTGTGCAAGAGCACGTTTCTGAAGTCGTTCATTACACTGTTTCAACCCAGTAACTAAATTTCCAGTGCCATCATGATTTTTTTGGCGATCTCGGTGATGATCTTTATGATTGTCGGGGTCCACTTTGCAAGAAAAAACAAAACGAATCTTCTCTGGAACACCATTGGTGTAAACCCTCTCCATGGAGATGTTATAGTGATTATATGTGTCTGCTGTGAGCCCAGCAAATGTGGCCTCTAATATGCAATTTATTTATTAGTATTTTACAATCAATAAATATTTTTTAGCAAACACACCAATTATTTCACTATCCGGTTTCTCCCAAACATCCAAATCCAACATATTCATAACCAGCTTATTGTTCTGGCGCTGACGCTGCTTCACTGGAGACAAAACAACTGGATAAGCAAGTGTAGTTGTTGGTGCATCAGGGGTATGAGGGCGTGGAAATGGTGCTGGAGACACATCTCGACTATGTGTGGGTGTTTGAGGCTGACTAGGCAAAGGGGTGCCCTGGTTACTACCCACAGGAGTAGGAGCCTTGGATCCTCTAGCTGAAGTCCTGGTTCGGCTTTGGCCCCTAGGCTTGGGAGGCATTTAAAATGAATAAAAGCGAAATTTAATGAATTTATTATGACAGTTACTGGTACAGATCGACAACTGGGGGGCAAGAATTACTCGAATCAATGAATCGAAGCGGTTATCGAGCAAATCCAGGGTGAAATTAAGTCGGAGTCCGAAATGTTACCAAAAATAGACGGATGCATCCAAAAACTGGGTTCATCCGCGGATTGCCATCCGGAACCGATCCGCATCCACTATTTTCGGATAAAAATAGCGGATGGTCGGTTCAGGGTCATCCGTGTCAGTCCCTATACGAGTATGAAAACAAAAACTTCGGTTCCGAATAGGAACCGACGTTTTATGCCTTATCAGGCCGCCGATTTACGGTGAGGCCGTCGATTTCCTGACTGCGAAACCGAAGACGGACAGCGATGCCGCCGTCTGACAGATCTTAAGATGCATTAGTAATAGTAACAGTGTGCATCATCCCGCCATCCCGCCTCCTCCGTATGTACATTTAAAAAAATATTTACATAGACATCATGTAGACACATACTTACATACGCAGTAAATTATTTACTAATGAACTTGGGTTGAACTTTCTAGATTGAAGATTGTAATTCAATGTGCCTATGGTAATCGACAATGCACTTACTAATTTCTATTAGAAATAGTTGTCACATACACTTCTGCTTGAGCTTAGAATATCTTTCGGGAAAATGTAGTAGAATATAGAACAAATTAATGTGGCATGTCTGAAATTATTATGTTTTACAGTCCCGCATTATAATTGGAGCCACCATGAACCTGTCAAGCGCAGCAAAACATAGTGATTTTTAGGATGCCAGTAAAAAATTCATCAATTTAGCAAAGATTAGTGATTTTCTATAATCAGATTAAATTTGAATTAGCTACCGCTGTAAGTATGCAATATTCTTATTGCAGACATCGCTTATTCAAGCTGGCATATGTTTTTACCGACGTAAAAATATGTTTCTCGATGGGGTATGTTTGAATTACAATCTATTCTTGCTCATAATTAGCCACGCGGCGACGGGTGTGCCGTCGATGTAGTAAGTAAAGAATCCTTACTGAAGTACTGGGCAAGATGCTCACCACCGCCCCGAAATAAGCAAAAACATTAAAAAGCTTATAGTGTACAGAGCCGATGCTGGTCAATTCCAAGGCTACTCAGCTCGACAACACCACCTCCCACCTGTTTGCCAATGCGTATGACTCCCAACCGTTCCTGAGATCCATTCAAGCTGCGGAGTTTACTACACTGTTAGTTTCTTTTCCAGACATATAGTTCGAGCTACGTACTATTAAATGGGGCTAGCCGTTATATAAACAGTGTAAGTATTTCGATGATACATATGTTAGTTTATCTACAGCGAACACGAAAACAAAAGCATATACATATTTGCTTCACATCTACTTAGGAGAGTAATGATTATACACTATTGAAATTTCGTTTAAATTGATCACGCTGTAATTATAAGTTTTATATTCGGTTTTGTTTAAACACCTCGCGCGCAACGCACGCTAGTTAAACAAGAACGCGAACACAGAAGGCGCGTTCAAGGCGTGTTACGCGACGTTTGATGGGTGCATCATGCCGCTCCGATGTTAATGAGCTTCCGCCGAAGCGTATGACATAAGCAGACGGAGCACCCGCTATCTGACCGTTATCTATGGTGCTGTGCGCTTAGTCACAACTAATTTGGTGCAGCGGCGGAATTGGTTGGCGAAAATTTTTGAAATTTTAAGGTTGTAATTTTTGATAGATAACACATGTACCTAAACTTTTAAATAATAGCAGAATGAAATAAAGCAGAAAAAAATAAGCTACAGAAGTCAAAGCATGCTTCAAGCTGTAGGTGTCTGAAAAGGATAGTTGCAGCCTAGCTTTCAAAAGTAAAGATTGTGGCTACTCATGCAGGAGGTGAATGAAAATACTAAACAGTTATGCAAATTCTTGCAAAGTTTCATTGCGAGCTCAATTTTATGGATTATTTCTGTATTGTGGTGAAGCACTACTAATGCTTAATAATCTCAGGGAACATTACTTTCACTTCACGAAAATATACTCAAAGCTCTCTAATCTGTAGTATATATACAATGTATGAAGGCATATTGTGGTGGACTGGCAAAAAATGATACTTAAATCCAGGAAAAGAAGACTTCCTTGACGAATTCTGGAGGCAGCTTCAAGAATCTTGGATTACTAATACATTAAGTGTGGGAATTTACTACTGTATATAGCAATTTTTACATAAGGCGGCGGAATTTGGGTTGGACAAAAAACATAACTCCGTCAGTTTTGACAATATCAAAAATCTGTCTAGACATTTTGTTCCCCTCATCAAAACAAGCACTTTGGCTAAAGGAATAAGAAAAATAACTGTTTCCCATGGTTCTACATCCGTTGCACAAAAGTAGTGGTGACTAAGTGCACAGCACCATACATGGTTACTATTCGGAACCGAAGTTTTTGTTTTTATTTTCGTCAAGGCCGCCAGTGAACTGAGCAGAAATGAAGCTGAGCGAAGCCAGTGGGAGGAAAGCTAGCTCTGACAGGCCCAGATCAGCTAGGAGGCGCTCAAAAGCGGCTGCAAGCCCGCTTAGCTGCAGCTTAACTGTCCTTCTCGGTATCAAGCATGCGTATAATACCTTTTCCTTGCACGCTTCTCTTTTTTACCCAATAATCTACCAGCATTCTATTGAAGTAAATAGTATCAACATTTGTATTGTTTTTTAAAAGGTGAATGGTCATGTTCACAATAAATTTAGGCTTTTTCAAGTTCTTCTATATTGAAAGTCGTAAATAACTGCATGACTACCACAGGCGCCCAGTTGGCCTGCAACATACCAAACCCAGTACAAAACCCTGAGCCATAGCTAAGCTCTGGCTGAGCAGAAGCTGGGCTGTAGCCAGGGAAGTGAGTAGAACAAAATAGCTCAGCTTTGAAAGCTGAGCGGAGCGAAGCGGTGACAACACTACTTTGACGTAGTCGAGCATGGTTGTCTGGCTTTCAAGTTTCCATAGGAATGCACTGTGCCAAATGTTAGGCATATGGGAAATGCCGAAATTCCGCATTCCGAATTACTTTATGTTTTTGGCCTTATGTTCAATATATGGGCAGCAAGAAAATTCCGGGCACACACAAAAGTGAGCGTGAGTTGAGCGTGCACGCTCACCTATTGAGCGTGAAAATTCGACCCTGTGCGTGATGTGAGCGTGAATATTCTATACATGAGCGTGAATAATCCTTATATGAGCATGAGCCAACTGGCTGTCTTATATCAACTACATACTGAATAATTGGCATAGTAAAGCATGTTTTTAATACAATTTGGTATATACTAAGCACTGTAATGTAATAATTGAAGAACACCAGTGGGTTTTATATATATTTCATTATTATTGTCTTGACTCTTCTTTATGAGTGTATATTGATTTAAAATGTATACCAATGATCCAGAGTGTTTAGATATGACTTAGAGTGTATATAAATGATTCAGAGAGTGTACATATGATCTACAAGTTGAAAAAATGACTCAGAGAGTGTAGCAGTAATTCAGACTAACAATTAAAAATTTATAGAGCTAGAGAATGGTATATATTGAACAGTAGAAACAGGGGAAGTTTATAATGAAGCAGGGGGCTCAGAAAATTACAGGAAGCTTTACAATGAAGCAGGAAAATTCAGAACAAGGCAGGGGGATTCACAGTGAAGCAGAGACTATGGGAAATTCAAAACAAAGAATGGGGCTTTACAGCGAAGTAGGGAACTTCAGAACAAGGAAGGGGGCTTAATAACAAAGCAGGGAAATTCACAACGAAGCAGGGAGCAATACAGGATAGATTACTACCTATAACACATATTTGCATTGTATAACTGCATGTCAGTATGATATTTACACTCATGCTCAATGCCCTTTGATTTGAGCATGAGCATGATAGGTATTCTATCACATTTATAATACTTATTTACACTTGCACTCAATGTCCTTTAACTTGAGTGTGAGCGTGATTGGCATTTTTACTCATGCTCACAAATATTACACTTATATTTCACTTGAGCATGAGTGTGATTGGTATTCCTGTTCATGCTCACAAATATTACACTCATGCTCAATGTCTTTTAACTTGAGCATGAGTGTGGTATTTCTATTCATGCTCACAAGTATTACACTCATGCTCAATGTCCTTTAACTTGAGTGTGAGCGTGATTGGTATTCTTACTCATGCTCACAAATATTACACTTGCATTCAACTTGTGCTTGAGTATAATTGGTATTCCTATTCACACTCACAAGTATTACACTCACGCTCAATGTCCTTTAACTTGAGTGTGAGCATGATTGGTATTCTTACTCACACTCACAAATATTACACTTGCATTCAACTTGAGCTTGAGTATAATTGGTATTCCTATTCACACTCACAAGTATTACACTCACGCTCAATGTCCTTTAACTTGAGTGTGAGCATGATTGGTATTCTTACTCACACTCACGAATATTACACTTGCATTCAACTTGAGCATGAGTATAATTGGTATTCCTATTCACACTCACAAGTATTACACTCACGCTCAATGTCCTTTAACTTGAGTGTGAGTGTGATTGGTATTCTTACTCATGCTCACAAATATTACACTTGCATTCAACTTGAGCTTGAGTATAATTGGTATTCCTATTCATGCTCACAAGTATTACACTCACTCAATATCCTTTAACTTGAGCATGAGTGTGATTGGTATTCTTACTCACACTCATGAATATTACACTTGCATTCAACTTGAGCATGAGTATAATTGGTATTCCTATTCACACTCACAAGTATTACACTCACGCTAAATGTCCTTTAACTTGAATGTGAGAGTGATTGGTATTCTTACTCACGCTCACAAATATTACACTTGCATTCAACTTGAGCTTGAGTATAATTGGTATTCCTATTTATGCTCACAAGTATTACACTCACGCTCAATGTCCTTTAACTTGAGTGTGAGCATAATTGGTATACCTATTCACACTCACAAGTATTACACTCATGCTCAATATCTTTTAACTTGAGCGTGAGTGTGGTATTCCTATTCACACTCACAAGTATTACACTCACACTCAAACACTCACTCAATATCCTTTAACTTGAGCATGAGTGGGATTGGTATTCTTACTCACACTCACAAATATTACACTTGCATTCAACTTGAGCATGAGTATAATTGGTATTCCTATTCACACTCACAAGTATTACACTCACACTCAATGTCTTTTAACTTGAGTGTGAGTGTGGTATTCCTATTCACACTCACAAGTATTACACTCACACTCAAACACTCACTCAATATCCTTTAACTTGAGCATGAGCATGATTGGTATTCTTACTCATGCTCACAAATATTACACTTGCATTCAACTTGAGTGTGAGTATAATTGGTATTCCTATTCACACTCACAAGTATTACACTCACACTCAATGTCTTTTAACTTGAGTGTGAGTGTGGCATTCCTATTCACACTCACAAGTATTACACTCACGCTCAAACACTCACTCAATATCCTTTAACTTGAGCATGAGCATGATTGGTATTCTTACTCATGCTCACAAATATTACACTTGCATTCAACTTGAGTGTGAGTATAATTGGTACTCCTATTCACACTCACAAGTATTACACTCACACTCAATGTCTTTTAACTTGAGCGTGAGTGTGGTATTCCTATTCACACTCACAAGTATTACACTCATGCTCAATGTCTTTTAACTTGAGCATGAGTGTGGTATTCCTACTCATGCTCAATGTTTTTTTAACTTGAGTGTGAGTGTGGTATTCCTATTCATTCTCACAAGTATTACACTCACACTCAATGTCTTTTAACATGAGCGTGAGTGTGGTATTCCTACTCACACTCAATGTTTTTAACTTGAGCGTGAGTGTGGTATTCCTATTCATGCTCACAAGTATTACACTCACACTCAATGTCTTTTAACTTGAGCGTGAGTGTGGTATTCCTACTCACACTCAATGTTTTTTAACTTGAGTGTGAGTGTGGTATTCCCATTCACGCTCACAAATATTACACTCATGCTCAATGTCTTTTAACTTGAGCATGAGTGTGGTATTCCTACTCACGCTCAATGTTTTTTAACTTGAGTGTGAGTGTGGTATTCCTATTCACGCTCACAAGTATTACACTCACACTCAATGTTTTTTAACTTGAGCGTGAGTGTGGTATTCCTATTCACGCTCACAAGTATTACACTCATGCTCAATGTCTTTTAACTTGAGCATGAGTGTGGTATTCCCATTCATGCTCACAAGTATTACACTCACACTCAATGTCTTTTAACTTGAGTGTGAGTGTGGTATTCCTACTCACGCTCACAAGTATTACACTCACACTCAATGTCTTTTAACTTGAGTGTGAATGTGGTATTCCTACTCACACTCAATGTTTTTTAACTTGAGCATGAGTGTGGTATTCCTATTCATGCTCACAAGTATTACACTCACACTCAATGTTTTTTAACTTGAGCGTGAGTGTGGTATTCCTATTCTCGCTCACAAATATTACACTCATGCTCAATGTCTTTTAACTTGAGCGTGAGTGTGGTATTCCTACTCACACTCAATGTTTTTTAACTTGAGCGTGAGTGTGGTATTCCTATTCATGCTCACAAGTATTACACTCACACTCAATGTTTTTTAACTTGAGTGTGAGTGTGGTATTCCTATTCATGCTCACAAATATTACACTCATGCTCAATGTCTTTTAACTTGAGTGTGAGTGTGGTATTCCCATTCACGCTCACAAGTATTACACTCACACTCAATGTCTTTTAACTTGAGTGTGAGTGTGGTATTCCTACTCACGCTCAATGTTTTTTAACTTGAGTGTGAGTGTGGTATTCCTATTCACACTCACAAGTATTACACTCACACTCAATGTCTTTTAACTTGAGTGTGAGTGTGGTATTCCTACTCACGCTCAATGTTTTTTAACTTGAGCGTGAGTGTGGTATTCCTATTCATGCTCACAAGTATTACACCCACACTCAATGTTTTTTAACTTGAGTGTGAGTGTGATATTCCTACTCACACTCAATGTTTTTTAACTTGAGCATGAGTGTGGTATTCCTATTCATGCTCACAAGTATCACACTCACACTCAATGTTTTTTAACTTGAGCGTGAATGTGGTATTTCTATTCACACTCACAAGTATTACACTCACACTCAATGTCTTTTAACTTGAGCGTGAGTGTGGTATTCCTACTCACACTCAATGTTTTTTAACTTGAGCATGAGTGTGGTATTCCTATTCACACTCACAAGTATTACACTCACACTCAATGTTTTTTAACTTGAGCATGAGTGTGGTATTCCTACTCATGCTCAATTTTTTTAACTTGAGTGTGAGTGTGGTATTCCTATTCATGCTCACAAGTATCACACTCACGCTCAATGTCTTTTAACTTGAGTGTGAGTTTGGTATTTCTATTCACGCTCACAAGTATTACACTCACACTCAATGTCTTTTAACTTGAGCATGAGTGTGGTATTCCTATTCACACTCACAAGTATTACAACCACACCCAATGTCTTTTAACTTGAGCGTGAGTGTGGTATTCCTATTCACACTCACAAGTATTACACTCATGCTCAATGTCCTTTAACTTGAGCATGAGCATAATTGGTATTCCTATTCATGCTCACAAGTATTACACTCATGCTCAATGTCATTTAACTTGAGCGTGAGCATAATTGGTATTCCTATTCATGCTCACTTAGATTACACTTCCAACTTACTTTTCCTCCCACATGCAAGTGAAGCCAAAATATATATGTAACATATAATTTTTTTGTGAGTGTGAAGTAAAAACTTTGAGCGTGAGTTGACAGACCTTGAGTGTGAGTTGATGACCTTGAGCATGAAAACTCAGACCCTGTGCGTGAATGTATGAACCCTGTGCATGAGATGTTGACCCTGAGCAGGAGCTCACACCTTGAGCGTGAACATGAGCATGCACGCACCTGTTTGAGTGTGAAGTATAAATATTATTCTTCAAGATTTGACTTCATATCTTGATTAGAAACATCACTCACATTCACAATATGATACAGCCATACAACACTAGTATGTACATTTGATTTACACTCTTTTTGACCCACAATTGGGCCATTTAGAGCTAAAATAAATACCTTGAGTGTGACACGCTCAATCACGCTCACTTTTGTGCGTGCCCGGAATTTTCTATGTGCCCTCAATATATTTGTCCAAGTCTATGACCTCTGTAGTAATTTTTATCATACAGTACCATGACATGGTCGCAGCATTCTGCGCACCGCTTTCAAGAACTTCAACTATTTCACACTTATTACATTTAAAAAGGTACATAAGTCGTAGTTCAACTAGGATACTTTGAATATCGCAACTTGATATACATTCTTTCAGGCATGGCTTCATAGCTATGGGTAGTATTAAACAATTCAGTGTCATTTCCATCATCATCAGTGCCGGTTGAAGTTCCACAGGCTGGTTGAGCAAAGAAAATCAATCAAGACACCATTGTGCCCTTGTTACCATCCACATCTGTCATTTTTCGTAGTTTTAGTATCAGCTGAGATCCCTAGAGATGAATAAATATGAATATAGAAAATAAAACACTCTAACGTACAGAAAATGACATCATTGCATAGTACCACCTGTAAACATAGGAAAAGGTTTAAATAAATAACACTGGTAAAGGGAATTATGATTTACATGGTGAAATACTCAGATATCTCAGGTACACCTTTTATTGAACACCCTGTCACAAATACTGTAAATGCTAAGATGTATATTGATTAGTAAAATATTTGGTGTCATCATAAAGCATTTCTTACCAAATATAATGAAATAATACAATGTTCCATCACGCATAAAAGCCGTCTGAATAGGGAAGCTATCTTGTGTATTTTGTAGCAAATTTTGTAGTCCTCCATGAGTGAGAATCAAATCCTTTCCGAGTCTGAATATAGTCATAAGAAACATAGCAGCTGTTAATATAAAATCAATACATTGTCATGTAACAGTTAATTTTAACGTACTGTGAATAGCAAGACTAATTGCAAAATATATTGTTTGTACCAAGTTAAGCAGATCCGCATTTTCTGGTTCGTTTAGCATGTATACCAATCCTGGAATATCTAAAATATTCTTGGATAAGGCGATGCTATATTGTATGTTAGCTGCAAGCAACATCTAAGAATGATAATTATGAGTTAATAATAATATGGTAATCATATTAAGCAAACCGTGAATTGTGCTAGCATATTCCAACATATACATCAGTCTCAACTAATGCATTATAAGATAATCAGCTCAGCTCACCAACTAAACATATTGTTAAGAACGAAACTACTATCATTGCTTCAACATAAGTGTTTCATTATTTTCATAGTTAGGAGTAGATGCATACTTCTTCTGCTGTTTCCAAAACAAGCACTCAGTCGAAATGCAAAGATAAGATCTGTTGCAGTGCTGAATATGACTGTTCCCCCACTACATGCAAAATATTGGTTTACATTGATTAATTCAATGAAATTACTTACATTCCACCAAACCAGTAGGTACTGCGACATCTATAGCAGCGTGTTAAGTTAAAATAAGCTTAACATAAAAAGACATTGTCACAACTAGTGTCACCAGTATCAATTTGAAATGCAGTAAAGTTACATGGAAATTACTGACATTTGCCGGTTTATTACCAATTATTTGAAAGTATGGTGCTAGAAAGGACAGGATTGAGAGTAAAATCAACTGTTACATCCATGTCCGGAATCCGCTATTCCGCACTTCCGCACTATCCCGCACTTCCACGTTGGCCGCATTTCTGACCAATCGTCGGATACGTCGTCATGATTTATCAATTACTTACTTGTGCTCATCCGCTATGTCATTATTTCATATTACTCCTCGATTACTACTCCTATCCGTTTCACTATATCACATACAGCCATTACTTCCATTCTTCAGCCACTACTCCTCTATGGTGGCTGACTCCATGTTTACCTATCCCTAGTTATACCCTTATACTTCACTCAAAGTAAACTACTCCATACTTTACTTAGTATTTAAGATCTAGTTTTTGTATAGTAACTTTAGTTTTCATATCGACTATGATTACGAATATACCACTATACTCCGTCTTCTTGTCTCTAAGGTTTCGTCCTTAGTTCTGGTCTCTATTCCGACCTTTCCGCATTTCGCACTCAACCTTGCTCCTACCTTGAGCTTGTTCCTACCTCGACTTTGAAATATGAACCACCGAGAATCACAAGGGGCGCAGCACATAAGCTGAAGCCAAGGTTCCCTTCCGCACTTTTTGAGTTCTCCGCTTCCGACCTCGAGCTTACGTAATACTACGAGTAGCTCCCTCTGTGCTAAACCCAGCGCCTCCCTATTATCCCTCTGAGTGGTATGGTACATAACAGAGAAACACAATGTTCAGCACTTATATTATTTAGATAAAAAAACTATGATGTATAATATATGTATATATAAGAATAGAAGGTTTTAGGTATGTTCTCAGGCAATTTGCTCTCAAAATTTGGAGAGATTCACCTTTCTAGTGTCCCAGCACTATGTCAAGACCTGTATTTCTGGTAAGGTTGGAAGGGCAAAGGTAGGGAAGTGTGGATAGGAAGGACTGTTGGCTTCAGCTTATGTGCTGTGCCCCTTGATGTTCTCAAGGTCCAGGTATTTCAAAGTGAGGAAGTGTGAGACAAGAGTGCAGGATAGAAGTGCAGAACAGGAGTGCAGAGTGTGTAGTCATTACTGTAGAAGTAATGATTAAGCTGGAGGTGAGTGGAACTTAAGGACAAGTAGGGAAGACTGTAACTTAGCTGATATTTGAACTGAGTAGTCTTAGTACAAGGATGTGCTACTTAAATACTACAGTACAATCCCTCATAATTCATAGCCTCATAATGCATAAATCTCCTAATGCATTAACTTTGACTAGGTACCACATTGGGGAGCAGGTAAATCAGGTGCATAATGCATAGGTCTCAGGAGTCAATTATGCATTATGGTGGATGGATTTAGCCCAAGTGCACATGAAAAAATTCTACAAAAGTCCACTCCAATAGTTAGTTCTCTTCAGACCAGCCCCAAAACTTTCATACATTTACTAAACAATGAATTTATGACTAAATCTGACTCTAAACTGTACTAAATGGACTCAGGCTAACTGTGGGAAAATAATATATCCCTGATTTCCTTACCATTTTTGGTGATATCTGTCACACTATGTCACAATGTGTGACACTTCTCTTCATGCATAAATCTCATAATGCATTAGTAAAGGGTGTGTCCCAACACTATGCATTATGAGGGATTGTACTGTATAAGACTTCACTGATTATTTACACTAAATTACAATAACTCTTTGTTAGTGTACCTGTTCATACACACAGGTGCCATGGGGTACCACATTTTAGATAGCACAGACAGAGAAGTAAGTCCATGCCCATGACATGCCATAATTTTTTTTTCTATAATTTAATTAAAATTCAAGCATGGCATAATACACCAAACCCATTCCAGAGCATGGCTGATGACAAATGAATGTTTGAACATTGGTTGCCTGTAAAACAAAACAAAATATTTTTATTAAGAGAACACTTGTTACTCATAACTTTTAACGAGATTATTTTGTTAATAAAACTTGAGTTCTCATTCTTATTCTTTTAGAATGCAAGATGAGCAAAGGACAATATAGTTTTAACCACACCATTAATCAAATGACATGTAAAGAGCTGGACATTTACAGCTCTGGCATAACTTGAATAACTCTCTCATAGTTTTTTAGCTAGTCTGTGGCATTAAACTCATATAATGACATGGTGTACAAAAGCTGGGTTGGAATCCCAGGCAGAGAGATGCATCATGCTTTGGTTTTGATTAGTGGCTGCAGAGAATGATACCAACTTCAGATATCTCACAATCTTGCACTTATAAAACTTACATGCCTAAGTGTGATTTTGCATGACAAAACACAAAAATGGAGCTCACAATTCATGGAAGCATGTTCTCTTAAATCTGAGACTACCAAAATTGTTCATTTATCATTCTATAAAATTTGGTGGATCTCCATTTTTTCATTAGTGCCTCAAGTATGAGCTAATTGCATACTTGTAAAATTAGGCAAGAAATATATGTTATGTAATTTAGCACAAAGGTAAAGTGTGGTATACCATGTTATATTACAGCCTTACAGAGGCTGAAATTGACATGGCATTTGGAAACAAGTGAAAGGGGCTGCAAAGCAACAAATTCTACACCAGGCAGAAGTCTAGATGTGAGAATGAATTACCAGAGAAGTAAGATAAAGAAAATAAAAGTGCTTAGACCATCACTTTTCTACACAACAAATGTATATCATCTTAAGTGCTGCTTGGCAGCTCCACACTCTATCATAAACATGCACTTCAAGCCAGCAGCCAGTAGTACCATGCTTACAGGCTGTTGCACAATGATAAACTCATCAGAGAATTACTTATTTCACTGCATTCTTTCTAAAATACACACATTCCCTAATATTATACAATCACTTCAATTCAAAGAGAGAAATAGGTTGGTCAGGTCTCAAGGTTAGAAGTTACATGTACACAAGGCTTAACTCATAGACTTGTATTGTTACCCATCACATTTTGCCTACTTCCTCATCACACCAATTGTCACATCATTGGATGGGTTTGTACTATGTCTACCTTAGTAGTGGCGGTCATGGTGGATCGTAGAAATGGTGGTGGTGTGGTGGTCATGGAAATGATGGTTCTTGTTTGGTTGTGGTGTAGAGAGAATTCCCTCGGGCAACCATTCGCCTACCTTCATTCCACATATCATCATGACAAGACTCCCTTCGACATCCATTCTACCTCCCTAACCCATCCCCATAACACAAAGCAAGCTGAGCGTGCCCTAAGCAGAGGCTGCTGTCTGCCTGCACCAATGACCTCGCAATCCATCCCCACTAACCCGCTCGCTCTGCCCTTCCTACATTGCAGGCTGCCTTTGACATGGGTACACAGCATCTTGTGCCAGCGAGCGCTGAATTGTTGTACTTGGGTAGCTGAACATCCCTAGTCTCCATGCGCTTCAGGACTCATGGTTGTTGAGTTTTGAAGAAGACAGTTGAATGTTGCAGAATGAGAACTGCTGACGATGGACCTTCTGTGATTTTCGTCGAGGTGGCAGGACAGGACTATCGATTTCTAAAGCACATGATCAATATGGATATCCTGTACAGTAGAGTGCAGAATGTACCTGTATCTCGGCTCAGAGACTATATAATAGCATATCAAGAATTCCCAATTCTCTATACCACCTCATCCCTGCCGACTGCTGTCATCCCAACAGTGCCTAAAGTGCTAGAGCAGTACTCCATCCTCTCATCTTGTACCATACATAAGCAAGAGTAGGCTGCTATGTGCCTTGATAGCTCATCATCGCAGAGGGCCATAGTGGACAGGTGGATAAGTGTTTCCATGATATGATGAGTTGTTGATCCAGAGTATGAGAGTCTTGAGATCTTGAGAAGCGATGGAAAATACATCTTCCAGATCATGCTTATGAATCCTCTGTGTTGATGAGTAGTGAAGTGTCAATGGGAAGTCCACAGAGGAGGGGATAATGGACTGGGCCGCAGGGATGAGGTGTATTCTTCGTGGAGCCCTTTGCACAGGCTAGTTAGTCAACAAAAATGTAAGCAATAGAAGCAAACGTACCTATGCAACTCTAGTCAATCATTAATGTCACACATACATGCAACTCCTTGGCAATTACCTCAGCCTAGGGGTGGTCACAGATAGCCAGTATCCGAATATCTGCAGATATTATCTGTTTTCGGTACTGTCAGATTGGATATGGATATCTTCCCACAGATACTCAGATAATCTGCAGATATCTGCTCAATGCATACCCCAATTCCCTTGCACACTGACTATTATCTGCTTATACCCCACTTTAAAATCATATATATATAATAATAAATGTATTCTTCTATTTTACATACTTTTTCTAAGAAATAAACCAGTCATTGTATTTCTATGTTTAAATAAGTGT
The DNA here is from genome assembly GCA_025738555.1 of Cyathus striatus. Lineage (NCBI taxonomy): Eukaryota > Fungi > Basidiomycota > Agaricomycetes > Agaricales > Nidulariaceae > Cyathus > Cyathus striatus. The sequence continues at coordinate 656,463 of JAOVFP010000017.1, forward strand.
CATTTTCAGAATTTCATGGAATTTGTGACATGAAAGGGACCAGTCACACATTGTGATCAGGGCTATCACTTTAATAAATGCCACATACATTTTTATGTAATTCAATTCAATTGCAAATAGGTGAAGTACAATTCAAGGCTTATACTGCAACTTTAGCTCTTTTGAATTTTTGTATTGTATTTTTTGTACTTATGATATGTAAATATGAGCCCTGCTATTTTACAACTTCAACAACCTAAAAATCATGGAAATCAGTAAAGAACTACAATAGATACATTACAATTAAGTTGTATCTCTATGCTAAGGTAAGTTAGCACAGATGAGAGCCAAGATCTGCAGATACCATCCAATCTCTATCCAAATTTAATTTTATCCGACGGATATTATCCGGATTCATCCGGATCTATCCATGACCAGCCCTACCTCAGCCCCGTGAGGTAAGGGTACGATACTCGTGGCAGTCGTGGTGGATCATAGTGATGGTGGTGATGGTGGTGATGGTGGTGATAGTGGTGGTCGTGGTGGTCGTGGTGGTCATGGTGGTCGTGGTGGTCGTGGTGGTCGTGGTGATGATGCTGAGCCAAAACGCCCACGCAACTATTCACCACTGTCTTCAAGACACCTATCGTCACCACAGAGCTTGCGCCATCATCTAACTCCACGCGCAAAACCCATCCCCGTAACCGAAAGCAAGGGAGCTGCGCATACCATAAGCAGCAGCTGTTTACCCAGTCCAAACACCTCGTAGTTCACACCGTCTAACCTATGTGCAATGCCACCATCAAATAGACGTGTGCCCCAGCAGTCTCATTGCAAGAGTTATGGTTCAGGTGGACGTCGTTAGCCAGAATCACGAGAAACTTCCGATGACCATAGTAAGAGCGTTGGTGACGTGGCAAGTTGTACACGTTAGTTGGTCCAGGATTGCAAGGATGTTGAGCTGCAAAGGAAGGTAGTGTTGGCACAGAGAATAGTATGGAACGAGATAAACGAACGTACACAGGACCTGCCCCATTAACGCATAAAACTCCTGGTTCATTTCCTCAGCGTTGTATTGGTGATAACGCGCAGGCAAGTCTGGGAGGAACGGGGGTGATAGTCGTAATGGCTGTGGAGGTCATGGTCGTGGGCCTTGGTGTAGAGGTGGAAGCCATAAGGACGATGACTTGTAGCAAAAAGGCGCCCGCGCAGCCATTCATCCCTTATTCATTGCACCTAGCGCTACCGCAAGACTATTCTCGCCACCGTCCCGGAATGGGGGCACCGTACCGTGCCCAGGGACTGTTGATCACATACCCCAAAACTCCCTCCTAATCCGCTCGTTCCAGCCCACTCGTTCCTTAGTCCAACTATATTCTGTGTGGGGTTCGTAACTTCCTGAACCAGAGAGCACACCACGCCTCCATGAGTTGCGGCTGTGCGTGCTCGTTGGGCTTTGAAGAAAAACAGTTGAGGTATGCGGGAGAGCAGTGCTGACGATGAAGCTTCGGTGGGGTACAGGGTTCAATTTCGAGAGCTCTGGACGTTATATGTGGATAAGCACAGACATCATGTACAACAGCATAGAACACGTACCTGCAGCTCGGCTTGCCAGCGCGTACGGAGTTACCATGTAACAACGCCTCGAGTGCACCATATCACCTGCCACGTCAACCTTTACTGACTGCTCACATCTATACAGCGCCTGCCGTGTCAGAACTCTGTACTCCTGTCTGTTGTCACTTATAGGCGAACTTAGGCTCTTTGCGCCTCGATAGCTTGCCATAGTCCATGTTGTGGGGCATTCCAAGAGGGACAGATGGTCGCTACGAGGGATAGAGATACCGTAGCGCGATGCACCAGACAATGCATGTTGAGGGCCGTGAGTAACCGCTCATGATGTCAGCGGAAGGCCTAGCGAGGTCGGTGGAAAGTCCAAAGGAGGGGGATATGCACCAGCCCGAGCTGGGATCCGTTACATTCTAAGGCCTATTTTACGGGTGGGTAGTTAGCCAATGAAAATGAAACAAAGAGAGTGAACGTACACTTCAACCACTAGGATACTTATCCATCCTTTACACAACGTATTGCCCATATTGTTCACGGTGGTAGGACCAGGTAAGGTGTTGGGCAACGAGAACTTAGAAATGACATCCGGGGGGTTTGAACTAGCAGTAAGTAGGCATTGATTATACGATTGAAGAAAGGTCCGAAATGGGTGTGGGGGGTTGCATGATGATGATAAGGAAGTTGAGGAGGAGGAGGCTAAGGAGGAGCAAGGAAACGAAGAGGGAAAAGCAGACCTTCCGTCCGGCGTCGGCCGACAAGTTGAACAGGAGTAAACGTGACCATGTTCCCACGACGCGTCTAAGTCTCAAACGTGTCCCAACTAAGTTGCATAGCGACTCGATCTGATGGTCCAGTGCGCCCACTCTTCCATGCTGCATCGATCATCGTGACATATGAATAACACAGTATTCGATAAAAATCGATGCCAGAAAACCGCACAGGTCTTTTATCGATGCTAATTAATATCGCACATTGCTGATTATTAGCGTAAGATAAGATCGATTCATCCAAGAATAAGTTGACAATCGATTGGCTACTAACTATAGCGTGCACGCGAAAATCATTTGTCTATTTCGAGAATGTAAGGTGTATGGTACCATGGTATCTACGACCATGACATGAAAAACACGTACCTTCGATCCTTCAAACATGAAGCTTTGAAGGATCGAAGGTACGTGATGAAGCCTTCGGGTTGGGATGATGAGAGAAAGATTCAAAGAAGCGCCAAATGGAATGATTCTCACTGTTGTGATCTGCTAACGATTGCAGCGTTGGTGTATTCCTATGAATGCACGGAGTAAGTACACCTACGTAAAATAGAGAACGTACCTCGTTGTATTTAGTCTTGGAGCGAATACAACGTTTGCAATTTGAGTATTTGTTGTAGCGTGTATGTTAAGTTGAGTCTTCGAAGCGTAAGTCAATCAAGAGCAAGTGTCGAACAAGTCACGTGCTACCGCCGATTGGACTATCCGATGATATTCTGCAATCGACAATACTAGATACTGTAGTCTAGTACTTTAAGTACCGAGTAGATACGTAAATATACCTATGTACCCTTTTTAGCAACAGTACGAGACTTAGCGCTTGGCCTTAAGTCGAGTCTGGTTCTTACAGTCACGCTGTTTAAGAGGTTGAAAAAGGATTGATTCAATGTGCTTATCTACCAATGTTTATATACATTTCTATGCTACTGTTTCCAAAGTGTTCCCAATACTTCTGCTATGTTGGAGATATCTAAAGTACATTCTCTGTTATTCTACTACTGTTGCTGGAACGTTCTCAATGGTCGAGTAATGTTGTAGATACCTCAAGATCCATCTAGGCGAGTCCAGAGCTAACCACACTTGGTGATCTCCAGTAATTTACACTCCCCCTGGAGGTCTGTACGGATCCGCACGGATCCGCACGGAATCCGTACAGATCCGTGCGGATTCCGTACGGAATTTTCGAATCTGTGCGGAATCCGTACAGATCCGTACAGACCTGTGTGGTTTACATACAGAATTTAAATAGTAGTAATTTTTATTGTTTGAGGTGATAATTCTGTGTGGATTAATGTAACAATGGAATGGGAATGTATAGTATCACACTCAACACTTAGTGTTATACTTAATGCATAGTGTCACAGTTAATGTATAGTGTCACACTCAATACTTAGTGTAACACTCAATGCTTAGTGTCATGCTTAATGCATAGTGTCACACTCAATGCTTAGTGTCATGCTTAATGCATAGTGTCACACTGAATGCTTAGCATCACACTCAATGCTTAGTGTCACACTTAATGCATAGTGTCATGCTTAATGCTAAGCATCACACTCAATGCTTAGTGTGACACTTAATGCCTAGTGTCACACTCAATGCTTAGTGTCACACTCAATGCCTAGTGTCACACTCAATGCTTAGTGTCATGCTCAATGCCTAGTGTCACACTCAATGCTTAGTGTCACACTCAATGCCTAGTGTCACGCTCAATGCTTAGTGTCATGCTCAATGCTTAGTGTCACACTTAATGCTTAGCGTCACGCTCAATGCATAGTGTCACACTTAACGCAGTGTCACACTCAATGCTTAGTGTCACGCTCAATGCATAGTGTCACACTTAATGCTTAGTGTCATGCTCAATGCTTAGTGTCACACTGAATGCATAGTGTCATACTTAATGCATAGTGTCACACTTAATACATAGTGTGACGCTTTATGCTTAGCGTCACACTCAATGCTTAGTGTGACGCTTAATGCATAGTGTCACACTTAATGCATAGTGTCACACTCAATGCTTAGTGTCACACTCAATGCTTAGTGTCACACTCAATGCTTAGCGTCACACTTAATGCATAGTGTCACACTGAATGTTTAGTGTCACACTCAATGCTTAGCATCACACTTAATGCATAGTGTCACACTGAATGCTTAGTGTCACGCTTAATGCTTAGTGTCACACTTAATGCATAGTGTCACTCTTAATGCTTAGCGTCACACTCAATGATTAGCGTCACACTTAATGCTTAGCATCACACTCAATGCTTAGTGTCATGCTCAATGCTTAGCGTCACGCTCAATGCTTAGTGTCACGCTCAATGCATAGTGTCACACTTAATGCTTAGTGTCACGCTTAATGCATAGTGTCACACTTAATGTTTAGTGTCACACTTAATGTTTAGTGTCACACTCAATGCTTAGTGTCACACTCAATGCATAGTGTCACACTTAATGCTTAGCGTCACGCTCAACGCATAGTGTCACACTCAACGCATAGTGTCACACTTAATGCTTAGCATCACACTTAATGCTTAGTGTCACGCTTAATGCTTAGTGTCACGCTCAACGCATAGTGTCACACTCAATGCATAGTGTCACACTCAATGCTTAGTGTCACACTTAATGCTTAGTGTCACACTCAATGCATAGTGTCACACTCAATGCTTAGTGTCACACTCAACACATAGTGTCACACTCAATGCTTAGCGTCACACTCAATGCTTAGCTTAGTGTGACACTCAATGCATAGTGTCACACAATTTTCTATTCTAATTTTCCAAAAGAAAATAAGTATAATAAGATTCTGTACAGATTCTGTACAGAATCTGTACAGAATTTTTCAGGTCTGTAATGCGGAATTCTGCGTAATCCGCACGGAATTTTCGATTCTGTGCAGATTCCGCACAGAATCAAAAAAACCTCTGCCAAATCTGTGCAGATTCCGCACAGACTCCGAAAATTCCGTACGGATTCCGCACGGATTCCGCGCGGATCCGTACAGAACACCCGGCTAAGTGTAAAGAGCTCGTGATCTCGGACTTTCCTAATTAATACTTCTTTCTCTTTAGGGGTTTTAACGATGGGTCTGATCAGATTGAGCAGCACAGCTGCGAAGTAATGAGAGGACAAGATACAAACAAAAAGAAAAAAAGTAGAAATAAGTGGAAAAGGCAAGGAAATATGCTAATATCTAAGAATAGTTGAATATTCATAACACTCACACTGTTACATCTGTCATGATCAGATCGTCGCCGATAGTTAATGTTAGACTATTGAGTATAACCATCTGGACCTCGTCGTCAACCACGAATACATTGAGACTACAAACATGTTAACACCACACGCACATTCATTATTACCAGACTACGAAAGTGAGCGACCCATTTCTGATTCTGTATGTGTTACAGTAACTTGTTGTTCGAATAAAAGCTAGTATGCAATCAATCGGTGGAAGCTGAAGCCGAAGGAGTGACCGGAGCCCGGTTCGTACATCAATATTGTCGATTCCTCCCCACGCAGCCAGCTCGAAGTCCTGCCACCGTTCATTCTCTTTTCATTGACTTTCGACCCCATGAGTTATTCCTCTCGTAAGGAACTGTCAACAGTAGCATATCGAACGATCGACCTTATGGTCCCAACAAAGCTTATAATCAAAAGAGCCATGTTCATGCCAATGGGAAGGGCATTCAATGGCGATACATTGCCGGGGCAGTATTTATTTTAAGCATTTCCTCGTTACGAGTGAGGGAACGTTGTAATTTAAGACATCACTGGATACACACCAGCTGACCCCATAATTGACATATATATATGTGCCATTAGATGACAAGGCCCTCCTCCCCCCTCCGTTCATACGCAAGACGCACAATCAACAATCAATTAGCAATGTCTCAATCATTCAAACAAATCACTAATCAAGACACTAGCAAGTCTTACTCAGCTGATGCCGTAGGGATTAATGCTCCTCCCTCAGATGTAGCAGCAGAACGTCATCTCCTTCAAGATAACACTGAAGTATCAAGCCTTACATTGTCCCATGTACCAAAGAAAACACCATCTACAAATGTAAGTCCAACTGAAGTTAATTAGTAACTAGCTCTCTATCTTACATATGGCAGGAGAACAATATAGTGAAAACTAGTGCAGAAATCCAAGCATTCCCAGGGGCTACTGGTGTTACATTGAAAAATCATGCAACAGTTAACAATGCTGGTTCAATCACCAATATTTATCACAACTCATCTGCAGAATCAAAAGATTTGTTAGCAGAAAAATTGAGTCCCATCTTTGGAGCTGCATATAATTCAGCTGAAAGGGAAGGAGCTACTGGATGCATTGCTGGTACTAGACTGGATCTATTACAAGAAATTGATAAATGGATTGCTTCAACTGACAAAGCATCCATTTTCTGGCTATCTGGGCTTGCTGGAACTGGAAAATCTACAGTTGCACATAGTGTGGCTCATAAATACCACAAAAATGGAGCCTCTTTCTTCTTCTCTAGGGATCACATAAATCGGAGTGAGACTACAAATGTAATGAAAACATTGGCTTATCAATTGGGAAAACAATTTCCACTATTGAAAGAAAAGTTATTGAATGATATTGGTGCCGACATATCAATTCTTCACTCAGCTCTTTCAGTTCAGTGTCAGAGACTTGTTTTTGAACCAATCATGGATATAAATGAACTATTAAATGATATTAAAATTGTGGTTGTTCTTGATGCACTGGATGAATGCCAGCAAAATATTCAAACAAATATTATTAAAGTGTTAGCTGAACATCTTGGCCAGTGCACTTTTCCAATCAAATTTTTTATAACTAGTCGACCTGAGGCATCCCTTGAGTACATTTTCCAAATTAAAACAGTGGAATCTGTGACAAATCCATTCATTTTGAATAATATTGAAAAAGAAAAAGTCAATAGTGATATCAGATTGTACATAGAACATGAGATCAATGAAATGCCAATTCAAAAACCTTGGCCAGAACCAAATGAAATGAATGAACTGATTGATATATGTTCAGGTTTATTTATTGCAGCAACTACAGCAATGAAATTTATCAAAAATGATCTAGGAGTTGGAGTACAGAATAAGTTGAGATTGATTCTTGAGAATAAATATATCAAATCTAACAACATGAATGCATATGGATCACTTGATGACATGTACATGAAAATCCTGTTGCTAGCTTCAAAATCACAATATTGGAAAGAAACTATCTACAAGGCTATATTTGGATTTATTATATTGGGGTTTAATAACTTAACCATTGAAGGAATATTGGAAATTGTGAGATTGAATCACAATACCAATGAAATCTATAGAATTTTGTGTGACTTTAAGGCAGTACTACTTGTACCACAATTGAAATCAAATCATCCAGTGCATGCTTTTCATTTATCATTTCATGATTTCCTTACCAATTCAGCACAATGTACAGATGAGAGATTTTTCATTAACACCAAAGAGCATCATGCTCATATTGCAACTGGTTGCTTACATAAAATGATGAATGTCCTGAAAGTGAATATTTGCAATGTTGAGAATATGTCCACTGCAAACAAAGATATATCTATTCATAACACTGTAACAGATGAGCTTGGTTATGCAGCTACATATTGGATTTTCCATCTTCAAGAAGCATTATTGAATAGTGAACTGAAACATCTTGCAACAACATTTATATTTAAGCATTTATTGCAATGGCTTGAAGTCATATCACTATATGGCAAGTTACCAAGGGCACTAGAAGGCGTGAGATTAGGAAAAAAACTTGTAGTTAGTAAAATATTTTATTGCTATTTATTGCTTGCTGATGATTTAATATAGTCCATTTTTGAACCAACTGGTTTGAAGTTGTTGGATGATGCTGAAAGGTTTATTCAACTCAATTATGAGATAATTAGAGACAATGCATTACAAATTTATCAGACTGCACTAGCTTTCACTCCACAAGAATCTGTATTATATAAAACATATCAAGACCAATTAAAAACTGTCAAGTTAATTCAAGGATACAATAAGTACTGGGATCCATGTGTACAGGTGCTAGAGGGCCATTTCAATGCAATAACATCAGTTGCTATTTCACAGGATAAAAAAATTATTGTTTCTAGCTCATATGACAAGACAGTCAGAGTGTGGAATTCATACAATGGAGAACTTCTCATTGAGTTAAAAGGCTATTCAGGATCAGTCAATTCAGTTGCCATCTCACAAGATGGGACAACTATTGTGTCTGGCTCAGATGACATGACAGTCAGAGTGTGGAATTCACATAGTGGAAAACTTCTCAATGAGTTAAAAGGACATTCACACCAGGTCAGTTCAGTTGCCATCTCACAGGATGGGAAAACGATTGTGTCTGCTGGATCATATGATGGGACAATCAGAGTGTGGAATTCACATAGTGGAAAACTTCTTAAAGAGTTAATAGGAAATTCATATAGGGTCAATTCAGTTTCCATCTCACAGGATAGGAAAATTATTGTGTCTGGCTCAGGTGATGGGACAGTCAGGGTGTGGAATTCACAGAGTGGAAAACTTCTCAGTGAGTTAAAAGGACATTCAGTCTTGGTCAATTCAGTTGTCATCTCACAGGATGGGACAACTATTGTGTCTGCTGGATTACATGATGGGACAGTCAAAGTGTGGAATTCACAGAGAGGAAAACTTCACAATGAATTAAAAGAATATTTATACTGGGTCATTTCAGTTTCCATCTCACAGGATGGGACAACTATTGTGTCTGGCTCAGGTGATGGGATAGTTAGAGTGTGGAGCTCACATAGTGGAAAACTTCTCAATCAGTTAAAAGGACATTCAAGCTTTGTCAATTCAGTTGCAATCTCACAGGATGGGACAACTATTGTGTCTGGCTCTGAAGACAAGACTGTCAGAGTGTGGAATTTGCAGAGTGGAAAGATTCTCAATGAATTAGAAGGACATTCACACCAGGTCAGTTCAGTTGCCATCTCACAGGATGAGACAACTATTGTGTCTGGCTCAGGTGACAGGACAGTCAGAGTGTGGAATTCACAGAGTGGAAAACTTCTAAAGGAGTTAAAAGGACATTCAGATTATGTAAATTCAGTTTCCATTTCACAGAATGGAATGACTATTGTGTCTGGTTCAGATGACATGACAGTCAGAGTGTGGAATTCACATAGTGGAAGACTTCTCAATGAGATAAAAGGACATTCATACCAGGTCAATTCAGTTGCCATCTCACAGGATGGGACAACTATTGTGTCTGGCTCAGGCAGTACAGTTAGGGTGTGGAATTCACAGAGTGGAAAACTTCTAAATGGGTTAGAAGGACATTCAGACTGGGTCAATTCACTTTCCATCTCACAGGATGGGACAACTATTGTGTCTGGCTCAGAAGACAAGACAGTCAGAGTTTGGAGTGTTCAAAATGGTACCTGTACACATTGTTGGAATTTGAATGACACTGTAGAAATGATCACATTTAGTGTTGATGAAAACTGTATTATTGCTAATAACCATCAGTTGTTTTGTATGAGAACATTCAATGAGCTTGACTTTTTACATGATACCAATTTGAATTTGGTTATAGATGATTGGATTGTGAAATCAGGTAGAAGATTATTTTGGATTCCACCTTCTTTTAGACCCACAAATTTACAAGCAATAGCTATAAATGATAACACAGTTGCTATTGGAGCTACATTAGGACAAATGGTAATAATATCTCTTAATTCTGATAAGTGGGGATTAGCTGCAGAGATTAAGAAAAGGAATAACATTAAGGAACTATTAAAAGAAATATTGAAGCTGAATAACTAATTAAGTATACAGTAATTTTTTGCTCTAAGTATTGATATAGTTAAATAGTATGTATATATATTGTACCAATCAACCAATCATCCTGAATCACAGGTTATAAGTTCAACTATAGAAAGTAGCAATATATGCCTTAAAAACAAAGCCTGGAGCTTCCTGTATGTTCCCAAGTTCATTTCTTTGAGTATTCTTCACTGCTAATAAGTTCCCAAGGCTTAATGAAGTCTAGAGTTGACTAGTATTTGTATTCAGTTCAAAACCTTTCTAGTATTGTAAATGTGATGTCAAGCTTGACACCTGAATAAAGAATAAAATAATGCAAGTCAGTGCATGTCTGTTCAACCTAGGTGCTCTAAGGTGTTGGAAGGGGAATCCTTAAATCTGGCTGTGATGAAGATAATTTTCACTAGATTTTAAGGAAGTAGATACAGCAAATTTATAGTAAGGAAGAAAAAGAACACTACTTAATTTGCTAAGCAGATATTAAAGGGCTCTGGAGATAAGTACCCGGAGTAAAGGGTCAGAGTGTAAGGTATGAGTAAGTAGGATGGAGAGATTGATAGTAAATTTAACAAGAAACCAGAAAATCAGAGCAGTTGCATACCAAGGTCATGTGATCTTGATAAAAAAAATTTGAAGAATATCAAATTCTGTACTGCAGGAAAATTGCCTGCTCTACAGTATCATTTCAATTTCTCAAATGCAAAATTACTCAGTTCAAATACTGTTCAGATTTTTTACTATTCCAATTGCAATACATAGTGTATTGCATATTAGATCATCTAGTAGTCAGTTAGTATCACCTGCCGTATCAACTGTGCACTAAAGCTGGGTTTGAATCCCAGGCAGAGTGATGAATCCATTAATTGCTGTATTTTTACTCCTTGCCCTCCCCACCAATTGTAGACGATATACAAAGGAGGACAAACCTATAAACAAGTTACAGCAGCCTTGAGTAACACCAGCTAACCCAATCATTCGCAGTTGTCATACTCTCTTTCAATCTAATTACTTTCATAATATATATAGATCTACACATACTTATATACGTCCACCTCAGCGGTTGTGCCATGCCACATACTGACACGTGTCTACTTGCTCTATGGTTCCAGCACCAGGCATCTCTAAACGGATGAATAAGTTACAGTTTCGGAGTGTCATCGCAAGTTCTGATTATGAACATGCTAAATGGTAACTAAAGTATTCCGACGATCCTCATTTGTGCTATAAATTATACTCAAAGTTCCTCGTCATATAATGCTCAGAAATACATATTTTAACTCACTGTTAGTGCACCCACCCGCACACACCCGTCTCGCCGACCTCAAGGAAACTGGGACCTGGGTTCGAATCGCACACAGAGAGATCAAACATCCCTCAATTACAACTTATATATTATATTTACCCCTACGACCCACAGTAATACCCCTCCCTACTGATCATAGACACTAAAGCTTGAAAATTTGATGTTTGTGTCGTACATTATTATATGTTTAATATTAAAGTCCGAGTTGATGCTGTCGCCTTCTGTCGTCCCTTCCACGTCGTCTCAATCGTCTCCTTCCTTCGTGAACCCAACGTGTGAGATCTTAAGTATTCAATTGAAATTAGAGAGAGGGAGAACATACGGCATAGAGTCACAGCACTTAGACAAGGTACAGTTTTATGAGAGATGAAGGTCTGATAAGGACCATGGTCGATGTTGCAACGTTGAGGGGAAGGTACCCAACATACACTTGAAGTAACCCACTGGATGTAGAATAGAATGGGAGTAAATAAGCTCTGTACATCGTAGAATAAGCACCGATACCGTGTACAGCAGTATCCAAAACGTACCTGCAACTCGCCTCGCAGGCGCATACAGAGTAAGACCTGGGAACAACGTCTTGATCACCCTATATCTCCTCCCCATCAACCGACCGCTCGAATCCGTACAGCGCCTACAGCGTCAGAACTCCGTCCGCCTATCTTTTGTCAGGCGTAATCGAGCTTAGGTTCTTCCGTGCCTTGACCCTCGATAGCTTGCCATGGCGTAAGGCCTTCCTGGAGGGATGCGGGGTTGTTAATGGAAAGTGGTACATTCGCATGACGCGCCAGGCAATGAATCTTGGAGCCTATGAGTAGTCCTTCAGAATGTCAGCGGAAGGCCTATTGCAGGGCCTATAGTTAGCTCATGGAAACGGGGCGGAGAGTGTGAACGTACATATTCACCCACTCTCTGACACATATGACATATTCCCATGTTGTCCACGGCGGTAACGTTGAACAGCGATGGCTTGGGAACGAAGTCCGGGGTTTTGAACTAGCAAAGTCTCCAATGGATTCCGGGGTTTGGATGATAAGGAGGAGGGAGAGGCTGAAGAGAATTTTTTGTGGAGAAGGTTTGAGGAGGAGGGAGAGGAGGCGGAGGAGGGAGAGGAGGCGGAGAAGGGAGAGGAGGCGAGGAGGGCAAGGGAGACTTGAAGGACCCTTCCGTCCGACTGCGGCGTCGGCTGACAAGTCGAACAGGTGAACCGAAGCCAACGTGATCAAGTTCCCACGGCGCGTCTCAAACGCGTCCCGACACCAGAGTCTAAACAAACCGTGACTCTCCCTTTGCGAGCATAGTGAATCTGATAGCCCTGTGCAAGTAATAATCGATAATATTCATGCTGTATTATTACTACATACATCTATCATTTTGACAGATAAGTACATAATAAGTACAGTATTGCAAGCCACGCAGCCTATTAATATCTTTCATCGATGATTATTATTAGCGTAGGATGAGATCGATAATCATCAACTCGTCCAAGAATACCTTACAAGAATTTTCACCTTTGAAACTTGACTATCGATTGACTGTTGGTTTCTGGGAGTCGAAGTTAACAGGAGGATAGTCCTGTACATCTGAATCCATTCAGCTCTAATTTCTTAAAAACAATGTTAGATATTAACTCAACATGTTACATTCCGTTATAATCACTCACATCAACAGACACACTGCCATTATTGACCGCAGACTTTAAGCCAGAGTAAACGACGCCACCTGAGACATAGCGTCAGCGATGCTTCATGCTCGACGAGATATAATGGATACCAATAAGAATGTAGTCCCCGGGCTGCTTCATATCCAATCCAGCATTGGCGTTGTCAGATGCAGAATCATGTGTAGCGCCCCAGTCACTCATAACGAATCCTTTAAGACAAAAAAATTAATTCTCGTGGTTGCATAGCGTTGAAGCAACGGTTATAGGCGCACATCATGGATAAGCCACACAGGTCTTTCATCGATGCTTATTTTAGCGTAAGATGAGATTGATAATCATCAATGCACCCAAGAATAGGTCTCTTGAGCTTGAAACTTGAATATCGATTGGCTGCTAACTTTAGCGTGTACGCGAACATCACATCGTCGATGTAAGTCAAGGTGTATGCGACTATGAAATAAAAAAATATTATGTACCTTCGATCCTTCACCACTGCTACAAGCTTGGAGTCATGCCGTCGACACCGACTGATAGCCTTATAAGTAGCGCCCCACTAGACACAACTCATTTAGGGGTACGATCTGGTATAACCGGGAGACAGTGAGGTCCGGAGGAAGATAGAAATATTCAAGGAAACACCAAAATGGAATGGTTCAACTCATACTGTTACATCTGTCAGAATAACTTGTTCTTCAAATGATGACTCTTAATCTCAACGCCCATATTCGTCATCTTCCCACCTCATCCTGTTTCGATCTATATTTATTATTAGCTATCCAAGTTCGAAGCTGATTATCATTCCAAAGAGGAACTATATCGAGCATTCATATTTCAGGACACACAGCCAATCGATACATCTCCTCTTTCTAAAAGCAGCTTATGTCTATTTCGAAGTCGACTTTTTTACCCTTAAAGTACTTGAATTTACATATCCTAGGAAGAAACTTGTAACAACACGTTTACTCATAGGCGATCGACGGCGAGACGAGTGGCCGGAAAGAATAAGTGGCAATGTATAATCTTCGATCATACTGTAGTATGTGGAAAGGGAACAAATAACTAGGCGCTGAGCATCGGTACCTATAACTTTCCAGTAGACGCGAAAAATCGGGGTACTTGTTCATGGAAATCACGTACAAGCCAAGTTTGAGGATAGTACCATAATACTGTAGAGCAGGGTGCACTGGTGAGCACCGAGTAGGGTTGGGCTGGTGATTTCGATGTACAACGTACGACGGTGGTGTTGAAGGGAGTGATATAGGATATGACATGGACCGTGGATCCGTACGTCCTAAGCTTCGATAGAAATACCATAAGCGCCAGCTACAGATCAATAGCGTCAATGTTCAAATATGTTGGGCCATGGCAACTAAATCCAAAAGCCTGAGAGAGAGAGCACTGTAGCCGATGCACCACCGCCGTTCTTGCTCTTCTCTAACTCTCCCAGTTTCCCTACCCATTAGAAGAAGCCAAACGTAGCATATCGAACGATCAACCCCATGATCCCAACGAAGCTGACAACCGCCAGAGCCACGTTCATCCTAATGGGAAGGACCTTTAGTGATGCACTGCTAGAATGGTATACGATTCCCAGTTCAGCGCGGCCATAGACCTCCATTCTATTCTTGAACAGTTCCGCTCCCTCCTTGGAAACCATCGATCAGGAAAGATCTTAATCATCCCCGGTTGACATGGCGATATCGAGCGAGCGGGGCGCATTGTTCTGATCGCAAAGTTGGCAGGGGCAAGGCGTAAGGGAGTGACATGGTACGTTCGAGTGGTGTGCCTACCACCTGGGACAAAGACAAATGCGCAGGGTCCGAGAATCGGCGAGGCACTAATGCAGATGTCCCTACGCAGCTTGCGTGTATGATTGACTGGCATTCCTGCGTTCGTAGGACTGGAGGGGGGGCTTGTGCATACGAGTATGAAAGAAAGATAGAGATAAAGAGGAATGGGATGAAGTGTAGTCGAAGGAGAAGGCGAAGGGTTGTCGAGAAAGCTGGAACGAGAATAAGAGGATGTCTTACATACCATGACCACCTCGCACCACTTCCACCACTTTCCCTCGCACTGCGAGTGCATTGTCGCCGATGGAACATGTGAACCCCTCCGCCCACCCACACCCTACACCCTGTCGTCTGCCGGATGATTGTTAGATGCCGAGGGTCTCCCACTAGGATTCGATGGAGTGCGATGTGAGTGGAGGTGGTGCATGACGGGAGGCAGGGACGGAATCCTGTGGATAAGTTGGATTTGCATTAGTTGGTTACGCAGAAAGAAAGATAGTGGAGGGAAGAAAGGGAGGGAGGAGGAGGAGGAGGGAAGGAGGGAAGGATACGAAAGACGAGGGGGATGAAGCGAATGAGAGGGGGGGGGGGGGGGTAAGACCAGGATGGGGAGGGAGGGAGCAAAGGAATCGAGAGAAAGGGGGAGACGAAAATGACGAGGACATACACAGCTTGTTGCACCTGAACCATGCCCTGCATATGCTCCCTCTTAACAGCACTTCGGCCTATGCCAAATGTGAGTTCATCACGATGAACTAACGAGTTGAAGTAATTGGGTGGTTTGAAGAATGCCCATCCCTGGTATAACCATTCCTAGGAGAAGGAAGGAGGCTGGTTCCACAGATCCTGTATTACACGTACGTTGTCGATGTACGTAGTTCGGTTAGCAGCCATGTGACATGGCGAGGGGGAGTACACTTGTGCTGCGAGAAATGACGCGTGATGCTGAGGAGGAGGAGAGCGGGCAGGATAGCAGTTCCCTATCGTCTGTCATGGTGACAGTTTTCGCAAGGGGTGCGGCGAGGGGTAAGAATGCGCCGCGCCGAATGTTAGGCGTACGGGAAATGCCGAAATTCCGCATTCCGTTGAATTCATTTCTGTCACGTTGAAACCTCGTTTGAACCTAGTATGTACCTATCGAGAACAAGCATAATACGTAAGAAGACAGCCTGTGGGAGAAAGACTGTCATATCAATGTGTGTGTCACTTGTTCGTTGCATCTTCACGCGTGCAGTATACAATTAGGGTACATTTATTATAAGCACTGCCTCGTTGTGAGCGTGAGGGAACGTTGTAATTTAAGACATCACCGGATGCACACCAACTGACCTCATAATCAATATGTATATATATGTGCCATTAGATGGCAGGGCCTTCCCTCCCCCTCCATTCATACGCAACACACAATCAGCAATTGAACAGTAATGTCTCAATCATTAGAGCAAATCACAAATCAAGACACTAGCAAATCCTACTCCGCTGATGCCATAGGGAGCAATGCTCCTCCCTTCTCCAATGCAGCAGCAGAATGGCATCCCCTTCAAGATAACACTGAAGCATTAAGCCTTACATCATCCCACATACCAAAGATGACATCCATTACAAATGTAAGTCCAATCAAAGCAATTTTGCTGTAAGATTCTTTATCTTATGTATGGCAGAAGAATAATCTAGTGAAAAGTACTGCAGAAACCCAAGCATTCCCAGGAGCTACTGGTGTTAACTTGAATGATAATGCAGTAGTTAACACTGCTTCATCTATTATGAATATCTATAATACTCCTGCAGAATCAAAAGATGCTCTGGCAGAAAAATTGAGTCCAATCTTTGGTGCTGCATATAACTCAGCTGAAAGGGAAGGAGCTACTGGATGCATTGCTGGTACTAGACTGGATTTATTGCAAGAAATTGATAAATGGATTGCTTCAACTGACAAAGCATTCATCTTCTGGCTTTCTGGGCTTGCAGGGACTGGAAAATCAACTGTTGCACATAGTGTGGCTCATAAATACCACAAAAATGGAGCTTCTTTCTTCTTCTCTAGGGATCACATAAATAGGAGTGAGTTGAAAAATGTAATTAAAACACTTGCTTATCAACTGGGAAAACAACTCCCACCATTGAAAGACAAGTTATTGAAAGAGGTTGCATCTGACATATCCATTCTAAACTCAACTCTTTCAGTGCAATTACAGAGACTTATTTTGAATCCAATCATGGATATAAAAAAATATTTAAATCACATTAAAATAGTGGTTGTTCTTGATGCACTTGATGAATGTCAGCAAAATATTCAAACAAATATTATCAAAGTGCTGGCAGAAAATCTCAGCCAGTTCAATTTTCCAATCAAATTCTTTGTTACTAGCCGACCTGAGGTATCCCTGGAATACATTTTCCAAATTAAAACAGTAGACTCTGTGACAGATTCATTTGTTTTGCATGATATTGAAAAATCTAAAGTCAATGCTGACATTAGATTGTACATAGAACAAGAGATCAATGAAATGCCTATTCAGAAACCTTGGCCAAAGCTAAATGAAATGAGTGAACTCATTGAAATCTGTTCAGGATTATTTATTGCAGCAACTACAGCAATGAAATTTATTAAAGATGACCTGGGATTTGGAGTACAGAATAAATTAAGGTTGATTCTTGAGAAACAATATGTTAAATCCAATGGCATGAATCCATATGGATCACTGGATGACATGTATATGAAAATTCTGTTGCAAGCTTCAAAATCCCAATACTGGAAAGATGATATATTCCAAACTGTCATTGCAATTATTATATTGAGCTTTAATAACTTGGGCATTGAAGGAATAATGAAAATCCAGAGATTGAGTAATAATGATGACAACATCTATAAAATTTTATGTGATTTGAAAGCAGTACTACTAGTACCATCTAATTCAGATATTCCTGTGCATGCCTTTCATTTATCATTTCATGATTTCCTAACCAATGCAGAAAGATGTTCAGATGAAAGATTTTACATTAACACTAAAAAACATCATGCAATTATTGCAACTGGTTGCTTACATACACTGATTAATGTCTTGAAAGTAGATATTTGCAATGTTGGTAATATGTCTACAGCAAACAAAGATATACCTGTTCATAACATGGTAGCAGATGAGATTGGTTATGCAGCTACATATTGGATTTTTCATCTTCAAGAAGCATTGTTAAATAGTGAACTGAAACAACTGGCAACAAAATTTATATTTAAGTATTTATTGCAGTGGCTTGAAGTCATATCACTATATAACCAACTACCAAGAGCACTAGAAGGTGTAAGATTAGGAAAAAAACTTGTAGTTAGTATTATATTTTATTTCCATTTATTACTGGCTGATGATTTAATTTAGTCCATTTTCAAACCAAACTGTTTGAAGTTGTTGAATGATGCTGAAAGGTTTATTCAACTCAATTATGAGATAATTAGAGAAAATGCATTACAAATATATCAGACTGCACTAGTTTTCACTCCACAAGAATCTGTATTATACAAGACATATGAAGACCAATTGTCTGTAAAGTTAATTCAAGGATACAATAAGTACTGGGATCCATGTGTACAAGTGCTAGAGGGTCATTTTGATGCAATAACATCTGTTGCCATCTCACAGGATCAAAAAATTATTGTTTCTGGCTCATGTGACAAGACAGTCAGAGTATGGAATTCATATAATGGAGAACTTCTCAATGAGTTGAAAGGACATTCAAACTCAGTCACATCAGTTGCCATCTCACAGGATGGGACAACTATTGTGTCTGGCTCACGTGACAAGACAGTCAGAGTGTGGAATTCACAGAGTGGAAAACTTCTCAATGAGTTAAAAGGACATTCAAACTGGGTCACATCAGTTGCCATCTCACAGGATGGGACAACTATTGTGTCTGGCTCAGATGACAAGACAGTCAGAGTGTGGAATTCACAGAGTGGAAAACTTCTCAATGAGTTAAAAGGACATTCACACTGGGTCACATCAGTTGCCATCTCACAGGATGGGACAACTATTGTGTCTGGCTCACGTGACAACACAGTCAGAGTGTGGAATTCACAGAGTGGAAAACTTCTCAATGAGTTAAAAGGACATTCAAACTGGGTCACATCAGTTGCCATCTCACAGGATGGGACAACTATTGTGTCTGGCTCAGATGACAAGACAGTCAGAGTGTGGAATTCACAGAGTGGAAAACTTCTCAATGAGTTAAAAGGACATTCACACTGGGTCACATCAGTTGCCATCTCACAGGATGGGACAACTATTGTGTCTGGCTCACGTGACAACACAGTCAGAGTGTGGAATTCACAGAGTGGAAAACTTCTCAATGAGTTAAAAGGACATTCATACTGGGTCACATCAGTTGCCATCTCACAGGATGGGATAACTATTGTGTCTGGCTCAGTTGACAAGACAGTCAGAGTGTGGAATTCACAGAGTGGAAAACTTCTCAATGAGTTAAAAGGACATTCACGCTGGGTCACATCAGTTGCCATCTCACAGGATGGGACAACTATTGTGTCTGACTCACATGACAAGACAGTCAGAGTGTGGAATTCACAGAGTGGAAAACTTCTCAATGAGTTAAAAGGACATTCACGCTGGGTCACATCAGTTGCCATCTCACAGGATGGGACAACTATTGTGTCTGACTCACATGACAAGACAGTCAGAGTGTGGAATTCACAGAGTGGAAAACTTCTCAATGAGTTAAAAGGACATTCAAACTGGGTCACATCAGTTGCCATCTCACAGGATGGGACAACTATTGTGTCTGGCTCAGGTGACAAGACAGTCAGAGTGTGGAATTCACAGAGTGGAAAACTTCTCAATGAGTTAAAAGGACATTCACACTGGGTCACATCAGTTGCCATCTCACAGGATGGGACAACTATTGTGTCTGGCTCAGGTGACAACACAGTCAGAGTGTGGAGTGTTCAAAATGGCACTTGTACACATTTTTGGAATTTAAATGACACTGTGCAAATGATCACATTTAATGCTGACCAAACTGGTATTATTGTTAATAACCATCAGTTGTTTTGTATGAGGACATTCAATAAGCTTGGCTTATTACATGAATTATCTGAAACCAATTTAAATTTGATGGTGGATAATTGGATTGTAAATTCAGGTAGAAAATTATTTTGGCTTCCACCTTCTTTTAGACCTGCAAGTTTACAAGCAATAGCTATAAATGATACCACAGTTGCTATTGGAACTGCATTGGGAAAAATGGTAATAATATCTCTAAATACTGATAAGTGGGAATTAGCTTTAGAGATAAAGAAAAAGAATAAAGTAAAGAAATTATTAAAGGAAATTTTGAAGTTGAATAAGTAATTAAGCCTACAGTGATTTCTGCTGTCTGTATTCAACTACTCTAGAGTTAATAGGTTCATTAGATATCTTCTACTCATTTCTTCTTCTTCTATCTTGTAGGTATATCTTGATGTCAGAATTCTAGAATATGTATGAATTGATCATGTCCATAGTATCACACATAAAGATTACTGTTATATGATATAACTTGCATAAGTTGTTTTGCAGATATGTACACACCAATGCATTGTCATTTGTATTATTGACAAGTTTCATGTGGTAACATGGAACAACTTACTCTAGAAATACCAGTGTTGAGAATATCTTATCTTATTATGGAACTCTGTAGTTCAAAGTAAAAGGTTCTAGTTGGTCTATTCTTAGGTAGATATAATTATAATAGCTCTATATACAGTACTGCTGTACTCAACAGCATAACAGCTTTACAACTTTCTTTACAGCAGTAGTTATTTATATACACCTCTTGTACAGTATATAAACCCCTCAGTTTTACTGTACAATAACAATTCTTACCTCTCCTTTCAGTTACTCTAAGCCTCTATCTACACTCTACCTCTTCAGGTGATCCTGTACCCAGATCAGCAACTGCCCTGTGCAGAGCCCTTGCTGTTTCTACAACCAGTGTACAATCTATTCAATTCAAAGCACCCTGAAGTATATATATTGACAATCTTGATGTTAAAACATAAGCTAAACATTTAGTAGTAGTTGTAAACTCCTGAAATATTACACCTGTAAGAAAGAAGGGAGTAAATTAATTAGTGTTGAAACAATCAATACATCTGTCCTTACTTCATTTTTGTAGTAGAGCAACAGAATGGATGATGCTGTGATTGCTGTTATTGAAATTGTGAATGGATAAGCTGAAATATCTGAGATGATCATCTCTGAGTGCAGTGTATCAATAAGGGACAAAGTTAATATTGAATAGGAGGAAATATGTGTCAGTCAAAGGGAGTCTTTAAGTATGTGTTCATTGATATGTTCAGGGATTGATCTAACATACTACTCTATTCTTAACTTTGCATTATCTGGTGAGCAATATGTTTGTCTTTGGGCAGTACCTTATAGTTCCTCCTTTTCATTGTGCATGATGAAGTTAAATGTATTTGTCAATTTATACTTCATGAAGCATCTATGGAAGCCTGTGTATTAGCTGTGCTCCTCTATATCTATGGTGAAGTTTGAACCCTGCTCCTCACCATTCCATTCTTGCCCTGAATACTATTGGTAACCAGTATATTGGATTACTGCTGAATCAGATTGACTCAATTTTTACAACTTCCCATCACTCAATCTTGCTCAAATTTGACATACAGTCTACTATAACCTCAATAACATGAGCAGCAGTTTCTTTTCAACAGATAAACATGAATATTTGATTGTTGAAAGTATGAGGGATGTCACACTTGCTGTGCACAAGAACAGACAGACATTCACAAGTGTTGATTGTGATGTTATAAGTCTTACCTTGTGACACATTGAAACAACAATTTGCCCAAGCTGGGCCTTGAATTCTTTGATTGGACTGCTGTGACACCTATGTGACATTCAATTCATGAGTAATCTGATGTACTAGTTACCAATAGTATACTTCTCAATCCCCAGCCCATATAAAACCCCACTATGGACCCCGTCACCTAGACACCGCTACATTTGTACAGCAGCCAAATCCATGATTGACCAAATCAAAGTTAGGCGCCTGAAGGGTCTAACTAAGCTCCATGAGGCGCCTTGCCTTGAACACAGTAAGGGATTTACTATATAATGAAATAGAGTGTGTTTTAAGTTTTTGAGTTGGATTACATACTGATACATACTAATACACAATGCATTTTTTTACTGTTCTCCTTGACTACGTAGCAACATGGGCCAACACAGGAAGAAGCAAGTGGAAAAGCTTTCACATGCACGGTCTGTAAAAGCTGAGAAGGCATTCTTAAAACGTCAACAACCTGCAAGTAGTACGCTGAGCTCCGAGGCTAGCAATACCACACATGAAGAATATAACACTGCAAGGCCCAGTGAAGTTGTTGGCGAATGTATCTGGGATGGTACTGTCAATCACTATGCATCAAACAGTGACTCAGATGATTCGGATTACTGGGAATCTGAGTCATCAAGCTCTGATAGTTCAAGTACTGATGAATTTGATGAGCTCAAGGGAGAGGAAATGATGAAAAGCCTAGAGGAACAACTCCAGCGAGAGCTTGAGGAGCTGGAATGCTGTCACAACATAGGGTATGAAACCATACAACGAAAAATCAGTCAAAAAGAATGGAAAAAGGCTGAGCATATGTGAGGGACATATACTGGAAACTCAGACCGCACCAAGTGACACCAGAACAAAAATGCTTGTGACAAAGAAAAGCAAGATGCATTGCTTCATAAAAGGTATGTATGTGGTATATTACTTTATTAATATTACTCACCTATTAAACAGTCAAGGTGCCAGTCTTATGTGATCATATTTCATGTCGAAGGCTAAGCCAAAAAGTCGTCCTGAGGTACCTGCACAAAATGATGATTATATAGAGGTTGACATTGTAGTCAAACCTCTCACTGCTTCAGAATCAGATGCAGGTATCATTTCTTCAAGCAAGATTTTCACTGGTTATACATCAGATATGTCAGCTGAATTTGAGTCTTCTGATGACGAGGTGCAAAATGAGCTGGATACTGATGACCAGCTTAAAATCCGAAGTGCGCCTCCTCCCAAGCAGAAAAAACTTCAAATTTCAGTAAAGGAACAACGTGCTATTGCAAAAAGGAGCCGAGTGGATGAAATTAAAGCAGCATTGGTCGCAATTGATAAAATGATTCAATCACATAAAGTTCAGTTCGACAGGGGAGCACAAAGTCTTCAAGCGTCTCATGCAAAAGCAATAAAAGACTATTTGCACATGATATTGTACAAAGGAAGAAATAAAATTGACACATCACAGAGAGTAGCCAAGTGCCATGGATTTTCGACACACTGGGGAGGACGACTTATCAGGAAATGGGCAAAACAGTGGATTGATGATAGAGAACTACCAATTTCACAGAGAGGATGCCATGCAAAATCATTCTCTCTTCTTGATGATCCAAATATTCGTGCCGAAGTATGCTCATATGTATGTTCCAACAAGTGGGCAATGAATCCAGATAAACTTGTCGAGTTCAGCAAACAGTGTATGGTTCCAGAAGCTGCAAAAAAATACCTTGAAGAAATTGTTGAAGGAGAAATGCCAAAAGGTTTGAAGTGCTATATGGAAGAAGAGCTTCTCCCTTGCTATCATTTGAAACCTGGAGAAAAGGTATCAGCTTATTGACTGCCAGCCACATGCTTCGTCGAGAAGGCTTCAAGTACACAGAGCATAAAAAAGCTATTTATTATGATGGACATGAGTGGCCAGATGTAACTGAAGACTGTCAAGATAGGTACTTACCAGAAATGGCTTATTATCAACCACGAACCAAGGAATACTGCATTGAAGACGTTATGAAAGAGGTTGTAAAGAAGTTGAAAGAAGGGGAACGACCACTGGTTGTATGTGCTCATGACAAGATGACTGTGCAGGCAAATGATGGCCAAAAGCGAAGTTGGATTTTAAACGGAGAGTTCCCCATAAGAAAAAAAGGTGCTGGGCGAGGAATTCATCACAGCGAAGTAATATGCTCGACAGTTGGCTGGTTAAAGGAAGGAAGTCAGAGTATGGAATATGGGAAAAATTATGATGGGTATTGGAATGGTGAAATGTTTGTCAAACAAGTAAGTTTACAGTAAGAAAGTCACTGGATAAAACTTACTTATTGTCACTGCCACACACTTAAAGATGCGTGAACACATCATTCCAGCATTTGAAAAGGCTCACAGTCCCGAGCACCAAGCACTATTCCTGATCAACAACTCCCAAGGACACTCTGCATATGCAAAAGATGCACTGTTGACTTCCAGGATGAATTTACACCCAGGGGGGAAGCAAGCTTGTATGAGAGATGGATGGTATTTCAAAAATGGAGAAAAGATCACTCAGAAAATGGTGTTTCCTGAAGATCACCTGGAATTTCCAGGCCTTCCAAAGGGAATGTGAGAGGTTCTAATTGAACGTGGACTATGGTCAGATAAACTGCACATGCAATGCAATGGGAAATGTGCACCAGAGGCAATTTCTTGTTGTGCAAAACAGATTCTTGAACTTCAGCCAGACTTTAGGGAGCAGAAATCACTCATCCAAGAAGTTATTGAAGAAGCTGGCCACCTCTGTATATTCCTTCCAAAGTTCCATTGCAAACTAAACTTTATTGAATATTTCTGGGGGGCAGTTAAGAAATATCTTTGAGACCATTGTGACTACACCTTTCAAACTCTGAAAGACAATCTTCCAAAAGCCCTTTCATCTGTTAAACTGGAGACCATACGGAAGTGGGAACATAGAACAATTAGGTGGATGGAGGCATATCGCTCAGGTCTCGGTGCAAAGGATGCTCAGTTGAAGGTGAAGCAATTCAGTTCAAAGAGATACATGTCGCACCGCAGGATTCCTGAGGGCATTGCTCGGATGTTTGATTCGTAAGCAATCATATTATGTAAGTATTTCCTAGTTAGGAAGGTGTTACATAAGCTGGCCAAAATCCTTTTCATAAAATTTATATTTCACGCAGTTTTGACTTTTAGAAAATTCTGTCTTACAGTTTTCATTATACACCATATATATGCATTTCTGTAAGATGAATAAGAAATCAAAGGCAAACTGAAGAAGTGATTTTTCTTGTACAAAAGTAGCGGTGTTTAGGTGACAGGGTCCATAGAATATTCCAGGGAGTGTCAAATGTGGTATATTTGTCAGAGAGACATCCAGCCCAACTATGAAGTGTTGTGCAGAAGGTATGTATTCAATATTGTTTGCATGTCAAGCTAAAATTAATGTTTAATTATGTAAGATAAAATGAAATCAAAAATGTCATGTACAGTGCACAGAGTCCTGTGGTGTGTTATATGTGGAAAACTTACAACATGTGAGAGATATTCAACATTGTGAAGATTTCAGTCAATGCTTGGCCAGTTTACCATGACATTAGTAATGTTGTAGGTCAAAGAGTAACAGGGGTCTTCCCACCTCAATGAAACCATGCTTATGTTCATACTTGTTATGGTGTTTAAATGTCTAAGTGTCCATTGCAACAATTTATTCAAGAGTCTTTTGTTCAATTCTGAAAATGTGGGTCTACATATGATTTTTGTTGTAAATTACACCTCCAAAACCCCAGAATTAATACATATACCTTGTATGGTCTCTTTTACTTAGTGATTTCAGATAATGTACCCAGTTTTAAATAACTATGTAAAGCTTCTGATATTCTGACCCATATAAGACTCAGCTATACCTAGCATAAACATGGAGTCCTGACACAGTTGTATAATGTACCACTTGAAAACTGTTGTAGATTCAATACCACAGAATCCAATAACAGATGATGCATAATGATAATGGACACCACAACCCTCAAGAACATTATGGGTGTATTCATCATGAACAAAGTCAATATCTCAACTTTTTTATTGTTCTTACTGTCTGACCCACTTCTTGAGAGTGGTATCTCAGACCTCCATGCAAATTCTAGCACACTAGTGTCTGCTTTGTATTTTATTATGATATGCAGGTGGAACTAGGGTGCATAAATATTCCCTAGTGGTGATTGACTCATTGATATCATCAAAGAAAATAAGAAACTTTGGGGGTGCTGAATGACCAGGCTTCCAGTTGTTCAGTATGAACTTCAAGTCTTCAAATTTTGATAATGGGCTTAATATCTTTTGAACCCCCAAAAAGATGTTGGAGCACTTGGTTGATTGATGAAATATAGTGAGGTTGGAGGTATGTATCCTTAAGATATCATGAACTATGTTTAAAATATGCTGTGGAAGCATTGCAGATGTCATTAAGATGGGTATATCTTTCAGTAAGATATCATGGAGGCATCTAGAATGGCTGAGTGAATTGTACCTCTGTAATTCCAGTCTTAGTTTCACACTATCTAGAAACCTATGATATGGGATGCTTTGCATTGCTCATCTAGGCCCAGAAGAACTCCACTATACTCAATGTGCATATGGGACTTTTTGATTTATGTGTTTGCATTGCACATACTTTGTAAATTGCTAAAGGGTGCAATTCCACAATCTGAATGCAGTTTCAGAGCATCACATAATTTTTAATTTGACATTATAAAGCATACTTAAAGCCATATAAATGTAGAGCTCTTTATGCTTAGCCAGGTGTTCTGTACAGAATAGAAATGGCAGGGATATCACTATAATGAAGGGTTTATTCTGTATAGCATCTGTGTGTGTCTGTATGGAATTGAAAATTCTGTGCAGAATATGCAGAATTCTATGATGAAGACTCTGTCAGAATCTATGCAGAACTTGTCAGTTATTATTAATTACTTATTAATAAATGTATTTACAATAAAATGAAATGTCCCTTGGATAGTTTGAACCTTCACCCTACTGTATGATTTGTCATAAAACATATGTCACACTAAACTGCCTAAACCAATGTGTCTTCATTGGCATCACATAACTGCCTGTAATGTGATACTTGTCTGGCTGGTAACCTAGCACCCCCCCCCCCCTCCCTGCTTCATGGAGGCAATGACACTGCTGGCAAGACAGCATTGACACCATGTTGCCCACCAAGCACCCCCCTTCTCCCCCTCTGTGTCACAACAACAATAATGTTGCCATGCCATCTGCTACCACAATGATGACACCATCACTCAGTGCCCTTCTTCATTCCTCCCCCCTGTGTCACAATGACAATGACACCACATCACACAACTCCTCTCCTCATCCCTTCTCCCCCCCACATTCACAATGAAGATGACACCATATTGCCTACCACCCCCATCCTCCCTCTCTATATCACAATAATGACAATGACATGCCATCCACCACCACCACCATCACCATGACACCATCACCTAGCACCCCCTCCTCCCTCCTGTGTCATGATAATGATGACAGCACACCATCCACTGCCACCACTATCATGGCACTGTCACCCAGCCCCCCTTCTCATCCCTCCTCTCCCCACTGCATTGTGATGACAATGACAATGCTACACCATCCACTGCCAGCTCCTTCAGTGTCATCTGAATGTCTGGATGACCACAACCCCTCCCCTCTTCCTCTTGCAGTGATGTCAAGGCCACACCATTCCACCTCATTCCACCTCATTCCTCCTTTCTTTCCCCCCTGCAATGTACTACAGTATAATTGCCATCTGCACAGAATCTTAAAACCACTTAAATTCTGCATGGAATTTTCAGGTCTGTACAGATTCCATATGGATTCACACAGATCCATACAGACCCCTTGGGGGAGTGTAAATTACTGTAAATATACACTTGGTGCAGATATTGCATTTGCATAACCTCAATTATTGCTACATACTGATGCACCGAATTTGTGATTTGTATTTAAATACTACTAATATATATTGTAATACTCAAATAATCATCGCAAACCACAGGCTTTAAGTTCAAGAGAGAGAAAACACAGATAATGTATAAACTAGTATAAAGAAAGTAAACTATAGATTCTAAACCTTTCTAATATGAAATTACTTGGTTCAAGTACTGTTCAGATTCATTTCTATTCCAATTTATTACACTCCTAGAGTGGAAGAAGCCTAGGATTTCTCCTGGGATTGCTTGCTTCTCCTCCTCCTTCCTGTCCTCCTTATATATCTTTTACAAATAAAACTGTACAGTATCTATATATGGAAAGGAACTACTCTAGACTACTTTATATGACGACATAATGTTGTTTCCAACATATTGACCATGCAGGAGCAACAATACATGTGGAATTCCATGTGGTAGATCAAACAGCGGGATAATTTCGGAGTACAAGTACGAAGTCACATGACTTGCTCTGGGCTATGCGTAACCGCAATAACCAGTTCGGAGATAACGGTTCTAATGCCTCGCTTTTGATCACGTGACAGGAATGCGGAACACATTCCTTAGCTAAGTTTCAATCAAGTACTGGGTGCATGTACATAGTCTTTTGGATTCTAGTAATTAGATAACACACATCTGGTTGTATTTCCTTTAGTATATATCAATTAGATATTTCTGCTGGCAGTGCAGGACTCAACCCCAGCTCTCAGATGTCCCATTCCCTTAGTAATGTATTCAAAATAGAACACTTTGATTGGCAACTCAGGACTCGTCCCAACCCTTGTACTCATGATGTGCATTACTAATACTGAGTGCTAATATTATATGACAAATAGAGAGATTAACCATTAAATATTTTTAAGGTGTATCAATACTTCCAATCAAAAGTCCACCTAAGGACATTGTGTCTGGTCTAGCAACATGACTAGCTATTGCTAGATAGGCATAGAATAAGGAGAATATTTAGATTTTTCTAGTGTGCTCAAAGCTCATCTAGGCTACTAGATAATTTTGACCAACTGTTCAATCATGCATCACACAGGGCCATGAACAGAACAGATTTAACTGTTGGTCACATGTCACAAAGACTCATGAACACAGGTACAAGGAGAACTAAAATTTGTGAAAATTCATTAAAAATAAAATAAAATGAGTATAATAATTACAGTTGAAAGCCATTTAAATCTATTCCAGCTTAATTTCACTCACCCAATAGCTTAGGCTGCAAACAGTTCACTTCAGGTGTCACACATTCTATAGGGCTGCAAACAGAGGTTTGGACTGTCACACCTGAGAGGGTCTGGACACTTGGTTGAAATTATCCAGTAGTATAATACCTAGAAAAATAAAAGATTTCCCTATATGCAATATTTAGTGACATCTAGTGACATATAGGTGCACTGTAATCTTATCTATGTATATATAATTGTATTATTGAGGCCAATACTTATTGAATATGCTTGAAAGAGGAATATTTGAACTGATAAAAGTGTATTATTAATATGCCTAGCATACTCCTACCTATTATAAAAACACTATTTCTATATTCTATGTGCTACTTACAAATGGTATAATATACATGGGTTGTATTTAGTAGCTAAGGTAGAGGTCCTAGACCATTAGCTAGCATGAGAACAATTTGTACTAATAACATGGCAGGTTTTCAGCTGTCATGTAATGATCAGTGTTGCACTGTAGCAAGACCTGTAGTGGGTGCTGTCATGTAAGATTGTTACACTTTTTCCATCTCAACCCCGCCAGACTATCCCTTTTTCATGTGACCCTTCTATTTATATCTTCTTACTTACTCATCCCGTTCTATTTATAGTATGATACATGTTTCACCTTCATCATCTCTTACCCCTGACCCCTTACCCCTCACCAATCCCTGCCACCCTGGTTTGTCATACTACTGGCACAGACTTTACTTATTGATACATTTCATCTATTTACGTACGTGTTTCATCTCGACTGCGGACCTCTGCCAAGTCATGGAAAGTCAAGGACTTTATTTATAGTAACATACCTTTCCACGAACAGACCATACTTCTTTTGTATAAATAGCTCATGTATTCCGATCAAGCTTCCTCAGCTTGATCTTAGTTTAGCTATCATCCAATATAGCTGGCTAATCCCCTCTATCCTCTTTGAGAACCCCTCGGACCTAGAACACCGCTACTTCTATTTGCTTCTCAAGTGCTACTGTGAGAACACTGTCAAGTCCATTACTGCACTAGCACAGGATCCTGGCCACATTATCGGAAAATGCGAATTACAGACCACCCAAGCTGTGTATTTAGAATACAATGCTTGTGCAGCATTATGTGCCTTGTTTTTAATGTGTTACAGCTTAAATCATATTTTTTAGGCATCTCTATGTGATGCTATGAATATTTTTGTCGCAAAACCTCCAAATCACATAATTCCAGGAACCTGGCCAGTGTGTGGGAATCAAGCTGAACCCTGGCAATGGTTATTGACGATTACAATCACTACCTTTCTATCTTCCCCCCCACCCCACCACTGCATCCCAAACTTTTCAACAACTACATTTCCTGGCTAAAGGTATGATACATTCATTTATAAAACATTTATAATGCTAACGACGTGCATTTCTAGCTGGATTTCGGCGTACTGGAGTCATGTTTGCTGGATGAAGAGTGGGCATAATAGGTGTTTCATCGTCACTCTCAATTTCGTGATCTGACATTGGGAAAACAGCAGCCTTTTTACCTTGTTTATGTTTTTGCGGACTGGATGCTACTGCAGCTGCAGCTGCCTTTCTTGCAATGGTAGCTGCTCGCCTGGATTCGGTTGCCGCCTTCTTCCTTGCCGCCTCCTCTGCCCTCTTTGCAGCAGCCAATTCCCACCTCTCTGCTGCTTCATGTTTCTTCTGTTCCTTCTTGAGCTCAAGCTCGAGCTCCCTCTCCTTCCTTTTGGCCTCGCACTCTTCAAGCTTTCACTGTTTTTCGGCTGCAGCTTTCTGTTGTTTATCCAATCATTCCTGTTCCTTCCAGTTATGCACCTCTTGTCGAGCTTCTGATGCAAGTCGCTTGTAATGGTCATCAATTTGCTTCCGTTGAAGCTTCAACTGCAGAGCCAATTCCTTCAAGGCATTCTTCATCGCCATTTCCCACTCGCATCGGGCTAGGGCATCAAGACACTCATCCACTGTCATGTGCCGTGGATGAGTACTACTTTTCTTCTTCGTTCCTCTTGTCTGATCTTTATGGTAAGCCCTATTTCGCAATCGTGCATTCTCCTTATCCATCAATACTAACTGAGTATAGTTTTTTTCGAGCTGAATCCCTGCTTCCAGATATTGTACCCGCAAATCCTGGATGTGCTTCCAGAGAGCCCGAGCGGATGCATTGTATGGTGGAGGTGGGGGTAACTCGATCCGGTATGTTACAGATTTTGCAACATTTACTGTAGATGTACTAGTAGTATCAGTTGTAGATGCATCGGTGGATACTGAGGTGAGTGAAGCGGCGGATGGGGTATCACTGGGCATGAATGATGGGGATGGGGATATGTTTGTTGTGGATGTACCCACACCTGGTGGGGTGGATGTCACTGGGATAAGCATTGAAGGTAGACATGCAGGGATTGGCTGTGCGGCTTTAGTGGTAGTGTTTTTGGATGGAGCAAATAGAATGGGATCGATCACATTTGGATTTAGAGGCCAGATTCCAGTTTTAGCGAAGGCAGATATAATGGTGGATGGTTTAAAGGCTGCAGTACGAGCTGCTGAGTAATGTTTAAGAAAGCTGAATTTCGAGATGGGTATGTATTCGTTTGAAGACTTTATGACGCAAGATTTCCAATGGCTGGCAAGTGGTCCAAAGACCCCAACATTGCATGGTTGCAATGCATGTGTAGTGTGTGATGGAAGACAAACCACAATAATGTGGTTGTCAGCTGCAAATTTGCAGAACTTGTATGTACAATGTGAATTATGTCCATCTAAAATCAAGAGCCAATAGCCATTGGAGATATTTCGCTCTTGTGATGCTGGATGAAAATCACGTTCCAGCCACTTTGTACCCAATTCTTGATCAGTCCAGCCGTTTGGTGAATGTGAGAGACTATTAATAAAAAATGTTAGAAAATCAAAATAAATGTGTATAATTAATGATACCTTGCATTACAAGGGTTATTCCTTCCCCATTCCAAATCTCTGCGTTTACCCTGGTAAATAACAGAAGGTGGAAGAGCAGTACCATTCGCAGAGATGGCTTCAATAATAGTAATCATTTCACAATTACCATCTTCAACCTGGTTAACAGTCTTCTGATCATGATCAACCAAAGCAGCAACATGCTTCCCAACTCCTAGCTGTATACCTTTTTCATCGGCATTGTAAATATTCTCTGGGGGAATGTTATACTTTGTAATAATATCATCCAACATTGTGTAAAACTCAGCTACAACAGCTGGATTTAAAGAGTGTGCACGACACTGTTCAAGACTTGCAGTCCATTTGACCTTCAGATCTGGGTGGCGAGACATGAACCGGTGAACCCATGTATGTCCCACCTTTGTTCCAGAAATACTCTCAGCATGATCCATCAAGGTTGATTGGGTGATTGGCATGCCACAATACCCCATCTCCTTAATCCATTCAACTAAAACATCCTCCTGAGCGTCAGTAAGTTTCCGTTGAGAACTATGTGCCTCTCGCCTAGTTTTGATGCCATTAAAACGGTTGGTAAGTGTACTTCTCAGTACATTATATGCCTTTGCTGCCTGCCGCAAGCTAAGTTTATGAATACCAGCATCATTAACACCAGAATCATGAATAGCTTTAATAGCTAGTTGCAAGTGCTGCTCAGATGTGAGCAAAGAAAGATCAAGCGGTTCAGTTTCAGAATGAGTACTGAGCGGGGTAGTAGACATGATGATAATCTGCTATTGTCTTCTCAGTGCAGGCTGCGTAGTATAAGTAAATACTTCATATCTGGCATTCTAGAATCACAGAACCCCCAGATTCCACTACACGTGTTGTATTGTATTGGTTCAGGATCTAATTTAAGCATTTTGAGGTAGATAAATGGTACAAAGCAACGAGAATGTTTGTGTATTGTATTTAGAAGTTCATACACTGGTCATTTGACTATTTAATAACTTCATGAATACATATATACCAAAAATACATTGAATGTAGAATGTATTTTCGTCACTTCCCTCAGATTATCAGTAGATAAGTGTTTTTGATAAGATTTGGGAGATATGGATCAGCGGACACTTCTAGAACTGAAAAAAATTGCTAAAATTTCGGTCAACACTTATTCATGAGGGAATATATATAAAAATTCATATTCCAAAAGATGAAGACATTTGGATTAAATGTGACAGAGAAAAAGCTACTTTACTATCTCCCTTTAAAGTACATCCTCAGCAATGACCAGGCTAACACTTTGTATGATACCACAAGATCCAAAGCACTTGGTGCTCTACTATACATTTCATGCGACAGAGAAGGTTCAAAAATAGGCACTCAAGTTATATTTACATGGTAGAATGTACAGAAGCAATCACAAAGACGGCTTCATGAAGGCCTGTGGGATTTTGCATGCTATTTATAGCGGAGTTTGATCAACATCGCCACTTTAACTCCACATTGCTCAATGGTAGGACAAGCAATTGTTATGAAATTTTGTAGATGAGTAGAACTAGTGCTATTCTATTGAAATGTAAAAAAAAATTGGGATAAAGAGGTATGTAAATGCTAGAAAATGAAAAATGACCAGCTTCCCAGTGTGGCCAGGTTCCTGATAGCTGACAGTAGTGTACAACTCTACATTGTAACTGTTTAGACTTCAACTTCATCATATGACTTACGAGTGTAGTGACAAGTCATGTGATTATTATATCACATTATTATAGACCACGAGACCAGACATCACGAGACCAGCTCAGATCATAACAAAGATCTTTCAATATCATCAGTCGCAAGCATGATAGTAAAATGAACTGGTTTACAAACATGTGATAGCAGGTCTTGAATATTAGACCTTAATGAAATCTTATTGGATAGTCAGGCACAATATTTACTTTGTGCATGAATCACAATAACTGAGCCAGCATGCTACATCCATGTCTCATGTGAGCTTCATCATGAGTAAGTCTATATCTTGTAAACATTTTATCTTCAGTATAGATTGTTGATTATAATGATGTCCTTACAAATGGTATGTAGTTTGAAGATAAAATAGTGTAGGTAAAATGGTACCACAGACATAATGGTGTCACCTGTTATAAAAATAACATATGGTATCTGAATGATTTGAAATGCACCAACAAGGAATCGAACTTACAACTACAAGACAGAAAAACTTCATTTCAGGGATGTTCTACCAATACTCCATGTGATGTTACTTATTAGTGATGATAATATTAGTTTATTGTATATAATTCACTCAGTAAACCAGTAACATTTGTTTCTCTCTCCTTTGACTGCACATAATAAGCATGATTTGCAGTATACTGAGGTAATTCTTCAATGCATTTTTCTTTGGAAATAAGAAGTGTTGGTAATGTATGAACTGTCTAAACACTCCACAGTTATTGAATACAAATTTTACACATACTACATACTTCATCAGTAATTTATAGATGCAGATTAAATTTAGACATCTTATAAATTTATTATCCTATCTTTCTTAATGAAGTATAGAAATAAAATAAAAACAATGGCTGATAAAATCTGCACCATGCATGGATTGAACACACAGGCTCGTCCTTTCCAGTCATTCACACCAGTAGTCATCATTTCTCAACTGGAGACTTTTGACCAATTGTTCAGTAATTTTCAGCATGACACAATAGTTTTGTTCATTGCTCTGTTCAGCACCTAGTCTAGTGTGTGACTGGCATAAAAATTGTTCACCTTGCATTGACTATCAATATCTCCTTTAGATTCTTGGAATATTGTTGACAATTAGTAAATTATGTATGAGAGCTAGTATATTGAATCTCATTGTCACCCAAACTAGTCCAGTTCCAAATGTAGCCTGCACTCAATGAATAGCTCTTAGCAATGTTCCCACTTGGGTACTGGTGCCACATTAACACTGAACAGTATATAATGCATGTATTTATGAAGCTAGAGAAAGATAGCTCTTTCGATTCAATACCTACAGGTGAGTTCATTGATATGTTACCCAGAGAAATTATATGCTAATCAATTGATAATTAAATGCTAGAATATCTATGGCCTCAATTCCTGTACAACTAGGGCATGTGAGAATGCACAGTTGGTTGGATTGTATCAGCATTTGAAAAGTTAAATAAACCAGAAACTGTGAAAAAGGTGTGTCAGGTAGCCCTGGAACTCAATTTCAGCTTGTTAATGTTAGAAATACAGGCTTGGAAGATGTACCATGCTAGTAGTTTTGATCTTTCTTGGGAAAGCCTTATCAGCAAAGAAGCCCATGATGCTCTGGGTAATCTACACATTGATAATCCTGAGTTTTATGCCAAGCTTAAGCTTTCAAGGACAGCTGAATAACTGAGACTCACAGTCAGCGATACAATTACAGCTAATTCAAATGATAGTGACTTCACAGTAAAGAATGGCGAGCTCATTTCAAATGAAATTATTTCTTCAGACTCAGCTGTACCATTGGAAGCTGTGATAGAGCATTACAAGTAGATGTATTCAACAACTGATGATGATGACTCAGAGTTTGGTGGACTTCAGCTTGAAATGGATGCCGAGAGCACATTGGTTGAAATGGTAGATGGTGTATTAATGGATGCAACCCCAGATTGGGGCATGGGCAGAGGAAAAAAATTAAAAATACATTGTACTCTATGAGAACTTGGGAGGGACATTAGACTATTTCTATTATAACATAGCACATGAAAATGTCATTGAAATCTTTATATATTTTTTCAGACTTTTTGGTTTAACTAAACCTTTGTTCACAACTGTCCATGATGCATGACAACAGGTCAGATTGTTCTGTTCAGAGACCCTGCATGATGTGTGACCAAACAATCAGTCAAAAGTCTCCAGTAATTTTCTCATCACATGGTCCTAATCTGGTTCGATTGAATGTCACTTCTGTGTCACTGATGATCTCAAAGATCTACATGATAGCATCCACTACAGGTCTCACTACAGCACAACACTGATTGTTACATGACAGCTGAAAACCTGCTGTGTAAGGGTCATGTCTAACCTAAGTAGAAAAACATCTAAGAATAGAAACATCAAGGTCAGAGCTTATTCTCAACATTGGTGGGAAATAGTTACCAGTAAGGCTGGAGATCAAGCTAAGTGCACATCTATTCTAATAATAGCTTATTGAAGCCATGTTATTGCATCATAGGAAAAGGCATGAGGACTAGACTCACAGCAAGTGCCACTATCTAACCATGCTGTACCAGCACTGTGCATCAGCATGCCATAGGTGCTTGGCCTGGCCTGAGACCCAGCATTCCTGGCAAGCTTATTCAGCAGTTCCCATTTCCACACATCAAAGCACATGGCATCACTCCTTCATATGGAGTGTTCCACCTGCAGGATTAGTTTATTATACTGTATTATCTTCCCATATAGGCACATTCTTGGTGCTCATATGTATGTTGATACACCTTAAAACTATTTAATGGTTAAATCTCCCTATTTGTCATCTAATATTAGCACTCAGTATTAGTAATTCACATCATGGGTACAGGGGTTGGGATGAGTCCCAAGTTGCCAATCAAAGTGTTCTATTTTGAATACATTATTAAGGGAATGGGACATCTGAGAGCTGGGGTTGAGTCCTGCACTGCCAGTAGAAATATCTATTTGATATATACTAAAGGAATAATACAAGATGTGTAATATCTAATTACTAGGGCCCAAAGACTATGTACATGCACCCAGTACTTGATTAAACTTAAGGGAATGTGTTACACATGTTCTTGTCACATGATCAAATGCAAGGCATTAGAACCATTATCTCCAAACCGGTTACTGCAGTACTCACAGCCCAGAACAAGTCATGTGACTTTGTACTTGCACTCCAAAAATATCCTGCTGTTTGATCTACCACATGGAATTCCACATGTATTACATGGCTCCACATGGTGTATGTGTTGGAAACAACATTAAGTCATCATATAAATTAGTCTAGAATAGTTCCTTTCCATATATAGGTAGTGTACAGCTTTATTTGTAAAACAGTATATAAAGAAGACAGAAATGAGGAGGAAGAGGCAAGCACCCTAGGAGAAATCCTAGGTTCCTTCCACTCTAGGAGTGTATTACATTGGAAATAGAACAAACCTGAACAATATTTGAACCAAGTAATTTTATATTTGAGAGTATTGAATCTATAGTTTACTACCTTTATACTAGTTTATACATAATCTGTGTTATATCTCCCCCAAACTTACAGCCTGTGGTTTGGGATAATTATTTGAGTATTACAAAATATATTAGTACTATTTATATACAAATCACAAAATTGGACATCAATGTCAAGTTGTGATTTATTCTGGTCCATCCCAGATGCCTGTATTTAGTCTAAATGTCTACTTATGGATTAGCTAATATTCAATTGCTGTATTTGTATGAACTATGTAGTTTCTCTTAGCTATGTTCCATAAGATATTTAATAGGTAGCTTTGTGTAGTAGAAGGGCAGTCTCCTGTGCCCTGAGAAATACCATCTAGCAGTTCATGTTAGTATTTTTGTGAGCATTGAAATTCTAAGTGCAATGAGAGTGTGAAATCCTAAGTCTATGCTAAGTCTGAGATTAAGGAATGTGCATCAAAACACACACCAAAGCATTCACTAAGCCATATTCCTTCTTGAACATTGGTCTTCAACACCTCCCTTATACTTTACTTCACCTGGAAGCATCTTGCATCTGAGTCTTACCCACTGAGCATTTTCTTAGTGAGCATATGTGGTGTGAGTTGAATTGATTATATTTTAATTTATACTATGTTGCACTAAACTAGGTACTTTATTATGTATACAGCTAGAGATACATATCTAATTTACCTATGGACTAAATCACTACTACTACAGTACTACCATACTATGTGAATACACAAGATGTCAGTAATACTATCTGCTATGTGGCTACCATCAGTGATGAAGCACATACCTAAAGCCAATGTACCACATACCAGCTGCAGCCAAACTCAAACATGCCCCAACTCTCACTGAAAGCAACATTCCTGTGTCCACTCATTTCAATTCCTTCTGACAGCAATATGGTAACCACAACACTGACAAAATATCTGAGTCAGTGTTCAGATGCCGTGTTTGAGACACAATAGATCTTAAAGGGAAAGTAAGGACTTAATGCAAGTGTGCAAAGTCACATGTAGCATTGTGGGAGAGAAAGAAAGAAAGTCATTCTGTGAGAAGTGCCATGGTTGTATGATGAACTTACATTAGGGATGCTAACCAAAATTACCAAATTCTTTTGTGTTGTTGATGGACCTAGATTTTACTCGATGTGCATAGATATTTGTATAAGTTATACTTAATGAAAGTTCGGCTACGAGTCAAGAATTTAAGTGCATGCAACAGCCAAGAATTTGTTTTAGTTCTTGACTATATGTTCCTAGATGACAATAGATGGTGTATAGAGCCTATATCTCACTATGTGTCATTAGATACTGTATCAATTCGAATAGATCGTCAGTCACGCGTCACGGACCCCTCCTGACGTGCCGAAATTTGGTGCTTGTCACGCGTCATGAAGGCAACTGACGAAAGGTTTAAGTAGCTGTCACAAATTTAAAAAATTTGCCAATCTGGGATCGATCCAACAGTTTCACAGCTTTTTCGCTTAAATTTTCGTCCTGAGCACATTTAAACTCATTTACAGCTAAGCTACTACATAACTCATCATGTATGTATTGAATTTATGAGATAAAACACACACATTTGATGAATATGCCGAAATTTTTTGCGCGTCACACTGTACTTCCCAGTTGACGAAATGTCTCACTGGTTGGGCCTGTCACGCTCCTTGAGGGGTGCCGATCTATTCGTATTGAT
Organism: Cyathus striatus; assembly: GCA_025738555.1. Lineage (NCBI taxonomy): Eukaryota > Fungi > Basidiomycota > Agaricomycetes > Agaricales > Nidulariaceae > Cyathus > Cyathus striatus. Next base: position 695,174 of record JAOVFP010000017.1, read on the forward strand.
ACAGTACTAGTAGATAGCCTTCTCACTGGGGTTCAATCCCAACAGGGTCCATGGTTTATTTGTTATATAACTTTTGCATCTCTTTTCTGATAATGGATGAACATTGAATTCATGAATAGGTTTAGTTGGCTGGTTATGTTTATTTCACTTCAGCCAACGACTGGTTAGCGCTTATTAAGTATAGGTAAACGACGAATGTGCATACGCGGCACGGGCACTGTATTTGTCGGTCGAATCTAATCAAAGTCAGCGTGGTGTATACTTGAGCTCCAGTACTCCACAAAAGTATAATTGTTATGAGAATGTTAGATATGTCTGTAGGGACAGAGTAGCGGTATCAATGGTATACTTCACGATTTACAACACTCTATTCTCCTTTAATCTACCAGTGAAACATCATACACATCCGACGGCTATATATCTATTTTTACCATATCACTCGCTCGAAACAACTCGCCGGAGCCTTCAAATACCGAGCGTTGCCAAGCGGAGATCCGGCGGAGATTGAACGTGGCAACATAAGCGCCCACCGACGTCAACGTCACAGTCGACAATGTGGACCAATTCCCATTCAACAGCTTTACACAGCTTACCCCGCCCTCGTCTCTCCCTCCATTCCCTCATCACACACTCCTCGTTCATCTCCCCCTGTCATCCCCCTCCCGTTCCCGGTTGATTAAGAAGCAAAAATGGGTCACGCGTTACTGAAGGTAAGATCTTTCCCTCCACGTCTTCAACATATGGCTGGTGCTGACGCGGCTGTGACGACCAAAGGTTATCATCCTCGGAGACAGTGGGTGCGCCACCCCCCTTTCATCCCACCTCTTCACACCTCCCACCCACTCACGTATGAACGCTACACAGAGTAGGCAAAACCTCCCTAATGAACCAATACGTCAACAAGAGGTTTAGTAACCAGTACAAAGCTACTATCGGGGCTGATTTGTACGTCTCTCATACCTTTATCCTTACGTTGAGTAGAGTTTGACGAGTACGCGTATGGGTTAGTTTGACGAAAGAAGTTATAGTGGAAGATAAGCCTGTCACTATGCAGGTTCGTTCCCCCTCCTCCCTCCTCTTCCCTTCCCTTCCTTTATCCTCTCTCCCCTTCCTCGCTTCCCCACGCATGCCCTATAGCTATGGGACACGGCAGGCCAAGAACGCTTCCAATCCCTCGGTGTAGCATTCTACCGAGGCGCAGACGCTTGTGTCCTAGTCTACGACGTCAACTCCACCAAATCATTCGAAGCCCTCGAAGGGTGGCGGGACGAGTTTCTTATCCAATCGTCCCCGCACAATCCTGATAGCTTCCCGTTTGTGGTGTTGGGTAATAAAGTTGATGTAGAGGAGGGGAAGCGACAGGTGCGTTTGCGGTTTCCTTTCTATTTCGGTTCCTTTCGCTGTGGTGTTTCTTTCGTTGTGGTGTTTCTTCCTTGCGTTCTTTCTTTGTCTTATTTCCTTCTTATGCTCTTTCTTTCCTTATATTTGAAGGACAAGATACTAACGCGTGTGAACAGGTATCCCAGAAGAAAGCAATGCAATGGTGCGCGCAGAAAGGGAACATACCGTACTTCGAGACGTCAGCGAAGGAAGCTGTTAATGTAGAAGGTGCATTTCATACTGTTGCTGTGAACGCGTTGGAGATGCAGAGTGAACAACTGTGAGTGCTCGACTCTTTCTTTCAGCTTTCATTGCTCTCCTTCTATTTGCTTCTTTTATTCGTGATATGCTGTTTCCCTTGACCTATGATTGTGTCTGCGTTATCCTCCTCCTCCGGATCTCTCCCCTCTCCCCGTCACCGCGTATCCTCATTCTCTTCATCTACGTCCTACCTCCTACTTCATCTCGCCCTAATCTATTTTACCTTCATACTTCTCCTCGTTCTCTCTTCTTCCTCTCTTCACATCCCCATACTTCCCAATACCATACTAACGTACAACACCAGGGACGACGACATAGAATACCACACCCCCATCAACCTCACCAGTACACCTACGAGCCGATTCTCAGTGTGTAGCTGTTGATCTTAACGAACGAGCGAACGAACAATCTTCTTGATTTATTTGTTTTGTGTGTTTTGTATGTGTTTTGTTTTACGAAGTGCGACGAGTGACGACTTTTGTAAATTGTAAATTATTTTATCGCTTTATCGTTTTAATGTTGCTATGCTGTGATTTTATGGTTTTGTGAGATTCGAGAGGTTGCCGGTGATGCCACGATTATTCGTATTGCTCTTGTTTAAATGAGAGGGATTCTCGTTCTGTTGTTGACTTGCTTGTTGGAGTGAATTGCTCATATGAAGAGCAGGCTGGATGTTTGGATGTATGAAGGGGAGTTCCGAGGGCAGGTGTATGTTTTTTCTTCGTCTTTTCGAATGTTTGGAATCTAACTTGCTAGTTTCCTTCATTCTGTTTCACAGCGTATGTAGGATGTTTACAGGCTGCCTATTCTGTGAACATGGTTCCTATCTCTGGGGCACTCGTGGATAATCTGAGGAAGTTGACGCAAACTAATGGGACACGCCTCTCTCATATGGCTATCGCTGACAACTATCACTATCGGACTAGCTGTCAGTGGTCTTCTCATTCCTCATCGACTGGTACTGTACTTAGTTACATTTTTCTTTCGTTTTCACGTCAATATTTCAACAGGGCTAGTGGATGGATGTTCTCTTCTCCTGGATAACTCCTCTCCGGCGGTTCACAGAAGACTATTCCTATCGTTAGCATGGTCTCAAGTCACACTCGTGGGCGGTTTAAAGCCCATTATGACATGAACTGAATTGTAAGGTAGCTTTAAGTTTCATACGCCGAACGAAAGGTGCAGCCCATTTACACACTTACAGTGCGAAGCTTAACTGGGACCTTGTACACGTTGCAGTATCAAGAAAAGAAAATATACTCGGCGGGTTGGCGACATGGTGCATTGCCTCCCCTCTACTAACCGACTACGTCGCAATCGATATTGGATCTACAGGTCTTCTCCCTCTGGACTCTATTACTTGCCTTTACACAACTTTGACGACTCACTCTCAGGTAATTATTTTTATTGCTGGACTCCCCGCTGATTCAGTGGCGGTTATACTCTCGTTCTCAGATTGCATGCAGTTAGCTTTCAATACGCCAATGTCGAGGCAGACTTACGTCAAATTAAAACTCAAACAAGGCACCCCTTTACAAATTTAGGATTCTAAAATCGGTATGAGACTTTGCTGATTGGTAGACTACTATGCAGTTTCCTAATCTTTCCCGACCTTGCGTACTTTCATCTTAATCCATGCCGCGACATAGTTATGTACTAACCAACGACGCACCTTCCCGATCACATGGTTATAGCTATCGGACGTTCTGGTCTTCTCGTGGACAAGTACGTACCTTTTGCTGTCGTTTTCGCTTGATTTATTCTTAATAAGTGTATATTCTATTTTCTTGGATAACTCCTCTCTAGCGATTTAGTGAATATTATCCTATTATTATCATTGTTACCTTTGAACATATTAACCACAAGTCAAACACAAAGTTAAACTAGCGTAGGGACTTCATCGAGAAGCAAACAAGGCGTCCCACATAAATATGAGTGGTGCGTAGCATATCTCCTCCATTCTTTTCGTACATCGTCTCACACTGTGCACAATGCAGTTGCTTACCTTACTCTCATTCTCCCTCCTATTCCTCACATCCAACGCACATAAGGACCCCGTCAACCCATCTAATCTGCAATCTCGAGCAGTCTTCGAGCGCACATCCCCCTCCAACAGATGTCCGTGTGGATATTATACGTGTCCCGACATTAGCGCAGGGTATCTCTCTTTGTTTCCACACAACATTGAGTGTGCTGATTTTGGGGTAGTTGGGCCACTCCTTATTCCACGTTGGATCTAGTATATATCTTCTTTCAATTATGGATTTAAGCCACTCCACCAAGCATTCGTAGGCAAGGCTGGCCCAAGAGCTCTGTAACCAGACGACGGCTGCGAAATCTGAGAGGATGGTGGATATATAAACAAACATCTCAGAATTGTAGGAAAAGAACAGGTAAGTACACATTTGTTTTGGGAATGAATGAAATTAAATCAAAAACACAGGTATTTGTTTGTGTATTTATGTTGCAGACGAAGCGAGGATCAAGTTCCGTATTTACGGCTTACCTATAGCTCGTTGACTTTACCAAGAGGATGATAGATATTCAATATAATTCACTTCGAAAAAACTCAAACAAAAGCAGAGTGAAATCCATTGCGAATGAGAGCGCAACAATAAGAGATTATCATATCCTATCCCGCCAGTCCGCCTCATTCCGTGGTATTTCCTGAGAGGGTAAGTAAGCAATGGGGTTCCGCCGCCGAGGAATGGATGAGAAATCGTGAGTAAAATGTATGAAAAAAACAAGATAAACTGGGACGTCGAAGCAGAAAGGACAAGATGACTAGAAGTCTAGGACGATGCAACGACGAAAATATTTGAAGAACAAGGAAATTAAAAAACATACAACATGTTTTCTAAAGTTCCTCCAGAGCATATCCACTCCTCTGGGGAACATTGTTTTCGAAGACAATCCGTGGTAGCAATTTGGAAACTTTCAGAAGAACATATGCAATATTTATACACGCTATGCATATCATACATCAGTACTTGCTCTGGAGTAGTGACTATTGGATAACAGACATACTAGTTGCATCCGGAAGACGTCGTGCCGCTTCGTAAGCATCCTTGCGTACATATCTTAAACCTTGGGCGGACACGATGGTTGCCAGTGTCAACGAAAATACAATATTTGCGCGCATCTTGAAAAGAAAGGAACTTAAATATTCTTGAGTGGGATAGGATTAACAGAGGTAGGGAGGGTGGAGTAGCAATTTGGGGCGGCCATTTAAGTATGTGGTACTTATGTTATTAATCCAGACTTTCCAAATGGAGTTATGGAAACATCATTCGGAACTTGAAGCTTGAAGCGAGGTCGAGTAAATAAAATTATGGCCGAATAAAGGCCAATTACCCTAGTAGTATCTCATTTGTGCCTTCCTTGAACTGTATCAAATTTCAAAGTCGTACGGTATACACTCTGTGCACATATCTATGCGAGTACTCAAATTATTGACTACGGATATATAACACATTACTTGATCTTCTGTCTGAGTCTCTGAGATATGTGGTGTAAAATCCAAGACAGCTCCATTCAAGTTATGAACCGAATTACTATGGAAACCCGGAGCACCACGCTCAGAAGCATCAATATATTTCGTGCTCCGAGTGACGGCTGCTCGGCAGATCGCTTGTGCCTTCGCTTAGATATCTGTGCTCTTGTAATGAAATTCGGTAGCGTCGGTGAGGTTTTTCGCTAGGTGATTACGTAAGCATGGTCACGAGCGTCGTTTCCTTTGTAGAAACGACGCTCGTGACCTGAGTGATAGACTGCACCTTGGCCTTCTTTTTTAAAGTCAGGTTTAGCATCCTCTAGGGCAAGCTGCCTTGACCTTCTTAGTTATTCATGTAAGTAAATAGCTATACAGTTGCATGCAAAAAGAATGAGCATGTTTATTTTTCAAAAGTAGCAAAAGTAATCTTCTCTAAAAACTCACATACTTGCTCAATTTTCATGTAATTTTATATAATTGTACTACATATGTATAAATGCTATTTACATTAGTTATAAAGGTAAAAAATTGGAAAATTCAATGTCTGGTGGTGTATATATCATTAAATTATGTGTGGAAAAAATGAAATCTGGGTGCAGGAGAACCCAAACAATTTGAGGGTATAGAAAGCATATGTTTTATATTCAAGCTGTATCTTCCTAACCAAGCCAGGTGAATACATAGTTAAACCTGCATAGCACTTTAGAATGTAGATAGTCTATCTCTCAGGTCACGAGCATTGTTTCTACAAAGGAAATGACGCTCATGACCATGCTTACGTAATCACCTAGTGAAAAACCTCACCAAGGCGAGTTGCTACCAAATTTCATTACAGGAACACAAATATCTAAGCGAAGGCACAAGCGATCTGCCGAGCAGCCGTCGCTCGGAGCACGAAATATACTGATGCTTCTGAGCTTGGTGCTCCGGGTTTCCATAAATTACTGTTTTCAACCGGCCTTTGTACCCCACTACCGCTTTACATCTACTTATTTCTATACTCACATCGTAACTCAATGACATGCCTTATCCTACCATACGTGTTTCAAAAGCTTAGCATAGTGCAAGATTGCAGCTTGTTGGTTACCTCAGAGAGATAACTGTAACTGCTCTATAACAAAAAGAATACCAGTCACTTAAGATATTGAGTAAACATTTCCAAAAGGTAGGAAATGGAATTTGGAAACCTAATGCAACATCACACAACTCTTGAACAGAAAGTGAGCACTGCATAAAGCAGTCAAGTAATAGAGAATTAAGCTTGTGAACAGTTACTAGTTACTAGTTAGATAGCATTCCATAGTACTGCAACACAAACCCAACATAATCCAACACTATGAGAAACAAAATATTCACCAGACAAAACATGAATCAAAAAACATGCCGGGATGATATCACAGCATTGTGCGCAACAGCAGGCATCTTCAAAACGAAAGGAGATGGCAAGCAAGAGAGAGAGACAGAGAGATGGTAAAAGAGACAATTGAACAGATCATAGAGATCAAAAGAAGGACCAAATATATAATCGAATCGGGAGGATGAAGTTGTAGACAAGGGCGACAAGTTACATGGTGCATCTGAGAAAGACCGCTTATCACTCCAAGTCTGGGAGCCTGTCAAAGATTCTCGAGTAATACTATTGACAATCAGTAGTTCGGGTTGATCAGTACTTCGTGTTGTTGCATTTATGACTGTTAGTGGATAGATTTTCATAATAAAAAGTGATATTCAAGTGTAATACTACTACTAATAACAGAGGTAAAATTTTGAGGTCAGAAAAGCATGAGAGTGTGGACAAAATTTGCCCAACACGAACTACTGATTGATGATAGTAGGCGACATCTGTTGCTCCTTGTTCAAGGATGACCCTGAAAAAAAGTATATCATGAAGTTGAACTTAAAATGAGTTTGTAGTCCTCTGTTAAATCTCGTTTACAGATCTGTACTAAATGTGGAAACAGATTGTTCCGAAACAAGGTCGTTCCACGCCAGCTCAGAAGCGCGCTAACTAGCTGAACCAGCATTAAGTAGTTGAGCATTTGTCTTACAGTTACATCCTAAATGACCATATTCATGTATAGTAAGTAATTACATATATAGTACACTGTGGGGGAGATATTGTGTCACTTCTTGGTTTACTCATGCAGACTTGTAGTTATTGAAATGATAAACATCTTACATACTTACAGTAACAACTTGCAACAAAAGAGTAAGTACTTTAGCATATATCGATTCTAATTTAAATCCAAGTAGCAATAGGTTCATGATATATATAAGACAAATATTAATATGAGAACATCAGTGTTACAACCGGTTTACTGAACATGGAATGATCTCTGGCGCAGTAATTATTAATTGCTATGTCAAATCCAATCAGATTTCTCATGTACCAATCAAATAATATCACACGCACGTACTTGTCAGTGGGTAGGAGGAGCCATAATAAGGCACCCATGAACACTGCACATATATCACATTCATATTGCGTTAGACATACAACGAGACCTTAATAGAGATTTGACATACAAAAAAAAAAGAAACATGTCAATAAATGATTTAAAAGTGTGAGTATGAGTGCGAGTGTTCTTTTACAGAATAAATGGTGAGTGATAAGTAAACAAGAAGTGAGGTGGGTCAGAAAATGGATAGTAGAGGTACGTATAGAATATAAACAGTTTCGGCCGCATGGAATATTTCACATAACTTCATCCTCGGTATAAATACATTTAAGTATATTTTAAAATAATTCCTTTAGCCTAGTAGATTGATACTACTGGGTAGTAATATAGCATGGGCACTTGTGTGGTATAAGTAGTAGTGAAGTTATAATATTAGTATTGGCAATCAGTGACCGCAATGCTAGTTAAATACATACATGAAATAAATCGGTATGTACTTTTATTACCTTTATAACTGCCATGTAAAATCCCCCAAAATAATCATCGAAATTACGCCCAGGATGCTGAATATTGTGGCGCATTCAGTTCTGCGAACTAAGTCATCTGCACGTGGGAAGATCCAAGCGAGATTTAACAGGGGACTCATCACTGACGTTCCAACTCACTTGAACAACGAAGGTAAATGCTTAGCCGAATTTTATTACCACCATCCAATAAGGAAATAAAGCATACGTCATCGCTTTTTTTTGAGTTTGCCTGCCAACCCTCGTTTCATTTCGTCCCCCTAGACCCAACTACCTAAAGGTAGTGGGAATTACTGTTTTCAACCGGCCTTTGTACACTGCCCACTATTTCCACACAAGTGGTGTCCACTTTACATTTTATTACATATATATATAGTATAGAATGTATACTTCAACTTTGCATGACTTTTTCTCAGTCTCTGATCCTAATTGTTGTGATATGTTCAAATTTGTTTGTTTTCTCAAATTTCTGGCCATTCCTAGAAGCATGATGTCACAAGGGTTGTCAGTCACAAATGTACGTGAGCAGGAATCCTCCAAAAACATGTAAAAAATATATAGCAACTTGATTTTTCATTTTTTCATTATAAAACTTCGAATATATGATGGTTTAAATACTGCAAACATTTATGTGTACTTAAATTTAATTGTAACTCGTAATTGATGATACAAATCTAAAATCAATTTCGGTGTACAAAGGAACGGTCGAAAACAGTATTCGTTAGTCGCCATAGGAAAGCCTTAAGTGGGTCTAACAGGCCTAGACCGCCTAATATGTGTCAAGCCTGTCAAGATAAACTGTACATAACACTGGAAGCGAGCATCGAGAAACGGGTAAGTTGGAACGACTTACAGTATCACTTGCTCTTGCTTGCTCCCTTCCTCTAACGGTTAACTATATACATGATGCATCTTTTTACCCTCCTCCCATTCACCCTCCTACTACTCACATCCAATGCCCATAAAGACAAAACATGTAACGTACGTCGCTTCGCGACGCACGTCAAAGGGGGAGCTTGATGAATCCTAGTTTTTAGGATATATATTTTCATGTGAACAAAATAACTTTATTTATACATGGTGCCCCTTTGGGGCACCTGGGTTTAAATAAGTACATTAATTTTCTACAAATCATTGAATACAAATTCACTTAAATCCATTCCATATGTATTTAATTCAAATCCTAATCTTTCTCGTCTCTCATTGTCTTCTCTAAGCATGCGCATCATTACAGTTTCATCTTTTCTTTGAAGGCGACTGTGAGGGAATGATGAACGAAAGGCAAGTCCACCTAAAGTTTTGACATGTGAAATGGCTACAAATGAAAGACCATTGACAAAGTCTTTTGGACCTAAGTCAATGGTAGCTCGTTGCAATGTTAAACCCTGGCTTTTGTGAACAGTAATTGCCCAAGCCAAAGTTAGAGGTAGCTGTGTGCGAGACATTTGTTTCTGAGTTTTGCTCTCCCATCGAGCAGTAACAGGTGTAATTGGTACCCAAGAAGAATCTAAGTCTGTCCATTGAGGGATTGTAGGACCTGAGATATAAAAGTAAGTAATTTGAATTAAAGAAAATCTAAATATCACATACCTGAATATCCTTCACATGATACAAATACAACTGCTGGCAAGTCACCTCTTTGAGGATTAGAAAGTGGATTATACCAAATTCTTTTCACAATGCCTTGTGCACCATTTACCAGTCCTGTAATTATGTAGGATTGAATCTAGTATCAAAAAATTACAATGTTAAAACTTAAAATTACCTTTTGCAGTCCAGAGATTTCTTGTAATCATTATTCTTGCACCTTCACACAAAAGAATTTCAGGGTCAAGCCCTTCAGCATCCTCTTCAGAGGCCTTTTTAGCTTCCACACAGTTATTCTTGGCTAAACAACGAACTACAGGCTTGCCCAGTAGTGCAAGTCTTCTTATATTTAGCAGGGAAACTGATTCACGAGTTGGAAGAAGGTGCAGAGCATCATTGAAGAGCAAGTGTTCTTCAGGTGTAAGACGGTCCCAAAAACGTGTTGAGAAGAGATCATAGTCAGCTGGAGTGGTGGAATATGTGCGCAAACGAAGAAGTGCATCACGAAAGGCAATTTGTAATGGATCATCTCCTGCTTGACAAAAAACTGTCTTTAAGGTGATAGATTGTGTAAATGATTCATAGGCACGTCTTCCTTCTGAGGATAACCCAGACTGGCCACTGGATATTTTAGAGGAATATAAAGGAGAATCACCAACAGGAGGAAGCTGAGCAAAGTCACCAAAAATAATAATTCCAATTCCACCAAACATTTATGCAGCTCTACTTGGATATGCTTGACGCAAACAGCGATCAATTCGACCCATGCTAGTATGGCCAACCATTGACTTCTCATCTAGTATCAAAAGTTGAACATCCTTCCAACGTGTTTGAAAGCGAGTAAGAGAAGCTTGGGATAGTTGACTAAAGGTTCCTTTAACAGGAATCATGCAAGCAAAATTTATAGTCCAGCCATGAATACCAAAAGCTGCCACACCTGTTGGAGCCATACGAATTACAGGATCAGATATAGCATCAGGAAATAAATTGCGAATTGCTGTTGAAATTGCCCAAATAATGAAGGACTTTCCAGTACCAGCTGTGCCATCAACATTTAGATGAAGTGGAGAAGAATGTTCACCACCATGTATAATTTTTTTGATATAAGCCATAACCTGTAAAAAAACTTTTTGCTGATCCCCTTTAAGCTGGCAATAGTCTACTTCTGGAAGAGTCTGTATAAGATCATTTGGTGACTCCTTTAATTTTCCTGTAAGCCAGACAGTAGCTTCTTCTAAAATATTAATTTGAGGAGTGTGAGAAATCCAGTCATACTCCAAATCTAAATCACGTCGTCCTAAATTTCTAGTAATAGATTCTGTAACTTGATTTGGACCACGTGCAGCTTCTAGCATCCATTCAGCAAGGTAAGGTTCATCTTCATTATCCTCATCATGTAAAGACTCTGAGTCTGATTCATCACTTTCAATATCTGAATCATTGGTCTCAGACAATTGAAGTGGAAGAGTATCATCAAAGTGAATATGATGAAGATCAAGACAGTAAGTGCCATATGCAGTTCTCCAATCTGGACAACCATTTAAAAGATCTTCTACTTTTTGAAATGGATGATGAAGGATCATTCTTGCATAGCAATATTTCTCATATGTTTCTGTGTCACTTGGATCAGGTTTATATCGAGGCCAAATTGACACAACATAAGGTTTAGCCTGTCTTTTTCCACGCTTAATATATTGTTCACTTCTCCAATCCCAGTTTGTAGCAAAGTCAAGCAAAGTAATGCTTTGCAAATCATCAGTGGGTGGACGTTTAATGTAGTGTTGCAAAACACCAAGTTTCTCCACATTGGACCTAGTAAAGTTCACAAGGAAACTTTCATCTGGGTCAACACAGACATTTCGAAGAACTCGAGAAGAACGAGTTAATGGACACCCAAGAAGAATGTGGCAAGTTTCCTGAGCAGATATATCACGCTCAGACACAAATGTGGAGAGAGTCTTCTGATATGCCACTCCTGCACGATCTGTATTTTCAAGGCGTGAAATTGCAGTTTGTAATGCTTGCTGATGGCCAGAAGAAACACTCTCTCCTTTGCTTGCATATTTTGCTGCATATGAAACAACTGCCTCACGGTTAATTACTGGGCGACAATCAATATTTGCTCGCCAACCCAAAATAAATCCAATATTGTGTGGATTTAGTATTGCATCATTGCGCTTGGGATGATACTCTGCAAAATCCCGTCCAGGTTCTTTGCTGTATACAGATGCATTTCTACATTGTTTAGGAAATCCAAACCGACAAAATATTTCACCAGTATCTTTTTTCTTTCTTTGACAATAGGAAGGAGTGCATTTTGTATGGCGTTGAAGACGATTCAGCATTTCAGCTAGTTCACGTTTGGTATCTTTTAGTGTGTTGAACAATCGTGCTGATGGATGTATATCAGCTGGTTGAAGATATGGATCAGGATTCCAAGTAGAAATGTGATTATCCCAAAAGTCAAGCCATTTCTGCACTTCCACAGGATTAGAAATGTCCAATGTATCAACTGATGGTGCATCATTTAACCACAAAAATCCATGAACATGACTGCTTCCACGATGTTGCCATTCATAACGCCACCAGAAATCTTTAACATTCCACTTGGGCTGAAGATACACCTTAAAAAAAATTTCCCAATGTTTTTGAAAGTAATAAGCAGCAATTGCTGGATTGTTATTGAGATTGTTCATGCGTGTGTGATAAGAATGAGCATTTTCAGGTTCTTCTGCATTATAATTTGGCATATGCTTGTGTAAATCTGGCCACTGTATATCTGCTGAAGAAGCAGTAATAAACAAATGAGGTGTGCCACATTCTGGAGAGCGAATTTGTGCAATGAGATCTCTTTGAGCCTTTTGCCAGAAGGGTTTTGATCCTTGAAGCTTTTCTGCAGCATGGGATAAGCGATTCATAAGCCCATGAGCTTCATTATTGTCCAGCATCTCTCTGATATCCTCAACAGTTAGGTGACGATCATCCTTGTGAGTTGTTAAGTACCATGAAGATGCTTTCTTAGCTGCTTGCCTCATAATAGTATTGAGTGACCAGTAACGAAATCTAGGGTGACATGCAAAACGGCCACCTTTGTAGCATATTAAGTGTGCAGCCCATTCAGCCATAGTCATTTTTTTATCACAGGATGCATGATAATCAGCTTTGCCAGTTGGAAATAGTGTAGGAAATGCATCAATAGCAATCTTTTCTGCAGTGTATTCATTGATAGGAGTTCCATGAATACGTGGAATAGTTAGAATTATATCACTATTATTATTCATTGCTGCCATTCTAAGTTGCTCCATCTCAGTTTGTGCTACTTGTACCTGAGGTACAAAACCACGTGAAAATAGAGGCTGTGATGGATCATTTGCAGAATTATCTGAACCTGCTTGTGGAGGACCCAAATCTTCTGGGAGATCAGGCATATCCTCAACTTGAAGAGTGTGAACACGAGTATGTACAGAAGCATCAACAGGCAGCTGATCCAATGCATGTTGATCAATCTGAACAGAATGTGTACGAAATGTAGGATGGTGTTGAGTTAGAAACTCCAACCACTCTCGAATGACTGCTCTGCGTACATGGAAATCCTTATAAATTTGATTATCTGTACCCTCCTCAATGCCATGACGACGCATGATAATGACATCACAATCTTCAGGTAGAAGAGGAAGACGTGTGTATAAGGTAAGAGTGTCACGTGGAAAGTTGCAGATATGCCCAGTATATTTAAATTGCCCTCCACATACTTGCCACAACTGAATAATAGCATGAATAGGAGATATTAACATCTCTTCCATTTGTGTTAATGGTTGAAGTCCAGGATTAAGTGTAAATGCATCAGGACCTGGATCCATTGCATTGATAGCCTGAAATCTGGAATCACGTTGACATTTTGAACATATGCCATTTTTGAGATTCAAATCAAACCATTCTTCATTACATGCTGTACAGACCTCCAGATTTATTCTCATAATTCCTTCACGAAAATTTTGCAACAATACTTTATCTTCATCTGACACAGCAGATTCAGACAATGGAGAAGGTGGTTGCAGTGGAGAATTTTCAATGTGATCCTGTACTGCAGGTTGTAATAATGGAGAATTTGGTTGTAGTGGAGGGTGTTCAAAGTGCTCAGGTACTACAGGTTCAGGAATTTGATGTTCCAAGTCATTAATTGCAGCTTGAGCAATTCGTTGCTGATTTAACCGTGCAGCGCGTTCACGTCTTTTCCTTCTGCATTGTTCACAGGTTTGCATATCTCCAAAATCAACTTCATTAATCCAATGTCTAGCAGCAGTACACCAAAGCTGATTAGGATCAAATGGATGTATTTCACGTGCAATGGAACCTCGAACATGTCTATGCCGTAAGCGCTGTTGAGGTGCCACTGGAGGTGGTGGATCTGGTAATGGATTTGGTAGTGGATCTGGTAGTGGATCTGGTAATGGATCTGGTAGTGGATCTGGTAGTGGATCTGGTAATGGATCTGGCAATAGAATTGGTGATGGAGGCAGCAACAGGTCCAGAAATGGATTTGGCAATGGGTCTGGTAACAGAGGTGATAAAGGAGGTGGCAGTAATGGGTTCAGAAATGGATTTGATAATGGACCTGGTGACAGGTCAGGTAGTGGATTTGGTGATGGAGGCAGTAATGGGCTCAGAAATAGGCCTGGTAATGGGTCCAGTAAAGGGTCTGGTAATGGAGGTGATAATGGAGGAAGTAATGGATCCAGAAATGTGTTAGGTAATGGAGGTGATAATGGAGGAAGTAATAGATCCAGAAATGTGTTTGGTAATGGGTCTGGTAAAGGGCCTACTAATTGTGGTGATAATGCATCAGGTAATGGAGTTGGCATTTGTGGTGGTGATGGAGCATGTGAAGAAAGAGATGAATGAGGGGGTAATGGAGGTGAAGAGTACCCCAAAAAGAGACCTTGTGAAGACTGTGAAAGAGGAACAAACAGACGTCTAGGTTGAGGAATCAATTCTTCATCAGAGTCCAAATCCATGTTGTCCAAATCTAATTGACTGGATTGCAAGCGAGCAGCAATTGGAGAGTGCAGTGGAAAATTAATGCGAGTCCTTTTATTATGTTCTTCACGGGTTGCAGGTGTGGCAGGTGTACGCTGTGAGTATGAACGACTTGCACTGTTTTGTGGTGTAGAGGGAACTGTAGTTGAATTTGTAAACATTACAGAAATCTATAAGCAATAATTAAACTATATACCATTATTATGCTGATTTGTAGGAGTAAATGATGGTTGTGATGGCTGCAAAATTTGAGAGAGTGTTCTAGGATTCACTGGAGTTGGAAGAGGTATGCGAGATGGGCCAGAATTAGATTGAGACATTATTAAAGACTCAGAACAATCTTGAAGCAGGAAATAGCAGTGGTAAACAAATCCCAAGTATTTTACACTTGCAACAGGGTTGAACCTGTGTTCTTTGTTATGTACTCAAGAGAATTCACCTGAAGAAATCACCGCAAGACAGCCTGCTGTGGAATTTTAAATTCCAGTGCTTATTGACACCTCTTTATCACCCCTTTTCTGTATAGACAGGTGGAAGTGATGGTGAGAATGTAGTAAAAGGTACTTAAGCACCAGCAATGACCGTGGAGTGAGAGAGGTCCAGGCAAATCCAATTCAATAGAATGGAAATGCTTTTAGGCAATAGCAAACTGAGGCTATGCAGATAGACTTCACAACTCTGTAGGCTTGTTCTATTCAGGTTTCACCTCTTAATTACTAACAAAGCCAGAAATTGCACAACAGAAGCTAGAAAGAAGTGTTATAGTAATGGAATGATGGAATGTAGAGAAGAAGAAAGTTATTGACAATGAGTGAACATCTGTTGATGATGGGAATGTGTATATACATAAGGTTTGATAGCGCTTTTAGTGTTTTGCAGTGCAGACAACACGAGTGCGATGCACAAATTCAAGCGTCGCGGAGAAATCCGAGCATTGGCTGGCAAATCTAACGAGCATTTCGGACAAATCCGAGAATTGCGGAGAAATCCGTGCGTTGCGGAGAAATCCGAGCGTGGCGGCAAATTCCAGACGTGCATGCACAGCCACTACGCATTTTCGCTCGCCAATGCAGACAAATAGGGGGAGCAAGCTCCCCCAATCAACGCTAACCAACTTTCAACCCCGGGATACCATTAACCGCACAGAACCCGTCTGCGCATGTCCTACAGGATATTTTGCTTGTCCAACGGACTATGGCGCTAAGTACGTAGACTCTTTATACTAAATTATGTTGTGCTTACGTTGGAATAGCTGTTGTCCAGAAGAGTAAGTACTACGACATACTATGATAGACGGAAAGGCTCATGGTTTGAACTTTGTCCAGTTCGTTTTGTGGGACAGTTGGGGGAGATTTCGTTTGTTATACGTAGAAGGAAGAGGCGAGTTTGCATGTTATCGTGGCTGCATGGTTAGACGATTCGCTGTGTAAGAGGGATTCAAATAGTTTGGTACCATCACTTATCAATTTCAATCCTTCCATTTCATAGCGTAGTTCTGTTTACGGGGCTTATTAATACCATTCAATAGTTGTTCGTTGGTCAGGCTTTCCGAACGGTAGACCATGCACCATGGACCTGTGTACAACGCATATCGTACAGCTACTGGATGACTTCCCACAGCATTTAGAAACTCAGATTAGATTTCTAAACGTCTTCAGCGAGTTTGGCCGTGATGCCGAGCTAACTCGAATAAACAGGAAGAAAATGGAACATGTTCTGTGTTATATTTTTGATAGTCTACTGCAGCTGGTACACGGATTTTATTGGGACTCATGAAATTTTTACATTTCTTAAAGTTGTGCAAGTGTTAGCCTTGTGTTACGCGTCACTCATGTGTAGATGCAAGTAAACTTCTGTTGGTGCAGTAGTCTATAGACTCTACCGCTGATAACATCTGAGTGCACTTGAATCGTTTCTGAAGCCCCGTAGTGGCGGAGTCAGCGGTGGAAGTAGGGAGTACAAGTATAGAATGCTGGCTCAGTGTCGAACGACTTGGAGGTGGGGCGTGTATTCACGTTCCTCACGGGCTAACGTGGGAATCTGAACAATTGAATTCACATTTGAAAATAGCTTTTCCCACAACTTTCTATGTAACATCTGTGCCAATTATCTTCTCGACACCTGGTAGAAAATATTTTGTTAAGCAATATAAAACAACTTAGAATACAAAAAAATGGACTCTGTGGGGATCGAACCCACGACCTCATGCAAGCAATTCAAAGTGGATTTCATTCCAAATGCAAAGCAGGCGCGCTACCACTGTGCCAAGAGCCCCATAAAGCCGTAAGTGACGAATGATTCTGTGTTGTTTCTATGACAGTACGACGTCCATGCGCCGTGATACTATCATACTTCTGCACCCGACTACTTATTTGATCTGTACTGTATATAATTGCCATTCGATCATTCTAACTACCAAGATACGAAGTAAGTAGTGTACATTTACTCAAGATGTATATCCTGTAGCCAGTGCTGTCTGTGTTACTTTGTAATTTTACGAAATCATACTGGGTTAACAGCGTTTACATGACAACTTATTCGTGAACAGGAAAACCCCCTTCTATATAACCCACCTCTATCTACTTAGTACTGAGTACTTGGCACCGAACTATATCAAAGTACCGTACAAGTTCCGATGGTACGATACGAATTCATACCTTCGCTCTCATAACATACTCCAAGTCCACTCTCACTCTCCCCATCCTGTCACATACCTATCTACCAATCTGCAAAGTCGTCGATCATCGAATCAATCAATCACACAACAGGAGACAGAGAGGAGATATATCCCCCTCCCTCCCATGATCATCTCGTTCTAAAATGGAAAAACACTAAATACCCCTATAAAGCCGCAATCAACTTAATCTCAGACTTCAAGCAATCTCGTGAAATTGAAAGTGGTGCGACACTACTTACTACAGACTACTACCAGTCTACTACCGGTACAAGCTTTCCTGAGCGTGCGAATATTGAGAGATGTAATCACCGTGTCAAACTGACCCTCCATAAGTAATATGTAAACTATGCAAAGACATTCTCCAGTCGAGAGTCGAGAGTCGGAAACAGCGCCGACGCAGACGCCCAAATTCTTCTATACCTACCTCGTGAATACATGACAACTCACAGGAACGTATGTAAAATCTAGCATACTGTATACATCGACTCTCCTATCTCTAATAATAGAAGAAATCTCTCACTGTGCATTCCCATCCCATCTCCAAATATACTTGAAGTACTTCGCTGTGGTGAAGTAAGCTTTACCAGTATAACCGTACGTATAAAAAAACACTACTGGATAAACTTACAATTACAACTTTGTTACCTATGTAGTATGTACTACCACTCTACAAAGTTGTACCTTGTACATCTGTTGAATAACGTGTACATAACAACTCGTACACACATCTCAACTTGCTGATATGATTAAGACAGGAAATGACGGGCAGTAGATTTAGTCTCCTCCTATCTATCAAACAATAAAAGCAATTACTCTCACTGCATCACACACGCAACATTATTCCCATCCCATCTCCAAATATACTCGAAGTATTTCACTGTAAAAACATTACTTGTTACTAACCTATATACGTAGTACCGCTCTACAAAGTCTTACCACATACATCCATTGAATAACGTGTACATGACAACTCGCTGATAAGATGAAGACAGGAAGTGACTATATTGACTCTCCTATCTATCAAACAATTGGAAAAAAACATTATCGGGAAACCTTGATAATTGGAGTAGCAACCCCGTCCTTCCACTCTACAAAGTGTACATAACAACTCGTTGATATGATTAAGACAGGAACTGACTGTATTGCTCCTATCTATCAAACAACAGAAGCACTGGCCACTCTCATTCCCATACGAAACCTTATTCCGATCTCATCTCAAAATATACATCACCATCCGTAGGTATAACAAACATTACCCACATATGCTACATCTGATTGCAGTAGCAACTCTGTTACCTATAGGTGGCTACTGCCGCTTTACAAAGTCATATGGGAATTTGATAGATAAGAGACTCAATATAGTCAGTTCCTGTCTTAATATGCTATTTCTGTGGCGATGTATACTTTACCAGTACATCCGTAGGTATAAAAATACGATATCCCTCACTTTTTCATGGTTGCAGTAACAACTTTGTTACCTATAAGCAGCTACTAACCACTCTACAAAATTGTACCACCTACATCTAATAAACTCACTCTCCAAATATACCATTTTTGTGGTTTACACTTTACCAGTACGACGTAGGTATAAACAAAATCTCTAAAAATGTATACGTAATGGACGAAGTAAGTGGTACCGCTCTACAAAGTTGCACCACGTACATCTATGTAACGTGTACATGACAACCTCGTCGATTAAAGATAGCCTGTACCTTGAATGCCTCCTGAGTAAAGCAACTTGTATCAAACATAATGCACAAAAGTGGAAACCACTGCAGACTGAGGAATGAATTCGTTCCTCCTTACTATGGAAAGTCTAACGACCACGCTCAAACGCATCAATTATAATTGAGCTCCGGTGTCCGGCACATCGGCTTCTCGCTTAGATATTATAATCTCGGTTTCATAAATTCACTTAAGCGAGACTGTGCGCTTACTAACTGAAGCGTGGTCGTCC
Organism: Cyathus striatus; assembly: GCA_025738555.1. Taxonomy (NCBI): domain Eukaryota; kingdom Fungi; phylum Basidiomycota; class Agaricomycetes; order Agaricales; family Nidulariaceae; genus Cyathus; species Cyathus striatus. The sequence continues at coordinate 714,489 of JAOVFP010000017.1, forward strand.
GGTACGCGGTACGGCGGTAACTATATGTGCTCAAGCAATTGTTTAGTTCTTTACAGTAAATAGAATAATTTGCCTATAAGTATGAGCTTTGATATAGGTATTTGTGAGATATATGAACTGAGATGTAAGCGATACAACATGGCGCTCTATTAAATGCACCGAATACTTGCTACAAATATGATATATCCTTCGGCTTGAGATATAAGTGATGGCAGCGAGGTAGAAGCATATGATAGTTAATCATAGTATTCAGGGATTATCAATGGATTAAAATAACTGAAAGCTGAGAGTTTTTGAGAGTAGGGTTGGAGAAAAACAATATTGCAGTCATAATGTAGACAGTAGGGACTGGAAGTAGGGCTAGAGAGGGGATCGAACTCAGGACCTACTTGAATTGTAAGCGAGCTATATATATCCTACCGTCTGCTGTATTTATAGATTTCCGTGTCACCGACTCACCGTATATCCATGCGTAGACCTGCATATTCTTATAGAGAGTTATTTTACAGGGCTTTGCATTATACGCCGCAGTACTGATTTAATTGTTGTATTTTCTATAAACACAGAGTGACGGTGTCATGCTATTTGACTGCTCGAGACTAGTTTCTAACTTTCTACTCCTCTTGAGTACCCTCTGGCTTTTTGGTAAGCGATCTGATCCATTATTGAGCTCTCAAATTCGTTTTTAAGCTCTCTGGGTCGTCCTTAATGTCTCTGCCTTTATAATACTCTCTGTGTGCTCTTGTACTCTCAGATTCATTCTTAAGTCTCTGCTTTTATTTTATACACTCTGGAATGTTCTTGTACTCTCTGGATCGACTTTAAGGTCTACAATGCTCTTTGGGTTGTTATTGTGCTATCTAGATCGTCCTTGACGTTTCTGCTTTTATATAATGCTCTCTGGGTGGTTATTGTGCTCTGTAGATCGTCTGTAAGGTCTCTGCTATTATACATTTCTCTGTGGGTTGTTCTTGTGCTATCTGGATTATCCTTAATGTCTCTGCTTTTATATAATGTTCTCTGAATGGTTATTCTTCTCTGTGGGTCATCTATAAAGTCTCTGCTATTATACATTACTCTGTAGGTTATTCTTGTGACCTCTGTGTCATCTATAAGATGCCTGCTTATATATAATGTTCCCTGTGTCATACCTAAGCTCTGTGATTTATTTTTTGCATCATATGTATCGCACTTTTATAGTTTACTTCATTTCTATAGCCTATAAGCTTCCTCTGGTGTTCTAGTTCAATCTCTGGAGTATTATACTTGCCCCACTTCAATATTGTGTTCTATTCTTTCGTTTTTGTACCCTCTACTTCACTTTGATATGTATTATTTGTCCTAACTAATTCTACTTTGATTTTGTGCTTTCTGCTATCATGTCTATATAACCTGCTTTGTTATGGTGGTTTTTACTTGTTCTACTTCAATCTACATGAATCTATACTCCACGCTGGTGTCTAACATAAGACAGACTGCATTAGATCAGGCAATAATTCATTATTAACGCCCACCATGTAATATGAGCCATCCTCTGCTCGTATCAATGTAAATTCGGTTCATATATCTCACAAATACTTATATCAAAGCTCACACTTATAGGTAAATTATTCTATTTACTGTAAAGAACTAAATAATTGCTCGAGCGCATATAGTTACCGCCGTACCGCGTACCGGACGACCACGCTTCAGTTAGTAAGCGCACAGTCTCGCTTAAGTGAATTTATGAAACCGAGATTATAATATCTAAGCGAGAAGCCGATGTGCCGGACACCGGAGCTCAATTATAATTGATGCGTTTGAGCGTGGTCGTTAGACTTTCCATACCTTACAAGTCACATAGCTTCCATCTCCAAATATACTTCGTATCAGTACATCCGTAGGTATAAAAAATGTGATTTGTTGTGTATAGCATTGCAGTATCAACTTTATCACCCATAGGTGGCTACTACTACCACTATACAAAGTCGTACCACATACATCTAATGATCCCACTCTCCAAATATACCTCACTGTGGTGAAGTAAAGTTTACCAGCACGACATAGGTCAAAAAGTCTCGAAGGGTTAGCGAATGAGTACGGACTTTTTATTGCAGTAATAATGCTACCACTACACAAATCCGTACCACGTACATCTATATAACGTGGACATGATACAAGACACCCCTACTGTTTTTGAATGCCTCCTATCTACCACTTCAAAGCCACAAGATACCGAAATCTCCTATCTATATTAACTTAATATTCGTACCAATCCTCAAGTATTCCCATCCCATCTCGAAATGTACTTCAATGTGGTGAAGTAAAGTTTACCAGCACGTTGTAGGTCAAAAGGTTTTAGAAGAACGCGCATGCACGGACTTCTGTATCGCTAATACTACCACTATACAAAGTCATACCACGTACATCTAAATAACGTGTACATGATACAAGAAATCCATACTTTTCTTAAACACCTCCTATCTACCACTTCAAAGCAAGGTACCGATATATCAACTTAACACTCATACGAATCCTCAAGTATTCCCATTCCATCTCGAAATCTTCAATGTGGTGAAGTATACTTTACCAGCACGATGTAGGTCAAAAAGTTTTCAAAGAACATACATGTCCGGGATTTTTTATTGCTATGGTGATACTACCACTATACAAAGCAATACCACGTACATCTATATAACGTGGACATGATACAAGACATCTATACCTTTCTTTAATGGCTCCTATCTACGCACTACTTCAAAAACAACATGGGATATGCTGGATTGCAGCAGCAACTTTGTAACCTATGTAGTATGTACTACCAGTATACAAAGTTGTACCACGTACATCTAATGCAATTATAATATTTCTGTGCCAGTGGTGACGACGTAGGTAAAAAATGTATACGTACAAGATCGATAACATTGAAGTAGTACCACTGTACAAATTCGTACCACGTACATCTATATAACGTGGACATAATACAAGACATCCATACCTTTCTTTAATGCTTCCTATCTACCGTCTCCTATCCATATTAACTTAACATTCATACCAATCCTCAAGTATTCCCTCCCATATCGAAATGTATTTCACTGTGATGTAATTAAGTTTACCAGCACGACACAGATAAAAAATGTAGACACAATGGACACAATCGAAGCATGGTACCGCTCTACAAAGTCGTACCACGTACATCTATACGTGTACATGACGTAAGACATCCCGGGTACCTTTCTTCAATGCCTCCTATCTACGTTGTAGCCTACCATTTCAAAAAAGGTACATCAAACATAAGTAGAAACCAATACACAGGAATTAAATTCGTTCCTCCTTACAAGTTACATAGTTCCCATACTCCAATAACAATCACTCCCATACTTTCGCAGATCTTCCACGGCGTCAACTCATCAATCTGCCAATCAAGGAGATGGATCGCAAAAACACACGATCTGTATCCATAAGGACACATTCATCACTAATTTAAATTAGAATGCATAACCCAAAAGGGACCGATCGACCAAGTCGAACGATTCTCGATTTTGACATATCTTGATACTATCATGTAACAAGAGTTTAATAATGTATCGAGAGTTTAATAATTTTTTAAATCTGTATTATCTCTTCTCTCGTTCATGCTATTACGACGAAACTTTGCATACCAATGCAATACACTACTATCAATGTATTTCCCAGCTTATAAGTTGATTGGATGTATACTTGGTTTTAAAATGTGGAATTACTGCAGAACTCTCTCAAAATCGGTCGAATATGCGACATCAAATGCAAGATCTATTCCGATTCTGTTGACATATCCTTATGAAATTTGACAAGTGCATAGCATACATGTAGCCCTACCATATTGCAAACTTTCATAGCAAATAACTGAGCCTGTGCAGCAATAGAGCGTGAATATGAGTTTCTATGCATTCTGAGCGTGACAAGGAAAGGAAAAATAGATCTCCGCTTCAAACCCTATTATGTATGTTGCGCTTAAAAATTAGCCGGTGACGCTAGGGAGCAAGGCGACAGACTAGCGACCGATTTGCCGGTGTTCTGAGTCTTAAATCTTACCGTGACAATGCGTGACAAAAGCTGTTAAACTCTAGAGGCAGCCTCCGGAAGTGCTCCGCTACGACAATAAAATAAAATTTCAAAGATCTAAGTTCATATTTGTAAAGGTAAGATGTTTTGCAATGTAACTGCAAAAGAAGAAGCTCTCAAGTTGAGTGGTTGGGGAGGAATTAGCGAAATACCGGAAAGTTATTAAACTCTTGTTACATGATAGTATATTGATATATGAAATCGAAATTGCAAGGTGAAATGAATGTATCACGTTAATCAGTTAGAGGCTCGAGGCTCACTAACGCCTTGTGATAAGTATATAATTACCGCGTGAAATTGAACGACGAAACAAAGGCGGCGAGAACTAGCCTTATGTATCACTGCCTAGTCGCAGCGAGGATCGTGCATGGTGTTGAAACTTGAAACAACGCAGGCGTACTAGTAACGCCAAGACATTCACGAGTCGAGGGTCGAAGACAGCGCCGACGCCCAAGATGCGGTAAGGGCCAACATACCCTTCTCAACGGTGTCATAGTGCATATAAACATCTCGCTCAACGCAACACGAAGAAAAGACAAAACTAAATGCAATAATCATTCCAGTGCGGCGATCCAGTAACATAATAACATAACAAAGTGTCCAAGAAAATAAAATGGTAGTCGAATCATAAAGCGTCTTTCTTTCAAGCGAAGCGCAATAGTAAGGTCCTGATGAATCCTATTTTCCCCTTCCTTCTGTTCCACCCCCCCAAAAGCAGCTTAGACAAGGAAAACACCCACAAGCCCACCAACAACCGCTACAACACCAGCCATAATCCCACCCATACCCATCAACTCGACTTTTCCACCCGCACTGCTAGCAGAGGACGAAGCGGCGCCTGAGGATGCGGCGGAGGACGCTGCGCTGGATGAAGCGCGGGATGAGGATGCTGCTGAGCTGCCTGAGGCAGCTGAGGAGCGAGTCACTGAGACGGAGGCGGAGCCTGAGGACGGGAGAGCAGTGACGCTTCCTGAAGCTGGAGCTGTTGCAGAGGAGAGTGGGGCAGATGCGGATCCTGAGGCGGAGGCAGTAGCAGAAGTCGTGCCTGCTGTGTCAGTATCAGTGCCTGATGCTGATGCTGAAGCTACGAGAAAAGCAAAAGAAATGTTAAAGAGTGAGAAAAAGAGGGAAGAGGGCGGACGTACTGGCACCACACTCCTGCTGCTGCAACGCCTGAGCAGCGGTCAGATCAGCGGGGGTACAGTTGTCTTGGAGACATGACAAGGCGGAGGCTTGGAATGAATCTGAGGCGCATACGCAGGCTATGTCTGAGCTGTTGGGGTGTCAGTGACGTGGCAAGTTGAAAGGGAAGCGAAAAAGAAAGGGGAGGGAGGGGAAAGAAAGCAGAGAAAGACGCACAAAGAGCTACACCCAGCATCAGTAGCAGCAGTCGTAACGCACTGCAACAAGCACGGTGAAACACCAGAAGTCGGAGCACCAGTCGTAGCGGTGTCGGTTGTGCTCTGTGCGTACACGGACAACGCAAGAGCGAGGACAACTGTCGAAGCGTGCATTTTGAATTACGAGTTTACGAGTATACGAAGTAGAGGAGAGGAAGAAAGAAAGAAACTTGAGAGAGGAAAAGAGGTTCTAAGAAGACGGAAAACCTAAGGAAGGGGGGTTGAATTTGATTTGGAGGGTTTATATGAGGAAATGAGGGTGGGAATGCGAAGGCATGAATGGAAGCTGGACTGCAAGAAGCGTGGTGCGGCCTGTCGAGCCCTGTCACTGAGTCAGGTCATGGGTTGCGGCGGACACGACGTGACGTGACGTAATTGATTTCGATGTGGGGTGTACCCCTTTTTCAATTCCAATTCTAGAGCGGGGTGGTTACGTGTTCAACAGGCGGCGGAGGCGGAGACAACTGTATCCGCCAAGATGGTTTGAGAATTGAGTTGTATCCCTACGAACTGTCGTCAAATACAACATACAATTGAAATATAGTACAGAAGAACGTTAATACTATCAACGACCATTCAAAAGTGTCTTTCCTTCCCACTCCACACCACTACCGACTCAAAAACTAAATCAAACGCAAAAACACTAATACTTTACTAGTAAGTTGAAACAAATGTCGAGTCTTGACTACTCCATAGCCGTGAATTAAAATCGTGTAAGTGCATATGCATCATGTCTATGCTTCAAGCATGGAGCGTTAGGCCTTAGGAGTGACACGATGAAGCCTGAAGTGAACATTATAGAGTGGACAGGAATTTTAAAAGTTAAAGTTGACGTGAATGTGAAATTAACCATCAGAACGAACGATGTCCACATACATGCGAACCGCCGTTAATCCATACTAAAACATGTAGAAAGACACGAATATCCTCTGAAAATACAATCTACGTGCTTCGCTGTCTGTATATTAAAAGTCGCATAAGTGCATACGCACGATGTATCTGTGTGTTTCGTGGAGCGCTAATGGTTTCACGGGAGGTGAGATGAACTTGATGGAGAGGAAACCGGAAAGCTGAGGGGGTTAAGTAATGTGAATGTGAACGTGCGTGAAAGAGAACATAGACATGAACGTGATGACCTGAATGAGGATACCAATGGAGGAAAGAGGAACGTGAACGACAAAAACTGAGATGAATGCAACGTGCGCGTGAGATCATAAAGTTTTAGACGAAGATTTAGGTGAACTCTAATGTAAAGCTTGGTGAAGAATCAGAACGTAGATATCATGTATCATGCTAGTGGAGAACGCCAAGAAATTGGAAAGTGACCATCAAAGACAGCAAGTAACCTGAACACCAATACTTGGAACGTAAGGAAAAATGGATGCGTAGAACGAAGAGATTAACTTGAATCAGAAAGAACACGAATCAAAAAACGTGTGGTCCGATAAGAGTTAGGTCCACGAAGGAACGAACGAGAAACAACACGAGAAATCCAAATCGTATCGCATAATTGATGTCCCAATAACGCACTCAGTTTAGCACATACTTGCTATGAATATGGTTGTCGATGGCTGTGGATTGGGATCTCTGGGACTGGTGCAGGTGTATGATATCTTTTTGCTTCGTGGGGTGTTAGTGCTAGTGTTACGATAAACATGTTGGAGTGGAAAACGGGAGGAGGGGAGTTAATGTGATTGTGAACTTTAAACACAACATGGTGGCTAAAATGAACTACGAAGGAAAGAGGCCCGGGAACGTAAAAAAGAAACGTGAACAGCCGCTAAGTTAAAACAACAAGTAAAGGAATCTCAACATAGATATCATGTATCATGCTGGTCCAGAAGAACACCAAGAAATGAGAATATGATCTGAAGTAAACTGAACAAGTAGAACTTCGAATAACAATGTAAATAAGAACAGAAGCAAAAAAAACCATCAAACTAAGAGACAGCGTGATAAACTTGAATCGGAAAGAGCATTAATCCTAGGGAAGAGAACATGTGACACGAACGAACGAGAAACAACACGGGAAATCGTAATCGTACCGCGCAATTAATAAGGTAACCTAATACCACAGTCAGTTTAGCACATACTTGGTATGAATCTGGAAGCCGATGGCTGTGGATTGGGATCTCTAGTGCCGTTGGGGACGTACATATCTTTTTCTTCGTGGGGTATTAGTGGTTTTATGAGGGGGGGAGAACATGGAGAGGGTATGTGAATGTCAAAGTGATCATGATGAAAGACTTAAAAGTTCTCCTGAGTTAAAGCCTGAGTTTTCTGTTTAGACTCGTGAACCCGAGGAAATATGAGCTTTTCATGTTAAAGCTTGAGTTAAGTCTGGATGTATTGGTCCTATTGACAAGGTCTGTCTAAAACTTATCAACCTGCAACTTGTCTATCTACAATGTGCCTATCTGTAGCTTCAAGTCCACCCTGAACTTGTTTACGACGCTTCTCATGTAGATATGTGATAGTCGCAATAAGATCCGTCACCAAAGTCCCCACTGAGGCTAAAATCGTAGCATCCTTTATACTTACAGTTGCTATCATCTCCTTATTAACAATAGCGGCACCAAGTGCCCCCGCAGGAGGCAATAAAATACCACCCATTATCAAGCTAATATCGAGTATTCTTTCGTGATCCAATCCCTTGCAGAGAATATATCCACTGCCTACAAGTCCAACACTGATGGCGAACATAACCGAGCCGCCAATGGCACCGATAATTAATACGACGCGTAGTGGAATAAGTTCTGGTCCGTCATAATAGGCACTGATTGCTGCGATACTAATATAGTAATATGACTTGGATGAGATTATTTTTCAATGGTTGTAGCGCAGGTGTTATACTGACATTAAATAGATAAACCATCCTGCGAACCTAATATAGCTTGCATGAGATTATTTCGTTCGACGGTTGTAGTGAATGTGTTACACCGACATTGAAATAATGCATAATAGAGTTCCAAGTACATTCATCATGATGTAAAAGCAACTAAAAAGAGGCGTTAGTCCTTCAGTGTTGCGAAATGGGGTATATGATACTTGCATAGCCATACTGATGCGCTCCTTGATAGGTGGGAGTTGGGGCTCTTCATTTTCGAGATCGAACTGAGTATATTCATTTCGTGGATGTTGAGACATTGATATGGACTCGGAATCATTGGTTCGTATAGCTTACGCATCCTTTATATACTTAGGAAAGTGAATACAGTAGCATAGAATTCGGCCATTCTAAATTGAACCTACGTATTTAATCCTTATCGATTATCACCAAATTCAGTTGTCAGTCGGTGCAGTATCGAGATATGGCTAGTTATCTTGTTGTGTTATGAACGTTGTTGCTGTACATTTCCCGTATAAGAGCTATGGACACAACACTATTAATGCTATTTAATTATTTGCTGACTTGTTTCCTCGCTTCACACATTTTCTTATTAATCCATTGTAAGGGAAAAGGCGAGCTTAACACATAAAAAAAGAAATAAAAATAGCGAGTCGGTTGAAAGACCGTTCAACCTGGGCGCTCTAAGGTGTCGATAGGGGAATTTCAAAGTCTGACTGTGAAGGGGATAAATTTCACTAAATTGCGAGAAAGCAGATACCACAAATTTATAGAAAGAGTTTGCTAAACGGAAATTAAAGGGTTCTTGAGATAAATAGCGAGAGAAAAAGGGTCAGAGTGTAGGGTATGAGTAAGTAGGACGGAGAAATTGAGACAAAGAAAACCAGAAAATCGGAACGGCTCGACGCGCGTTCCGAGTCACGTGATCTCAATGCCAGAACTTGAAGAATACCGATTTTTGTAGTGCAGGCGAATCGCCTGCTCTACACCATACAAGCAAGGTTTCAGTCGACTCAGTCGGCGCTTCTCAGCATTTATTTACATACCATTAATTATATGGGTTACGGTCAAGCTCTATTGTGTCTGGATGTATTGGCCTAGTGACAACGTCTATCTACAATCTATCCATCTGCAGCCTATCTACCTGCTTCATGTTTATCTTGAACTTCTCTATGACGCCTCTCACGACCAGTAACTATACAAAATAAAATGCAATGTACAATAGCAGCAAAGATATTCCCCACAGAAGCCAGAATCGTAGCATTCTTTACACTAACCGTTGCTATCATCGCCTTATTAACAATAGCGGCACCAAGTGCCCCCGCAGGAGGAGGCAATAGAATACCACCAGTGATCAAGCAAATATCGAATATTCTTCCATGGTTCCTTCCCTTTAATATAATATATGCACTCCATGGAAGTGCGGCACTAATGGCGCACATAATCAAGCCGCCAATCGCGCTGATGATTAATGCATTGCCTAGTGTGATAAGTCCTGGTTCGTAATAGTAGGAGTTGATTGCTGCAAGCCTAATATAGCTTGGATGAGATTATAATCTGACGGTTGTAATGAATGTTTTACACTGACAATTCATAGATAGCCCATCCTACGAACCTAATATAGCTTGTATGAGATTATTTCGTCCGATGGTTTTAGCAGATATGTTACACAGACATTGGAAGGACACAGAATACAACTCCAAACACGGTCAACACAACGTAGTTGACTCTAAAGAGGTGTTAGCCTTTCATAATTGCGAGAATGGGGTACATGATACTTGCATAGCTATAGCGATGCGCACCTTGATGGGTGGGAGTTGAGGCTTCCCACTTTCGAGATCGATATGAGTCTGAGGGGATTCATTTGGTGGATAGTGTGACATTGATATAATTTCTGGTCGTCAGAACTCATTGGATCGTGTAGCGTACGCGTCCTTTATACACCCGCAGGTCGTGATCGATTCGGCCAAAATTGACGTCAATCTGATGCAAAAAAAAACGCAATAACCCCAGTTTAGTCGATCACGTATTCTCTTATCACTGAATTCAGCTATCAGCCGGTGCAGTCAGGCTCGAAATGCTGGAAAATAATGTTCTTTAAATATAGTGAAGAGGAGAGGATTTGCACATATGTATTTGTATCGGGGTGTGCAAATTTGGTATTAACGTACAGAGGACAAAAGACATGGGAACAAGCCCATAAATGGAAATATGATTCAGCATAGTTTACCTCAAGCCTCTAGCCTCGTCGACGGTCTCTTGGGTTGGGTTTGAGCATGCTCGAACGGGCGCGAAGCAGTCGAGCCTCTTGGGCGGGTGGGAACTACTCCGCGATTCTGAATCGCCAGTATTTGCGCGGAGGCCGTGTGTACATCAGTTAATTTCTTTATACCATAGGGGACGATAATATACAAGTAAACAAGACATCTGAATTGCAAAGCTAATTCACTATAGTCCTTAAGTCTTTCAAGGTCCTCGCCAAAATAGCAACCGAGTCCATCCAGCAAAATTGGGGATCAGAGAGGGAGGGAATAAAATGAAGATAAACTTAAAGTGGTGATCAACGTTAAGTATCGGAGCGAGCGTTCGTAAGACTATGTTCATAGCCGGCATTCTTGCTCAAGGTATCCAAACGTACTCTCGCAATCGACAGAGCCTAACAGCTATGTGGAGGAGTGAACAAAAATGACTTCGATTATTTCAAGTATCAAAATAAAAAACAGCTAATACAGTCAAAGTCCGAAGAATTATCTGCAGGTCGGATACAGCGTAGTATTACGATTGGCTATAGCGTCCGAAAGCGCCAGTGCGAGTCCAACAACTCGGAGACGAAGAAAAGGAACAGCGAAATTATAATGTCAACATACACTTACCAACGTCCCATGTAATCTATTCCGGAGCACAAACACTGGAAACACAATTCCCTAATCTGACGATGATTCAAATAAAAGACATAACCAGCCCCTAAGTACACAAAAACACAAATAACCAAATTAGCACCTCACGCCATGACAACCCAAAGAACACTCACCAACAGCAAGTGCGGTAATAATAATAATCGCAGCGGTAAGCAGCATCCACTGAGTAGGGGCAATGAGTGACTCGGGGAAATTTGATCTTCTCCGTGGGTTTGTACAAACGCACTCGCATGCCGGGCATGTTGATGATGGGGAAGGCGAAGCAGAGGTAGGTGCCGTAGAAGAGACCAATGTAGAGGACGGGGCGGTGGTTGATGGTGCCGTAGGTGAGGCTGAAGTAGTGGAGGAAGACTCCGTGGTGCTAGCCCACTCTTGCTCAGGAGCACGAATATTCAGGGGATAACTCGATATGTAATCTTCTGGAACAATCATATCATAAATAAAGACACGACAGATGAAACAAAAATAGTACTTACCGGAACACAAGTTCGTGTCGTCTTCGTGTGGTATATCGAAAAAGAGAAGCTCTGTTGCTGATGCTTGATACGTGGATGAGCGGCAGACATGATTTGTGTCCGGTGTGCTGTGTGAGGTAGAGCGTTAGTGAAGGTGCCGTGGGAGGTGAGTAACAAAATCGGGATAGAAAGGAAGCCTATAAAGAAGGATCGTAGAAATATAACATGAAGAAAGGAACGCGCGGAGTCAGACCAAAAAGCACTCTTCGAAATGCATACAACCAGGCCCAACGCAAACACGCCGGAAACTATGGTACACCATTGAACTCGAACATGAGAAACCAAAATGAAAACTAGAAAAGAAGAACTGAAAGAGAATACACACGACGTTGCACATGTGCCACTTCTAACCGCGTTCAAAAAGGAGAGGGAGAGGAGAAAGAGCGACGAGAAGAGCATGTGTAATTATGAAAAGTACTTGGTTGTATGTTATAGTAGTATAAATAGAGGAGAGGGGAGGGGAGAAGGAGGAGAAGGAGGAGAAGGAGAACGTCTTGCACTGGGTCGTTTAGTCGTAAATGAGTGTGTAAAGCAGAAGAATGAGTTGATTATCGGATTTGAACCGATTTATACCTGCGGGGGTGGGAAAAGAAGCACTACGGAGGCGGGGCGGACCGAAACGTATTCACGCCGTATCGGAACCGCTGGAGGAGTCAGAAGGATAACATATCTTCGACAACGTATTATGAAAGCAGAAAGCCGTTGGACATAGATTCTTGCAAGTCGTCTCATCCACTATCATATAAAAAAAGAGTCTGCACTATTAGTGTTAGTGTACGTCCTACAGTAACCGTAGCCATATCCGGGCTCCTAAACCAGCCATATCGCTCGCTCGAATGGCCTACGTAGGATAAGATAAGTGTGTACAAACAAAGAGTAAACAAATCTAAGAGGCCAAACTCGCTCGAGGCGCTGCATAATCGGCCGACGTTGTGACGTGTGATGGGTTTCAGTGCAAAGGACACGCCATATAACCAAGACAATTCACGATGGACATAGACAAAAAGAGCACGCAGAGAGTTAGCATGAGATATAGTTACGCACGTAGGTCGTGATCGATTCGATCAAGATTTGCAGTCAATCTGACGCCAAAAAAACGCAATAAGTATCCCCAGTTCTAGTCGATCACGTATTCTCTCATCTCTGAATCCAGTTATCAGTTGGCGCAGTATCGAAATGCTAGAAAATAATGTTATTTTGGACATTGTGAAGAAGAGAGGACGTTTTCTTTGTATTGGAGAGTGAAAGTTTTGGTATTAATGTACATCAGACCGATTCAACCAGCGGGTTCCTGTTACTAAAATTGACGTGCAGTTCAGTGTACTACACGTATATAAAGAGTGCAAGTGCCAAAAAGAAATGATAAGTCGTCTCGGAACTTGTAGACTGCAGCCCGGCGTGGCGTTGTGGTGCCACATGGATAAAGAGGATGGAGAGGAGGCTTATGTAGGAGAAGCAGGGCTAAATATGAAAGAGGCAGAAGTGTCAGAGGATAAAATGAACCCTCAAGCAGTCCCCACGGACCAAGTAGAACATTGGAACAAGTACGTTAAATCGAAACACATACTTCACCTCATGCTCTAACCTATGTAAATAGATCTAAATGCACGCTCGGAAACAACGGTTCTAGAAGCCAGCAGAGAAGTTGTATCCGCCAGGAATGAAATATAACTCAAATTCACTTAAAATTTCAAATCGTAACCTACAATTGACAAAATTATACAGTACAACATTTCAAAGTACAAAACAATTATCACAGTCATAACGCAAGTAATGTAGTATAAAAGTCCAAGAGTCCAAAAGCGCCAAAGTGTACAACGAGAGTGTGCCATAAACTCACCACCGCCCCCTCCTCGTAATCCCCTGCGCAAAACCACCGCCCACAAGACCCCTAGAACTGAGTCCACAGCCAATACAACACTCCTAAACACATAAATAATCAAATCAGCACCCGCACTCCCGAAAGACGAAAATGAAAACAGTTTCACCCAATAAAAAGACTGCAACTTCAATCGTGGAACTTACAAGCTGCGCCCACTTGGAAGGAACGATGAGCCATTTGGGGAAACTGGATTCTGGCTCGGTGGGGGAGAAGGTTGTTGTGGGAGGGGGGGTAGAAACGCACTCGTAGACTTCCGACGTGGAGGCGGCCGAATAGGTGGGGGCCGGGGGGGTAGGCGTCGTTGAGGAGGTGAATGTGGAGGATGGGGTGGTACCTGAGGGTGGTGTAATAGTGGACGATGTAGGAGCAGCAGTGGCGGAGGCGGTCCCCGTAGAGGACACGGCAGAAGCGAGTTCAGGCGTGCGTACGCCTGGGCTGTCACTGGATACGTAGTATCCTCGCCCTATCATATCATTAATAAAGACATAAGAGATAAAACGAAAATAGTACTTACCTGATCCCATATCTAAATCGTCTTCGCTGGGGCACATACGAAACTGACACCTCTCCAAGGATGAGGCCGGAACTATGGCGGGCAGGCAGACGTTATTCGCGTCTGGTGCACTGTATAAAATGGCGAGTTAGTGGAGGTGAGGAAGCGATTCAGAAGAGCGAGAAATAAAGAACGCGTATAAAGATGAAGCCTAGAAATAGAACACGAAGAAGGAAACAAACAGGGGCTCCAGGGAAACGCATACAACCAGGATAACTACATAGAATATAGATCGCGCACGTCGCAAACACAAACGCGCCGAAGACTAAAGCACGCCAGCTCGAACGCGAGAAACAGAAATGCAAAAGAAAAGGCAAGACTGAAAGAGAAAACGCACAGTGATGTACATCCACCGCCCCTAGCCACGTTCAAAATGGAGAGCGCCGAGAGGAGGACGAGCGCAAAGAGCATGTCAGTTGGTCGTATGTTGCGGTAGGGTAAAGAGGAGAGGGGGGGTAAAGATACAGTGTTGCAGGGTTGGGTTGGGTAGTCGTAAATGAGAGTAGAATTTGAAAGCGGATGAAGGAGCTGATTATCGAATTTGAACAGATTTAAACCCCGCGGGGGGGGAGGGGAGGGTGTGGGAAAAGAAGCACCGTGTGCGGCGGACCGAAACGCATCAACGGCACGGCCGGAGGATAACATACCTTCGACAGTCTCATTCTCGATGTTGGCAATACGCTCCTTCAAGTCATCTCGGATACTACCACGAGTCATAATGCTAGTACGTATATCCTGTGGGGAGGAAGTATCTTATACCCACACAACATAATCAAAACACGTCAAATAATACATCAACGAGAGTCTAGAGACATATCCAGACTAACAGATACTCTTTAAATGCATACCGCACATAACGAAAGTTATTCTGTACTCCAAGACTTAATTTATCGCATAACTCAAAGTCAAAGGGAGAACGTACGCGCCAGGACAGCTGTTGCCAGTAATGTAATTTGCAATGCAAGGGGGGGGTTTGGAATTTAAAGTCCAGCACTGACGAGAGCTGCGAATCGCAGCGAACGAGACAGCGACGATACTTAGTTATGAGGCGCATTTCGGTTTCATAAGAAAATAATTGGTGTACGAATGTATATGAGGAAAAAGTGGACGATGGACTTGACACCGAGACCTTGCGGTTTTTATATGTGATAACTTTGTAAAGCGACTCTTAGGTAAACGCCGGAGCGAAAGATTAAAAGGTGAAAGTCTTGTCTAATCGTCGGGCAGTCGTAGATACGTAGTCTCCATATCCAAGCCTATCCAAGCATAGGATGTGCTGCTGCGATATTGGTTGGTTATGCAAGAAATACCTCTTCATGAGTCTGGTGTCCTGCGGAAATGAGTGAACCAGTGTCGACACGGTGCTCGCTCAGGTATATAATAGGGAATAATTGAGAACGTCGATCACAGTAAGATTAGGTCATTGGAGAAAGCGACGGATGAACGTTGAACGGCCTCAAATTTCATGTCCTCATCGAAGAATGACCTTTATCATAATCAGGGGCCTTGTCTCGCCATCCGTATGTGTCACTTCCATGATTTGGTAGATTTAGCACCCTATTCGCTCGTCACCTCCACCTCCCTCATGCTAACTCGTTCAGTAATTCAGTGCTGCCATTCAACAAACTGGTATGATTCACTGAATTTGTCTATTCAGCGCTGGTTTATATAAAGTTTTATAACCCCTCTTGAGCTGACGCGTCATTTTGCTTCGTTGACCCACCCACACTACGCCGTGTTAATACACTATCCCAGCCCCAATTCACATAAAAATACATTGCCTATTATGTTTTTTATCCAAACAGGGAGAATGCTCGCCAAAGACATTCGAAGGGCAGCCCATACTATTAGGCTCCTTCAAAGCAGAAAAGAACAAGCGGAGGCTCACAGCAGTCTACCGACATTTCAAAAAGTTGCAACTCAGAAAAATTGCGCTCCTCATGAGGAAGGCTCTTTATACTATGTTTGGAGATGTCGCAATGCGTTTGGTGATGTCATTGGTGCCGAGCACGTTGATCCAAGTACGAGACGTCTACGACGAACAAGATCTCTACAAGGGAGACACAAAGGCCTTTTTGAGGAATGGGACCGTTGCGTTGGGTTTGAGCTTGTTCAAAAGGGACACGAAGAAATCGAGTCGCCTGGGCGGGTGGGACGCCGTAGGCAGCACAGTTGGCTGAAGTGGGACCCACGGAAATTCTAAGGGTCTTGAGGTTTATTTACCATACCAGCGCCCGCAATACCTGCGTAAGACACTGCAGAACACACGGAAAAACATCAGTTCGGTAGGTGTTATGCGGAAACGAAATCACCTGCAAGATCCGTATCTCGGGGAACGGATGGAACTAAGCTCACAGATCTCCAACATAAGACAGTGCTTGCACTCGTCGTAACTTTACACAGAAAAGTGTCGATAAAACATTACACCCTTCGGGTACCAAAAGTAACCAGTAGAACATCTTTGAATACAGTTCTCTACAAAACACACAATACAAAGCGAGATGTACTATACAAATCATCGTCCAAAGCTATCGTACTAGCATTACCGAGTCCTATTATACGAACGTCCAACGTTCAATAAACATTATAAAAGTCCTGTCACGCGATAACGTCCAACAACCATAAAAGCCCCCCAACCAACCCAAATCCGAAATCCTGAACCCTTACGACGATCGATTCCTCCGACTAACAACGTACAGACAATAACCAATCATTAATTCCTCACCATTATGTCAAACTGAATGTAAATCAATAATCTTAAATAAACGTACCTGCCACCCCAAGAATAGCCATCAGTATCGCAGATATCATTTCCAGTGATAGAGAGGCGATCACTAATTTCGAGCTGGAAGTTGATTTGGTTAAAGATGCTGGGGACGAGGCGGTCGACGTGGAAGACGAGCTCGAGAGGTGGAGGAGGCGTTGGTGGGAGCGGTAGATGTTGGGGTGGTGGGCGTGATCGACGAATCTACGGATCCTGTTCCCGATCCGGAGCTTGAGGAAGAGAACGAGAAGAAAATAAAGAGCGTACCAGCACACACACGTTCCCATATCGCCTTGCCTGTATTAACGTCGTCTTCGGTGCAGTGGGCTGTTAGACACTCTTGTGCAGCTGACTCGAAAGTGTTCGAGGCGCATAAATCAGTATAGGTACTTCATAATATGAAAGAACAGAAGCTAAGAGTGAAGATCGATAGTGGGAGCCGAGACCGAGAGATGGGCAGTGTGAAGAGGGTGAATGTGAAGGTCAGAGTGGATTATAACATCAAGCATGCGACGAATGTAAATGTCAATGTGAATGAGGAGAATGGACCGTGATTGTATCGAAACATCAGGGGAAGGGAACATGATGAGCACGGTCAAATGAAGAAAGTGAAGACGAGAAGAATCGAAGAGAACAGAACAACGAAGAGAGCAACTTACAAACTCTGACACCCAACTCCACTGGCAGCAGTAGAGACACAACTATAGATACAAGTCGAGACGAGGGTAGTATACGTTGCCCTTCCGTCCGAGGTCTGGCTTTGGGCAGCGACGCACACGGAGAATAGGAAGACGAGAGTGGAGAAAGCGAGCATTTTAGGTTTATTTGGTTGACAGCTGTAGAATACCAGTAGAAGAAGATACTAGAGTAGAAAGAAGATCGTAAAAGGTCGTAAAGTATGAGTGGAATGAGAGAAAGAAATGAAAGAGTACCAAAAAAGAACGAAAGCGACTCTTATTGGATTTGAACCCTGCGGAGTTTGTAATATTGGGCGGGGTGGGAAATCTGGAAGTAAAGATGCCGCGCCGCCGGGATCGCATAGTCAATGCCATTTGCCACCAATAATTTCTCTTACCCATATGTTAATCACCACTAATCACAGTAAAAGGATCGCTAAAGAAAGCATTTTTGATGAGAAAACAACGATGACAAGGTAATCCAATTCGTTAAATGAACAAATGTCTGTGACCGTTCCTGTCAGGATGGAGTGTTATAGAAGGGAAGAGAGCAAGCAAGGTTGAGAGGCAAGAACTACATTAACGCAAAATGTACTTACATTGCGCGCAATTACGATAGCCCCATGACAATGCAGCATTTTGATCAGTGGCTGGACAGTCCCGAACATGAAAATTGGTGTTTGATTGAACTCGTGTTTGATAAACTGTCGAAGTCTTAGCGTGTTCTAAAAATATACAATTTATTCTATTTTTAGTTACCTTTGAAAAGAATTGATACTCGCGCGCCCTCGAATTTATTAAATCTTTACATACAAAAATCTTAGAATATAAAATAAACCGGAATTGGGAAGCCCGTTCTAAGTATATTTAGAGTGTTCTAAACTAGCACGCTAAGTACATCAGCCTCCTTAAACCTCGTCCCAGGAAGCTGCACTTTGAATGATATTGGGATCTGAGCCATATTGGTTCAAGTATTTGAAGAGGGGAACTGATATTGGTTATAATATAGACACGTACCCTGGAAGCTTTACTTATACTCTACTAATTGAATAAGGGTTTTGACGTGAATACATGCTTAGACAGCGGCGCTTCCCATGAGAGGCTGTTGAAGTCTAGGAGTGTCTAGGATACATACAGTAGTAACGTCGTTCCTGACTAATATATACATTTTTCTTCCGACTCACATATCTGAACTTCGAGATCAATCTTAACAAAAGTGGTTCCAAACTTGACTCGACGCTCATATTCAATGATCGTTAAGAGCGAGCGCTGAAGCCCCAAATCACAGCAATTGAAGTATTCCACCTACCTCAGAGAACACTCCATATGGTAAACCATATGGATGCACCTCATTTCGGAGGTACCTCCAATGCTGCGGCGTTGGTACTACTTCAGTACATGCGCTAGGACACGCGCTCGTGCCAGTACGCACTCGGTTACAAGGCATTTCGGTTTTAACGGCCCATTCTGATGCGCGCATCAATAGCGCGTGATGGCATAGATACCAGACTTGGCAGTTTCGCGCACAATGTCCCATATGGTTTTGCACATGTAAACCGTGCAACCATTCGGATTCTGATACCGGTAGTACGAGGCTCATTTTAGTAAGACTTTGGAACGGAGCACTTCCCAGGTTGTGTACTGTAATTAGGAATTTCTTCGGAGTTACATACAGCAGCACGTGATGTATTTGACTTCGCATTGGAACACCATTCAAGGCGTATGAGAGTGGTACGTTGGCTTCGTTATAGAATAGTAATAATTGTAAAAGAAGTAGTGCAATATAAAATAAATGCAAGGGACCGAAGCCATATGATATATTCTTTAATACCCTTGGTTTGTATCAATAAGACACTTTGGCTGGCGGCACGGGCCTCAACCCCAGCCCTTGTACTCGTCCCTTAGTAAGGTATTATGTTTTAAAAATACTATAGCTGGCAGTCCGGGACTCACTCCAGCTCTTGTATTCGAGGGTTGGTTCCTTGCACTTATTCAAATATAATATAAAAGCCTGAATGAATGAATTAATAATCGAAAAATAAGTATATTTTTAAAGCCGGCGTATCAGAAGTAGGGCCCGAATTTCAATATATCTGCAGGAAGATCACTCCTAGTCAAATTTACTGCTCGTCAAAGCTGTAGTTATTTCTATTCAAATAAGACATAGCAATGGTATCTCCTTAAAGATTGTGCATTAGTTGCGATACAACGTTTGCTGCGAGAACATCGGCCTTTAGAGAGCAGAGAACGAGTAATCCACATAACCCTTCGCAGCATCCGGACTTTCAGCAGGAGTATAGAAGGTATCACGGTCGTATTTAGTGAACGGAATATTGTTCTCAATGCGATGGACAATATCAGGCTGAAAGACTGTCAGCACACTTCCTTACCACTAAAGAAGAAAATAACCTACATTTGCAATGAACCACCTCCCAAATGCAATGAGATCCCCGCTTTCCTCAGCTCTTTTCAGTGCCGACTCTCTCCTATATCCTCCTGCGCTAATGAACACTTTCGGCTTCCAGATAGCACGAATGAAATCATTAGATTGTGCATTTTGAAGAACGTCTGCCTCGCGACTGGGAAGATCAGCTTCTGTGACATGGAGATATGCTAGGTTAGGTTGCAATCTCTTCAAAGACGAAACGAAATGTGCGAATTGAGACATTGGATCTATCATTCCCATCTCTATTGCAATCCTGTTAGTAAATATCATAGATAAGTAAGACACAACACACCATAGTACTTGGTCCAAGGACTGATTCTTATACCAACTCGGTCAGCTCCTACAGCCTTCACAACAGCATCAACTACTTCCAGAGCGAAGCAACTGCGATTTTCAATGCTGCCTCCGTACTCGTCGATTCTTTGGTTTGTAACATCTTGTAGAAATTCGTCTATGAGGTAACCATTTGCCCCATGTACTTCGACACCGTCGAAGCCCGCATCAATCGCGTTTATAGCAGCCTGAGCAAACAGCTGAATGTTTTCATGAATTTCGTCAATGGTGAGCTCGCGAGGGATAGTTTCTGGACTAGTAGAAAACGGGATAGGGGATGGTCCGACGTATGGCTGCCCATCCTCTATGAGAACTTCTGGGTGTGCAGACCTTCCCACAGCCCAGATTTGACAAAATATATACGAGCCGGCAGCGTGAACTGCATCCGTGATCAAAGACAAACATATAAGAGTCATACAATCAAGAAACTCGAAGACAACTCACCTCTTTCCACGCTGCAATTTGCTCTGCGTTCCAAATACCAGGGGAATTGTTAAATCCGCTAGCCTTAGGATCGATAATCGTGGCTTCGGTTATGAGTAAAGTACCGGCTCTGCTGCCTCTTTGTGTGTAATATTCCTTTACGAGTGGAACCACTGGGACATGGGACTTTTTTCCTGCTCGAAAGCGAGTCAAAGGAGCCAAGACGATACGATGAGCGAGATCAAGGGCACCGACTTTCGTAGGCGTAAGAAGAGCAGGACTCGGAGTATTACTGGACATTGCAAAACAAACTCAGACCAGCAAGTTCTGGAGTGCGCTGGTTGGGGAATCTGGAAAGAGAGCATCCTTTCTGTGTTCTTTATACTTCGTTGTTGGCAGCGAAGTTTTCATGTTCGTAGGCGACATGAATAGATGTTAGCTGTGGATGCCTCAGAAGTAGAGATGAGTAGAGAAGTTACGTATACTCACTGCAGTGGGCGATCACGAGAATTAAACGACATGACACACATGGCCATTGACGGGCTGCGTGGCAGATACCAAGCTGATTAAATGTACTGGAAGATAAGAACAAGGACATTCAGCCAGGGCCTTTAACGTTGATCGATGTCCCTTATCCAATAACAACAGTAGTTCGGTGGTGGCATGGGAAAAAATGGGCACCAACGGAATACATATATCTAACGGGTTCTCCTATAGATATTAATGAACATCCACCAAAGCATTGGATATGTAAGACTTGGTTCTGAGTGAACGTTATTAACATATGTTTGCGCGATTATACTCGACGCTCGACGATACTCATCTTCTACTCAGAAGTCGTGCACAAAACATGGTAAGAGGTCTGTCAAATTGCATTTTTCTTCCGACTCACATATCTGAACTTCGAGATCAATCTTAACAAAAGTGGTTCCAAACTTGACTCGACGCTCATATTCAATGATCGTTAAGAGCGAGCGCTGAAGCCCCAAATCACAACAATTGAAGTATTCCACCTACCTCAGAGAACACTCCATATGGTAAACCGTACTTCTGCACCCCAAGCGTTGTATCCCGGATGAAGTCGAGCGTAAGTAGAAGCAGTAGGGTGTAGAATAACGTCCGTGCAAGAAGTAAAGGGTGAGAGCTGTAAATCGGAAAAAGAATCGTTCAGAAGATCCATAGGACTTTCAGCGGCGGCAATCTGGGGGTGGGAATTAGCTTGGATCTGCCATTGCCATCCGTGAGCATGTGCTGCACTCGCACAACGGTCTTGAGCATCAGCCATCCAAACAGCCGCTGGATATTTGTTTAAGTACACGGATGTTTAGAATAAAATAAAACACATATACTGACTTTCCAAAAGTAAGAGTTGAAGGTCTCTGTACCTCTTAATGGCTTCGTCACGGGTACTACAGACGAATGATAATGGATTGTCGATATGAATGGTGAGGACATCAAGAACATCAGGGCGATGTAGTCCAATGGTATCGAACATATACTGGGGAATAACACGAGTATAAATCTCATGAGGGGAAATAATGTCAGAGGAGGGAAGAGGCAGTGCCGAATCCAGGATAGTACGGGCCATAATGTTAAGAGTCGTCCAGAGAAGCTTGGAAAGTCGGTCGTTAACGATATAGCCAGCTATAACACCGGGCTCTGAATGAGAAGGAACAGCTATGAAGCAAAAATCAGAAGGAAAACATTTAAAGTACATATTGAATCAGACCACGAATATCATCTTCAGTGAGCTTGTACCCGAAAGAGCTGAACGACCAAATAGTCGATGCTACGAGAGAGACCAGACGAGATGTGGCGTTGGTATTGGAAATCGTTGGACCAGCAACGGTGAGCATGGGGGTTAGAGATTGAGATTGACTGGTCATAGCGAGAAAATATGAATAGCTGGAAGTGAGGAATTGAGGTAGTCGAATGACTGAAGGAAATCGTCCTCAAATGAACGACTTATATATGTTTTAGGCGTCATTTGTTTTCCTTTTCTTCCCTTTGTTTATTCATCCACGTTTTCAATATTTCTGGTGCATTTTTCAATCCTCTTTTGGATTTCCATTCGTCCTCTTCGGGGGGGTATCCCCTGTATCGTACTCGGTAAAGGGGATCTCTTCGTCCCCGCCGTCCGGCTCTCGTTTTTTCTGCAACAATTCCCTCAATTTCAACCTCCGGTAATTCATCAAAATCATCTTTATCAAGTGGTAATTCCGTTCTAGTCCCAAACTTTGCGGGAGATTTCTGATACCGTTCCAGATGTGCAATATTCAGGACTGGGTGCATACCATATGATCCGGGCATTCTCAAGCGATATGTTATAGGGCTTAGCTTCTGCGATATCTCGAATGGTCCATCATATCGGCTATCAAACTTCACTCCCTTTCCCTTCAAGATGTCCAGTGATTTTTTGTTAATCACTACGAGATCACCTTCTTCAAATTCCCAGTGTCTTCGTCCTTGGTTATAGAACTGTTGCTGAGCAATTTGACCTAGAATGAGTGCGTCCTGAGCTTCCTTCCTTTCTGCTTCAAAGCCTTCTACCAGTTCGAGAGCGTTCGGATCATTGGAATCGATCGGCCTTGGTATACCATCTTCTTGATGGATAAGACTCGTTGCAGTTATCGGATGAAATCCATACAGTAGATATGCTGGTGCGAACTTCGTTGCGGAGTGTGGATTGGTGTTGTATGCTAGAGTAAGTCCATCAAGTAATTGTACCCAATTGTCCCGCTTAGGAACTATGTACGCACGGATTGCGATTTCAAGTGCTTGATTAAGTATTTCGGTTTGTCCGTCTGCTTGAGGGTGATAGGCTGTGGTCAATGCGCGTGTGGATCCCATTAGTTGACATGTTTCCTTCCAAAACTCCCCTCTCCAACGTGTATCTCTGTCAGAAATAACTTGTCTTGGTATCCCAAATTTTGAAATAACATGATGAAAGAATAGCTTTGTAGTTTCGATCTCATCCACCTTTGTCGTTGTTGGAATGAATATTCCAAATTTAGTGAGTTTGTCAACTATGACAAGAATACTGTCATAACCATTGGATAAAGGTAGTTCTGGTATAAAATCCATGGATACAACTTCGAATGGTTGTGTAGGAATTGGGATAGAACTCAGTCGTCCTGCA
The DNA here is from genome assembly GCA_025738555.1 of Cyathus striatus. NCBI lineage: Eukaryota > Fungi > Basidiomycota > Agaricomycetes > Agaricales > Nidulariaceae > Cyathus > Cyathus striatus. The sequence continues at coordinate 738,470 of JAOVFP010000017.1, forward strand.
GGAGTATGACGCCGTGGTTTAATTTTTTGACATATGTCACATGTTGCAACAAAGTGCTTGATATCTCTTGACATTTTAGGCCAGTAATATATGCTACTTATCCGATTGTACGTTTTAAAGTAGCCTCCGTGTGCACTTTCTGTTATTAGACTATGTGCTTCATTCATGATGTCATTACGCAATATTCTGGGTACGCATAAGCGGTGGTTACCATAGTTGTCTTCAAAGTATAGAAGACCATTGTCTCCGTAGTAGTATTGTGGGTAAGTTGAATCAAAGGCTTCCTCCTTTTGTTTCAATGCCAGTACCTTACAAAATAACGAATCCTCTTTGTAAGCATCAGTCCAACGTTCTAACTCATCTTCACTTAGAGTTACCAATACATTATAGGATTGGACACACTCTTGGAGTACTGATACTTCTATATCATCTGTAATCTGCACAGGAATTTCGTTAGTAAGCAACTCCAAAGGTTTTGACTTGATAGATTGAACAAATGAACTCGTGACACTGAGTAATTTATTCTCAAATTTTGGACCTAATTCCTCGAACATGTTTCGCAGAGGATCCTCGTTTCCCTTTAATGTAAGACTCTTCGAATCGTCGGCTATAGGTCCTACTTGTATGGGGGTGTTCCTTCGTAATCGAGACAAAGGGTCTACGTTGGAATGTATTCGCCCTGCTCGGTGGACAATCTTCATGTTTGGAAAAGCTGAGAAAACTAATCCCCAAGTTAAAAGTCGACGATTTACATTTTGAAAAGTACGGCTCCATGTTAAAGCTGCATGGTCAGTAATACAAAATATACGCTCACCTTCTAAAATTGGTTGAAATTTAATGAGACCCTCTTTAAGTGCCAACGCCTCTCGTTCCGTAGGTGAATAGTTTCGCTCAGCTGGCTGTAAAACACGAGACCAGTAAGACACAACTCGTTCTACATGCACTACAGTATCTTCAAAATTATCGCTCCAATTTCCCTTTTCAGGAACATCACTCACTTCTGAATCTTTAACAAGGTTAGTAACGAGATCAGGAATTGGTTCCCTATTCTTAAATGCCTTCTCTAATCTTTCATATACCTTAGTTCCTTTCAAATCACGAATCTGTATTGGCTGCACTTGCTGGAGAATTGCGGCTAAAGCATAATCGCATGCGTCAGAGTATACTCTATATGGGAGACCTGGCATAGCATGAGCACGTACTGGGGCATTAGTAAGTACTTGCTTACATAGTTGAAATGCATTACTCTCGTTCTCTCCCCAGTACCATTTCTGTGTTCCTTTTAATAGTTGAAAAAGCGGATGTGCTATCCATGCATAGAATGGTATATAGCTTGCAAAATACACCATCATCCCTAGAAACACCTGAAGTTCACGCTTATTTGATGGTTCCTTAAGAAGTAGAATAGCCTCTACTTTTTCCATGTGTGTGGAAAGCCCAAGTCGTGAAACCTTTTGTCCTAAGAGGAGCAAGGATCGAAATCCGAAATGGCATTTTGATGGTGATAGGGTAATCTTTGCTTCAGCAATGGTTTTCAGTACTGTATCAACGTGATATATATGGTCTTCAAATGTAGTCGAGAATATTACAATATCGTCAATATATACCAATGCAAATATCCAAAGGAAGGGTGCGAGTACCCTTTGCATTACTCGTTGAAACACTGCAGGACCATTCCGATACCCAAATGGCATTCTTCTAAATTGAAACAAACCTCTATGAGTTCGAAACGCTAACTTTTCTCTATCCTCAGGTGCTATACTTAGCTGCGTAAATCCAGATAATGCGTCCAAGGTGGATAAATACTGACTTCCTGATAGGCTCTGCAAGATATCCTCTTGCCTAGGTAAAGGAAATTCATCTGGAATAACTTTTTCATTTAAACGACGTAGATCTATCACCATTCTGGGCTTAGTATTTCGGTACACAATAAACACAGGTGCTGCCCATGGACTTTTAGATGGTTCAATTACTCCTAAGCTTAACCAAGAATCCATTTGCTTATCGATAACTTCTCTCTTTGCTGGTGAAGCTGGGAATGGAGGAATGGAAATGGGTTTCGAGTTTGGAACTAAAGGTACTTTAACATCCTCTTCATAATTACCTAGTCTACCATTCAAACTAAATGCTAGTTTATTTCGTGTAATAACCTTCTGCATTTCAACAATCTGTCGATCCGTTAACTCGCTTGAAATATCAATAGAAGCGAGAAGGTCTGCTTCATCAATATCTTCCGTAGGTGTCTCTGCCGTTTTCGGTCCTCCATCTAGTGGTGGCTCTCCATTGTCTTGATAGAGCTCAGATGTATTGGATTCGTGTTCGTGTCGTTCAGTTTTAACCATCAATATTGTTTTTGACTTCAAAAGATTTGTATTAGTGTGCTATGTGCCTTGACCTCCTTGATACTTGAAGTACTGAAACTAGATTCTGTATCTAGATAGTTGTTAGGGTCCCTAGCATATCCTAATATTTGTCCAGCCGATATAGTAACTGGATCCTTAGAGAAATTAGAAATGTGAATGTATGGGAAATTCTCATCTATCAATGTATCTCCACACCCGTAAATATCATCTATATTTCGGTTAGTAGTCAAACGTTTCTCGACATATAATACTCTTGAATCTGTTGGAAAGTTAGCACTTACTCGTACTAATTTTACACTTTCAGCCGGAACAGTCATTTGATATAATGATCTAACTGCTTCATCGTTAACCTTAGTAAAAACACGTGATCGACGGTTACGTCTGTTGCGATGTTGTTTCGCTCGTATGACTCGATTAGATAATTCTGGATGTGTTAGTATTTTAAATGCGTGCCCCTCCTCATCAGTTAATAGAGAAGATGATAAGGAGTTGTGAACCTTAAGCTTTCGTCCGGACATACCAAACTGAATATACGTCTCAGTAGGCTCTCTAATAATTGATATTCCATACTGGTCTGCAAAGTCATTTCCCAAAATAAATGGTGCTGACATACCTTTCACCACATATGCTTCAAGACTAAGCTTCACTGGTCCTTGAAGTGTATCGAAATATAAGTCGAGATTGACAAAGCCTGAGATGGTTGCACTTCCTGTAACCTGTACAAGTCGTATTCGTTGTCCTGAGTGTATCTTGGGTGGCTTAATCATTTCAGTTAGCGTCTTTTCAGATACCAAGCTAATGTCTGATCCTGAGTCGATAATAACAGATACCGGCGAATTAGATAAGTCATTTAATCGAGCTGACACTTCCGTTGCCCGTGAACCAAGGAAGGAACATCCAGGCGGTCGTGCTAAATAACGTTTTAGCTCCAGGACAGGGCTCGTACCTATATGTTCTGAGTTAGTATTGTAAGAAAAGGATGTATTACCAATATCCTTAAGCAATCGTCGTCGTTGTTTTCTGTTAAGTGAATGCTTAATGTTATTATTGTCTGAAAATTTAGAAGTAGAAAAAGAAGTATACTGAGAGGTCTTATCTTGAGATAGTGTTTCGACTTTGAAAGAATTTATATTATTTATCCCCTCCAGACTCGGATTGTCGTCATCCTTTGAATCTAGAGGGCAATCTAAAAATCCTCCTCATTATCAGAGCATAAGTCATAATATAATGAATCATACTCTTCCTGGGCCTCAATATCATCGTTGTCAACACTAACTGCATTAACACGAGCTCGCTTTTCCCCTCTCGAAGAGTACTTACATTCATTATCCCAATGCTTAAAGCTACCACAATGACGACAAGCACGAGCCTTATTTTGTTCTGGTGTGCCTTTTGCAAGTTTGGAGATGTTAGTATCATCCTTGGGAAATTGTGGTTTCATGGTAGAATTAGACCAACCGACTAAGTTCACTCTGGCATTGCGATAGTTAGTAAACGGGTTTCGTGAGGATATAGATTCTCTATTATAGTTATACATACCTGAATTTCGATTCCTGTTATCCATTTCCATAAGAGTATCTTCATGGAACCGGATAGCATTCTGAAAGTCCTTTAGTTGTAGGTATAGATGTGGAGTAAGGACATTATACCACTGTTTAGGTGCACCGTCCATAATTTCAGATATCATCTGCCGGTCAGTATAATTGAAAATAAAATTAAGTAACTCATACTTACGTATATAATATTCACTTGGAGTTTCCCTACTATGTCCTGATTCTCGATACTGTATCCTGGTAGCACGAAGTTGCATCTTATCATAGTATGTTCGATTCATATAGTAATCTCCAACTGCATCTCGTAATTTTAACCAACTAGTCTCGATCTCAGCTCTAAATGAAGGTAGCTGGCTGTAATACCAAGTTTCAGCACTTCCAGTCAGCCGAGTAGGAACGAGAACACCCAGTTGCTGCTCAATCTTCTTTGAGCGTTCACTTAAACGATTTACTTTAGTCATCCAGCGATGCAAATTATCAGTGTTACCGTCCCAGGTAGGTATAATATCAGGCTTTAATTTGTAATCGAATTGGGGTTCGTGACCTACATCAAAGCTTGACTCGTTATTATCTCTGTTTACTTGGTTATTATCTTTAGACTGACTAGATTTTCGAGGTGGCCTTGACAGAGGTTGCTTGCGGTCTCGTCGGTCACCATTACCAGAATCCGACTCTCCGTCTGACGGATCCGATGGATTAGGATCACCCTTATCAGCACTTGATATCTGCTTAGGATTACCTCCTGTGGGCGCATCCGGATTCCCTACAGGCCTTTGAGCATTCTGACGATATCGTCGGAATGGATTAGATGTAGAGTTGGTTGGTTGTGCCGGTTCTCGACCAAACAGGCGTTGAACACCACTCGCATTAGTATAGTCCGTAGGTTTACCGTAAGAAATAGTGATTTCATCGTTATGTGGAGGATTCTGTATACCAGAAGACTTCTTCTTGCTTAAAAGCGTAGAAATGCTTTCTTCGGAAATAGGTGGCGGTACATTATTGTCCATAGGTTCAACAGTCATAGTGGAGTACACAATAGAAGTCATCGGCTTTGATTCCGAGAACTTGTAATTACTGCCAAGTAATAGTAGTAGATCTTCGACCTCCTTCCTAAAACATGTTGCAATTATTTCGAAATCAGTCGGAGAATAAAAGAAATAAATCTTGCCACTAGAGCCCCAGTTCGGTAATCCGGGAAGTCCTTCTCCTGCACACTGTAGAGCTCGATGCGCTTGCATGGTCTTGCTGTCTAGCTTATTCATAAGCATCGAAAATATATCCTTCTTCAGAGCAAATCCTTCCAATTCACCATTAGTGGAAACAAAATGCAAAGGGTGATCAAACATATCTTGCAGAAGGTCTAGCTCAGCCTTAAACCATCTTCTCATTTGTCGAGACAGAAAAGAATCGGCATTAATAGTGAGGTTATGATTTAGTTTACTCTCACCTAATTTTAGAGCTACTAATCTACGCTTATGAAATGTTTTGTGATCCTTCGGAATATCTGCCGAATTTCGAGCGGCAGGAAAATTGCGAACGACATCCTCTATTGTTCCATCATAGGACGTGTCTATGGGAGTGTTATCGAATTTGGTTAATTCTGCCCAAGGTTCAGAACGAGAATTATCTTCTACCTCACCTTCATCTAGATCTGTTGGCCCAAGTTTTGGCGATGTCTCTTTAGCCGAGCGATAATCTCTCTCTGATCCGATAGAACTACTTCGTGGGCGCAATCCGGGTACGTCAGAATCTTTCGTTGGCTTCTTCCCTTTCGTCAACGCGTCATAATTTGAAGGGTCATCACTGGTGCCAGCTTTATTCGAGTTTTGAGTGTTACGCTTTGACGTCTTACTTCCTGGTGTTGGCTCGGTCATATTGAAGGTGCGTTGATAGAGGTGCGAGATAAGCGGATTGATATGATAAAAAGCACGTTATGTTGATGTGGCAATAAAATGATAAAACTGAGCGGCGCGTCGGTCAGTGATGTCAGAGTATGGAAGGTATGTTAATCGATTCGCGTGATATTGTCGGTGTCAACGAAGGGTTATCGGAATGAAGGCAGCCGTTACGGAAACTACTAGAATTTCGTAGAAATTTGGATCACCTACGTCGTACGAGAAATTTCCCAATGTGTCCACCAATGTTGTAGTCTGCGGGTGACGACAACGTTGGTGTATTCCTATGAATACACGCGATATTAGTACACTCAAGTAGAATAGAAATGTACCTTTTTAATACTAGTCTTGAGCTGAATACGAGTATTGAGGCGAGAGGATAGTGATGAGTGTACCGATTTGTAAGCTGTTGGGTTCTCGAAGAGTAAGTCAACCAAGCAACAATGTAACGTGAGTCACGGGCTACCGCCGATTAGAATAGCAGATGTATTCAGTAATCGACAATACTACCTAAGTATAGTACGTAGTAGCGAGTAGTATAGTAATAGACTACAGTACCCTTTTTAGCAACAACACGAGACTTAGCGCGTAGCCTTAAGTCGAGTCCTGATTCTTACAGGTGTCAAATATGACAATGTATTGAGTATGCGAAAAGAGATTGAATTTCAAGCTGTCTACACAAGGTTTTTATAGATATACAGGCTATATACTCTAGAATATTCGATAAAGTCCGTTGTGAAAGTAGATGGCTTGTGAATGTTCTACTTACTTCTACTCATTTCCCTTTTTGCTCTCAATTGGGAAGAACAATAGCAAATCACATGATATTCGAGCAGCACGGCTGCGAAAGAAATGAAGCCAAGAAGTAAGAAAAAGATGAAAGAAAGAATGAAGAAATAGACAAAAAGAGATAGAAGGTGAGAAATCACGTTATAGTAGATAAGTAGTAATATATCCACAACACTGAGGGTTTAAATATATACGTATTCGGAAGTGAAGTGGTACTAAAACGAAATGGAACGTTGGTAACTGGTATGTACTCGAATTCGTTGACAATATGGCCTAGTTCAAGAGTATCGTCAAGAACTTCGCTTTACAGAACTTCTGAACACACTACACTACCACTACCCCATTACTTATTCCACGCGGCAAGGTCTGAATGTCAGTATTTAAATGTTCATGACAATCTCTCGAATTGGATCAGGGTTATAACAATTCCGTCAGTACAGTATTCTCAGTTAAGTACAAAGTGATTATGCGGAAACGAAATTTGAAAGTACGCAAAATCTCCTTCAAAGCTAACTATAACAACTTCACAGAAAGTGAAACGATGTCGTTGCTGTAATCAGATAACTATTTTACAGCTCATAACGTACGTTATGAGTATCATAACAGATTTTCTTTGAAGTCACTTGCGTACAGTAACTATGTCCATGCGGAAAACTCACGCTTACTGTTCTCATCATTCGGTTGTTGAGGTAACTATCTAACGTTTGAAAACCTTAACAGTTTAAAGTGTATTTAACTATGTCCGGACTTCAAGTTCAAATGACAATTTACAGCTACATACAGAAGTTCGTTTTACAATTTCAATGAAAATAATATTATCGAATCGTATTCTTTTAATACCCGTATCGTACTACCGTCCAAGAACCACAACACGTCCAAGATGAAATCACAACATAAGACAGAGAGAATCCTCACAATCGCATTTTGTCAACCAAATCCTTTATCCAGTATGGATATGTTATAGCCAGCGTTAACCCGATGAAAAAACAAAGATCAGGTGGCGAAACAGCCATCACGCCCACCAAGTAAATGAAACCCCCCGCACCCTCAACCCTTCTAGCAACAACGGGTTCTATACCGGCATCTCAGCATAACACAAACTTCCAAATAAATCAGCAGTTAGTACGTGCCTGAAATGAAGGTTGAAACGCAATACACTATCATTAAACCCACAGCCTGCATCAACGACAAGATCATCTCGAATTGCGAAACGTTGTCGGAAGCGGAACAAGAGGAGCAGGAAGTATCAGAGGTGGTAGTGGTGGTGGTGGTGGTGGTGGTGTTTGATTCGCCTTCTGTTTCGGGCGCAGAACTAGATTCAGATGCGGCTGTATGATAGAATGTGTCATATTAGTTGGATATAGAGGATAAAGGGGATAAACGTACTATCGTACTCCCGATCCCACACGGCCCTCGCAGCGTTCAAAGCTTCCGTACTACAATTGGTCAGACAATCTGCAGTGGCAACGGATGAGGTGGCGGAGTTGCATGTGCAGGTTCCTTCATTCCTGTGTGTGTATACAGTCAGTATTCAACATAAAGTAACTATTTTATCAGTCGTAACGCACTGAAAAATGTACTGCGAGACGTCAGTCACATCCGAGGTGGGCACAGTGGCTGGTAGGACCGATCCTATTGCGAGTTGCACGTAAACGAAAGCGATGTAAGCGAAGGAGAGGAGCCTGGCGGTGAAAATGTGCATAATTTTTTATTTAAAGACACGTATTATCGTTAAAGTGGAAGTAGGATAGAAAGAGGAGAGAGAAAGCTGAATGTGTGAACGTTCGAGATGATAGAGTGGATTATCGAAACTGAACACTGCGGAGTTTATATTCCCAGGGTGGGAATCGAAGTGCGGGAAGTAAAAGTTAAATTGCCGTCGGCCCAGCCCGGGTCGCCTACTGGCAAATTCAAATTGAACACTCAAAACAAGGAAGTAAAGCCGATGTGCATTGTCAGTAACAACAGCAATTTCACGTTACAGAGCCACACTCATACCGTTGTTCAAGTCTAGGAGGCTTTCTAACGGTTATAAATCGTAACAACTTAATCCTGAGTTAACTACGTCAAAACTTGTTCAAATTACAGCTGCATACAGAGGTTCGTTTTACAAATACAAAGGGAAAAAAAAAATTAGGGAATGGTATTCTGCTAATACTATATGGCTGTGGGCCCGTATCGTACGACAGTTCAAGCGTCCAAGAACCACACCACGTCCAAGATGAAATCACAACAGGAAAAGACAGAAAAGAATCCTCACATGAATCGCTTTACATCGACAAAATCTCCAATCCAGTATGGATAGGTGATAGCCATCACCAACCCGACAACAATACTATAAATATTCGGCAAATCAGTCAACATACCTACCATTTGAAAGAATGCTCCTGCGCCTTCGAGCGTTCCAGCAATAACAGGATCGACTGTATCGGTATCTCAGCGTAAACGAAATGAAAAATTGTGAATAAAAGGAACGTACCTGGAAGGAAGGAGCTGCAAAACATCATCGTTGCGCCTACAAGGAAGAATATAGAAATGACTGCTACTCGTATCACCTCACTGAATAACTGCGAAGCGTTCAAGTCGGGGGAGAAACATGAGCAGCAGCGGCAGGTGTAGCAGTGCGTGGCGGTGGTGTTGGACCTGCTCTCGATTTCTGGTGCAGAGGCAAATTCCGATGCGGCTGTACGAACTTAGAAAGGGCTATTAGTTGAGGGTGACCTGAGTGGATAAGCGGGTAAACGCACTATCACGTTCCTGAACCAACAAGGCATCCCTCAGACAACCTTCCAGCGAGGCAGTGGAAAGTGGCGTGGGGGAGGTGAATACGTAGGTTTTGTCGATGCTGTGTGAGCATATGGTCAGCATTTGTATTCGTACTCACGCTCAAGAGGGGATGGACGTGTATCGATGAAAGTTGAAAAAGGAACACGAACACGTAGAAGGGGAGATTGACCAGGAAAGTAAGAGAAAATAACGTACGTGTTATAGTTCGTAACACAGTTGTAAACATACTGCGGGACGTCAGATGCGTTGGCGGGCACGGCTGGTAGTCCTGGAGCTAATCCAGTTTCGAGTTGCTGGTACACGAAAGGGATATAAGTGAAGGAGAGGAGGACCATGAATATGTGCATGATGATCTTATTTAAAGCTAAAGACAGGTATTAATGTTACAGTAGAGGTAGTATCGAAGGAGATGAGAGAGAGACTGAAAGAAACGAGATGAAAGTGGATTATCGATACTTATTGAACCTGCGGAGTTCGAAGTGCGGGAAGAAAATGTTAAATTGCCGCCGTCCCGGGCCGCCGGTTAAGTACCAGCAAACCCAAACCGAACACACGAAACAAGGAAGTAAAGCCGATGTACTTTGTCAGTAATAACTTTAGCAATTTCACGTTACAAAGCCTCACCCATACTGTTGTTCAAGTTGAGGCGACTTTCTAACGTTTATAAGTCTTAACATTTTAATACTGATTTAACTACGTCAAAACATGTTCAAATTACGGCTGCATACAGAGGTTCGTTTTACAAATACAACGGAAAAAAACATTATCGAATAGTAACGGTATTCTTCTAATATTATATGGCCATGGGCCTGTATCGTACGACCGTTCAAACGTCCAAGAACAACAAAATGTCCAAAATGATATCACAACAGCGAAAGACAGAAAAAGAATCCTCACTTGAATCGCTTTACATCGACAAAATCCGGAACCCAGAAACGATAGGTGACAGCCATCACCAACCCAATACAAACACTATAAACAGTTGGCAAATCAGGCAACATGGCCACCATCTGAATGAACGACCCCGCGCCCTCGAGCGTTCTAGCAACAGCAGGTTGAACTATATCGGCGATTCAGCATAAACTAAATGAAAAGTTGTGAATAAAAGGAACGCACGTGGAAGAACCGAGCTGCACAACAACATCGTTGCGCCTACAAGGCGGACGATGGAGATGAGTACCTCTAATATAACCTCACGACATGATTGCGACCGCGGAGCGTCGTCGGAGGCGAAATCCAAGCAGCAACAGCAGCAGTACGTGGTGGTGGTATTGGACCCGCCCCCGATTCCTGGTGCAGAGGTAAGCTCCGAAGCGGCTGTGCGAACTTGGAAAGGGTTATTAGTTGACGGCGACACTGGGGGATAAGAGGATAAACGCACCATCACGTTCCTGATCCAACAAGGCCATCATGTCGTTCAGCTTAGTCTCTGCGCGACAATCCCTCAGACGATCTGACAGCGTAGCCTCAGATAGTGGCGTGTCGGAGGTGAATATATAGGTTTTGTCGATGCTGCGTGCGCATATAGTCAGCATTCGTGTTCATAATAACGCTCAAGAGGGTATGTATATCGATGAAAGTTGAACGTTGAACAAGAAGCATGAACGCGTAGAAGGGAAGATTAAACAGAGACGAGAAAGAAAAGGACGTACGTGTTATCGTTCGTAAAGCACTTATAGACGTACTGCGAGATGTCAGACGTGTTGGTGGGCACAGCTGGTAGGCCCGGGGCTGATCCAATTCCGAGTTGCTGCTGAATGAATGGGACGTAAGCGAAATAGAGAAGGACTGTGAAAATATGCATGATGATCTTATTTAAAGGTAAAGCTAAGACTGATATTAATGTTAAAGTACAGGTAGGGTCGAAGGAGGAGAGAGAAAACTGAAAGATACGAGATGAAAGTGGATTATCGATATTGAACCTGCGGAGTTTGTATTTCTGGCGTGAGAACGCTGGAATTAAAAGTTAAATTGCCGCCGTCCCGGGGCGCCGGTTACTAGCAACCTCAAACTGAACACAGAAACACAGAAGTAAATGTCAACGATACCACAATTATAGGCTGTAATAATATTCCAACGCTATGAAATATTAACTAAGAGAAATCTTGGATTTGTTCAGGCTGAAAGAGGAAGTGAGTTATGGGATCCTTGGCCGAAGATGAGCAACGATCGTATCGAGTCCCGCGGTAGTTGTTATGTATTCGGAAATCTCTTGGGCGTAGGTAAACCAGCGGGTAATCTGTGGACCGTATTCAGGGGATCATGCAGTGATAAGAGCAAACGAAATCAGATACGGTGCAGAGAATGATTGCCGGGGGAAAGCGGAAGGAGTACTGGGAACTTGAAGAACACCAGGGCAGAAAAAAAACACGAAATCGAAGCAATACTGGAAAAAGGACATACAAAAATTCTCATCTATCCAATTCCTAGCAGCCCCGACACTCAACATCTACTCTACATAAACACACTGTTCGTCAATGAGTTGTGCATCTCTGGAGTACATGCACTCTATGACAGATCTAGTATGTATTCATTCCTCCATTAGTACTTTATCGTAAATATTTCTCCCCAGAAAGGACGCAACGTATGCAGAACGTCCGTCACGAAGTGAGACATCATTGGGACAAAACGTGACACAGTCTGGGGTACTGATCTGAAAAATTAACTGAAAAGAATGACAACCGCAAGAATCTTAAAGATCCAGCCGACCATCTTCCAAAATGGGTTGACTGGTCCAGATACCGACATCATTCGACTAGGACGACCTGCGAATGACTGGGATGACGAAAAGTAGCTATTTCGCGGAGTAAATGCACCATATTTCCGTGCTTGGAAAAAGCAGCTAATGAACCTGCAGAGGGGAATAAATTAGAAGTATCCATATAAGAGGGCCACCCTATACCTCGTTTCACCCCTCTCCTTCCAAAGCCTACACAGACTAGATTTCTAGGATAAACAGTTGCAAGATACCGAAGGCAATGTACCAAATGACGATAAATGGTACTGCGGGTGCAAAAGACAGAATAATCAAGGTTGTAGTCGATATAAATGGATGGGAAACAGCTATGTTTTTTGTTGTTTTTCGGAAATTTCGGCCCACATCAGTCATTTGTACGACGACATGTCACATGATGTGATTCCCAAGCTTCTACCTTCCTGATCCTAGGGATGAAGGTGTCATTCCACGCTGCAGAAGGTACAACCATACTTTATAGCACATTAACATTACTTTTATAATATGTGTGATAATCTTAGAAACAATTTGAGACTTGAGAAGGCGCATTAAATATTGTGAGCTAAGATACAAGTTTCGCAAAAATTGGAAGAATATGTAGATGTGAACATATTAAAAGAAGTGAATGCTCTGACCCAAAAATAAACATATGTCATTAAAGAAGATATATTTAGCTTGTAATAAGAGGACTATAAAGTTATGTAGGTGGCCTGCTTGCTGAAATAACATGCAGTGTAAAAGGGATTGAGGGGCACAATGGAACAGTTGAGAACAGTATTTGATGTGTTTGAGTGTGGTCATTAGACTTTCCATAGTGTATGGTGTCAGGATAGCGGTATAAATATCTCTGAGAAGATAACTTATGTAACAGAGGCAATGATATTGTATATATATACACGTCCGAGGTTAGCAATTGCCTCTTGTTTTCATCCCCACCGATCTGACACCCCTGTTATATCCATGTCCGGATACATCGTGCCGACGTTCCCACGTGACCTTCTAACATACCCGGTCCGTTCCCGGAACGTACCCGCTTCGGGTTTACACTTCCTGACGTTCCCACCCGGGAACGTACCCGGAACCCGTCGGGTTTTCTATCGGGTATCCCGGATACGTACTTTCTCTTATGACGGCCTCACCGCGTCATCATTCTATTACTCCTCTCTTCCATTCCTACTTATACGTTTCATTATGGCCTTTGTAGATTAGTTCCTTATTCTTCATTCTGAGCGCGTCATTTGCGCCCCTACTCCGCTTTGCCAAGACTTCATTTCCTACTTACTCCTTTGACTTGTCCTTTGTATAATACTTCTACATTCGTATCTACAGGTTCCTACTTAGTATAAGTAGTCTTCCAGATGTAATAGGTAGTCTTTAGTATTCGTATCAACTCTGTACACTTTCTTCCTACTCTAAGTTCGAAACCCGCTCCGGGTTTTCCTTCGAGTTTCTCTCCCACTACCTAGTGTAGTGGCGAAGCCTTCTCTTATACTCTGGAACGTCTTCCTTGGTTACATATCATCTTCCTCGAAATACGAACCATTCCCTGGGGATATCCAGGCGGCGCAGCACACAAGCTGAAGCCACGGTTCTTTCCGCACTTCCGCTCTACGTTCCCGCACCCGTACTCACTTCGGGTTTCCGTTATAGTTCTCCCACACCCTCCGGGTGTCTTCGCAACCACTTCTAAACAGGAAGAGAATCGGTACGTAACAGTATACGAATACTGATACCTTGGATATCTCTTTATCATGGCTCCAACTGGGACTTCGGTTACTCGCACAGCGCATACCGCTAGTCATACCAATGCTGTGGGTGCTCGTGCCACCCCGTGCAGCTACGAGGCAACAGCCTCCAAGGAGTACTTCAGGTTCTCTACCTTCTACACCGTCTCGGGTTACACCCAGCCCAGCACCACCTCCTAGTGCTACTTTCCTGGGTCCACCCTCGACTTCCGCTCAGCTACTTTCTGTTCCTGCAGCCGGGAACCTCGGATCTGCTCAGGCTCCTCCGGATGGCACTCCACCGCCATACGGTACAGTCGCAGCAGACCGGGACACTCCCGAGGGTCACGGCTCTGATGGTGGTACCATTGGACCGCCACCTCCACCTCCTTCTCAGCCCAATCCTCCGTCTCCACCATCCTCAGACTCAGGGGATGATGGTGATGAGGATGATGTCGACAATCCCAGGCGCACACCTCTTGCGCGCCACTCCCGGGAAGACCGGCTTGCCGAAGCTCTTTTGAGAGTTGCGGAATCCGCCCGGGGTACATCGGGAACACGTCGGGAACGCAACGTTCAAAAGCCAGATACTTTTGATGGTTCCAGTGCTGAGAAGTTGGAGCAGTTCATTACTCAATGCCAAATTTACTTCCGGAATAATCCTTCCCAATACTCGGATGGACACTCCCAAGTCAACTTCGCTCTCGCATATCTTCGGGATACCGCGCTTCAGCTCGTTATGCCGACCCTCTCCAATCCCTATGCTGATGATGAGTTCCTTCACTCTTGGGAGGTTTTCGTCGTCATGCTAGAGGATAACCGGGTTAGCGAACCCGGAAGGGGATGCCGAGAATGATCTGGATGTCCTCGTTATGAAGGATTCACAGAAACTGTCCAAGTATCTTGTACAGTTCAACAGGCTTGCACAGCGCACCGACTGGGATGATAAGTCCTTATGCCACCGACTCTATTCCGGGTTTCCGGGTCGCATTAAGGATGAGATCTCTCATGTTGGGAAACCTACCACAAAGCGCGGGATGATTAAACTAGCTCAAGGGATCGATAGTCGGTACTGGGAACGCCAGTCCGAGCGTACGTGGGAATCCCACCAGCCTCGGGGTCCGCGGGTTCCGGATAGCTCTGTTAGAGCTACTACAAACCGCTCCGCAGTCACCCCGGCGCCTTCCCGCCTCGTTTCGGGTCAATATGCGCCACGTCCGAGTTATCCCCACCGTGCTGGTAGTCACCCACCTCGTTCCTCGCAGCCTCCCCAACAGCGGAGGCCGGAATTGAATGACAAGGTTGGTCGAGATGGCAAACTTTTGCCACAAGAACGTCAGCGTCGCATGGACAACAATCTATGCTTGTTCTGCGGTAATCCGGGGCATCGCGCCAAAGAATGTCCCCGCTCTGCCTCTTCCGCGGCTAGAGCCCGGGCATCTGGAATATCCGCTTCGGCTCCTACGTCGGCTTCTGCGGGTCCCTCGACCCGCAGGTCCGCGCCTCTTTCCAACCCGGCTTCGGGTTCGAAAAAATAGGGAGCGGTCCTCTGGACACCACACAAGCCGAGGACCGCGTTGTTCCCCTTGTGCGCAGCCGATGCAGGTAAGACTCAACGCTTCCGCTCTTTCCGACCCCAATGCCCTTCATATTCCACTTTGTAGTACCATCCATGCTCTCCCTACACCCTGTACAGTTTCATATAGCGCTCTAGTCGATTCGGGTTCTACCCATTGTTTTATGGATTCATCTTTCGTTCGGACACATGCTATTCCTACCTCACCTACTCCACCTATCGCTCTCAGACTTTTCGATGGCACCACCAATCATGTTATAACCGAGTTCGTTACACTGCCTGTACTATTCCCTACCGGTGAATGTATTACAGTTGAACTCTATGTGACACCTCTTGATTCCGTGTGTTCTGCAGTCCTAGGATACAATTGGCTCACCCGCTTCAATCCGTTGATTGACTGGGTATCGGGCTCATTAACATTCCGGACTCCAGACACTTCCGAGCAACTTCCGCTCAAATCCGGGATCTCGGAACCAGGTTCCGCTTCCGAGGATCCATCTCCGGTCACCTCTGATGAGTCTCTGCCACCTCCTCCTAGCATTTCGCTAATAAACGGTGCCGCCTTCTCGCGTGCATGCCGTTTAGAGGGAGCACAGACTTTCCGTATCCAGCTTGGTGCTGTCGCTTCCGCCGCTGCCCTCAATCCAGAGGAAGCTCCGGATCTCTCTTCAATACCGTCTGAGTATCACGAGTTTGCTGATGTATTTAGCAAGTCCCGGGCAGATACACTTGCCCCTCACCGTCCCTACGACTTAAAGATCAACCTAGAAGAAGGTGCTTCACCTCCTGTAGGTCGGATCTATTCCCTTTCCCAATCCGAGCTTTCCGCTCTTCGGGAATTCATCGATGAACATATCCGGATCGGATTTATTCAACCTTCACGCTCTCCGCACGGGGCTCCGTCCTTTTTGTCCGCAAGAAGGACGGATCGCTTCGGCTTTGTGTGGATTTCCGCGGGTTGAACGCTATTTCTAAAAAGGATCGTTATCCTTTGCCACTCATTTCAGATTTGCTCGACAGTCCCCGTCGCGCCCGTATCTACACCAAGATCGACCTGCGTCATGCGTACCACCTGGTCCGCATTGCCGAGGACGATGAATGGAAAACCGCTTTCCGGACTCGCTATGGATCCTTTGAATGGCTAGTCATGCCCTTCGGACTTTCCAATGCACCCGCGGGTTTCCAACGCTTCATGAACGATGTTTTCAAAGACCTTCTTGATGTGTGCGTCATAGTTTATTTGGATGACATCCTTATATACTCTGATAACCTTGCGCAACATCGCCAACATGTCAGGGAAGTTTTGCGTCGACTCCGGAAGCACGGGTTGTACGCGCGCGGATAAGTGTGAGTTCCACTCGGAATCCGTGGAATATCTCGGATATATACTATCGCCCAACGGTCTCACCATGTCTCCAACAAAGGTGAAGACTATTCAAGAATGGCGGAACCAAGGAAAGTAAAAGACATTCAATCCTTCCTTGGGTTCGCTAATTTCTATCGGCGTTTTATATACAACTATTCCGACATAGTTGTTCCGCTCACCCGCCTTACCCGGAAGGGTAATCCGTGGAACTTCTCGGAAAAATGCCGTTCCGCTTTCACTGAACTTAAGGACGCTTTCACGTCGGCACCCATTCTTACCCATTGGGTTCCCGACAAGCAGCTCATCGTGGAAACCGACGCTTCGGATTACGCGTTGGCTGCTATCCTGTCTATAGTTTCCGATGATGGCGAGATTCACCCTATCGCTTTCCACTCACGAACCTTTACACCTCCCGAGTTAAACTACGACACCCACGACAAGGAATTGCTTGCTATCTTGAAGCATTCCAAGTCTGGCGTCATTACCTGGAAGGTTCGGTTCACCCATCGATGTCGTCACAGACCACAAGAACTTGGAATACTTTTCCACAACCAAGATCTTGTCCCGACGACAAGCCCGATGGTCGAGTATCTTTCCCAGTTCAATCTAGTGATCCGCTTTCGACCCGGAAAACTCGGGGCGAAGCCGGATGCTCTGACTAGACGATGGGACGTCTACCTAAAGAGGGGATAGCGACTACGCTAAGGTCAATCCGCATAACTATCGTCCAGTGTTCACCCAGGAACAGCTTATCACTTCTCTCCGAGCAACCTCACTTATTGTACCTGCTCTTCGCGCTAGTATCATCATGGACATTGAACAGTTACATACTGACATATTATCAGCTCTCCCTAATGACCCGGTCGCAGTTATCCGAATGCGGACTCCCGAGAATCGTTGGACTGTAACCCCGGACGGTTTCCTCCGTCTAGATAACCGGATCTATGTTCCGGACTCCGGAACCCTTCGGCTTCGGGTTTTACAGTACAAACACGACCACCCGCTTTCAGGACACCTTGGACAGAACAAGACCCTCGAGCTAATTCGACGCGAATATACTTGGCCGCTTATACGGACGTTTGTAAAGGACTATTGTAAGTCTTGTAATACTTGCATGCGTTCTAAACCACAGCGCCACCGCCCGTACGGAACCCTGAAACAACTTCCGGTTCCCGGACGCCCATGGCATTCGATATCTATGGATTTCATAGATCAACTTCCAAAATCATCGGCTTCCAAGTATGATTCTATACTCGTTATCGTGGATCGTTTCTCCAAGCAGTCTATCTTCATTCCCACTCATACCACTTGCTCTTCTTCCGACCTTGCGCTTCTATTTGTACTTCATGTCTTTTCCAAGCACGGAGTCCCGGAACACATCACTTCCGATCGTGGTTCCGAGTTTGTGTCACATTTCTTCCGCTCCTCGGTACGGCCCTCGACATCACTTTACATTTCACCTCGGGTTATCATCCCGAAGGCGACGGCCAAACGGAACGCACAAACCAAACTCTGGAACAATACCTTCGGGCCTACTGCAACTACCAGCAGGATAACTGGTGTGATCTTTTACCTCTTGCTGAATTTGCTTACAATAATGCACCGAGCGCAACCACAGGAATTTCACCGTTCTACGCAAACAAGGGTTATCACCCGAACCTTGCGATACATCCGGAACGTGATCTCACTTCCGCTCGTGCACGGCACTTCGCAGTAAACCTCGAGGAACTTCACGAGATGCTTCGGACCGAAATACTCAGTGCGCAGAAACGTTATCAAGCACCCGCCGATGCGCGTCGCAAACCCGCACCCGCATTCCCTGTCGGGACAAAGGTATACGTTAAAGCCGAGTACTTCCGGACAACCCGACCATCCCGGAAACTTGCAGAAAAGTTCCTAGGACCTTTTGAAGTCATCGCACTTGCCGGATCGCATTCGCGTACCTTGCGCCTTCCAGAACAATTTCGTGCAGTCCACCCAGTATTCCATGTATCCATGCTTGAACCCAATACTGAAAATACTATCCCAGATCGCATTATTCCTCCACCACCACCTGTCCAGGTTGATGGTGATATTGAATACGAGGTCTCGGAAATCTTGGACTCTAATCTGGATCGTCGTTTGCGTTGCAAACTGAGGTACTATGTACGCTGGCTAGGGTATGAAGGGACTGATGAAGAGTTTTCATGGCTTCCGGCCACGGAACTGGAACACGCTACGGATATCATCGAAGAGTTCCACTCCCGCTATCCGGATAAGCCCGGCCCTACTCCTATTTCTTAAATTTCACGTTACTTATTATCCGCTTGCAGTTTCACCTTATACAAAAACCAAAAACAACGAATAACATCCAAAAAGCGAGATACAAGTACATTAATTCTTTGGTAACGTGTTACGACCATTTCCATCACTCCCTCTGCGTCTGCGACTCGACCCGAGCTCCTACTTCACCTTCCGACGCAATTCCGGCACCCGTCACAACTTCCTCATATGCATCCGGATCCCGGAGGCATTCCACGAGCAAGGTTTCAATATGGAAACATGGACAACGTGCCCAGATACCTTGGAAACATCTCAGGACAACTTATCGAGTTTGCCTACCACCTGGAAATTGGCATCATGACATCTGTAACTCAACTTGATAGACTACGCTATCTTCCAATGCTTCCTGCATTTTCCCGGCAGTTCCTGCTACTTCCGCATCCAACCCAGACCTCATCCAATATCTTCCAATCACTTCCCCATCCATTCCCAACTCTTCCGATGCTTCCAACCCAGTTCCGACACTCATCTCAGTCGGATATACAATCGGCAGTGCAACTAAGCTTGCCGCATTACCGGAACATCCGGAACGAATGGCTACCAGTGGAATATTGATGCACATGTCCTTCCACATCCATGGGCAGTGTTAATAGGTCTCAGGTTCAGCTACGACTTGCTGGAACTTACTCAGGAACTTGTAGTTCACACCTTTGCTACTTCCCTTGCCAAAGGAATCAGATGTGCTCTCTTTCTGTTATTTGAACATCTACTGACCAATAGGATTTCTCGTATTATTTTTAGTTATATTTTCTCGCACACAGTATGACCTCGTGGGCTCGGCCCTAAAAGGGGGATACTGTTATATCCATGTCCGGATACATCGTGCCGACGTTCCCACGTGACCTTCTAACATACCCGGTCCGTTCCCGGAACGTACCCGCTTCGGGTTTACACTTCCTGACGTTCCCACCCGGGAACGTACCCGGAACCCGTCGGGTTTTCTATCGGGTATCCCGGATACGTACTTTCTCTTATGACGGCCTCACCGCGTCATCATTCTATTACTCCTCTCTTCCATTCCTACTTATACGTTTCATTATGGCCTTTGTAGATTAGTTCCTTATTCTTCATTCTGAGCGCGTCATTTGCGCCCCTACTCCGCTTTGCCAAGACTTCATTTCCTACTTACTCCTTTGACTTGTCCTTTGTATAATACTTCTACATTCGTATCTACAGGTTCCTACTTAGTATAAGTAGTCTTCCAGATGTAATAGGTAGTCTTTAGTATTCGTATCAACTCTGTACACTTTCTTCCTACTCTAAGTTCCGAAACCCGCTCCGGGTTTTCCTTCGGGTTTCTCTCCCACTACCTAGTGTAGTGGCGAAGCCTTCTCTTATACTCTGGAACGTCTTCCTTGGTTACATATCATCTTCCTCGAAATACGAACCATTCCCTGGGGATATCCAGGCGGCGCAGCACACAAGCTGAAGCCACGGTTCTTTCCGCACTTCCGCTCTACGTTCCCGCACCCGTACTCACTTCGGGTTTCCGTTATAGTTCTCCCACACCCTCCGGGTGTCTTCGCAACCACTTCTAAACAGGAAGAGAATCGGTACGTAACAACCCCACGCATTCTACATATGTCTGCGCCCACTTCAAAATCTAATGAGGACGTTGATGTTGATCATCCTAAATCCAAATTTGACAAAGGATTTTCTGTGGGGGGTGGAAATATATACAACGCAGATCACGAAGTTTGTCTACATTTGATTCATGGTTTCAAGGTATAATGCTGACTTGTTTACCTGAGAGTGTTACGATTCAAAACATGAGAAATCTACCTTTTTTTACAGAAGGTAGGGGTGACTACAATGAAGCTAGTTCCAGGTGGTCGAGGGACGCCAAAGAGACAGGTTCCAACAAACCGGACATCAACAAACTATTCGATTTGTTAGAAAGTGGAAGTTTGACTTTCAGGCAGTTGTATTCACTTGCTAATCCGAACACTGAAACTTCCAATCCTATGGCTGATATTGTGGGCGGGGAGGGGTCCAGCGGAAATATATACAGCGCAGATTACAAAGTGTGTTTACATTTGATTCATTGTTTCGAGACACAATACTGACATGACATGCCCACTCAGAGTGTTGTTATAATAGATGGTCTGGATGACCCTCTACCGTACACCCCCGACACATGGGGCTTCAAAAAGTCCGGTACCAGTTCTAAGAGCCCAGAGCATCCCAGTCCAGGACAGCCGGGTTCTAATGAGGTTATTACTCACACTCTAAAAGGGCAAAGAGGGTTACTAGGGAGTAATAGCTACGAAACTATGTAAAGGTCGTTGCTTACTCTTGCTAACAATCAAGCAGGGGCGAGTCTGGGGGAATATCTTCAGAATACACAAGGTAATTCCGGGCAAGGGAGGGATGAACACACTATAATATTCACTTGTAATCTATAACGCTTGTAATCACTAATATTAAACTAAGCTTCTTTGAGGTCCTGGGAGGGCTTAGATCACACTGGGTTTTTACACTCGGAAATTGAATAGATTGTCACGAATATGCTAAATAGCACTGATAGCGGAAGGAATCGATACAGGATTGCTTGGTTCTACATGAGCAGGTTCGCGAGTCTTATATACTACTGGAAAAGCGGAGTTCTTAGGTACTGTAAAGGTACTGTACAGGTATAGCAGATGTCTAGATAAGGTAATTAACTACGACGCTGGGCAGAGGGACATGCGCGAAGGTCTGGATAGGAGAGCATTGGACTTAGCTCCTCGAAAGGGGCGGGCGCGCGTGATAATAGAGACGCGCTTATTGGCTGATGCGCGGGTCTTAGATGCCCCGTCGCGTCGCGGGCCTAAAGATAGAACCATCGGCAACCACGGCTTCGGGTATATGGTCCGTCCGCTTCGATCAGTAGATCAGGGTGAGATCTTATTCGCAAGATGCCGAGGACCGATCTGGGTTGAGTCCAGAGTTGCGGCAATGGCTGTTGGCGCTTGATGGGCGCCTCGACGCTGTCGGCTTCTTTGGGTAAGTTGCGCTGCCGGAACCATCCCGTGACCTGGACGTGTCGCGTTACCGCGCGCTTATGGTGGATCAAGTGCCGCTGGGGTTCTATATACACACTTTCTTGCTAATCCCTTACTATAATCACTATTGCTTTTAGATCTGTTTACTATGTCCTTAGTGGTGGTGACTATAAATAGCACGATCGTTGGCAGTTCGGACCTCACTCCAACGCTTAGGTAATCCAATTGTGATCGCAAGTGAGTGATTTATATTATGTAGATATCGCAAAAATACGCTTATATACGTTGTACGTCCGTCAGGCGTATCAACTCCAACTTCTGTACAATGTAAGGTTGTGTTCTAGTAACTGTTGCAAATATTAAATATGCGCAGATGATGTCGTCACGTATATATCTGGACAGTCCCTTTTTTTTGCAGAACGCGCAATTGAACATGCCAAGAAGCAAGAAAATAAAATACGCTCCATTTTCGCGGGACTAGGAATCGGGTCCGAGTCTTATACCATTTCGGCAGGATTCAACGAGCTTCTTATTGGGGAGGGGGGTAGGCGTTTGGAAGAGATTCATATATACATTGGCTCATCAGTACAAATCTACTTCAAGTCGGTGAACTTCCCCGATTTTCTGGCCTCTCTTGGAAAGATATTTTCTCCATTCCTAGGTTCTGTATATGTGGGCGACGACAAACCCGTCCAGACGCCTGTTTTCAATGGCGAAGGCGACGAGTGGAATTTCGATGATATGGTAATGGATCGGCTTCACAAACAACGTTCCGAAGCGCCAGAGCCAATCATTATCACTTTTGATGACGGCCGCGAGCAAGAAAAACCAAAGCCAGGAAATAATGTAATGGGGGGTTCAAATTCTGCGGGGGGAAGCCCTTCGGCAGGTCGGGGTTCGGGACAAGGGACTAGCCCTCCTTCTCATCCCAGCGGCAGCGGAAATGCAGGCGACAACGGCAACGAAGATGAAGACGAAGATGGTGGCGATGGCGACCCGGAGGATCCAGGGAAATCCAAAGAACCTCCGAACGTCCCGAATATCCTTCGCGATGAATGCATACATATCGAAAGGAATGACCCAATACGAGGATAACTTGGAATTTGCAGCACTAACCATGGAAACCGTGTTTACCTTATGTGTGAGTGCTTAATGTACGATGTAAACGGAGTAACTTAAATTGGCTAGAAAATAGTTTGAGAAAAAAGACGAATGTACCATTGATTTCACACGACTAGTGGTTGAACAGCCGATACTACCCAATACCTCGCGTCGCTGGCCGTACCAACTGTCCGAAGTCATTGTAAAGGTGAACTCCGGGTACGAGAACGCAATCGTCAAAACTGAGCGAGTGCGAACTACTCCAGAAGGAGCCAGAGAGATACAACGCGCAAAGAACGATGGGAAATCCATTTTACGTGAAATAAACATCGGAATCGAAGCGGGACTACAGCCTAAGGGCACTGTCACCTTCAAAGGTCAAAGAGGAAGTAATACCTCAACTCAGGATCAAGTAACACTGTTTACTTCTCCTGTAGATGTCAGCAAACTCGATGGACTGGTATCATGGATCTACAAAATTGACGACGTACAATATAAGAAAGCTGGAGTAGATTTTCCAGATGAACAACTTCCAAAAGTTTCATTCGAGTTTTGGGAAGCTCCGGAGATTCCAAAAAAATTCAAGGTCATCGTTGAATCATTCTGGAAGATTCCCTCTGACATTGGTTCGGCCTACATTTCGTTTTCAAATGTTCTTCACAAAGGAGAACTTGAAGTACCTTACAGTGCTATGAAGAGTACGCATCAAAAAACTAAACATTATGCATGGATAAACGGCCTTAGGAAGGAAGACCGTCTTCAAGCAAATGGTGAAGCGGAAGTGGTCCTTACACCATCATTTCAAGTTGTACCTGGAAATGACTCTGTTGGGGATGAGGTGACCAAGTGGTATCAGAAGTGGAAGTTTGGTCCGTGGCGTAAAGGAAGTAACTCGTTGACGCCAATCATGGAATAGAGTAGTTAGCAACGTGATCAGAGACTGAATATGTACTTAGCTAGTTGAATTGAGGTTATATGTTGACTCTTCCTATTAAATTGGTTGCTCAGAAACTCGAGAAGTACGATGTGCACGCAAAAGATAAGCCAGAAAAGGAGGTGGGTGTCCTAAGCCTCTATCGGGAGTATATACATCGGCAGTGTTAACCGAGGGATGGCACCACGCGTACTTTCACATTGCCAGAGCCCAGACGAAAGGTAAGGTACGGAATGGAAATAAATTGGGGGCATATAAGCAAAATTTAACGGAAAAATAAGGGTAGGGTAATAGAGGTGTAATAAAATAGAGATCGTGTTTGAACAAAAGAATTGAATAAAATGACTTACCACTCCCAATACTCTTCGAACCGATACGTAACGACGATGACTCTCTCTTGAAGTTACCATACAACGCACGACGTTGGAGGTGACGGCAGGCTACTCTCCCCAAAGTAGAGGTGCAGTGAACTAAGATGCATGCTCGACAATGCGTGGTTGGTGGCGGGGTGCTCTGTCATCGGACACCGGTGGTCGGAATATTGGAAGTGGAAAAAAGATGAAAAGGTCTAGAAAATTATCGTAGCTGAAATATGAGGGAGAAGTGGATATATAAAGGAAAAAGAAAGGTCGAGAGGAAGATTGAATACAAACGAACGGAATATAGATAAGCCCAATGACTCCACCCAAGTCCCTGTTCCTTCCACCAATCGCCGTGTCGTAAGATTACAGCAGACATCTGATCACCTCATATCTGTGGGTGAAGCGGTGGTCTTGAGGACGAAATGATAGGCTCGAGCTTGAGGCAAGGAAAGAGGTTTGATGATGGACGGTGTGTAACCCTAGGGTCCTAGGCCCTAGCATCTTGAGCCGTCTGATGGCTGCATACGGAGTGCCTTGACGAGACAGAGAACATCTTAAATGTCCTGAGTACGAAAATCAGAAGCCTAGAGACAGAGAAAACGAAAGAAGCAGTGAGTAGTAAGGGAAAGCTAGTAGCCAAGACGCGTTGAGGTGCAAGCGGAACGCGACAGCGTACAGGCGAGTCACGTGTTGTTTGGCAACAAGTTACTGTAGTGTTGCTGCGAGGTGAGTTGCCCTCGATAGTGATGTACCTCAAGGTGCCCAAAATGGAAATTGTGGCGCCTCAAGGTGCCTTGGAAACCCCGAGGTGAGGTCGCCTTGAGGTGTCCAAGACCAAACAGAACAAGTACATTTCTGTCATCTGATTGGCTGTGATCAGCGCTCAACTCAACTGGGGCTATAACGTGTCATGGCGCCTATCGTCGGGGATCGCACCCATCTTTAATCACTTCAATGCACTGTGTTGCACCAGGACCCCCGAAAATCTCTACCACACTTAGATGCCAATCCGGACAAAAACTGGGGCCGTAGGCCCCGGAACTCTGAAGCAATCCGGACACTTTTGGGGGCTTGAGACCAACATTCTTTGATCACCTATCCGGACATTAGTGGTCAAACTTTTCGGATGTATGATCCCTGTCCGGACAAAAATGACCTGGTAAGTGACATCAACATTACTTAATTTTTACCACGCCGCTGTAAAAATTTCCGGTCATTGGCTTAGTCTGTATCTTACCATCTCCGAAAATCCCCGTTGAGCTTTCCTTCAAATGGACGTCAACGGGAACTGAACCGATATTCAAGAGTAGTAAATATGACACTGCAAACCAACACGCCGAGTCCCCCTACCCAGGGCTTAGGCAAGTCCGCTCTTCAAGTCAACGAAATTACTAGGTTTTCATATTCATTCGTTCAGGCTTTGTTGCATTTCTCATTCCTTGTATGAGCGCGGTCATTTACCTTCATTGTACTGTACAGCATTTAGGTCTTTTTGTTACATATAAATTGTTATATTTGCTCTGCAGAAATTCAGTACTCTGTCTCTCATACTCGACTTGATCTTATTTCATTCTCAACTTGCGAAGTGCTCAAACTTCGTTATCGCTATTGTGTCTACCTTGCAGATTCCTTTGACATTTCACATCGCTCTATCTAAAATCTACATCGCTAAAACTCATTTCTTTGTCTTAGAAATCACCCGCTTGCTATATCATCACTTTGGATCACCAACTCGAAGTCTCAAACTCGTCTTTTCACTATTTTGCAATTTTCTATGGACAACAATTGTATTACAAGACAAAAATGAGCATCCGACGCGAAATGCACAGGGTTCTAAAAGAGCAGCAAGCTGAGCGTGGCATAGGAACTGGCCTTGAACGTGCTCATCAGTGGATGGAGAATGCGTCAACACCTGCAGCTGGAAATGTCGGAAATGCAGCAGCTGTAGCAGAAAAGATAGCTGAGACGGTCAGTACTTCATTTGTAAAGCTCATACACATTAAAACTGATATCTATGTATGATACTAGGCTTTGACTAAACGGAAGAATGCATTCAAAGCAGCTTGTGTTTCTCATAACGTGCTTGAAAGTATTAGCGAGGCTTGCATTACCATCTTGCACCCACTTCAACTGGATGACTTTGGTTTTATTATCACTACTAATGGTCCTTGTATCAAGCGCAGTGAGTTTACTTTTATTTCTACTAGCCAACGTGTTTGATAATTAATCGTTATCGGTTATAACCATGTACTCGAAGACCGCAGGGAAGAATTCCAAACATGCTGCCATAAAAGACTCCTCAACTATATCTGCTATTTCAACCTTCGGTGTGCAAATTTTTGAGAATCGTACTGCTAATTTTTTCAGTGCTACTCCGAAAACAACATTCCTCCTTGGCAATTTCTACTTTGAACTTATTTTGTCTATTCAGTTTATGATGGTTATTTCATTTTCTGCTGTCACTCTTCAGTATGATATTGGTCTCGCTTTGGAAAACAAATATTATATGGACATATTCTGAGACCTTCAATCTCAAAAATCTCAGCTTGCGGAAACACTGAAGATTTTCAAAGTCACAGAAAAAACGGGCACAATTAGCTTTATGTCTCTTTAGGTAGATTTCTGTACTCAAATCGCTAAAATACACATCCTATCAATGCTCAAGATTCCCCGGAGGCTATATTTCGCCAAAAAAACAAAAGAAAATTTGGTAAAATAGCAATTTTTCGAACTTACAACACTAATCCGGACACAATCTGGGCCCCCCGGCGTGGACATAGACGCTATCCGGACAAAATTTGCGAAATTTTGGAAATTCAATCCGGACAAGAATTTTTTTTCCCGGGATCTAACTTTAGTAGGGATTTTCGGGGGTCCTGTTGCACCTCCCCTGCTGCTCTCTTACTTATCATTTTGTTTTTACTTTTCTCTCTAACTTTGCTGTATACTATGCTTCTATGTTATATATTACTAATATATTGATCTTAAAATTGAGGCTGTAGCTCGTTGTTCACGATAACACAAAGACTCGATCTGCTCTTGAAAAACCTGATCCGCCCTCGAAAGTACCGACTACAATGTCGTTGAAATTAACTGATTCTTAAATAACTAACATGCACTCAACGTCTCAATTTTACAGAAGGTCTCTTGGCCACTGAGGCAGAATGCAGTGCTACGGTGATAGACATTGACTCGTCCATTTTACAGAACATGATTGTTACTGGGGAGATTGACACTTTGGAATCGCTTATAGATAGTTCT
Organism: Cyathus striatus; assembly: GCA_025738555.1. Taxonomy (NCBI): domain Eukaryota; kingdom Fungi; phylum Basidiomycota; class Agaricomycetes; order Agaricales; family Nidulariaceae; genus Cyathus; species Cyathus striatus. Next base: position 766,221 of record JAOVFP010000017.1, read on the forward strand.
AGTAGCATGTAATTAATCAGAGCTTCAGATACGGTATTCCTTCCAACAAAAATCAATTTATTATTTCTATGAACTTGCTGTCAACTTGCTATGCACCAATTCAGAACTGAAACCGCTGCGGTGAGAAGATTATGTCATGTATTACAAATGCAGTGCATTAAAATCGAGGTACCTTGGTTTTACCTCAAGGCACCTCGATGTCAATTAGCCGAGACCTTGGATAAATTCGAACTCACCTCACAGCAACACTACTTGATGTGATTTCGGGAAGCACCGAATCTCGGCTTCCCAATGGCATTGCCAGAACATCAGATGAGATCAATGGTCGGCAGGTCGGCATATCATTTTAAACCTTCGTGAAGTGCTCGTTGTCGAGTCAAGTAGAATAAGTATTGGACTCTTTGAACTTATCATTTACTTGCTCCCTCTATTAAATTAGTTGGTTATTGAGTATAATAATATGTAACACAACGTATTAATACTATATTAAGTAATGAAAGGATCATTTGCCATGTTCAATGTAGAGGTGAGAGAAGATTACAGGTATTAGTTGGGTATTAGTAGCTGAAACAACCGCTACGACCTGTCGAAGTGGTGGATAGTTATAAACTTGAATTAGAAGAAGCTGTATTATTGGAATATATTAGATGTGGAATTGATCTTGGTGAGTAATATTGTGAAGTCGAATTTGAACGTATGCGTCGTGCGGATTCTGTTTGCAAGATACGAGCGGTAGCAGTGTTCTGGTAGCCATAGGATCGTCTTTTATCATATTTCCTTTCAACAGCCTTCTAGATCCTCTAAAGTAAGCATTCAACGCTCTAGCTGAACGATTTTTCGTTAAACAATATTCGATGGAGCCTATGAACGTGTTCAGTACCAACTACATCCCACAGCTTATTTCACTTCGTAACATACAAACATATTAACTCATCTGAAGCCACTGGTATTGGTATAAATTGTCCATATCATTCAGCTTCTGGCAAAGCTGTGCGTGACTAAGTGTTCGGAATGGCATGCTGCAATGTATGTAGCTATTAAATATTGATTGCACCGATGCATGGAGAACTGGCCCTGTGGTTACTTGAGATCTTGGAGCACAAATGTGACAGAATCTTCATCTTCCAGCGGGTTGTTATAAGTTTGACTGCAATAAGGACGATGGTTTGCGGCGGACTATTTCAGAGAGTGAGGTAATCTTGCTTGAGGTGTACTTCCATTTGGTGTGGCTCCCCCCAATCCGCTTCCGGTATGTACATAGCCTATTTGCACCGTATGTTCTTGTCCGCAGTATAACATACAGCCAAGGCTGAGATCTAAAATTAACTTAAAATGAAGAGGACAGGAGAAAGCTGAGCTTTTGAGGAAATCTCGAAGTACGTACGGTGGCTGTAGGTAGCGGGACCACTTCAAGTTGACTTACCTTCGAATGCCAAATCAACACCTTTCGCTTATATCACCGTGGCACGTGGCAGTGTCGGAAGTGAAGGGGTAACGAAACGAAACGGGACGTTGGTAACTGGTATGTACTTCGAGTTCCTTGACAATATTGCCTAGTTTAAGAGTAACATCAAGAACTTCGCTTTACAGAATTTGTTAACACATTACACTACCACTACCCCACTCCTTATTCCACGCGGCAAGATCTGAATGTCAGTATTCAAATGTTCATGACAATCTCCCAAATTGGATCAGGATTATAACAATTCCACGTCATTCGTACGTCAGTTCAGCATTCTCAGTTAAGTACAAGGCGATTATGCGGAAACGAAATTTGAGAGTACGCAAAATCTCCTTAAAGCTAGCTGTAACGATTTCACAGTTCGAAACGTACGTTATGAGCATCATAACAGATTTTCTTCGAAGTCACCCGCATCATAATACAGTAACTATGTCCACACGGTAAACTGACGCTTGCTGTTCTCATCATCTGGCTGTTGAGGCAACTATCTAATGTTTAAAAACCTTAACAGTTTAAAGTGTATTTAACTATGTCTAGACTTGTTGAAATGAAAATTTACAGCTACATGCAGAGGTTCGTTCTACAGATACAATGAAAAAACGGTATCGAATCGTATTCTTTTAATACCCGTATCGTACGACCGTCCAAGAACGAGTCGTGGCGATAGCCATTGGTGCAAGAACCACAACACGTCCAAGATGAAATATAAGTACCTCGAATCTACACTTGGCATGGCACGTAGTTATTAATGGGATTTATACCGCTAGATTCTGACATCGTGGTCTGGTTTCTTTCTATTAGTCACTCGAAAGTCGTATTTCATATTTGACTAGGATTCAGAGGTTGCAGTAGCACCTGGTAGCTACTTGTCGTCCTCGCAATTGTAACACATAGTCTCGGAACATTCATGTTTGTAAATAAATCTGAAACCGATGAATGTTGCTTGAGCTCGATAAGTTCCCGCAGGGCATAGGTAAGGAAGATTGTACAGAGCATATGGTACAGGACTTCGAAGAATACTATATACCCACTAGTAGCGGCGGGTCGTCCCCGTAATTGTTGTACAAATTTATAGTCAATAGTCCATAACACATAGTCTCAGAACGTTATTGTTCATAAATAAATCTGAAACTGATGAATGTAGCTTGAGCACGATATGGTCCTGTGGTGCCAGTTAATGTACAAAGAGAGCTCTGCGGGACTTGAGCAGTGAGGAATATTGTGCAGAGCATATGTTACAGGTATATGGCACATATACTGGGTAGTGTTCCAAATTGATACATGTTTCGTGATTTTCAGTGAAATGGATACATTTTTGAGTAAAATTTATGAACCTGTTACACCTTTCAACATTTTGTAAAGAATTTAATACATGTTTTCTGAATAGATGTGCTACATATTTAATACTGTTGATTAGTACATGTTTTAGAAAGTGGTAGATATTAGAACACCATGGTCCATATGTTCAGCGGGGTAATTAAAGGCACATGTTCTTTATAGAGCAGGCGATTCGCCTGCACTACAAAATTCGATATTCTTCGAGTTTCGTCATCGGTATCACGTGTCCTTGATACACGTATCGAACCGCTCCGATTTTCTGGTTTTCTCTTTAAGCTCATTCTCTTTTTCCGTCCTCCTTACTCATATTTTACCTTATTCTTGGTACTTATATCCAGGACCCGTAACCCATGGGTTATTGAGAGTATAGGTTCCTGGCAGTGCCTGCGGGTGCTCCTGGGTGAGATATGTGGATTCGGTGGACTAAATATCATATGGGCTATTACTGATCATGGCATCATACAGGTATGTACCAATACAGGTTTGACTATACTTACTACTTAGTGTACACCTGATTTGAGTAAGGGTGCCGGTTATGAACATATCTGTCACCCGACGTCCAGCTTCGCGAGGTCTCGGCTGTAAGTGTTCCCCCCCCTCTCGTCAACCACCATTAGCACACACACTCGCTCTTTTGCTCTTCGTTCTTTGTCGTCTCAATATTCAATTCTTATTCTGAGTTGAACCCCAGCTGCGGAGTTTATATTCGTGGGGTGGGAATCGAAGCGCCGGAAGCAAAAGTTAAATTGCTGCCGTCCCGGGCCGTCGGTTACTGGCAAACTCAAACCGAACACACAAAACGAGGAAGTGAATCCGATGTGCATTGTCAGTAACAACAGCAACCCCACGTTACCGAACCACACTCATACCGTTGTTCAAGTTGAGGTGACTTTCTAACGGTTATAAATCGTAATTTAATCCTGAATTAACTACGTCAAAACATGTTCAAATTACAGCCGCGTACAGAGGTTCGTTTTACAATACAATGAAAAAAAAAACATTATGGAATAGTATTCTGCTAATATTATATGGCCGTGGGCCCGTATCGTACGACAGTTCAAGCGTTAAAGAACCACAACACGTCCAAAATGAAATCACAACAGCAAAGACAGAAAAAGAATCCTCACTTGAATCGCTTTACATCGACAAATCCTGAACCCAGAAAGGATAGGTGACAGCCATGACCAACCCAATAAAAACACTATAAACAGTCGGCATATCAGGCAACATGGCCACCATCTGAATAAACGATCCCGCGCCCTCGAGTGTTCTAGCAACAACAGGTTGAACTATAGCCGAGCCTCAGCTTAAAAGAAATGAAAGTGTGTTACTTAAAGGAACGAACCTGGAAGGAACAAGCTGCATAACAACATCGTTGCGCCTACGATGAGCAACATGGGAATGACTACCGCTCGTATCACCTCACTGAATGACGGCGAGGCGTTGTCGGATGCGCAACACGAGCAGCAGCAGCAGGTGTAGGGGGAGATGGTGGTGTTGGATCCGCCCTTCATTCCAGGCGCAGAGATAAACCCCGATGCGGCTGTACGATATAAGCGGTGATATTAGTTGAGGGTGACAGAGGATAAGGGGATAAACGCACTATCATATTCCTGAACCAACAAAGCATCCATCAGACAACCCTCCAACGCGGCAGTGGAAAGTGGCGTGGCTGAGGTGAATACGTAGGTTTTGTCGATGCTGTGTGCGCATATAGTCAGTATTCATGTTCGTGCTCATGCCCAAGAGGGGATGGATGTGTATCGATGTAAGTTGAAAAGGAACACGAACACGTAGAAGGGGAGATTGACCAGGAAAGGGAGAGAAAAGAACGTACGTGTTATCGTTCGTAAAGCAGTTATAAACATATTGCGAGGCGTCAGATGCGTTGGTGGGTACGGCTGGTAGTCCCGGAGCTAATCCAGTTTCGAGTTGCTGGCGCAAGAAAGGGATATAAGTGAGGGAGAGGAGGACTGTGAATAAGTGCATTATGATCTTATTTAAAGCTAAAGACAGGTATTAATGTTACAGTAGAGGGAGTATCGAAGGAGATGAGAGAGAGACTGAAAGAAACGGGATGAAAGTGGATTATCGATATTGAACCTGCGGAGTTTGTATTTTTGGCGTGAAGTAGTGTTGCCGCCGCTTGGCTCCGCTCAGCTTGGTTCAGCTCCAGCAGCTCAGAGGCTAATATTAGCTCAGCTCTCAAGCGGAACTACTCTTATTCAGCTTGCTCACGTTGGTTACAGCTCAGTTTCGGCTAAGCCACTAGCTCACACGTAATTGCACCAAATTTAGACAAAGGTGAAGTACAAGAAATCCAACAGCTAGCTACGCTACTAAACCAACACAGTTGCCGAATTATCGTCATCCCTTTCATTTTCTAACATCAACAATTCCTCGTCTTTACTCATTCCAGCTGTGAAATTGAGTGTAAGGCCATTTCGAAGACTGAACATCATTATTTGCAAGGCCTCCATAAGCTCAGGTGAGATCCGACTCCGTCGTGCTGTCATAGTCTCTTTCCCAGATGAGAATACACGCTCACATGGTACAGCTGATGCCTGAATAGGCAAAATATCCATAGCGGCCATAAAAAATGTTGGGTAGCGCAGTTGGTTCTCCTATGTACATAGACAAACCAGTTAACTTCTAGTAATTGGTTGATGGTAACTAATAACAAACTTTACCTGCCAAAATGCGAGACTGCTAGTTCCAGTCTGCTGGTCAAGAAGATATGAATCGATTTCGGCTTCCAGTGTAGGAGGTGCTTTCGTTTCAGATGCACCTGATTTGAGCCGCAACAGTTTTTTTGCCCAGACATTGGTTGAATTTCCGGATATACCTGCAGTGGTTGGTAATGTATGCTGTCGTTTCGGAGTATCACGATGGCGAAGAGGGGGTTGATACTCATTTTGTTGGTTTGTAATGTCATCATAGTATGATTTCAGCTGGAAACATGTACATGAGGTTATATAATTTTGAAAGCTGCTGAGAAAGAAAGAAATTTTAACACACCTCTCGACGAAGAATATCCTTTGCCCACTGAATTTTTTCGGGTGCATGATCTATAAACCAGTTCAATTTTGCTGCAGGGTTGAGGACTGATACGAAAATTAATAAAATTACAAAAGAATGAACAATACAAACCTAGCGCAAGCACATATGCTGGAACAAGTTCGGTTCGCTCCAGGTAGCAGCCTAGCTTATCCAGTCCAGCCTGAACAATGCATTCTGTATCTGTACTCTCTATTTGATGCTCCTTCCAAACGGCTTCCATTGCTTTAAATGCTGGGATGACGTCACAAAGTGTAGGGGTCTTTTCTTCCGATAGGTCTTGCTGAAATGTATGAGGTATCTAAAGCCACAGTTCAGTCGCATCAAAGCAAAGGAGATCAATATAGCTGTACCATTAAAATATCCTGAAATATTTCCAATGATTTCCACTCAGCATCACGTAGTTGATAAACAGCAAGTTCTTTGAAGTCCGAAAGTGCAAAGAACATGTCAATAGCCTATCCGAATGTAGGAACCATTGAGAACTTGTAAATATAGATAAAAAACTGTTAGAACTGCACTCACTCTTCGAAGTAAAAGTGCTCTTTCAATCATCAACCTTGTTGATGACCAGCGGGTCTCAACATCACATAACAGCTGCAAGTCTCCACCATAAATTGATATACAAATTTCAGAAAAACATTGTCGTCAGATAGGAGAACCACGTATCTAATAGTAACAGTACAAGATATTTAGTAGTAGCAGATATGCACAGCAAAAAATGACATACCACTCGAACTAGCACTCGTACTTTGGCAATTGGATCTTCTGTTAATTGCTCTATGCATGTCACGCTCGCATCATCAAGAAGTTCAAGTTCTTCAAGACTTATATATGGTAACTTTGAGACCGCTGATGTTACTGCTTTACAAGCAAGATTGACCACATGGGGAAAGCAGCTACAATACAATGTTACTTTCATATTAATATATATCATTGTTTGTTTTTTAACTTACCGAATTCTACGCTCGACTTGATTGAATTTAATGCCTCGCTTTTTCAAGTCAGATTCAAGGTTTGCCATGAATGTATCATTATTAGTAGCATTGTCAAGTGTAACCCAACCGATCTAAGTCATTATTAAGTTGAGTGCAATGGAATTGTTAGTATGCTATTATACATACCTTGGATACAATTCCTACGCGGTCTAGAATATGTACAAAAGCTCTCGCCAATGTTATTCCGTCATGATGGCCCGGAACACGATGGAATCCAATCAGTTCCGATCGAAGCGTTAGGACATACTGAGGTCCATGAGGTGTCTGCATAATTTTTGTACTAATCCAGTGGACAGTTAAACCCATGAAAGGTGTTAAGTTAGGGTCTGTCCATAGGTCGCTTGTTGTAGAAATTTTTCCAATTGCTTTCTGTGATAAAGGTAAATTAAACTAAAGCAATGCTGTGAGATATGTAAGGAACCAAAACGTACAGCCATCTCATCTTGCAAATAGTCGAGATGTTCATCCCAAGCAGTCATAATTCGATTGTGAATGGTGGTACGATGTGGAATATCACCATCTCTAAGTTCCTCACGCAACATTCTGAATATAGCGCGCAATTTCGGATGCTCGATTACATTTATTGACTATATAGCACAAAGTTGTTAGAAGTTGAATGATGTCATAAAATAGTACATTATTTACCTGATCGTCTTGGATAATCCAATCAGTAATGGCATCTAGGAATGCCTCAGGGGAATATTTGCGATATACCTGGGCATTTTCGTCATCTTCCCCCTCAATACACAGCCCTTTCTTACGTCTATACTCACGAACAGTACTCTGTGCAATCTTTGCCTTGACTTCGATTGCTAACTGCTCACAAGCATCAATCCATTCGAGCCCATGAGCATCGCAAAGATGCTTTCGTAATACGCTCATTCCAGTCTTTTGCGCATAGCGAGTGACTTTGACTTTTGGGTCTGTACATTGCTGTTTCCTAACGAAATATTAAACAGCATGCACATATAAATAAAATATAACATACCGGCAGAACACACAGCATCTAAATCCACTGCTCTCCTCAAAAAACTCCCATACATCCTTCGCTCTTGGATTTGATTTATTCCCTCCTGGACTGTGAGTTGACCGTTCCGCATGTTCGATGGGGCTATCTTCTGTCAGCAATGATTTACGTGTACGAACTGGACTTGGAGTGTTCATTGTGCTAGACACATAGCTGGGAGATGGGAATGATTCGGCTGACATTGGTGTAGGAACACGTGTTCGCTGACGAGGTGGGGTGCATGGAGGTACAACTGGCTGGGGGCGCGACACAATAAACGGATCAGAATCGACATAGCGAGTTGATTCTGACTGCATAACCACATTATCTAAAATAGATGAGTCTGAATGTATAAAACATCATGAAAAAAGACTGACTTTGCACTAGGATGTCTGTAAGCTGTCCCGGATCTTCCTGATGATCATGGTTGCGCGAGAATGACTTCTCCATCGGCTGGTTGGCGGGCTCATCCTCAGCTACTAAAACTTGAGTACGTTGGAGACGGCGTCGCTTTGGTGCAGTGGGCTCTGGATTCACTTTATAAATACAGTAGCTTAGGTTGAAAACAATAAGTAATATAAAAAATCATTTACCGTTGACCTGAAAGACCGTTTCTATAGCACCATTAGCATGAGCGCGAGTTTGTCCTCGAGTCTTACGACCTGGCATAGAAGTGTGTATAAGCTTGACGAGGAAAGGTGAGGTTTGAAGGTTCCTAGACAAAGGGATGTGAGCTGCTGGCACGTCCGTCCAGCGTTAAGGTCCTAAGGTTGTAAAAGATGGTATTAGCGACGTAAATGAAAGGGATAACAATGCAATAAGAGTCAGAACTTCCGAACGAAGTTCTGGAGTGCTTCTGAATGAGTGGGACCTCTTGTGAGAGAAGAGGGTGGTGACGAGTGATAGAGAACGATAAAGATGATGAGGAAGCATGAAAAGAGAGACTGAGAACAAGGTCCAATGATGGGGACGAAGTTCACTCAATTATTAGAGACCTAGATACACGGTTTATATAGGAAAGAGGGTAGAAAATTATACCTAAAAGAGCAAATAAAAACTTCTTGAAGCCAAGATGTTTCAAGGAGATAGCGGGATGGTTTTGTATAGAAAAATGTGAAGAGAAATAAATGTGATATGAGTAGAAGCAAGAAATGTAGCGATGGTAAATGGAATAGGATAGGATGTTGAGATGCTGATGTCGAGATCTCTAGTTTATGAGCGAGTTCCGCTGTCCCTAACTTCGCGTTGTCATTCAAGGTAATAGATACCTTAGGTGTTTGGCAGGAAGTGACTTTATTTGTACCTAGCACCTGGGGGTCGAGGGATACTGATCATATGTATTCCTGCAAACTCCTATGATATGGGATGTACAGTAAAGACTGTAAATGGGTGATGAACTGTGGGGCTTTGCTAGGTTTGCTTAGAACTTGGCCTGTAACTGGTGTGGTACAGCAAAGGCTGTAAATAAGAGATGAACTGTGGGAGTTTCTAGAGTATATGGCTAAAGCTGTATATGGTAACAACAACTGCTAGAAACACTAGGAAAGCTTGTATGTACAGTGAAGGCTGTATATAAAGATTGGTGCTGTGGTGAAGGTCGAAACGAAGTTGAGGGCCTTGGTTGTTTCTGACTGTAGCTTGGTGGCTGCAGCGCATAAACTAATATGTGCTGTTACTGAATAGATATGATAAAAAGTGACGTTGAGATTCGATACATTGAGTTGAGCTGCGTTACGTTGAGTTGAGTTGAGTTACTTTGATATTACTGTGAATTTATTTATACGGTGAGTTGCGCTGCATCGTTTATGTTAATAATAGAACTGAAGAAAAGCACAATAGATTCTGTATCTAATGTGTAAGAATAACTACTGGGGATGGACTGGTGAGTAAGATCCTAGCTAGTGACAGGCTATTTGGTAATGGATAAACTCTGGTGAGTAGAATCCTGGCTGTCAAGCTGTGGTAAAATGGATAAAACTACTGTCTAAGACTCAATTTCTCTCTCCTTTTATGCTCTTTTCCTCCTACTGCTGACTAATCCTATCCAAAACCAATCCTGCATTGTCCTTCAAATTTGGTAATGGTAGATCCATTGTCTTGAGGTGGAGGCTGTGCAGAACAATGGTGTTCAAGGAGATGAGTCAGGTCTTGAACAATGGTGACAGAAATAGTATTACATTGTTCTGGCGATGAACAATGGAATTCTATTTATAGATCCCAGCAAACAATGGGCATGAAGACAATGGGTGAATAGGAGGACATTGTTCTGCACAATGGGTGCAAAAGAACAATGGAGTTCTATTATTAGAAACAATGGCATGTCCTTGGTAAGCGAATGCATAGGCATTGTTCTGAACAATGGGTGTGAAGAACAATGAAGTTCTATTATTAGAAACAATGGCATGTCCTTGGTAATCAAATGCATAGGCACTGTTCTTGAACAATGGTGACCTATTTTTAACAGTACCGATTATTGGTCACCAAGAAGTGGGGTATTGGCTTGTGTTTCCATATGTTTGTTTCTAGAGAAGCAGTGCCTCATGAGAATTATTTGGTAGTGTATTCGGAAAGATCTGGATGATGTGGATTCCGGACATCGGACCATATAGCCATATGTGTGTGTTTATGACTAATCAAGTTTCACCCACGACAGCATGTCCATACCCGAGTGCTTGGGTTGCTCATAAGCATGATAGTCCATCCATACCCGAGTGCTTGGGTTGCTCGTTAGCATGATAGTTCATCTAGCGTTGGGGAGAAGTCAGTCTGATTTTGAGAGTATTGGGGGTATTGTGCAGACAGAGGTGAAAGATGAGCTAGTGATGTGTATGCACTCAAGGTTCATTTACATAGTAAGTCATGTGACTTTAACGCGTCTGCAGAACTCGTTAATATGTCAATTCCACCATGCAGGCAGAACACCTGCTCTAAAAGCTAGTGAAATGATGGAGGGTAGTGAAAACATACGTTCTCTGGCCACATAAATAACATTTCAGCTCCAAGCTTGCATGTGTCTTTCTTCATACATGGAGACACTGGTAACTTGTGATGCCACCTGGCAATACTGGGACACCATCGGACAACGTGCTGGAAGTTTAGAACAATACAAGGGATCACTGAACCAATGATAGTGAACGGAAACAACAGTAAAACCTACTAGCTTTTCAGCAGCTCTAATTCATATTGAATTGTGGTTAGAATTCTCACCTCATGTTCGTGTTCTAAAACTTATATTCTGACATGCAGCAACAGGAGCTTTTCCTTGATATTCAACTCACTAACACAGCATATGAGATCCAGAAAACATATATTGGACGGTGTATTGCAGAAAAATGAAAGGCTGGAGAGGCAAAGATCGAGGGAGGTGGTGGTAGTCACCAAAGAAGCAACGAAGCTACAGCTAAGCAAGCTTGAAGCGGAACTGCAGCAATTCCTAGCTGAGCTTAACTGCCTAACAACAGCTCTTGTAACAGCCACTCAGCTCCGCTACTTTTCGGCTCAGCTCATCGGCTCATGGCTTTTGAGCCAAGCGAACAGCAACACTAGCGTGAAGCGAAGCGTGGGAAGTAAAATTTAAATTGCCGCCATCCTGGGGCACAGGTTACTAGCAGCCTCAAACTGAACACACAAAACACAGAAGTAAATATCAACGATACCACAACTATAAGACTATAATAATATTCCAACACTAAGAAATATTAACTAAGAGGATCTTGATTTGGTCAGGCTGATAGAGGAAGTGAGTTATAGGAATCGGATCCTTGGCCACCTTGATGACGGAAGATGAGTGATGATCATATCGAGATTAGCTGGTAGTTGTTATGTATTCGGAAATCTCTTGGGCATAGGTGAACCAGCGGGTAATCTGTGGATCGTATTCAGGGGATCATGCAGTGATAAGAGCAAATGAAATCAGATACGGTGCAGAGAATGATTGCCAAAGGAAAGCTGAAGGAGGACTGGGAAGAACACCAGGGCAGAAAAAAAACATGAAATCAAAGCAATACTAGAAAAAGAGCATACAAAAATTCTCATCTATCCAATTCCCAGCAGCCCCGACACTCAACATTTGCTCTACATAAACACACTGTTCATCAATGAGTTGTGCATCTCTGGAGTACATGTATTCTACGACAGATCTAGTATGTATTCATTCATCCACTAGTACTTCATCGTAAATATGTCTCCCCTCAAAATGACAAAACATATGCAGAACATTCATCATGAAGTGAGACATCATTGAGACAGAATGTGTCCCCAGAAAACGACGAAACATATGCAGAACGTCCATCACAAAGTGAGACATCATTGAGACAGAACGTGACACAGTCTGGGGTGGGCCTACAGATTTTGACATTGCCCGGTTTTTGACATTGCCCAAGTTGACATTGCCGGGTGTTGCATTGACATTGCCTGGCGTTGCCGATTTAATTTTGGCGTTGCTTGCTGAGGTCTTGTGTTCAAGCCCCACTTGTGTACATGCTTAGTTAGTAATAAATACAATAAATTAGTAGGAGTTCACAGGATAAATGTACCTTACATTCATATAATATATATTAGCACTTAATGAGAAATATGAGCCATGTATAACAGGGTATAACTTACAATCTCACAGTGAAATAAGTTGAAAATAAGTATTTTTTTCCTTTGTACACAACATTTCTACTCTAGACAGCTTGTATGTTGTAAATACATGATATATAGAAATAAAAGTAAATATTTGGTAGAGATAAATGGACTCTACTCATTTTTATACTAGTTGTAGAAATTGTTGAAAATAGGATTTTGACATTGCCTGGCATTGCCATTTGAGAATTGACATTGCCAATCCGAGATATGATGTTGCTTGGTGTTGCTGGCATTGCTGGTGTTGCTGGATATTGCCTGGCATTGCTGTGACATTGTGTGACATTGCTGTGATGTTGCCGAATGGCATTGCTGGAGGTTCAATGTTTCCCGCGCCCTCTGCTTCCCATTTATATTTGTACACAATATTGATCCCATCTATCACTCCATCAAGTACCCTTCCTCATCACTGCAGCAACACATCACACTTGTCATCATGCTCAACAGTGAGCAAGTATTGTCTTATTTTCTAGGTCAATTCTTTATCATTTTCTTCGATTATTTTTGCATTATCCAATATATATTATGATATATGTACTATACAATATTTCACTATTTAATGAAGGGGATAAAGCTATTCAACATGTGAATCAGAGACAGTTTTAAATGATCTTCTGCTGTATTGTGTTCCTTCCTTGGTGAAATAGGTAATAATATGTTGTATTATAAGTAGTAGACTCTGTTTTTGATTAAGGGAAATGTAATAAAAGTATAAAAAGTGAGAGTGGAGGTGTGGGAAATAATGAGTGGGAAGCAGGCAATGGTGATATGCATGTGAAAATGCAAAGGGAAGGGCAGGAGAATTGATTAGCAAGGGTGTGATTGATCACAGACTGATGTGATGTTGCCTGGCATTGCATGATGTTGCCTCACTGGCAACGTCAAAATATGGGCAACATCAAAATCTAGTAGCCTGTCTGGGGTACTGATCTGAAAAGTAACTGAAAAGAATAACAACCACAACAACCCTAAAGATCCAGCCAACCATCTTGAAAAATGAGTTGACTGGTTCAAATACCAACATCATTTGACTACAACAATTTGCGAATGACTGGGAGGATGAAAGGGAGCTATTTCGCAGAGTAAATGCACCATATTTCCATGCTTGGAAAGAAGCAGCTGATGAACCTGCAGAGGGGAATAAATTAGAAGTATCCATATAAGAAGGCCACCCCATACCTCATTTCACCCCCCTCCTCCCAAAGCCTACACAGGCTAAGATTGCTAGGAGAAGTGCTTGCAAGATTATGAGGACAATGGACCAGACAATGATAAATGGTGCTGTGGGTGCAAAAGACAGAATAATCAAGATTGTAGCCAATATAAATGGATGAGAAACAGCTTAATATGGGGTATCATTTATGAGGCTAACATGTTTATGAAGTTGAACATATGTCATACCAAGACTGAGTAATAGACTATAGAAGGCTCTAAAAAGCTTTCCAAGGCATTCACACATGTTTCAAATATATAAGATTGGGTGTTTAGCAAGTAAGAACCATGACCTTGATGGAAGGAGGGAGAGAAAAATTGAAAGTGTGCACATTGTGAAATTTGACTATTGTGCGTTGTTGCATCCTCACTGTTGCTTACTCATACTTCCCTTGTTCATTACACTTGCTTACATAAGTATCATACCTTTGTCTCTACATTATCATATGCCACCATGCACAAATCCAGCAAATGGAATATTTTGAGTTTTGATGTCTGGCATTACTCACCATCAAACTCAATACACATTCTAATTCCTTTGCTGTGTGTTCATATATATAATCTCACATTCTTCATATTCTCATGAAGATTTCATGGGTTAGAGGACACAAGTCATAATTTACAAGTAAAGCTGTGATTAAGTGAGAGATAAAAGATATTATATCATAAATTCAATGTAAAGAATTTAAATGATATACTATCTTATTGAATTTTAGATATTGTAGGTATGATCCCTAGTCATTCATTGTTGCATAAATGTGTTGGGATACTTACAACAGGCTGCTAACTTTTCAAGTTCCTGTTGAGTTTTTTGAGTTACAGTTGAGTCTCACTTAAGTTATAGTTGAGTTCCACTTTTGAGCTTGCTTAGCTTTTTTGAGTCAAAGTTAAGTTATGTTGAGTGGCTTTTTCATATTTTGAGTGGACTTAAGTTCCTTGCTTTTTTTTTTTGGAAAAGTTGAGTTCCCTCAAGTAAACTTAAGTTCACCACTTATTATTTTTTTGAGTGAAAGTCAAGTTCCTTTGAGTCAAGTTAAGTTACTCACTTGTATTTTTTGAGTGAAAGTCAAGTTCCTTCAAGTCAAATAGAGGGGATGCTAACATTTCAAGCTCCTGTTAATTTTTTTGAGTTAAAGTTAAGTTTTTTTTAGTGAAAGTTGAGTTGCCTCAAGTTATATTAAGTTCCAATCAGGTGTAAGTCAAGTTCCAAATATTCTAGTTTCAAAAGTGCATGTGTACAGTAAGTGGACAGTAATGAGTACCAGAAGTGAAAAGCAGAGGCATGGGAAATTATGAGTGGGAGGGCAGGAATGATGAAATGCATGGGAAATTGTGAGTGGATTAGAGGAGAAGTGAAAGTGTGGGAAATGCTGAGCAGTGTTGAGTCATGCAATGAGTTAAGTAATACTTATGTACTTAGAATAGAAATCCTAAGAATAATAATAATACTCAAATCCTGAAGTGTAAATTCAGTAAGTTCAAGGGGCACAATCACATCAATTCCAAATTTAGATCAAAGTAAAAATAGACCAATTAAACTTAGGCTATTCTCATTCATGTGTCAAAGTGTTCAAAGTCAAGATATTCAATTTCAGTAAACTCAGTATGTATTTCTTGGTATCAAAACATCTCATAACTATATCTGATTCTTGTCTGAACAACCCTATCTGTGGGAGGGAAGAATGCCTGGCAGTTCTTGCCTTATTTCTTCCCTTTTCCCTTGCTATATACAGTTTCTTATCTATTTAATTACAAATTGCATAGTAATACCTTCCTAATATATCTTATTTGATTTACAGATATTTCAACTGTGCAACTGTTATGGTTTTTCTTTATTTTCTTTTGTTTACAATTAGTTTACTTTGACATGTTTGGCACAACCATTGATGCCAAACATCTTTACTTTACACAGCTTTATTTATACTTTTGACTCATAATGACTACGTGTAAGTCATTACTTATTTTTCTCATAACTTTACTTCTTTATGACTCTCTTTGAGTCATTGTACTATACTTACTCTATTTTTCACACTTCTTTACTGTGCCTTACAAATGCACAGCCTTTTACATACTTTCTTTGACTCATACTTTATCTATTATTAGTATGAACCAGTTGTACTTAAACAGTAGTGACTTGAGCAGTAGAACTCAAGCTTCAGCTTAAAGAAATACTACTTGATTCTTACTCGACTTCAAACACTTAAGTTTTCAACTTAAGCTTCTTGTCTTGTAACAAGAACTACTTCAAAACTGATTTAACTTGTTCTTCGGATCAGTTAAGTCACATGACTTTTGACTTGTACAATTTCAGACTTCGGTCTACTAAATCATAACAGCAACTGCTGTGTCAGCACCCAGAAAGCAGTCAGCCAATCATGCACATAGCCCAGCACACCCCCTTTCTGCAACATGCACTCATTTGAGCATCCATTTGGTTACCTTCCTAATCAGGTAATCAGCCAATGTGGCAGTGTCAGCCATTTCACATCAATTTCATTTACATCAGTCTTGTGGGTCAGTTCCCTGCTTCCACATGAACTCCTGACCATCAAGGTACTCAGTCCCATTGCTTTCTTTCTTCCTTTCCCCCCTACTTGTGCTCTCTCTCTCTCTGTCTCTGTCTCATTGTTGTTATTCAAGCTTGCCAGTCTTGTGTCTCATTGGATCAGGCTCTAGGTCTCAGGAATGTGTAAGTCTGTGTTCTGTCTGTATCCACACTTTGCATTTCATCTGATTTGGTCATAGTTCAGTGTCTTGGGTCTGGGTTCTTGGTACTTGTGTATCAAAATACAACATTTAGTTTTTATGAAGGTAAAGTGTATGTATTTTATTGGTTTAAAGGTGTAAAAACCAGTACTGAGGTGGAGTTTATGTGGTTTTTAATAGGTTTGTTTTATCCCTTGTTTAATTATGGGAGGCAGCACAGGATCTCAGCCCCTCCCCACTGTTTCCTTACTCAACACATTTGGTACTGGGGTCTCAAAGTCGAGACAAATGGAATTTTAAATTTAGGTATGTTGTTTCTATTTACATGTGTATCAGCAGAAAGTGGATAGCAGTGAACAGCAGAATAATAACAGAAGCATGGGAAATCATGAGTGGGAGGGTGAGATAGTATGAGTAGAGATCAGAATGATAGCAGAGCATGGGAAATCATGAGCAGAGGTGTGGTGACAATGAGCAGAGCATAGGAATCATTGAGCACAAAAGTATATAGGCATGATATGTTAAACGGAAGCACAGGAAATTATGAGCAGAGGTGTAGGCAACAATGAGAATGTGCAATTAATAGGAAATGAATAAACATTGAATTATAGGCATGGGAAACAGTGAGCAGGGGGGCAGGAAACAACACAAACCACCATATAATTATTGTAAGGTATTCATTATACAACTTTCTTATTTTTGAGTAAAAGTTAAGTTCCCTTGAGTAAAGTTAAGTTTCTCACTTATTTTTTTGAGTGAAAGTCAAGTTCCATTGAGTGGAGTTGAGTTCCTTGCTTATTTTTTTTCAAGTAAAAGTTAAGTTCCATTGAGTTCCTCACTTAAGCTAAATTCAAGTGTCAGTTGAGTTACCATCAAGTTACCTTCAAGTGGTAAATGACAACTCAAAGACACTTGAATTTGAGTTGAGTTCTGTTCAAGTTCCAGTTGAGTTCCAGTTAAGTTCCTACTTTAAGTTCCTCAAATTCCATTACTAAAAACCCATACTTCATAATTGTGCTCATTGTCATCATAATTCCTTAGCTCATTGTTTTCCACACCCACCACTGCCACCAAGGATGTGTAAAAATAGCACCATCATATCATCCATCAAACCCCTGATCATTCCACTCACCTCTGATGCATTGATGGTGATTGCATTGCACTTCTTCCATCATCATGCTCAACAGTGAGCATGTATTTTGTGCATTCTTCTCTCAGTTTTTGGATTCTTCCTGTGATTTATTTTTTACAATATGAAGTTAGTTATTTTGTATGTAATATAACATCTTGGTTGCATAAACATAGTGTACTGTGCTTACAGAAAATATAACATGAATAATAATAATTTCAGCTCTTCATACTATTTCATAGGTAATTTAGCTGTACTGTCGAAGTATTTAATATACATTCATATTCACAAAAAAATTGGGAGGAATCACCCATGAACTCGACTAGAAATGAAAAAAATGGGTGCTCACTGTTTATGATGATGATGAGGCACATGAATGCGATCAAACGCGCCGCGGAAAACAACGTGCGGCATTCATTGATCAATTTGATGGAGGCAGAGGCATCAGATCAAATTAATGATCGACATTCAGGGGCGTGGGAAATAATGAGCGCGGAGGTGCAGTAGTAAGTGAACATTAATCTAGCAATCCATAGCAGTGTTGAAAACTCTGTCATATACCATACAATTTACATTTTTCGAGTTACAGGTAAGTTCCAAAGTCGAGTTTCAGTCGAGTTCCAGTCGAGTTACCGTGAACTCGAAAAGTTGACGGCCCACTTACAACAACACATAGAAGAGTGATATTACAACCAAGGGGACCTAACATATACTACTAGAACTATAGCTTAAACACATTTATGTGCCCAGTGTACATTTTGTGTTATTATATATTTTACGATACTACAGTGCATTTTATACACCGAGAGATGTAATATGTTTGAATCAACCTGATTCGGTACCTTTTCGGAAGGCTGATCAGTGCACGGGGAGCGTGAGAACTATCCTTCAAATGAACATAACAAAAAGACAGAATACATCTCCTATAACAGTGTCAAAATGCATTGAATATAATGTAGTACATGTTTTAATCACAAATATACAAAATGAGTAAGAAAAAACCGCAATTCCAATGATGCAGTGTGGATACGGCACACGGCACAACCGATTTACGGTGCGCGCGACTTTTTCAACACTTGGAACCTCAGGCCTCATAGCTTTGCACCCGAATAGGCCCTAGGGGAGTTCAATCTTGGCCGTTTTGTCGCGTCGCTACAGATCAGTCGCTACAGCAACTTGACAGCAACACTACAATCTGCCTAGCGCGCGAGTATACTTACTATCATGTAACAAGTATTTGAAGCCATCTCGAGTGTTTGAATTGTTCCTTTAAAGAACATAGAATCATCTGCTCGTCATATAAAATGACATATATATTGTACGGTATCTATAGAATCGATATGCAAAGTATGAAGGCAGTAGCACAAGTAGGTGCTGAGATAATGAAGGTTTCGGACACTCGAGACGGCTTCAAACACTTGTTACATGATAGTATACCAGAAGAAATACAAAAACTTCGGTTCCTGTTTGGAACCGATGTTTCAGCCTTATCAAGCCGCTGATTTCACGGAGAAGCCGTCGACCCCCGGCAATGAGACCGAAGATGGACAACCCCACCGATTAGTAATACTTTCTGGTGAGCGCCATCCTGCCGTGGCGCCGACTAATATATACATTTCGAAGTTAGATGAACATACTTACAGTAGTTTATTATACAATATACTATTACACAAACAATGAATTATCTATGATTTGATTTAAAAGAAATACTTATTGTTTATCATCATACAGTGAATGAGTTTTACACATTCTTGGATTTGGAATATGTGTTTGAGTAGAATAGTAAATACAACTTACCTACGTCCGGTACGTTTACAGTAAGGTAATTATTTCTGGGAAATAGAGGTGAAATCATGAGATGCAGCAATTCCGAACATAATTTATAGCTTCGTGTTATGGATAATGACTAGCGCCATGATGAATCCGCCATTACGGTGCACAGTAGTAATACTAGTATTGAAAATCAATTAGCATAACTATAAAAGTAGCCATACTGAGCGAATTAGTTGTAGAACAAGCAAACAACATGTGTTGATGCGGCTTCCGTTGAATATATTATGAAATGTTCAAATTTAAGAGATCATCGTTCAAGTCAATGTGTAAGGGTAATGCAATTTTACATTCACAATCTACTCATACTTCGAAAAATTTGAACTTTACTTGGTGGTTTATCCACATAAAAAGAAATATTCGCTACCCAGTAAAAGCATACGTAAATCAAGTAGAATATTAGTGGCTTTCTATCACTCTTTTGAAATTGGTATAGCTTATAATATGCCAATCAGAGAAAATTAAAATATAACTACCGTTATAACTTAAGTGCGTGACAGCATTTTTCTTGCGTATGTCCAACGTATGTCACAATTTAAATAGAACGATGTAGACAGCATATTTTATACACGCTTACTTAGTTCACGGCGCAACTATAGCGACCACAGAAAAAATACACAACGATATCTACTCTTGACAGCACCTGGACAGTGCTGAATGGATCGGCGTTACACTTTAGATTAATCATACTACTAGTACTGTACATAAGTGTATCTAGTTTTATTTTAAAGTGCCTCGCACGTTGTTAGATGCATACATACGTTGTACATACTTTTTCACAATCGCTTACAATGACAGGAACGTACAAACTTAAAAACGGTAAGGCAAGCATGAGCCGCGTTGCAACTTGCGCGACTAATGTGCGACATCCGCTAGGCGCATCATGCATCATGCCGCTCCGATGTCGATTACCTTACAGAGGCACATACATAAACTGACCGGGTGCCCGCTATCTGACCGTTATCTACCTAACTACTACTCGGAAGCGAAGTTTTTGTTTTTCTCCTGGTCATGGCCGCTAGCGCGCGTTACAAAACAGCTGTAGCTGTATCGTGTATTGCCAAGAATGAACTTCCCTATTGTATATATATATATATGCCCAAGGTTAGCAATTGCCTCTTGTTTTCATCCCTACTGATCTGATACCTCACACATTTTACATATGTCTACGCCAGCTTCAAAACTTAATGAGGATGTTGATGTTGATCGTCCTAAATCCGAATGTGACCAGGGGTTTTATGTTGGGGGTGGAAATATATACAGCGAAGATCACGAAGTTTGTTTACATTTGATTCACTGTTTCGAGATATAATGCTGACTTGTCTGCGCCCTTTTCAAACCTTAAGGAGGACGTCGATGTTGGTCGTCCTAAAGCCACATATGCGAAGAGGTGGAGAATGTCTAGTTTGATTCCATACATGAAAGACTCGTCTGCGCCCGTTTCAAACCCCGAGGAGGTCGATGTTGATCGTCTCAGTCCTGTTCCAGAAGACTTAATTGAAGCCGGTGTCTGGTGGCGGGACCAACTATGGGATTTCGCCGAATCCAGGGGCAGCCTCAGCCCCTTGACAAGCTCCACCTTTTCCAGCACCAATACAACATGTAGCACAGGGTATTCCATTCCTGGACAGTCGAGCTATAACGAGGTTACCACTCACACTCCAACTTCTGGACAAAGTAAGATTGTGTTCTAGTAACTGTTGCGAATATTGAATATGCGCAGACGCCACATATACATCCGGACAATCCTTTTTTTTTGCAGATCGCGCGATTGAACATGCCATGAAGAATGAAGGTGAAATACGCTCCATTTTTGCGGGGTTAGGAATCGGGTTCGAGTCTTATACCATTTCGGCAGGATTCAACGAGCTCCTTATTAGGGAGGGGGGTGCGCGTTTGGAAGAGATCCATATATACATTGGCGCATCACCACAAATCGACGCCAAGTCAGTAAACTTCCCTGATTTTCTGGCATCTCTTGGAAAGATAATTTCCCCATTCCCCGGTTCTGTATATGTGGGTGATGACAAACCCTTCCCGACGCCTGTTTTCAATGAGGAAGGCGACGAGTGGAATTTCGATGATATGGTAATGGATCGGCTTTATAAACAGCGTTCCGAAGGGCCAGGGCCATTCATTATCACTTTTGATGACGGCCGCGAGCAAGAGAAGCCAAATTCAGGAAATAATGTAATGGGGGGTTCAAAATCTGCGGGGGGAAGCTCTTCAGCGGGTGAAAGTTCAGGACAAGGGACCAGCCTTCCTTCTGATCCCAGCGGCAATGGAAATGCAGGCGACTATGGCAATGAAGGTGAAGACGAAGATGGCGATGGCGACCCAAGGGATCCAGGGAAATCCAAAGAACCTCCGAAACCCCCCCGAATATCCTTCGCGATGGTTGCATACATTTCGAAAGGAATGACCGAATACGAGGATGACTTGGCATTTGCAGCACTAACCATGGAAACAATGTTTACTATATGCGTGAGTGCTTAATGTGCGATGTGGATGGACTAACTGAAATTGGCTAGAAAATAGTTTGAGAAAGAAGGCGAACTTTGTACCATTGATTTCTCACGACTAAAGGTTCAACAACCGATACTGCCCGATACCTCGCGTCGCGGACCGTACCAACTGTCCAATGTTATTGTAAAGGTGAACTCCGGGTACGAGGACGCAATTGTCAAAGCTGAGCGAGTGCGAACTACTCCAGAGCGAGCGAGAGAGATACAACGCACAAAGACCAATGGGAAATCCGCTTTACGTGAATTAGGCGCGGGAATCGAAGCGGGACTACAGCCTAAGGGCATTGTCACCTTCAAAGATCAAAAAGAAAGTAACACGTCAACTCAGGATCAAGTAATACTGAATACTTCTCCTGTAACCGTCGAAGACCATGAAGGAGTGGCATCATGGATCTACCAAATTGACGACGAACAACATAAGAACGCTGGAGTAGATTTTCCAGATGAACAACTTCCGATAGTTTCATTCGAGTTTTGGGAAGCTCCGGAGATTCCAAAAAAATTTAAGGTCATCGTTGAATCATTCTGGAAGATTCCTTCTGACATTGGTTCGGCCTACATTTCGTTTTCAACTGTTTATCACAAAGGAGAACTCGAAGTACCTTATAGCGCTACGAAGAGTACGCATCAAAAAACTAAGCATTATGCATGGATAAACGACCTTAGGAAGGAAGACCGTCTTCAAGCAAATGGTGAAGCGGAAGTGGTCCTTACACCATCATTCCAAGTTATACCTGGCAATGACTCTGTTGGGGACGAGGTGCCAACCAAGTGGTATCAGAAGTGGAAGTTCGGTCCGTGGCGTAAAGGAAGTAATTCGTTGACGCCAATCATGGAATAGAGTAGTTAGCTATGTGATCAGAGACTGAATATGTACTTAGCTGGTTGAATTGAGGTTATATGTTGACTCTTCCTATTTAATTTGTTGTTCAGAAACTCGATGGATACGAAGTGCATGCAAAAGATAAGCTAGAAAGGGAGGTAAATGTCCTAAGCCTGCACACCCAGAGTATACACACTGGCAATGTTAACCGAGGGATGGCACCACGCGAAATGGTAAGGTACGGAACGGAAATGAATTGGGGGCATAGAAGCAAAGACCATGTTTGAACAAAAGAATTGAATAAAATGACTTACCACTCCCAATACTTTTCGAACCGATACATAACGACGACGACTCTCTCTTGACGTTACCACACAGCACACGACATTGGAGAAGACGGCGGGCTACTCTCCCAAAAGTAGCGGTGCAGTGGACTAAGCTGCTTGCTAGACAATGCGTGGTTGGTGGCGGGGTGCTCTGTCATCGAACACCGGCGGTCGGAATATTGGAAGTGGAAAAAAGATGAAAAAGTCTAGAGAAGTACCGCAGCGTAAAGATGAGGGAGGAGAAAGCGGATAAATAAAGGAAAAAGAAAGGTCGAGAGGAAGATTGAATAAAAACGAACGGAATATAGATAAGCCCAATGGCTCCACCCAAGTCCCTGTTCCTTCTACCAATCGACGTGTCCTAAGATGACAGTAGACATCTGATCATTTCATATCGGTGGGTGAAGCACTGGTCTTGAGGACGAAATAATAGGCTCGAGCTTGAGGCAAGGAAAGGGGTTTGATGATGGGTGCAGTGTAACCCTAGGGTCCTGGGTCCTAGCATCTTGAGCCGTCTGATGGTTGCATACGGAGTGCCTTGACGAGACCGAGAACATCTTAAATGTCCTGAGTACGAAAATCAGAAGCCTAGAGACAGAGAAAACGAAAGAAGCAGTGAGTAGTAAGGGAAAGCTAGTAGCCAAGACGCGTTGAGGTGCTAGACCGGTAGCCGGTCGGTATCGTGAGACTGCGTTCACGTGATATGAACGATTGTATCGTGTCGATATACCGACCGGTCCAACTCGTCGAATTAGGCTCAACAAAACCCTTCTCACGATATCACGTGGACCTTCCATATGTAGACATACGTCAACGGGAAGGGCACTTCGTGAGACGGGCTTAGACCAAAGTCCAGGAAAGTGCAGGGCAGTGTAAAATGTGTAGTATATTCGCTCTGGGGCCTCGAGTTCAAACCAGCAGTATGGCATTGGTAGAGAAAAAATGTTACATTGCTTCTCCCACACAACACTATGTATATAAAAATTTAAAATGTGTTGGGTGAAGGTCTCAGTGAGGGAGACAATTTGACGACCTCGCAACACTTGAGGACAACAAAATGACTTCAAAAGTGACTTGATCAACTTCAAAATGGTCGTTTGCATGATAGACACTTCGTTTGGAACTAATGATGGAAATTTTGATTTACACTGCCCTGGTAAAACATGGACTTTAGTACAAGACTGTCCACGGAGTGGACATATCCACTCATGTGGATGTATTGGGTTGAGACTACTCATTGAATTTGGGAGGGGTAAAAGTTATCGGCATTAAGGCATTTTGGGCTTCAAAAAATCTCCTTTTTGGGATTTTCGAATCCTTGTGCCTATGCCTTGTCTCCCTGTCCTCTGCATCGTCTCCCCTCTGTACCGTGTTTGTTCCCATTTCATTATATACTTTTCATTCATTTACTATTTCATGTACATAATAAATGTTACAAGTATCTCTATCATCACCATATCCACAGTCCAGGACCCAAGATGAAGTACCCACTGCCGCCCACTGCATCAGGAAAAACCCCAT
Source organism: Cyathus striatus (assembly GCA_025738555.1). Classification (NCBI taxonomy): domain Eukaryota; kingdom Fungi; phylum Basidiomycota; class Agaricomycetes; order Agaricales; family Nidulariaceae; genus Cyathus; species Cyathus striatus. Next base: position 790,780 of record JAOVFP010000017.1, read on the forward strand.
CAGCTAAATTAGTGATATTAGTAGAAATAAGCTGTACCCTTGTCCAAATTTTACTAATAATGGGTAATTCATACTTAATTGTACTTATATTGCCTATTGTGAGGCATAATAAGTGTTCATAAGTTTGGTACAATAAAAAAGCAAACTTACTTGTACTTATATTACCCATTGTGAGGCATGATAAGTGTTTATAAGTTTGGTACAATGGCAAAGCACACTTACTTGTACTTATATTGCATAGTATGAGAATGATAAGTGTTCATAAGTTTTACAGAAATTAACCACTGTTATGAATTTAAGACATTAATCAATTTTAGCCAAATTTTAGCATACTATACTAGCTATACTTAAAGCAAGCCAATTCCATTTCAGAGAATTTCATCTTGAGCACTTTGCATCAAGTTTAATTCCATATTATGAAATTATATGTGTTCTATATGTATTACATTTAAAGGCTGAAGTCATACATCACAATATACACATGTACAATACTTTCTAGTATGATTAAATTGTAGTTAAGAGCCAATATCATAGTGGGGGAACACATAATATAAGTAGCCCACATCATTTTTAATTGAGGGAAACATATGGTACACACAAGTTAGATGTTACCATAGCATTGTATGAACCAAGTACAAACATTAAAGGTTTAAACGGTTAAGTTCAAAGGCAAGTGAGAAAGTTAGCACGTGATCGATTCACTGTGTTTGGTCTTGATTGTATCACGTGCATGTTGAACTTGACATGTCGTCGTACACTCCTTTCAATTCCCCCACCTCACCTTCATTCCTCTCCCTCCTTCCCCTGCCTGTCACTTTGGCCTGTTCATTTGGTAAACTCTGGCTTCTACTTTGAGATCTGACTCATATATGTGCTCCTCTGCTTCCCTGCTACCCTTATCTTACACCTGTCTCTCACATGCTGTGCAAGTCTGCATCTCTGCCCATCGTATAACTGGTATTGACAATCTTTCTTTGGTATGTATTTGAGTTGTCTTCCTTTTAAGTGTATGCTTATCATGTACAGGAGCACTACAGTTGCTGTCATTCAATGAGTGGTACTGCTGGATGATGGAGAGGGGGGGATATGGGTGGATATGTGGGGCTGGATGTTGTGGGGCTGGGTGTTGTGGGGCTGGATGTTGTGGGGCTGGGTGTTGTGGGGCTGGATGTTGTGGGGTGAGTGGTACTGCTGGATCATGGAAATAGAGGGATATGTGGGGCTGGATATTGTGGAGTGCATAATGTTATATCTTCAGTGGATTGTTGTAATTAGATATGTTATTTATATCTGTAACCACTTAGTTGTAATACAATAATAATATATAATTAACTGACACCTATTATACTGTACTGAGTGAAAGCAAAGTGTCCTTATAAGCATCAATTTATGTGCATATTACACTTTAAATGAACTTCTCAGTCCTTATCTGAACTATAATTGTGCAGATAAGGTACTAAAATGTACTTATTTTTTCGAAATAAGTAGGGGGGCCTCACTATTTTACCTTATTGTCCTTAGAGTCCTTATTTTAACTATTTTCTACTTATAATGATGAGGGTAGAAGGGGAGGGACTGTCTAGGGGACAGAGAAGAGATGAGGGATGAGGGATAAGGCACACGCACGAGGATTCGAAAATCCCAAAAAGGAGATTTTTTGAACCCTTAACACCAATAACTTTTACCCCTCCTAAATTCAATGAGTTGGACCGGTCGTAGTCCGGAAGCTGAACCATCTTTTGCCAAGATCACGCTTAACGTCACATGACTGGTGTGGGGTATCTTGTCAAAGATGGTCCGGTCAAACTGGTTGGGTTTTAAACATAGCATTTGTTATCTCTCATGTATTTGTGTCTCCCCTTGGTCCCTCCTTCCTCTACCTTAATAAAATGTATCATAGTCACTTTAGAATACTCAAAAATGTCTTATCACACGAAATAATCAAAGAAAAGCCCGGATATCAACATAGCAAAGTCTTGGACAAGTATAATAATAATGTTTCAATATCAATTCAATATCACTCAATTTCAAAGGATAAATGTAATTATGTCTCACATAACATTCAAATAGTGACCATTTGTCGACATAGGGCATAAGCATACAAATATACATGGGGACGAAGCAAATTCTGTATGTTGAACCCCAGTGAAAAATGGACGTATTGGAATCGAGTGGGAATTAAGCGTGGTCGAGTGTGGTCGAGCAGGATTGAGCCAGATCAAGCTGAATCGAGTACAAATTACAAATGAATAAGAATCACGCACCACTTCCTTTCTTAGATCTACTCATGCACTTATGGTTACCATTTTCTTTGAGTATGTATCCGCTCTATTACTCATTTTCCTAGGTGTGTTCAATTGTACAAATGTACCTACCTTTTGACTTAGTCTCTTTCAAATTCTTGAAGAAGTTATTTGTTTGTCTCAACATCGTTTTCAAGAATTTTAAGCTCAGACCAAACTCAGAGATCGAGTTACAAGCGCGTCGTGTTGGTCCGTGCACAGATAACTTCTTTGTCTCCTACTGCTTCCATCTCCTTCCCTCCTTCCCTCCCTCCCCCCTTCCCCTGCCTCCACCCCTACCCTCCTTCTCCCTCTTCTGGCCCCTCCCCTCCTCCTCCACTTTAGGCTCTTCCTCCACTCCTTCTCACTACTCGCTGTGCTGACCTCTTCACAGATGCAGCATGGCAATGCAGTAACTGACGACTTACCAGTTGCTAACCAACTCAAACTTTCGTTGGTATACTTAAACTGGTGCACGCTTCGACTCCAGCGTTTATTGTATTCTAACGCTCGCGCATATAGCAAGGGATAGTGGTTGGGTTTGGTGTTGGAAAGAGGTCATCAGGTATGCGGCTGGATACTCTGGCGTTAATGTTACTAACGGTTGTGTTTATTTAGAGTGCTGAATTGCCATCTCGTTACCGACATGTTAGAGACAGCAGCGCTGCAGTTTTGGTATCCCACCAATTTCTTTGGTTCCATAGATGGGTACGTTGTATTGCTTGTAGCTAATCTATCTAAAGTGACTAACATTCATACTATAGCAGCTTTTGTTTTGAGAACATTGAGCCGGAGTCTGCACCTGGAGATGTTACACACATCGGTGGTAGGGGGAGGAGATGGAGTGGACCTGGTGTAGGTGGGGGAGCACGCGGGGGAGGGAAAGAGGGGGGGGGGGGGTGTATTTAGTGTATCTACGAGTTGTACTCGATTGTACTCGATTAGATTTTAATATAATTTATTGAGCTTCATAAAACAAGTAATATTAAAATAAAATAGCTAATGAATACAAATCAAATGCACTCAACCGGACTCAATTTAAATCGAGTATAAACGAGTATATGGTCAAATTGTAAGGGAAATCGATTTTTTATGATTTTCTTGATCCAGCTCGATTCTGCTCGCTCACACTCGATTCCCACTCGATTCCCACTCGATCCCAATACATCCACTTTTCACTGGGGTTGAACGTTCGTAAGAAACGGTACGTTTAAACCCCGACCAGTTTGACCGGTCGTCCTATCAACGAGATAGGCCACGCAAGTCATATGACGATAGCGTGATCTCGTTCCCAGGATAGGATGACCGGCCCTCCGGTCTAGACCGGTCGGTATATCGACACGATACAATCGTTCATATCACGTGAACGCAGTCTCACGATACCGACTGGCCACCGGTTTAGATTTGAGCGACCGCCCGGTGCCGACCGTTCTTCGTTGACTTCGACTTGCTACTACAACATTCACAGACTCTAACGGCTGTATATTACATCTGAAACAACTCTACATGGAATATACTTGAAGGATAACCTTAGGGGGAACAGCCCATACACCCAACACACATGTATGGTACGTGTTCCGTACGCGCACCCCTCACTCAGTCTCCCCACACCATGCCAGTCACCTCAAGCCCACCTTCGTCATAGCACTCGAGTTGAAATGACAAATAAACACCCGTACCATTGCCCTCGCGTTCCGCTAAACTCGAAGTCGAACACACATCCCTCTGCTCTCCCCAGTCCCCACACCAAAACAATCAACATATCAAGTGGCACATTAACGATCCATCAAGACGGGAACTAGTACACCTACGTATACAGACCCCCAGGCTTCGCGTTTAGGTGCGATAAAGCTTCGCCAGTATTCCGTTAGGCTGTCACTTTTGGATGGGAGGTTGAACGAGGATGTATGGGATATTGCGAATGAGCTGGTTATGAAACGTTGGCCCATGAGTTCGTTGTAGTATGCGTTACCCATTCTCATTTCCTCCTCTTTTGATCTTTCTTACTAGGTGCGCTGTTTCTGCGCCTTCACTGCGCAAACAGTCTGAGGGGTCAGAACTTCTGACCGCAGGGGTAGTCCCTCCGTTCGCGCACCTCGAATACGGAGCAGGATAACGCTGCAGCTTCCTCTTCCTCCCGTTTATTACCCTGTATCTTCTCCTTGTCGGGTTTCTGTTCGATTTCTCGACTTCGTTCAAGTCATTTGTTACGAGAACCGTGTCACGCTGCACGAACGATCCCTACCACCGACACTACTTCATGCAGATACGTGGACCAGAGCGACTCACGTTCTACGGGATCCTTGTGCACTCCATTGTCTCTCGACTATCACCAGCTGCACAATCCCGCCTAAAATCCTGAATTTTATCGACCACACTGCACGACATGTTTTAGTTGTCGCTCAGTGGGATGTATGTCCCTAGAAGGCAAACTAGGGGGTTCGGGATCTGATAATCGATAAACAGTGTCTGCATATGGATGTCATGTGGGGGCTACTACCAACTCCAACTCTGAAATCGAGCACTTACTCCCATCTTCAGACGGACTACGTCCAGCACGCTGTACTGCGTTTGAGGCAGGAGCGCAAACCAGCGAAGCAGCTGTGGTACCACTAACTGCGAGTATCTGCGTATGGGAAACTTCTACACCACACTACCTACTGCGATTCGTGCTCGAGCGTCGCTGACGCGCTGATGCGTCGGCATCCTCCGAATCCTTACAACGATCGGATTGGGGTGATGTCTGCTGCCGGCTCCGACTGGGCCGTCGCCCGACTTCGACGACCCCCAATCTCAAACTAAGCATCTATACGGTGCATCTTCGGATAGAGTGTGTTACACCCTGGCTCACATTCATGTGCGCAAGCTAGCGGAGGAGGTAGGGTATCAGGCAGTGTTAGTATCTGTGCATCAGCAACTACTGCACCGTGCCACATCACATCACCACTTGCTGCTGTCCAGGTTCGTGCTCGAACGTGGCTGAGACGCTGAGTAACCGACATTCGTCTTCTATGCATCAGATTGGGACGATGGCTGTACGTCCTGTACCCTATTATACTGCGAAATTCGGAGGCATTGTGCAGTAAGCGAGTACTTCTACTTCTCCGCAACAAGCGCCCATCTCCTCCCCCTCCGTCTCACTCTCGCTAGTACACGCTGATTCATTCATACATATCCTACAGTAGCGGCCGTCATTGGTCAACAAACCGCCGAAATCGGAGCCGTGATTCAGAAGATCGACCTGAGTAGCTGGAGTTAGTTGTGGCGGTGAGGCGAACTCGGGGCTGTTATTTCGTTTTCACGAGTTTTGAATGGGGTTATGGATGACGCCTGGTGGTTGATACGATGCAAGGGGAGAGGGATGGTATGTGTAAGGGATTGGGGCAGCGTGGAGATCGACTTGACATTCGCCCACGCAGGATGTTGAGAGACTTCACCTTGCGGGGGAAGCCTTTAACGTTAGATACACCATGTATCATCGTGAAATATATATGTCTACAGGCTGTTGCTGAACATGTCGTCATGTTAGATCAAGCACCTTACTACAAGGAGGAGTAAAAGCCGGTTGGTGACGAATACTTACGGATTCAATGTAACTGGTGATTAATATCCAGCGCGAGTACCTTACACTATTCGAGTTCTCCATGCTAAAATGATGATAGAATATGACGCGAAGGAAGAGGGAACGCTAGGAGCTGTTGATGGTCAAGTGTGGGGTTGGGCTGGGAAGAGCACATACCCGGAATTATATCACTGAGTTAGCTTTCAATCGACGTCGACAAATGGAAGGCAAGCGTGCAGATAAGAATGTGATGCACATCAACCTACGTCGACTGAACTTTAAGTGTGTACCACATGGGTACAACATGGCAGTCACCTGCTACCAATCACCCTAACTGATAGGGCCTGATAATAAATAGCATGCGTGAACGTCTACACATTTCACAGAAGGGTAAGGCTGTTAAAATCTAAAATTAGACCGATTATGAATGCTGTACCACACGTTGGGGTATATAAAGCACGCTCTAATCAATCAGCTTGAATGACCCATCAAATCACACTGCCAAAATGGACCCCTCACACGGAATCGTACCCAAGGAATCTGGAACAGGCAGCGGACCGTTTGCGGGTGCTCATGACTTTGTAATCCAGAATGCTGTTCTGAATGAGTATAGGACAATTAATACTCAGGTAGTTCACACAATGCCTCATTGAAATTTTCAACTCTGGTCTTACAGATCCTGCCCCACTTTACAGAATCTGATCTATAATGAACCACTTTCCCCACTTCAATCTGCTGCGGCCCGGACCTCTCGATATTTTGTTGGTCAAGAAGAGCACCTTGAAAAACTTCATGAATACTTTAGACCTGGCAATACTTCTGAGAGAAAAATGTTTTTGTTGCATGGAATGGGTGGAATTGGAAAGACCCAAATTTGCATGAAATTTAATGATGAGATGGCTGGCCAGTAAGCATATATATTTATATCATCACCATATATAAAAGACTAAAAATTGTGATAGATATGCCTATACCTTTTGGATTGATGCAACATCAATGGATACAATTGTTCAAAGTCTCAAAGAAATATATAAGATGACTTCTACTTCAAGAACTTATGCATCTTCTTTCTCTTCTGCTGTTATGCTTAACTGGATTTCCAACCTTAAATCTGAATGGCTCATGATCTTTGACAATGCTGATGGCTCTCCTGAACTGGTTGAAAAGTTTCTCCCACCTGGAAATGTGGGGAATATTTTGATTACAAGCAGAAATCCAGCTTTAAGAAGAATTACAACACATAAGAACTCTCTAGAGGTATCTGAAATGAGTGAAGAGGTGGCCATTGACCTTCTTTTCAAAACAAGTGGAGTTGACAAGAACCCAAAACAATACTTGGATGAATTAAAAACTATAGTTCAGAAATTACATTACTTACCATTGGCCATTGATATGGCTGGAGCTTATATAGCTCAGGTTCAATGTGAATTTGATGATTTTATAAAACTCTATGATAAATATAGACCCAAGATCTTGAACCATGAAAAATATAAAGGTGCTTCAGGATACAACAAATCAGTGTATAAGACTTGGGAAATTTCATTTCAAACCATATTGGATATGTCAAATGACAAAGAAAAAAAGGGCAGCAAAGCAGCAGCAACATATGCTACAATACTTTTAAACATTTGTGCATTTTTTCACTATGAAAAGATATCTGAATTGATGTTTGAGAGAGCTGCAAAGAACTATTCAGTGAACAAAGACATGTACATAAATGATAATATACCATTATATTTACCCTCAATGGATGTTAAAATTTTAAATATGAATGAATATGGAGAGTGGGATGACTGGATATTTATGGAGAGCATTGAACTTCTTCTTTCATTTTCATTAATAAAGAAAACCAGAACAAAATCATTATATAGTATACACCCACTGGTGCATACATATTGTCAAGATAGATTATCTATTGATGAAAAATGGTTATGGAATCTAAATGCTAAAGCAATAATAGTAAGCTCAGTTTCAACAGAACACACTGCAGAGGAATATATGTACATAAGTAATCTACTGCCTCACATTCTTGAAACTTTAGAAAGTGATAAAAAAATAAGCAAAAATTATTATTATGATGATATATTCAGAATTTTAGCAATCTTATTAAATTGTAATGGAAAATATAACTTGGAAGAAGAATACAGAGTTAAAATTGTCTATATACATCTTGAGGAACTAGTAGGAGAAGTTGGAAATATATCAATGGGTTTAGGATTCATGAATGAAATGTACCTAAAGTCAATCAAGGAGATGGATAAAGATATTACATTTAAATTAAATGAAACACTATCAATAATTGCTGAGCTTGCATTGACATACTGGTATCTGGGAAAATGGGCAGATGCTGAGCAGTTGCAAATTCAGGTGCTGGATATGAGTGAAAGAATTCTTGGCAAGGAGCATCCAAGCACACTCTCAAGTATGAGTAACTTGGCAAAAACTTTCTCAGTCCTAGGAAAGTGGGCAGATGCTGAGCAGTTGCAAATTCAGGCGCTGGATATGAGTGAAAGAATTCTTGGCAAGGAGCATCCAAACACAATCAGAAACATGAATAACTTGGCAAAAACTTTCTCAGACCTAGGAAAGTGGGCAGATGCTGAGCAGTTGCAAATTCAGGTGCTGGATATGAGTGAAAGAATTCTTGGCAAGGAGCATCCAGACACAATCAGAAACATGAATAACTTGGCAAAAACTTTCTCAGTCCTAGGAAAGTGGGCAGATGCTGAGCAGTTGCAAATTCAGGTGCTGGATATGAGTGAAAGAATTCTTGGCAAGGAGCATCCAGACACAATTAGAAACATGAATAACTTGGCAAAAACTTTCTCAGACCTAGGAAAGTGGGCAGATGCTGAGCAGTTGCAGATTCAGGTGCTGGACATGAGTGAAAGAATTCTTGGCAAGGGGCATCCAAGCACACTCTCAAGCATGAGTGACTTGGCAAAAACTTTCTCAGACCTAGGAAAGTGGGCAGATGCTGAGCAGTTGCAAATTCAGGTGCTGGATATGAGTGAAAGAATTCTTGGCAAGGAGCATCCAGACACAATTAGAAACATGAATAACTTGGCAAAAACTTTCTCAGACCTAGGAAAGTGGGCAGATGCTGAGCAGTTACAGATTCACACCCCCAGCACATGGGGCTCCAAAAATTCTGGTACCAGTTCTAAGAGCCTAGAGCATCCCAGTTCAGGACAGCCAGGTTCTAATGAGGTTACTACTCAAACTCCAACTTCTGTACAAGGTAAGGTAGTGTTCTAGTAACTGTTGCAAATATTGAATATGTGCAGATGGTAATGTCACATACATATCTGGACAATCCCTTTTTTTTGCAGAATGCGCAATTGAACACGCCAAGAAGAATGAAGATAAAATATGCTCCGTTTTTGCGGGCTTAGGAATCGGGTCCGAGTTGTACACCATTTCAGCAGGATTCAACGAGCTTCTTATTAGGGAGGGGGGTGCACGTTTGGAAGAGATCCATATATGCATTGGCGCATCACCACAAATCGACTTCAAGTTAGTGAACTTCCCTGATTTTTTGACCTCTCTTGGGAAGATATTTTCCCCATTCCCCGGTTCTGTATATGTGGGTGATGACAAACCCGTCCCGACGCCTGTTTTCAATGATGAAGGCGACGAGTGGAATTTTGATGATATGGTAATGGATCGGCTTTATAAACACCATTCCGAAGGGCCAGGGCCAATCATTATCACTTTTAATGACTGCGAGCAAGAGAAACCAAAGCCAGGAAATAGTGCAATGGGGGGTTCAAATTCTGTGGGGGGAAGCTCTTCAGCGGGTGGGGGTTCGGGACAAGGGACCAGCCCTCCTTCTGATCCCAGTGGCAGCAGAAATGCAGGCGACAACGGCAATGAAGGTGAAGACGAAGATGGTGGCGATGGCGATCCGGAAGATCCAGGGAAATCCAAAGAACCTCTGAAACCCCCCCGGATATCCTTCACGATGGTTGCATACATTTCGAAAGGAATGACCGAATACGAGGATGACTTGGCATTTGCAGCACTAACCATGGAAACAATGTTTACTATATGCGTGAGTGCTTAATTTACGATGTAAATGGACTAACTGAAATTGGCTAGAAAATAGTTTGAGAAAGAAGACGAACTTTGTACCATTGATTTCTCACGACTAAAGGTTCAACAACCGATACTGCCCGATACCTCGCGTCGCGGACCGTACCAACTGTCCAATGTCATTGTAAAGGTGAACTCCCGGTACGAAGACGCAATTGTCAAAGCTGAGCGAGTGCGAACTACTCCAGAGCGATCGAGAGAGATGCAACGCACAAAGATCAATGGGAAATCCGCTTTACGTGAATTAGATGCGGGAATCGAAGTGGGACTACAGCCTAAGGGCACTGTCACTTTCAAAGGTCAAAAAGGAAGTAACACGTCAACTCAGGATCAGGTAATACTGAATACTTCTCCTGTAACCGTCGAAGACCATGAAGGAGTGGCATCATGGATCTACCAAATTGACGACGAACAACATAAGAAGGTTGGAGTAAATTTTCCAGATGAACAACTTCCGAAAGTTTCATTCGAGTTCTGGGAAGCTCCGGAGATTCCAAAAAAATTTAAGGTCATCGTTGAATCATTCTGGAAGATTCCTTCTGACATTGGTTCGGCCTACATTTCGTTTTCAAATGTTTACCACAAAGGAGAACTCGAAGCACCTTACAGTGCTACGAAGAGTACGCATCAAAAAACTAAGCATTATGCATGGATAAACGGCCTTAGGAAAGAAGGCCGTCTTCAAGCAAATGGTGAAGCGGAAGTGGTCCTTACACCATCATTCCAAGTTATACCTGGCAATGACTCTGTTGAGGACAAGGCGACCAAGTGGTATCAGAAGTGGAGGTTCGGTCCGTGGCGTAAAGGAAGTAGCTCGTTGACGCCAATCGTGGAATAGAGTAGTTAGCAATGTGATCAGAGACTGAATATGTACTTAGCTGGTTGAAATGAAGTTATATGTTGACTCTTCCTGTTGAATTGGTTGTTCAGAAACTCGATGGGTACGAAGTGCATGCAAAAGATAAGCCAGAAAGGGAGGTAGATGTCCTAAGCCTGTACACCCAGAGTATATACATTGGCAATGTTAACCGAGGGATGGCACCACGCGTACTCTCACGTTTCCAGAGCCCAGACAAAAGGTAAGGTACGGAATGGAAATAAATTGGGCAAAGGTTAACAGAAAAATAAGGGTAGGGTAATAGAGGTATAATAAAATAGAGACTATGTTTGAACAAAAGAATTGAATAAAATGGCTTACCACTCCCAATAATCTTCGAACCGATACATAACGACGACGACTATCTCTTGACGTTACCACACAGCACACGATGTTGGAGAAGACGGCGGTCTACTCTCCCAAAAGTAGCGGTGCAGTGGACTAAGCTGAAAGCTAGACAATGCGTGGTTGGTGGCGGGGTGCTCTGTCATCGGCACCGGCGGTCGGAATATTGGAAGTGGAAAAAAAGATGAAAAATTCTAGAGAGTTATCGTAGCGTAAAGATGGGGGGGAAGAAAGCGGATAAATAAAGGAAAAGAAAGGTCGAGAGGAAGATTGAATAAAAACGAACGGTATATAGATAAGCCCAACGCTTCCACGCAAGTCCCTGTTCCTTCCACCAATCGACGTGTCGTAAGATGACAGTATACATCCGATCACTTCATATCTCTTGAGGACGAAACGATAAGCTCGAGCGTAAGGCAAGGAAAGGGGTGTTGACGATGGGAGTTGGGACGGTGCGTAACATTAAGCCCTAGTATCTTGAGCCGTCCAATGGTCACATAAGGAGTGCCTTGACGAGACCGAGAACATCTTGTATTTCCTAAGTATGAAAAGCAGAAGCCTAGAGACAGAGAAAACGAAAGAAGTAGTGAGTAGTAAAGGAAAGCTAGTAGCCAAGACGCGTTGAGGTGCAAGTTGAAGCGGAACGCGACAGCGTACAGGCGAGTCACGTGTTGTTTGGCAACAAGAGTATCTATGTACGTCATGTTTACGGAATTTCATCTAGGCGGCTAGGAATTGGTAGTCAGGTTAACTGTCTGTGGGTCCCAGTTCTTTCGTTCTTAGCTTCCTACACGTCGTCGACTACACATCCCACCCGCTTTGTTTCATTCTCTGCTGTCGTTCGTCTGTATGGTCCTGAATGTGAATTTCGGCTGCCGACTGCGGTCACGGTGTTTGGTCTTAATCGTGTTGGTTCTTTAATCCTCATTCTTTCATCCTCGAAGGCTTTTTGTTTTCGACCGCAAGCCACCACGCAGCAGAGTCCAAAATGAATAAAAGTAAAAAATACATTCCACAATACTAGTACTAAAAAATAAATTCGTAAAGTCGTATCTATTGAAACGTTCAGTAGACGAAAAAGAGTCTTTCACGCGAAACATAAACTAAAAGGGTCCCGAGATAATCACTACAATTCCTGATTTTCCTTCCATTCCTTCCTCCATCCTCAAATCTCAATTTCTCTTAACGATTAGAGAAGTAGCGCACTCGCAACCCCACCAACAACACCTACAGCACCCAAAAAGACACCTCCCATTCCAAACTCGAGACTTGCAGATGCACCTGAGTTCGCAGCTGAAGACGGGACGGACGAAGATGAAGCACCCAAGATAGACGAGGCACCGGAAGAAATCGAGTTAGGGGTGGTAGATGTGGCAGCTACAAGATTAGACACGGTAGCGAGATGGAAGTGGGAAAGAAAACGCACCAGCACCGCAAATCTGCTGTCCTAAATTCTGAGCTGCGTCTCCATCAGCAGAGGTACAGTTGGCTTGAAGGCATCCCAAGTTGGTATTTCGGAAGTTGGCTGAATTGGAGCATATACATGATGTGTTGGAGCTAGAATGTTATCAGCACGCAATGAAAACTTGAAGGTGAAAAGATAGGAAAGAAGGGACGTACAATGCGGTGCAGCCTATTTGAGCAGCAGTCTGGTCGAGGCACGACACGAGACAGGCGGAGAGACCAGCGGTAGGGACGGGACTTGTGGCACTGCTAGTAGTAGTACTCGAGGTGCTACTCGAGGCGCTTGTAGAACTTGTAGAGGTGCTGGAGCTCTGTGCGTAGACAACAGCAGCGGTAGAGAGGACAATAGCTAAAGCGTGCATCTTCATATTATCGTAAAACGTAGTAAAGATTTCGTTTCAAAGAGGATAGGAAAAAGTATAAGGGATGGGGGGATCTCTGGAGCCTGGATACCACTGAAAGAATCTTCATCCTCGAGTAGGTTTATATAAGTTTGACTGCAATCAGGACGATGGTTTGCGGAGGACTATTTCGGAAGGTGAGGTAATCTTGCTGGAGGTGTATTTCCATTTGGTGTGGCTCCACTCAATCCGCTTCCGGTATGTACATAGCCCATTTTCATCGTATGTTCTTGTCCGCAGTACAACATATAGCCAAGGCTGAGATCTAAAATTAACTTAAAACGAAGAGGACAGGAGAAAGCTGAGCTTTTGAGGAAATCTCGAAGTACGTAAGACGGCTGTAAGTAGCGGGACCACCTCAAGTTGACTTACCTTCGAATGCCAAGTCAACACTTTCGCTTATACCACCGTGGCACGTGGCACTTGCGCGTGCACGGTTGATTCCTCGCCGACAGACTCTTTCGAACCCGTTTTCTCTCTTCTTCAACTCCTCTTGTTTACATTCGAGTACGTACCGAACTCTGCCATATCCACTTCACGAAAAAAAACACGGATACTTACGCACGAACACAAGGAAACACCAAGACCATGCGTTGTATTGAAACGGCTTAGGAATGCTGGGCAGCGGCGCTTTACCACTTGAGGTACTTTATGCTAGCGTCTATTCCATAAAAACGGACATGCACCAAACATGCACTCCAAAATGATCACGGATGATTCCTATTTCAGCTTCGGACGCACGTTGGTAGACGTTTCTTCGACAGTCGACTGATCGAAAAGTGTTCCGTACGTTACTTAGTGTTGTCACGCAGTCACCAAGTTGCTTGGCAATGTCTCTGGTTTTCATCTTCGGTCAATCGGTCACATGCACATTCACGGAGGCGATTGGGCGGTGTTCAAGTCAACTTCAACTTCCTAAAACATAAATCAATAAGGCCGACTAGCGGCAAGGCCCGCTACCAGACACAGCCTGACATTCTCTCCAATAAATATATAATATATCATTTATATAGCTAGTTAAGCTTAGACCTGTCGAAAGCGCACAAGCAGGCGTACCAGCGAAATTCGATCGAACGGGAGTTGGACATCCCGTTAAAACCAATTCTCATGAAAACGGAGCCCAAATTCACTCCTAATGATCCCAGAAATTCCAGTCATATTTGCAGGTGTTACTTACCGATTAATTTTTTATCATCTGGGCCCAAGGCCCACAAGCTACTGAAGAGGGAAATGAGCGGTTGAGCGTTCCTAATCAAAGGAATGCGAGCCGCTGGCACGTCCGTCCAGCGTTAAGGTCCTAAGGTTGTAAAGAGAGCGTGTTAGCGACGTAAACGAGAGGTACGACAATGCAACAAGTGAGTCAGAACTTCAAGGTGAAGTTCTGGAGTGATACTGAGTGAGTGAAACTTGCTGTAGGAGCCGAGAGCGATAGAGAACGATAGAGAACGACGAAGACGACGAAGAGACATGAAAGGAGAGACCGAGAACGAGCTCGAACAGAGGGGTGAAGTTCACTGAATTTCTAGAGACCTAGATACACGGTTTATATAGCAAAATGGGTGGAGAAAAATATACCTAAAAGAGCAAATAAATTCTCCTAAGGCCAAGAGTGTTTTAGAGACTAAACGAGTGTTTCAAGGAGAGCTAGAAAGGGAGGTTTGTATGTAAAATGTGAAGAGAAGAGAATGTGATATGAGGAAAAGTAGAAAATGTAGCGATGGTGAGTAAAGAAAGACCGGATGTTGAGATGCTGATGTCGAGATCTTCAGTTTTGTGAGTGAGTTCCGCTGTCCCTAGCTTCGCGTGTCCATAACCGAGTGCTTTGGTTGCTCGTTAGCTTGATAGTTCGTCCGGCGTTGGGGAGAAGTCGGACCGATTTCGAGGGCGTCGGGGGGCATTTGTGCAGACGGAGGTGAAGGGGAGCTGGCAACGTGTACGCGTTCGAGCTTCATTTACGTTGTAGATCACGTGACTCTGACGCGTCTGCAGAACTTGCTAATGTGTCGATTCCACCATGCAGGCGGAACACCTTGTAAGGTCTCGACCTTGCATCAGCTATCTACGTGCCACGGAGTTCGAATCCGTTGATCACAAGACTAGTATCAACCATCAACTCCTCCACACTTGCTCCCCTGTCTCATTGGTTCTTGCACTTTCTCTTGCCTAGACTTCACGGTACCGTATGTTACACCGGTACCATTCTCCTTCGACTCATTTCTCTTTCTAACCAATCACTTGCATATCTTTTATTCTCTCTGACTCACTACTTACTTTCTCTTTGACTCTAATTGACTCGTTACTTACTGTGTAGATACTTATAAATAGCTTGTAGAATTACCTTGTAAGAGTAGAGTTCTTGAATACGAGACCCTACGACACGCATTCCCGGAAATTAAGTCTCAAATTCTCGGACTCGCGTTACTTTAATCTCGTGTGTTTCCAGTGACAAACATAATCTTCTTGCTTGAAACTCGGAAACTCCACACACCTGCTCTACACTACAGTCAATATAAAATTTGCGAGAGAATATGTGTAATGGCATACACATTTTGTCATAAAAGGATGGTTCTGAACATCATAACATAGCATGAAATATCAAAAATGCAAAAGGGAAACTTGTATGTACAAGCAAATGTATATTCCACGAAGTATTCTGTGTCGAAAGATATAACTAAACCTACTATATAACATAACACTTGTAAGTAATGATGCAAAACAAAAAATACAAAAGAACTCGTTAGTGGATGATTGGTTGATGACGCGCCGAATGTGGTTTGAACGCGGCAGAAGCTCCAAGCCTCCAAAGTGCCTCCAAGTACTTAGTTGGGATACGGAGATGACCGATATTTCAAGCTTGCACGTGTATTCAAACTCCGCTTGATGGGAGGTGTTCGCTCTGCAAAATTTTGTTTTTCATCACCCTACATAACCCTACTACCTTTTAAGGTAGCGGGAATATAAAAAAGAAGCTGCAGATGGATAGATCAATCGATCAAGCTACATAGTATACACAAATTAATCTAATACGAGACACATAGAAACGGGGAGATGCACTGACACAATGGACGAGAGCACATAAACAAGACAGGGTAGGGGTATAGGAGGTGAGAAATACCAGTTTCTAAACACATAGAATAGGTCAAAAAAAAGAAGAGAACCGCACAGACATAGCCTTGAATGCATAGCACAAGGCAGGGATTGCATCGACAAATGTCAAGGACAGGTCCGTGTAGTACAACATTCGTTCACCTTGGTAGAAAACATAAGCTGTGCCAACCGCCGCCCATGGATGCGTAGACCATTGTGAACACAAAAAGAACTTTGTAACTTTGTCCGGTTACGTGACAAAGTACAATTGTGGGTGTCACCCCACCTTAATCCCGAGAGAAAGGACCATCCGATCCGTAAGCTATTGTACGGCGACTATGCAACTATGCCACTGGCCCCAGATTCGTTCCTTCACAATAACTTGGTTGGGATTTAAAGGACGCGAATTCAGGAAGGTAGACAGCAGCAAATTTTCACCTACGTACCCTCGCCATCATGCGTCTCCAAACCCTTCCACTCGAAATCATAACAATGATATTCACTCACCTCCCAATATCATCCCTCCTTGCGTGCCTACGCACTTCGCGCTTCATCTATAGTGCAATCAAAGAAAGCTTAGAGCTGCAATATGCCCTCGAGAAGGAGAAAGCTGGTGTCGAGGACAATCGTTTCGACAAGAGCAAGCCCAGCATATCCGAGAAGCTCAATTTACTCAAGGAAAGAGAAGATGCACGGAAGACATTCAACTACAAGTTCATGAGGGAGCTCGAAGGGTTCGAGTTGCCCAAGAGCGACTTGTTCAATGTTATAGCGGATACAATCTTCGTTGGCTGTGATGACCCTAGGAACTCGAAATTGACGAGCGCGCTCAAGTTTGCTCGTCTTCCAGTGGATTCTGAAGAACCGATGGCATGGGAGACATTGGATGTTGGAAAGCCCATTATCACTTTGGGGGCAGCGTTGGAGGAGCATGACTTAATTGCGCTTGCGTGCTAGTAAGTTTAAATTCCTCATGTATTCTAAATGAACCTATTAATAACTATGAAAACAGTAGATCCCCATCCCGCGAAGGAATTGATATCATTCTTCGACGTTTAAGTACACAGTCGAAGCACCCGTATGCGCAGAAAAGCATTATACCTGTATGCAATCTGGAACTTGAACAGCTGCTAGCGGATGTGAATGTTGAAGATATCAAGCCATGGGTTAGTATAGATATATGTGGAGAAAATCTCATAATTTGCGTCGAGTGTTACGACTTTGAACCACTAATTAAGTCTATATACATATTCAATTGGAAGACCGGAGAAATGAAATTTGTACTGTTGTTTTCTATTTACTGTCTTTTGTCGCTGATTTGGAGTGATGTAGAAACCCATAACAGATATGAACTGTCCGAATGTATTTACCAAAGATAGACGCTTCCCCGAGGTCACTATGGAAACATATCATCTTCCTCAATCCCCCTTAACCGGAGAAGATGACCTTATCCCCTTTGTATATCTTGGGTTTCCTGAACTTCGGGAGTATGTGGAGGTGACTGAAACAAGATGTCGTGAAGACCCGAGCCCAAAGGACCCGTTGTCCATCCGACCACTGGGATCACAGTATGGCCTTTCGCAACAAAGACCATTCTGTAACGCGCCGAGGATTCTCTTCTTATGTTTGCCATTTCACTGCAACCGTGGGGTGGGGAGAGAACGTATTCCTTTGTAATGCACTGTGATAAGCTACTGAATACTGTTCAACCTTCTGTGACAAATTCATTTCCCGCACACCGTACCGACCCCACTTCTACCTCGTCCGCCCAAATCCCTTCGAAACATTTATGTACTGACAATGGTTCGGAAGATTCAGCAGGGTCCGATACGGACGACGAAATGTTGACTGAAGATTCAGTGTCTGAAATTGAAGTTCCGCTCTTGAGTTGGTCACAGTGGGGGCCCCATAACACCCGCTGGATTGAAAATGGACATGGAGATTTTTTCAGAGACATTTACCCTACGAGCGGTGGGCGGTTCGTTATCCCTTATCCCCAAGCAGTTGATGTGCAAAGGTACCTATACTGGGATATTCTACAGGTGATGGACTTCGGAAAAGGAAGAGTACGCGACGCCATTGCAACTTGGCGTAATGACGGTACTTCCTCAGGACAGGAAGAGAATGGAAATTGGGAGCTCGTAACGGCTCCAACTGTACTTAATCAAAACGAAAATAATCCTTTCAATGAGACTGTCCGGTCATATTTGCCGTACATTCATACCATCTCTAAGGAGGAATTTCGCATTTGTGCACAGTTTTTGGATGAAGAAAGGGTTATGTTCTTGGGTGTAAGTTTTTAATTATTCTTTTAGAACATGGCTAAATCGATGAAATAGGAAGATAATTCGTGTTCTATGTTATATTTTGGATAGTCTAAAGTAGCTTATACAGGAAGTACTGAGACTCATATACTTACGTGATGTTACACGTTGTATTTCGATTGCACACCTCCACAAAATGATCGGTAGAACAAATAAATTCCACAATACGAAACAATAAATCATTAAGTCGTATCCTATCAAAATGTTCAAGAAACATAAAGAGTCTCTGAAAACTAGCAGGGTCCCGAGATGATTACTATTCCCGATTTCCCTTCCCTCCTTTCTCATCTACCATTTACTACCAATCCCAATCTCTAATCGACAACCTAGAGAAGTAGAGCACCTGCAAGCCCACCAACAACAGCCACGGCACCTGCGAAGACACCTCCCATTCCAAATTGGACACTTGAGGAAGCAGCGGAGCTTTGAGATGCACTACCAGAGCTTGGTACAACTGAAGTGCCGGAGGTGGACGCACCGGAGACGGAGGAGGCGCCAGAGACAGAGGCAGAGCCGGAAGCGGAGGAAACACCAGAGGTAGCAGAGACAGGGGTGGTAGTTGTGGTAACTGAAAATGAGGAGCTGGTCGATGCTGGGGATATGGATGAGGTCTCACCTGTTACTCCGGAGACTGAGCTTGAGGCGGGGGCTGGAGATAATAACGGTCATTAGAACTGGAAATTAAGATGAAAGAAGGATATGAAACGCACCAACATTGCAAACTTGCTGTCCTAACGACTGAGCAGCAGTCGCATCAGCAGCGGTACAGTTCGCTGTAATACATGACAAGGCACTCGTTTGGAAGCTCGATGCATTGGAGCATACACAAGTTGTGTTGGCACTAATATGTTATCAGTAAGTACGAGAAGTAGAGAAAGGGGAAGAAATGTAAAGTAGGGAAAGTAAGGAGGGAAATGAGACGTACAAGTTGGTGCAGCCTACTTGAGCAGCGGTCTGGTCGAGGCACGTCGTGAGGCAGGGAGAGAGACCAGCGGTAGGGTTGGCGCTTGCCGCACTAGACGAGGCGCTACTTGAGACGCTAGCTGAAGTTGCTGCAGAACTGCTGGCTGTGGTAGAGCTCTGTGCGTAGACAACGGCAGCGGCGGAAAGGATAATAGCTAAAGCGTGCATCTTGAGATTATCGTAAAGCGTAGGAAGGATTTCGTTTCAAAGAGGATAGGAGAACGTATAAGAGACGGGGGGAATCTAGAACTTGGATACCACTGAAAAGAAATCTTAGTCCTCGAGGGGTTTATATGAGAAGAGGGGTGGGAAGCGAAGCGAGCAGAAGTGCCGTTAGTTGACTGCAATCAGGGTGATGGTTGGTGGCGGACAATTTTGGAGGGTGAGGTAATCCCGCTCGAGGTGTACTTCCATTTGGTGTGGCTCCGCTCAATACGCTTCCGGTATGTACGACACTGTACATAGCCCATCTGTGCCATATGTTCTTGTCCGCAGTATGATGTACAGCCAAGACTGCGTTCCAAAATTAACTTAAAATGAAGAGGATAGGGAGGAGTTGAGGGAATCTTGAAGTACGTACGGTGGCTGTGAGTAGCGGGACCACTTGACTTACCGTCGAACGCGAAGTCAGCACTTTTCGCTTCTGCCATGTGGCACGTGCAAGGTTGAATCCCCGCCGATGAGCTCAAACTTGTTTTCTCTCTTCTTGCCAACATTCGAGTTTCGTTCTTTCACAACATAGCTCAACTCTGCCATTTCAATATCATGGACAGCACACGGCCACTCACGCACGAGCACAATGGAGCACCAAGATCATACATTGCGGTGAAACAGCATGGAAACACCGGACAGCGGCGCGTTACTACTTGAGGTTCGGCATGCACACTTCAAAAGTTCAAATCACTTCATTTACTTTGAATACTACTAGCGTCTATCCCATAAATGATTAAAATGTACATGCACTTCAAAACCGTCACAGATGGCTTCCGATTTCAGCTTCAGACGCACGTTGTTAGACGTTTCTTCGACAGTCGACAGATTGACAGCGTTCCGTATGACTTGAGTTGGCAGATCTCCATGCGGTAGCATTGTGGTTCAGAATAGGCGCGGCCGATCTCTTGCGCGGTATCATCTTAGCGCCCAAAAATCTCTCGATGAGCTTGCGAGCTGTTTCCTCACTCTCGTTCTTGCCGTCTTTGGTTTTTGGTACAAATCAACTTATCGAGAGCTGGTCGCTCAAACTGGCTACAGTCCTACTAGAAATATCCACCATAACCATCTATCAGTCTCCTCGCCAACTCCTCACTGTCTCGGCCGAGTGCGCCGCCATCGCGCTATCACCGTCCTACATTCTCACTGAAATTGTTCAGCTGACGAATGAATATTATAGGTGTCATATACATTAACTCATCTTGAATAGTTACTAAAGCCAAGCACAACTGTCAGTGATTTTTGTTCAAGCTTCAAGTCCCATGTTCTTCCTATGCGCAGTTCCGACACAGCGTTTGTTCAACGTTTATTCCCAGAATATGATCTCCAATACCATTCTAACCATATTCCTGCTATATAGAGCATATTCAATTTCTACGCCCGAGCACATCGCAACCCGTGGACACCCGTACGTCGTTGCCCTCCATTCAAGTACAACCCGCAGCAACATATGTCAGTACTTACTAACACAAAAGCCAAAAAACAGTACACACAGCTCAAGCTTATCACATCCTAATCACGTACCCACCTTCTATGTTTACTAATCTACGTGCTTTTAAACATTCCTCGTAAGCATGTTTACCTCAAAATTCTATTCTAACGCAACCCCATTCCTATAGATATCGCTCACTCCTAAGTTACCGGATATCTATTTCCATCTATCATCCTTCAGATTGTTCGCCCCGTCCTCCAAGGAGCGAGCGCGTAGCTCAAGCTCACACTCCACCAGCGCCTAAGCTTTGCATCAAGTCTTTTCCGCCTTTATCACTGTCGAATAGCATCGTGCTCCAAACGTTCACTGCTCGTCGCCTTCTCGTGCGTCACGGTAGCCTGACACCTATCCATGAGGTATTGCCTCCCTGTACACGACTCAGAGTCTTTTACATTCTCTACGGAAGAAAGGCGAGTGGTTTAAGCTTTACGTTCTTGCTCTCTCACACCCTCGGAGTCTGAGCGTCGGAAGTTGAGAATCAGAAGCGAGCACTTTGATTCTCGTTCTGGCTTTCTTCTCCGAGTGATAAGCTCAGGATATCAAGTTGTCCCCCGGTAGCCGGCCCCACCATTATATATCAACGCGTTTAACTGTTCTCCGGATGGATGTTGGAATCGGAATGTGGATATGTTGGTGGATTGGAGTTACGTGCGGAATGTATGTGCTGGGTACGTGTAGTGGCCCGATGGAAAATGTCTTGTTTGATCCTGAATATGTGGGTTTCTTTGCTTTTAGCGTTCAGTTTCAATGCTCATATTCGATGATGGTCACTTTGATTCGACATTTTAATCTGTCTCGTCCGAGATGTCTACCATCCTTGATTTCGGTCTTTCAACTGAGACAATCTTTCTTTCCTCAGTACGGATTGTCGCAGTAATTACTCGTTCTGCGAATACGCCTAGCAGGAAAGGTGTCCTCCGTACATGAGGCTCAAGGCCGTGGTGGAACTGAACATCTACTGCACCTGCACCATGTGCACAACTCGCGCGTACAGGATCGGATGCACCGGTGCGTTCGTCCAGGTGTGTCTGGTAGCGATTCAATGGTTGAACACACCATACTTAACATGCGTTTCAGTGTGTTCTCTCCCTTTTTGTCGTCACCTCACCTCACCAGCGGTGATCCTGAAACATACATAGATCTATAGCCTGAGCTCGAAGATTTCACGTACACCTTGCTTCAGTTGTCCGCATTGTCGATCTAATCGAGTTCTTTGATTTCAGGATCCACTGAATATGTTCTATGTCTCTGTTGATCTTCGTTCTCAATCTGTCTCGGTGGCCCACTATTAAGCGTCTTAGTGATGATTAGACCTCCCTCCTCACTTTAACCAGCGAAATAGGATCTTCTGTAATGATCATCGATATCACCAGCAAACATACTCGTGCACAGGGTGCTTTTAAGTCGCAACAATCATCCGCAAAAGCCTGGGGACATTGTTTCTACAGAGATTTTACCATTAGCTTGTATGCCGACACTATTCCTCGTAGAGATATCCAACACATGTTCTTAAACATGACGATGATAGTTCAATTTACTGGTAATAACTCTGCTGAAATGTCCTGAGGTTACAAGCTGATCGCTATACACATACATTATGATAAGTCATTTTCGCCACACTTCCACGTTCATTGGATTGCCTTCCTCCTCCTCCTCAGTCTGGGACGCGGTACTCCATCGATCAATAAATGTATCGTCTTCGTCTCGCCCCCTCCCGCCTCCTCCCTAGTCCACAGCTTATAAGTGAACACCATGAAGAAGACAATGACCGATAACAGCAGCAACTTGACGAAAGGCGTAAACGTATCGATAGTGGACTGCACAAAAACTCGAAGGTGGTAAATGTTCATTGAGATGTCGTTGAGAATCTCAGAAGCTTCTGCACTGTTGGCAGCGGAGTCGTTCTGGAGCGCTTCGGCCGATGTGCTGAGAGTCTCGAGAGTTTTCTTAAGCCCAGCTTCGTTGAGCAGCTTTTTCATCGCCTGGGTGACGTGACGGGCGATTCTTTCTTCGTCCATGACACTTATCGCTGAATTGTGTCTAGTTCAACAGATTTATGTTAGTGGGCACACTTCGAGTTAAGAATGGGGCGCTTACTGAATATGTTCTGTCGCCGTATCGAAGTCAAAGTAGTGGTCACTCTGGTGAATGCGGGAAGAGGTTTTAAGGCCGGAGAACGTTCGGTCATCTGGGTGAATACATATATTTCCACAGAACAAAAGAATGAACATTATCCACCTAGAAAGAACAAAGGACGGCGCTTGTGTAGAGCATGTGTTCTGCCTGCACCGCAAAATGCGGATTTCATCAGATTTCATTACCGCCGCCTCGTTACTTACATGCTACCGTTCACGTGACCTTATCTCAGTAGCTACAAAAGTGTCGTACGTACGCTCTGAGAAGACAGCTTCGCATTCCCCCTCAGTTCAATTCTATTGCAAGCTCACCAAGATCTGGAGGTCGGACGGATGTGCCGGCCACTCGCACGATTTCTTCGTCGAGAGGATACTGCCTAGCGGTATTCTTCCTCTACACTTGCAAGCTAAACGAACAAAAGTCTCGGCTTCCGGCATTGGCCGGTTGTCCGATGTCGACAGGCTACAGTGGACTACAGCTGAGCACAACAGTTACCCTGGCTACACCTTACGTACCTTAATTGTAGGTACATTGAAAACTTGAATGAAAGTTGTTTTTACGTCCCTCGTATCAAGTTCGTATTATGCTTACCTGTCTTAAAGAACAAAGAAACAAGCGGAACTTATTTTCGTCTCCTGAACAGATACAATGGCAATATCACGAATATGTATGTAGATTAAAGTTTATTGAAGAGCGGAATTGGTTTTATAGATACTACCAACTCATCCAATACCTATAAAGCGTGGGACGCAAACTTTCAACGTCATACTTCATTATATCCGAGAACTTCGGAATGTTTTCCAGCTTTGCGCATATTTCGTCTTGCCAGCGTGATGCCCTTCGCCTACATTGCCCACCCGCACAGAGCTCGAGCTCCTTCTTCCATGCGTTACAAATTTCCTGGAACTCGAAAAGCTTGTCTAGCTGAAAATTGAATTGTCATCTTACGCAGTTATAGAAGGTTATCCATTCCTCACAATCCTCAATGCCACCTTTATATAGTCCGGTGACCGAGGGACGATGGCACATGATTGATATTGCAATGTTTTGATATGCTATACGGTACCGAGCCTACAGGTAGCGAAGTTAGCTCAAACAAGTCCTTCAAGAACCTAATAATACTGTACTACCCAGGGGACGATTAAATCGGGCATATTTTGATAGTCTTCAACAACTTGATATAAACGGTGGCTGCTCGAGTAGCTCTGTCGGCAAGATCTCTGTGGTCGTGCTTGATCGCATATGCTAGAACGTCGATGGAGTTTTCTCCTGTGAGATTATTACTGTTTGCGATACGACTAACATGAAAGGTATGTGGATGACTATTAAGATCGCCCGACGCCAGAAGCTTTAGTCGACTACTTACAGAAGGTGTTGTTTACATAGCTCAAGAGCTCCAAAAATTTCGTACTTCTCCACCGCCTCCGATAGTTTTAGAAGAATCCGAATAGATACCCCACTGAGGTTTGGATGACGCTGGTTGCGGTGCATGAATCGAAGCATTAAGTCAAGGACAGTCGAGTTTTCTGGCATTTGTACCGATTCACAGACTTTCCCAGAAGAAAGGTCTGCAGAAGGAAACCCCTCACTGAAAAACTCGAGGTATCTCTTATGAGCCCCAAATTGTTTTTCGTCGGAGGAGACTAAAATAACGTCAATAATTTCTTGACATTCGGAAGGTTGCACTGGTAGAATAGATTGTCTGGTGAGGGTTCACTACTATACGAATTCGACTTACCGTGGCAAACTGACATGCACTCGGTTTCTTCAGTCATAATGAAGAGCAGTTAGAAATACTATAGAAATACGTTGATTGGTGTGGAGCTGAAGTGAGGGTGTGATCTTGGTGACTTTCGGTATCACGCCCTGATATACTTCGTGTCCTCCTCGAAGCTTCCAAAACTAACTTCAACTTCGGGAGCTTCAACATGCTACGTATACTTCATCCGCATGATGATACCGCGGAACGCTCACATGTATGAAATGTTTCAAGAACTAAAGCAAGGTTTCTCACAACCAGAATGTTCAACAGAATTCGGTGACTTTAGCGTTTTATACACGTTGTTAACTTAATCGGAGTTCTGCCATCTGACCATTACCACAGTCACAGACATGTATTAATCTATTGCGTGTCTAGAGGCCAGAGATGCAGGGTAAAAAATATCGTTACAAACTACATATCATCTATGCATCTACGTCATTATATTCCATGATCTTAGAAAACTCTGGAATCCCTTGTACTTTTTCTGATACATTAAAAATCTATCGGTTCATCCGATTTCTGCATTGAGTTCCGGAACAACCGTTAAGCAGTCTCTCTCCGCTTCGACAGATCTCTTCGAACTTTAGTACACTTTGCATATGATTGTTCCTAAATTTTTCTTTGACGTGGCTATAAAACGAGGACTACGCATTGCAACGACGCGCACGATTGAATCAGGAATGAAAGTACATCGTGAACGTAGATACATACCCATGAGACAATTAAGTCTAGCATACTGAAGTATTGTTGAACAGCTTTATGAACAGGATATCGCCCGAGCGTACGAGGAGCCACTTCATTGGCAAGATCTGTGTATCCATGCTTAACGGCGAAAACCAAAAGATCGAAGGACTTTAAGTCAGCGATATTAACCTTCGCAGAGCGACTAATAAATGAACAGGTTATATACGCGAATTATTAGAAAACGACTATCGAGATAGAAAATGACACGTACATAAGGTGCTGCTTGCAGGACTCTATCGCTCCATACACCTGATACTTAAAAGCTGCCTCCGAGAGCTTCAGCAAGGTGTCAAAAGGTACATTAGTCAAATCAGGATAGCCATGATGCTTGTGCATAAACTGAAGCAGTAAGTGGAGTGTTGACGAATCTTCGGTCAACGGTACAGTTTCACAACCTAAACACGATACGAGCTCGGCTGGGGGGAAACCAGGGGGAAACCATCGCTGTAGAATTCGAGATGCATTTTGTGTGCGCCGAATTCCTTCTCATCAGAAGAGAAGGGAACTATGTCAACTATTTCTTCGCATTTGGACGACACTGACGCAGGAGGTAGTAATGAGCTCACAATACAAACATTGTTGGATTCTAGACTTACGATAACATTCCATTTTATTCTTCTTTAGAAAATGGCTACAATTGACTAGGATAGTCAGTTAAAACTGAGGAGCGAGTGTGGCTAGAGTGTGGGGGATACGTTTCATCTCCTCAAAGTTAATAGAAATTTGTGGTTGCTCGTTTCGGACAAGTTCAAACAATCAACAATAGACATAATGATAAGCGCAACAACCTTAAACGTGATATATATGCTGGTGCTGATCAAACGAATTCGCTGGAGGATGATTTCCACACTGTATCAGTCTTATAAGCTATACAATAAGCAGTGTCATGGTGTATAATTAGGCATTCTTTTATTGCCAGTCTGGGCTAAGTGTATATGACCGGGAATGCAGGAGTAACGCGGATTTTGCTTAGTTGAAGACAAAGAATGGATTGTTGCGGGATAAAAAGGTGAGTTGAAGGCTGCAGTGACGTGTTAGAAGTTTGCAGTCTGGACTCAACAATAGATTTGAAACGCGTGACTGAACGCGCAGACACGTCTCTTGTTTGGTACAGGTTAAACCTAAAGCTTTTGACAAGTAGTTATCAATAAGTTTGCTTTTCACCTTCGGCAAGAAGTCGCCGACTTGCAAACAACGTTGAACTTTCCACTACACGGTTCACTGCCACTGCGTCTGTTCATTGCAACAACTACTTATTCAAACATATCAGCTGTCCTATCCAAATCATATATTTGAAATGACATGATATTTGCTTCCTAAACATACCGGAGTGAGCGGCTCCATAAACTTTACTATATCAAGACTACTCCAAGAATAGTTCAGAATGCCAGCGTCGAGTCAGTACGTCGTGGGGAGGCTAATTTTAGCACAGGAATTCTCCTACAAGGCCTTATCTCAACGATCTCCTTTTCTCCATGAATCGCCATGGTTCTCACTCACCCCTCCATTATTGGTGAGCTGATTTTCCAATTTCTCTCCTGAATCATATCTA
Organism: Cyathus striatus; assembly: GCA_025738555.1. Classification (NCBI taxonomy): domain Eukaryota; kingdom Fungi; phylum Basidiomycota; class Agaricomycetes; order Agaricales; family Nidulariaceae; genus Cyathus; species Cyathus striatus. The sequence goes on from JAOVFP010000017.1 coordinate 818,076, forward strand.
AATACTATACGTGCAATATGTTATATGATTACAGACGGCTGGTTTTGCCAATCATCATCTCAAAAGTCTAGCCATGCAATCACTCTGAAAGTTCAAAAGATCCTACATGTCAAAAAGTCTCCTGAGGTCAATATCCTCGTTTTTGAATCAGAGACGTATGGAAACATCCTCGTCATGGATCGTACCATACGATGTACTGAACGAGATATTTTTTCGTAAGACATCTTCATTTTTAAAACTAACCATTCCTTTCATCATCGATCACGATACTTAGATACCACGAGATGATCACGCATCTCCCACTTGTGAACCATCCCAGCCCCAAAAAGGTGCTCGTCATCAGAGGTGGTGACGGTGGAATTGTCCATGAAGTCCTTGATATGGAGACTTTTAATTTGATAAGAGAACAGTTCAGTCAGAGATTACAAATCCAGTCAGAATAGCACGTACCTCGATGATCTTGGGCTTGAGAGCTGGAGTTAAGTCCCGCGCTGCCAGCTAAAAATATGTAAATACATATCTATCAAGGGAATAAAGCATCAATACAATATTATAAAGATCAGAAGAGGATACGAAGTATATAACTGACTAAGGACAAGTAATACTAGTACTGGAAGGATTCCTTTGTATAAATAATAACTACATCTCTTGCAAGACAGTGAAAGGCGGGCACTGATGCGAGGTTAGAACTAGAGACGATAGCAAGGTGGTGATACTGTACTGACTAGCGAGCATCTATAGATAGAGGAATCAACTGGGACAATATTAGTTTATGATTAATGAAAGGGCACGCATGTGCATGGAGATAACGCATATCATCAGCGCAGGAACTGAGCGCTCGGCGCAGTTCACTGGGAATAGTCATATGTGCCTCGTGCAGTATTGTGCGTGGAACACATCAGCGGGGACCTGGTATCTACGCATGCTAGAGTCACGGCTTGTCGCGGGTTATTGAATAAGACAGGCACAGGTTGGATTTTGATATTGTATAATAAATGCATATGTAGTTTATCTAAAATAGATAAGATATGTACGTTACAGTTTGATTGTGTCACATAGTTATCATATATATAAGTCTCGATGTAGGAAGAGAAAAAGTAAGTACCGCACGACAGCAGTATTTCCATTCCCCACAGACAGAGTAGCGCTACAGACAGACCAGACATCGTTTTGATTAGATAACCGAGATAATCGAGTACAGATAAGACAACGGTTGTGATTAGATAACGAGATAATCGAGTACGCGAAGTGTACGCAAGCATTTTGAGATAGAAACTGTCCACTGTCTGTTTACTTACACAGAATATATCATATAAATTTGAACTGTTTACACCCTCGACCTTTAAAAAGACTATTGCGAGTAACTCAGATAGTATTGATAAGAATAGTAATCATAAACATATATTGTGTAGTAGTACTATTACTAACAAATTACCTGTATACACGAAGTAGCATCATCATCTGGAGCCCACCGCGAGGGGGTGAGGGTTCAAATTAGTTTTGGAATATTCAAACGGATAGACAGACGGCGAGAAACCGAGAACAGATTAAAAGACAAAAATAGATTTTTGACACTTGACATCGATCTGACAGACTTGACAGTGTGGCGAGCTCGAATAAATTCAAAGCACGAACGACGCGCACATCACAGAAAGCAGGGACAGAATGACAGCTTACCCCGCCTTGGAAACGAAGGGCAGATAGATTAAATCAGCCAACTTTAGAGGAAAATAATAACACGGGATCTAGTCAAGTGATATCAGTAACTGAGCCCGTAGATTTGAACGCGCGGAGTTTAGTTGAACAAAATGAGACGACCCTGAACGTACCAGGCGCTTTCTCTGGTCCATCAGACTCTGATTCCGAAGTCGAAGATCAATTATTGAGTGACTTGTATCACTTGAGAATACATAGTGACGAAAATCTGGCAGAAGAATTACCAATGAGTGAGCTAGAAACAGTAAGAGAAATTGAAATACCACAGCATAGTCCTAGCCCCTCAGTAGTAGCACCAAAGCCTGTAGAAATAATGACGAGCACATTGCCATCACCTACCAGTAGGGATAGTCCAAAGTGGGATGGAGTGGCAAATAACCTAAAACAATGGTTGAGACAACTAAAGATTTTGTACATTCACCATGGAGAAACAAACAGTAAAAGGAAAATTCAGCATGCACTAGGGTGTATTATGGACTGTGATTTGGCAGATGAAGTAGAAGCTTTCACAGAATCTAAAGAGGATGATTGGGAAAAATTTAGGAAGAGATTGCTAATGGAATATGATCCAGAGGGAGGAGAAAAGCATGGGTCTGTAGAAAATTTAGAGAAAATCGTGGCGACCTACCGGCCAATTCCTGTAGGTGAATACAGAGAATGGAAAAAATTCAAACAGGAGTTCAATGAAGAAGCAGATAGATGTAAAAGTTCCAAAAATGGGGCTTTAATATCTAACCGTTCTTTAGTGGGACTACTAAGTGAAGTGTTCCATAATTCACTAAGGGAAAAAGTTGATACACAACTTACTATGGTAGATATGATGAATACCAATGCTGCAACAGAGAGACCTAGGGAAGATCCATATAAATTAGAGGAAGTGGTGAAAGCTGTAGACAAAATAATGAGTTTAAGTCCATTGGGAGGTTCTGCACTTATGCAAGCACCTGCTAGGGAAACTAAAAACATAAGTAAGCAAGAGGTGATGGATAGTTCAATTGCAGCAGAGACAAGGCTGGCAACAGCACAAATGACAAAGGAATGGGACTCTGTGAAGAAAGAGATTAAAGAACTATTACAGAGTCTGCAGATGACTCAGAATGTGCAACAGACTCCTCAACAGTACCGACCTACACCTCCAAATAATTGGCAACAGCCAACAGCTTATCAGTTCCGAGAACCACCAGCACAAAGTGGAGGATATGGGGGGTATAATGGAAATAATATCCGAACAAACTGTTGGTACTGTGGGAATTGTCCTGAGCGCATGATGAATTGCAGAGTACGGGCTAAAGATATTCAGGATGGAGTGGTTCGTGAAGGTCCAAGTGGTCGATTAGTCATGGGAAGCAGTGGAATGTATATTCCACGAGTTGAAGGCCAGCCAATGAGAAGAGAAATTGAGCGCCTACTAAAAGAATCAGAAGTGAGTTCTACAGGAGTGGATAAGGGTAAAGCCCCTGCAGTAATGATGCAGAGGACACCAATAGAAGGAGAACCACCTTTGCAGTTGATACAGGAGTTGCAGCGATATACTGGGTGGATCAGGGCACAGAATTTGGCTAGTCCTACTCAGGCATCTACAAGTCAGTTGCTACAAAATAGGACAGGCAAGGAGACTACACCAGAACCGGATTTTTAACAAGTCCGAGGAAGGAGTGGCGCCGTCTAAAGGAAACGGCTCCTACACCAGTGGTTGCTGGCACTCCTGAGGACGAAGTAAGACCAATATATACCAAGCAGGTTGATGTACCCAAGGATACCCATGTAGAGAAAGAGACTGTTAGTACGAATGATATAGTTTCAGGAGATAAGAATGAAATACAAAATAGGAAAATTGAAAAAGAACTGAAAAATACAGATAAGATAGACAAAGACAAAAATATTTCTATTTCTTTACCTTTCCCAGAACACCCTTTTAGAGATGTACCACCTGTGCAAATGGCTCCAGGCCATTTAGCTGTAACATTAGACGAAATAGAGAGAAGAGTAACTAAGAATGTAGCACCAATTGAGAATGGGGTAGATGCAGGAGTAGTGCTTGATAAAATGTTGGAAGCACCTGTCACATTGTCACAGCATGAGTTATTAGCACTAGCACCAGTACTTAGAGCTGATCTACAAGGACGTTTAGTGACAAAGCGAACAATAATGGGAAGAGAAAATCAGCAGATAAAAAAGGTACACTTTGAAAAACCAAGCAAAGCTGTACCAGTACCAAAGCAGGCTGAAGAGCACTTGATGATGCAGGACTTAGCACCAGCAAAGAAGGAGCGAAAAGAGTGGACAAACAAGGAAACTGGCCAGAAGAGAAAAGTTTGGTGGGTAAGTGATCCTGTTAGTTTATATCTTGAGAGTCTTCCAAAGCATAAGCGTGAAGAGCAAGTTCTGGATTATGAGGCAAGAGAGTCAGAACCCTTAAGGTGTATTAGGGGATTAGTAAATGGAACCAAGGAACAGGAAGCACTTCTTGATAGTGGCTCACAGATAATTTCTATGAGTAAAAAGAAGGCAGTGGAATGTGGTGTTAGTTGGGATCCAAGTATTAAGATAAAAATACAAAGTGCAAATGGAGGTTATGAAGCATCACTAGGACTAGCACGCAATGTACCTTTTAAAATAAACTCAATTACTGTACTTTTACAAATACACATTCTAACTGACCCACCTTATGAATTGTTACTTGGAAGGCCATTTGATGCATTAACTGAAAGTCAGTACAATAATGAGCATGATGGAGGTCTTTTTGTTATTATAAAAGATCCACAGACAGATCAGAAAATTGTCTTATCCACATATGAGCAGGGACAGACACCTATAGGACAAGAAGACAGCCAAAATTTTCATTAATCGATGATTTGGTCAAAGACCAAGGAGAGCTAGCATTAGTATATACATATGAGAAATCAGGGATGGTTACATTGAATGGATATTATACACCAGAAAACAAGAAGAAATTTAAAGGAGATGAATTGAAGTGTGCATTCCTAGTTGAACAAGCACGAGATGGTCTGATGGAAAATAAAAAAATGGAAAGTTTCTTTATGAGTTTGTTACCAGATGACTTAGCTACAAAGGCACAAACAGAGTCAGTATATACACAGGAGGAGTCTGACTTAAAGGACACCTGAGATTGTTTTGCTGGTAAAAAGTATAAGCCAGTAGCACTAAAAGTGAGACCTGTGTTGACAGAGTTACCAAAGGAGTTTTACATAAAAAGAAAGATATTAGGTGATCCTTTGAAAGGAATGCCTGAGTTACCTACAAATCCACCAGAATGGATACCAAGAAAGAGATATACCCAAGAACATATGGAAGCAATGGACAAAGCACATAAGGAGGATTTCTTGCAGCCTGAAGAACGGAAACTGATGCATCATATGATCGGAGAACAGGAGGAAGCTTTTGCATGGAATGACACACAAAGAGGAACATTTAAAGAGGAATTCTTTCCTCCTGTAAAAATTCCCACTGTGCCACATGTTCCATGGGTAATAAAGAATATTCCTATTCCACCAGCACTGAATGAGGAAGTCTGTAACATAATCAGGTCAAAGATTGAGAGTGGAGTATATGAACCTTCAAATGCTTCATATAGATCCAAGTGGTTTTGTGTAATAAAGAAAGATGGTAAAAATCTGCGGTTAGTACATAGTCTGGAACCGCTGAACAAGGTAACAATCGCTCACTCAGGTTTACCACCTGCTACTGAGGAGTTGGCCAATCATTTTGCAGGAAGGGCATGTGGAGGAATTCTTGACCTATATGTAGGGTATGATGAAAGATCGCTAGCTGAAATGTCAAGAGACCTAACTACATTTCAGACACCATTTGGGGCATTGCGATTAGTCACTTTACCAATGGGCTGGACCAACTCTGTACCTATATTCCATGATGACATTACATTTATATTGCAAGATGAAGTACCTGAATACACAATGCCATACATTGATGATTGTCCAATCCGTGGACCAGCAACTAGATATGAATTACCAGAAGGTGGATATGAAACTATCCCAGAGAATAAAGGCATTAGACAATTTGTATGGGAGCATATGCAGAATGTAAACAGGATATTACAGCGAATGAAATATAGTGGTGGAACCTTTTCTGGCAAGAAGTCAATTATTTGTGCTGATGAGTTTGAGTTGGTAGGTTATAAGTGTTCATATGAAGGATGGAGGCCAACAGCTAAGGCAATCGATTCAGTACTTACATGGGTAAAATGTGAAAATCATAGTCAAGTTAGATCCTTCCTTGGAACAGTTGTACAAGCTAGACATCACATACCTAAGTTTGTTGACTTAGCGGCACCATTGTATAATATGTTGTGTAAAAACATGCCATTTAGATGGGAATATGCAGAACAGAAGTCAATGGATGTCTTGAAAGAAGCAGTAAAGAATAACTTACCAATTCGAAACCCTGATTACAAGAGTAAACAGCCATTGGTATTAGCAGTAGACACATCCTACATAGCAGCTGGCTGGGTGATATACCAAAGAGATGAGATTGATCCATCAAAGATTCATTATGTAAAATTTGGATCTAAGTCATTAACAGAAAGACAATCTAGATATTCACAACCAAAGCGGGAGCTATTAGGACTGCGAATGGTACTTGAGGAGGAACAGTATTTGCTATTTGGTTGTAGAAATTTAGTAGTAGAAACAGATGCAAAGTATCTATCAGGAATGTTAGATAATGCAGGTAAAATGCCTAATGCAACAATTAATCACTGGGTAGATTTTATACGCACCAATTTCTTCTTCACATTAGTACATAAGGCTGGTAAAACTTTTGGACCAGATGGATTGTCTAGACGACCTCCTGCACCTACTGATCCAACAAACTGGAAATTTAATGATGAGTCTGATGATGATGACAAACCTTACCCCATGGAAAAATTGAGCCCAATGGACCCAGATCCACTACCTCTGGGAGACTTTATAGTGGATATTGATACTAGGACAGGTTTTATGATGGCTGAGGTACCCAGCGACATCACAGATGAGTTAGTAGAAGCCAGGGAGAGTTGGGAACGTGAGTGGGAAATCAAACAGAGAATAATGGCAGATCCAGCATGTCCTGAAGAAAAACGAGCTTTCCTTAGTCAATTTATAAATATTGCTATAGTACCTGAGAAAACGACTTACTGGGCACCATATCCAGAAGAACATCGAACAACATTGGCTAAAGACAGAGACAAACTAATTGAATTAGTTAAGGACTGGTTAAAAGATACATCAGTACCACCTGAGGAAATGAATGATAAGGAGTGGAAGAACTTTAAGAAATTTGCAAGGCATTATTTTCTAGATGATGGGAAATTATACTTGCATGACTTAGAAGGCGAACACAAATTATATGTTGAAAAACCTTACAGGATGTATATGATGCAAGCTTCACATGATGCCCTGGGACACAGAGGTGCTTATGCAACCAGTCAATTAATATTAAATCGATTTTGGTGGCCTCAAGTTGAACAAGATGTTGAGTGGTATGTCCGAACTTGTGATGAATGTCAGAAGCGTCAAAGGGCACTTTTTGAGACCCCTCCAGTATTGACCGAGACTCCTTCAGTGTTTCAAACACTACATGCTGATACTATGAATATGGCAGGAGAAGTTTCAAAAGGCTGTAAATATATTGTCCATGGACGATGTGCATTATCATCTTGGCCAGAAGCATGAGCTTTAACAAAAGAAAATGCTGGTACTATAGGTCAATGGTTATTTGAAGATGTAATATGCCGTTGGGGATGTATACAGAAAATTGTAACTGATAATGGTACACCTTTTAAGAAAGCGCTTAAATGGTTGGAAGACAAGTACCATATAACTACAATTACAATTTCACCATATAATTCACGGGCTAATGGAATCATTGAACGACCTCATTGGGACATAAGACAAATGCTAATGAAAGCTTCAGCACCTGACTTTAAGAAATGGTATTACTTCCTGCACCATGTACTATGGGCAGATCGAATAACTGTGAGAAAACAAATGGGATGTTCACCTTATTTCATGGTGACAGGAGCACATCCAGTCATGCCTTTAGATCTAAAGGAAGCAACATGGTTAGTTAACCCACCATCAGGTATAATCCCAACTGCAGAGTTAATTGGTCTGTGTGCGAAAGCATTAGCAAAACATACATACCATGTTGAGGAAATGCGAGCAAGATTGACTGAAGATAAGATTAAGCAATTAGAAAATTTAGAAAAAACCATTGAGCATAAAGTCAAAGAATGGGTCTTTAACCAAGGTGATCTAGTTTTGATGAGAAGTCCACAGATTGGTAAATTATCAAATCAAAAGAATAAATACCGATATAATGGACCTTATGTAGTAATTGCACGAGTGGCAGGTGGAAGTTATGTTTTAGCAGAACTGAATGGGGCTACATTACATAAGAAAGTGGCCAGAGTCAGAGTAGTACCATACTATGCGCAAGAACACATTGATTTACCTGACAATCTACAAGATATCATAGACTTATCAGAAGATGGGTTAAAAGAATTACTAAGTGAAGCTGAGCCTGAAGATAGTATGTGTAACGATATAGAGGATTTAATATTCTCTAAAGTACGACTCAATTCAACAAAGGATGATAGTATCAATGAGATAACAGCAATTGATGAACCAGATGAACACAATTCAGATCAAGAGGAAGAAGAAACTGGGATTCAATTGCCACATAGGTACAATTTTAGAAAGTGAAAGTAATTGAATAGCGAACAATGATGTAATAGAAGGCAATTTAAACTAATACATTGCATCGCTATCTAAAGACAAACAATGGTAAATAATGAATGACAGGTAACGTATGATGGGAAAAAGGAATGACAGCTATTGATATCAAAGATGAGCAGGGTAATGGAAAAGGAGAAAAGTAACTCACTGGTAGAGTAGCGGGATAGTTAACCTGTAACTTGAGTTAGTCATAAAGAAAAAGAATTAAGAAAAAGAAACGCTTACACATCCAAGGGAACCAATCCTCTTTGAGCCATAGCCACTGAGTCCACAAGGAAGGAAGTGAGGGTCGGTGGAAGATGCGTGCCTTTTCAATGAGGAGCCACCCCATGTGCTCACCATTCAAGAGAATGGTGTATTGCTGATACTCAACGCCTGCTTGACCCTTTGGTGAGTAGGTCATGGGAGAGCCTGTGTCTTTGAGAGACAGCACTTGCTCATTAGGGAGTGTCACAGTGGGAGTTGGCTCTTCCAGCAGATCCTCTGGACCATCCACAATGAAAGTAGGATAGCGTTTTTCAGACTCTAAACGTGCAAGCCGGTCAGGTTCTGGGTTGACAAGGGAAAGTTGGAAAGCAGTGGAGATGAGTGACTTGGTAATGACTGGACTAGATGAGGGTGAAGACATGATGAGAATAATGAAAAAAGATGCAGGATGAAAAATAAGTGAAGTCTGAGAAGTTACGATAAAGAACTGGAAGTGAGAAAGTACAGCATGTGATCACACTTTAAGGCAAGTAAAAAAGGGCAAACAAGTGCACAAATAATGATAAATAGTTATTTGACTATATATGGTAAAGATAATATGATGAGCTAAAAGTATGGTATGGAATCATTCAGTTGGGAATCGTCATTTGGGTCAGATAACCAAGGCGATAGTGCTTCACTTTCGCTAACTGTTAAAAAAAAAAAAAAAAAAGAAATTATTTAATTAGATTAGCATAAGAAAATGAGGATATATGAAAGAAAAGAGGGGACTTACAGTAGGAATTGCGGAAAAACAACTGCCAGGCACTGGGTTGGCGCCATGGGAATTGCTTGCGATAGCGGGAATTACCCTGTAAAACCCATAATGAACCAATGAAAGACTGGTTCCAGTAAATACAAAACTCGGTCCACACTGCATTGTTCTTTGACAGTAGCAAACTGCCACTAGGGTAGAAGAACAATTCGCCCCCCTTGCAGATGGATGTTTGACTGGAGTAATGAAAAAGAAATGAGGAATCTTCGGTTCAGAATGAGAGACGAGGAAGAACATGTGGTAATGCAATCTCATTGGGGAGGAATACACGGACTGGAGTCTTCAAGTAATATGATAAGATGTCGGTGAGAGAGCGAGGGTAACAAACGACAGAGGAGAACATGGTGGGACAAACGAAAAGGAAAGGCAGGATGAAGTGCAAGAACTCAGAGCAGTGTTTAAATAACAGGGAACTTAGTCTGACATCGGCAGCCATCAAGAACCCTGAGTTGGTTCAGATCATATCTAATGTATTAGGCAGACCCTTATTATTTGGTCTAAAGAAATTTAGACTATGCTATTACTAAAAATGGGTGCTAATCACATTATGTAATACCCAAGGGAATGAATATCCATATCAAATATAGTTGGAAGACCCTTATCAACAGATTAACGGGCATTTAGACTATGTTGTCAAGGGGCGAGCATTGATAAACTGGCTACTGATGATTAATAATAAAATAATGGTAATTGCATTGGATATAGAAGGCAATGATAAGTTACAAGTGCAGTAGGATATAACTAATCTACTGAGTAAGTGTAACCAAGAACCTCTACATCATCAATGTATCAGTTACCCAGGACTGGGACTCTATAGATAAGGTCATGAGTATGAGAATAGAAAAATATGCATAGAAAAACATACCTACATAGCACTGGAAGACAAGGAAAGGCGCTCCAAGTCAGCATAGGCACTCTTAGCAGCAAGGACTTGTTGCTCTACATTCGAAACGGCCTCCAATAAATGGGCAGACCGTTGAATAATGACAGCATCATGATAGCTGATTGTTTGAGCTGGCTGCTCAGGGTAGCGGCGTCCCTCAATGGTAGCCAAGACATTCAAGGCCCATTTCCGAAGGTCTGGAAAGTCTATACAAAGTATTAAAATAAGTAAAGGACATAAAAATAAAATAAAAAGGATGAAATATGAATACACACAAGGAAAAAGTAGCTCCAAACGAGCTTTCTTGCGGCCAGACAACTGCACAAACATTAGATAAGCTGGGCTGGTTTTGTCCAATTTAGGTAGTGCCTCGTAGGGCAGACATACCGTCTCGGGACGAGCTACAGCAGTTTTTCCCTATAATAAAAAGAAGAGAATGAGAAACAGACTTAGAAAAATGTTATAAAATAAGCGCACTTTGTCAATAGTATGCGAGCCATCATTAGAATCGTCAATAAGCATTGACATATCGAGGTGGGGCTATAATATCATAATAAAAACTTGGTACAAGAAAAGAGGATGTAATCAAGGTACTTACCTCGGCACCCTCCCCATCAATAATAGTGGTAATTGATGCGCTGCCTTTGCTAGCTAAAAACTCTTCATCCGATTCGCTAAGGATGACATTGGCAGACTTGTGAGAACAAGTGGTAGGCTGGGTAAATAAAAATAAAATGAAAAGGGGAGTGAGCAAACGAAACAAAAATAAACATAAAAAAGAGAAAGAATTACGACATACACGGGAGCATTTAGCAGACATGACAACTTCAACAATTGGAGCTTTGCTGTTACGAACACGCTGAACGTTGGTACACATCAGGCAAACACTGTTGTAATAGGGAACGGGCAGCACGAATTGTTTGTTGGATTTTTGCTCAAATATATGATAAAGTTTACGAAAGGAAAACATTAATTCAGTAAAATCGGTTTCACTGAAGACCTCAGGGTGTGTATCATGGAAGGCCAGGATACGAGCCTATGAACAAATGTAATCAGTTATGAGACAGGTATAAAATAAAAATAAAAACAGATAATAATGACATACGAGCTCGATGTGCAGAGGATCAAGAGTCAGGGCTTTATAATCAAGCCCATCGTTCAAAATCCGAATAAAGGACCCAATTTGGTCACGAAGACTGCGGCAGGAGCCTAAGAATACGAGATGACTAGAATAAGTTTCAGTGGAAGACATAGCTCGTGAACAAATATTCTGAGACATACCTCTACTATTATCTCCAGTTAAATACTTTTTCAGACTCTGAGTTACATCTGCTATCAGTACGAGATAGGACAACAGTTGAGATGTAGAATTGATGGTATACAACACAGGGTACCATAAGGATAAATTCATTTTATGGGGGCACAGGCACGGACAACAAGTACAGCCACATGCATTATCAGAAAAGCCAAATTTTATTGAACTATATCCCCTTCCACCCATTCAATACAATTCCCCTTCAACCGAGGGTGGTTGATATCTATGGGTTGGGGAGAGGGAAATAGCCTAGGGCTATGAAGAATTTTATTCTTTTAGAACAAGTTTTAAGGGAAGCCAAAGAAATGCTTATTGCACATCTTATTTGAACAAATGTATCATAGGAATAAGCAGTGAAAAATATGTAACAAAATATGTAATAAACTAGATAACTGTTTAGCCTGAAGACGGCATACGTCTGCATCCTGAACCACGAGTAGCATGACGGCCACAAATAGACAAAGCACAATGAGAGGTGCGTGACGAACAAAGACCTGTGGCATCAAGAGGAGGTGCGAGGTTGTAATCAGACACCGTCTCAAAATAACCGGGAGGGACTTGGGTACCACTAAGCCCAAACCCCTCCTGAGCAGACAAAATAGCAGGGGAGACACCGATAGCTTGAATATCAGATGTAGTGGCAGCAATAAAAAACTCTTCGAGGATCAAGAGTGTCGAAGGGGTCATTACACCTTGACGGACAGTGTCGGCGAGAGTGAACATCCGAGTTAGGTCACCAGCACTAACACCTTCAGCGACAAGACCACAAGAACGGAGTCTGGTGATACCGCCGAGTTGCCGAAAAGCTTCTCGAAATGCGTGCACAAGGTCGAGGAGGTAGAATGTATATTTTGCAAGCTGAAGGTTGCCAAGTACGGTAAATAGCTGTAGCGAGCACTGAGCTTCAGCTACTATGAGTAATCGTTGAGCGATAACTAAGAGGAATAAAAGAAAAACAAGAAATTAGAAAATAAAGAAAAATAAAAATAAAAATGGGTACTCACTTTGACCTAGAATGTCGGTCTGAGGGTGAGGATAAACCGGTACTCGCACATTAGAGGGATCATCTAGGGTGAAGTCACATTGAAACGAATCCGGGAGGCGAGAGCATGTAATACACGGTTCTCCAACAATATTCGGGTGGACAATACATGGCCTATCATTGCGGACACAGCGGTTGCATTGGCGAGCGCTGCAAGCGGGACGAGCATCGAGTTTGAGGAGCTCCTGAATGGTATAACGAACATCCATGACAGTTGACCTAGAAAATAAAATAAGGAAGGTCATAATGACCACTCAAAGGAAGATTCAACAATGACACTTATGAGGCAAAAAGGGAATAAAATTGAATTGGGGGAAGTGATAGAAATGAGGCAAAGTTTCGATATCACAGACTACCAACTTATGAGATAATAAAGAACAAGGTTCGATAAGATTAACTGGCAACGCTTACCTAGGCGAGCACCACCACGCCGTCAAGTTACACTGCCCAGTTATGATATTCGAGAAAATGGCGGTGCACCAAATAACGAATCCCAAACGGAGACAGACTGAGTATTTGGGAGCCATTAATCACGGAAATAACACCTAGAGTTGACTATAATTCTCTGGGACAGATGCAGGGGTCAGGTCGAGACAAGCACAGAATTATCACGAACCGCTAGTTGCACTAGAAATTAAAACTTCAACTGAGGACAGTCGTTTATTCGTTGGGGGGAGATGATATGGAGACTTTTAATTTGATAAGAGAACAGTTCAGTCAGAGATTACAAATCCAGTCAGAATAGCACGTACCTCGATGATCTTGGGCTTGAGAGCTGGAGTTAAGTCCCGCGCTGCCAGCTAAAAATATGTAAATACATATCTATCAAGGGAATAAAGCATCAATACAATATTATAAAGATCAGAAGAGGATACGAAGTATATAACTGACTAAGGACAAGTAATACTAGTACTGGAAGGATTCCTTTGTATAAATAATAACTACATCTCTTGCAAGACAGCGAAAGGCGGTGTCAGTTTAAGATAATAGATATCTAAGGTGGTCAGCAGGAAGTGACTTTGTTCGTGCTTAGCACCTGAGTGTTGGGGGATATTATTTGTAGATATTCTCCTTAACTCAAGAGGTTTGGTGATGATCACAGGTGTATATTTAAGTGTAGAGGTGGGTAGGTAAGTTTAGAAGAGTAGGCGAATAGCAAGCACAACAACTAGGATTGTGGCAAGGGCTTGCAGGTGAAGGGTAGGCTGAAGATATAGGTCACTATTATGTTGAAGGTTGAAGCGGAGCTGAGGTCCCTGATGGTTTCTGCTTCTTACTTCACAACTAGGGCGCATATATAATTTACAAGGTTACGGTGTCTCACTATCTGAGTGGACACAGATACAATGCTGCTGCTGCTGCTGCTGCTACTGTTACTTTACGAAGATATGGTGCCTCACTATCTGAGTGGACACAAATACAATGCTGCTGCTGCTGTTACTTTACGAAGATACGGTGCCTTACTATCTGAGTAGGCACAAATAATACAAATTAGTTTCACACTTTACTGTTGACACTTTATATGTGACTCTGACAATACATGTACTGGGTAGAGAGGAAGTATATAGGTTATATTTAGTAGGTAAGGGTTGTGTGCTACAACTGCAAAGGGATACAAACAAATGTAAACTAGGTATAAGTTGTTAATTCTACAGGCCAATTCCTCTTCCTTATATGCCTTTTACCCTCCTGCTGACTAATCATATCCCACACCTACTTTCCCATTGTTCTCCAACTGGGGAAGGTATGAGTCATCCTTTTCTCCATTGTTCTCCAATTTAGGATGCATGAGTCAGCATCTTAGACAATGGGTATATTTAGCACAATAGAAATGCTATTAATAGTACTTGAAAGAACAATGGGTATATTTAGCACAATGGTTGTGCTATTAATAGCTCTTGAGAACAATGGTGCTCTTTTGTTTGTACCTGAAGGCTTTCTTATTTTGTACAGGGTATAATTGTTTGTACATATTAGTCTTGGTGTAGTTGTTGTATGATGATATTTATTCTGATTAGTGCTGGTCCAGTAGTATGACTAAGTATTTGTGTATGTTTATCTTGATTAATAATGAGCTGGTATTGTAGTTACTTGTTTGTGTATAATTGTTCTGATTGGTGATGGACTATTAGTGTTTATGTAGCTTTATTTGTTAGTGTATTGATTAGTTACTTGTGTATGGTTTTCCTGATTAATAGTGAAATAGAAGTGCATATTAAGTGTTGTTTGTTAAGGTATTATTAAGTTTTCTAAGTGTTTGCTTTTCTATCTTTGAGTGATTTAGCTGTATTCATGTCATTATGTGAAATCAACTTTCACCCGTGACAGCGGGCACTGATGCGAGGTTAGAACTAGAGACAATAGCAAGGTGGTGATACTGTACCGACTAGCGAGCATCTATAGATAGAGGAATCAACTGGGACAATATTAGTTTATGATTAATGAAAGGGCGCACATGCGCATGGAGATAACGCATATCATCAGCGCGGGAACTGAGCGCTCGGCGCAGTTCACTGGGAATAGTCATACGCGCCTCGTGCAGTATTGCGCGTGGAACACATCAGTGGGGACCTGGTATCTACGCATGCTAGAGTCACGGCTTGTCGCGGGTTATTGAATAAGACAGGCACAGGTTGGATTTTGATATTGTATAATAAATGCATATGTAGTTTATCTAAAATAGATAAGATATGTACGTTACAGTTTGATTGTGTCGCATAGTTATCATATATATAAGTCTCGATGTAGGAAGAGAAAAAGTAAGTACCGCACGACAGCAGTATTTCCGTTCCCCACAGACAGGGTAGCGCTACAGACAGACCAGACAACGGTTGTGATTAGATAACGAGATAATCGAGTACGCGAAGTGTATGCAAGCATTTTGAGATAGAAACTGTCCACTGTCCGTTTACTTACACAGAATATATCATATAAATTTGAACTGTTTACACCCTCGACCTTTAAAAAGACTATTGCGAGTAACTCAGATAGTATTGATAAGAATAGTAATCATAAACATATATTGTGTAGTAGTACTATTACTAACAAATTACCTGTATACACGAAGTAGCATCATCATCCTCAAACACGACTCTGTACAACAGATCGTTCTCTGTGGCATCGATGAGGTATGTTCCCCGCACGTTTCTCTCTGAGTCACTTCTCTCTACCCTGCTTCTTGATGACTCGTTTCTGCATACTGACCCTTACCTTCTTTCTCAGGCCATACCCCGCGTTTCGAAGCTCTCCCTCCCACACGTGTCGTCCTCCTTTTCCTCGCCAAGAGTAACAACACACACCACCAATGTCCTTACACTCCTCGAACAACACACGTCTACATATGACGTCATAATCGTAAACACCGCGACTCTAGACCTTATTGCCCTAGATGAAAAACATATCCACCTTCTCCACACATCACTCGCCGCAGAAGGAAACATCATCATCGCAGCGGGATCAACATGGGACGACCTTTCCCAAATCAAAGATCTCCACCATCTCGCCAGCAGATTCTTCACCACCATTAAATACGCATATACTACACTCCCCACTGTTTCATCAGGGCAAATCGGGTTTATCGTCGCTTCGAAGACGCTTAGTCGAGACCTACGCACTCCCTTACGAGAGGTGAAGGATACGAAGTATTATAATGGCAACATCCACACTGCTTCGTTTGTTCTTCCAGAGTTTACTCGTGCACTGTTGGAGGGTGGAAATGATGTCACGCCAAAGATTGGTCGCGATGCTTTAGCATTACTAGGTAAACCGACTAGAAAGGTGTTGCTGCTGGGAAGTGGCTTCGTAGCTCGTCCAGCAGCAGAGTACATCGTCCGCGACCCCTCGAATGCACTTACAATTGCGTGCCGTACGCTTTCCAGTGCGCAAGCGCTATCTTCAGGTCTACCCTCTACCATAGCCATCTCTCTCGACGTTAACGATGTAGCAGCACTAGAAGCTGCCGTTGCTGCTCACGACTTGGTTGTGTCCCTCGTTCCGTACACCTACCATGTCCAAGTGACCAAGGCTGCGATTAAGGGGAAAACACATGTGGTTACTACGAGCTATGTCTCCCCTGCGATGCGAGAGCTTGATGAAGAAGCTAAGAAGGCTGGGATTGTCGTGCTCAATGAGATCGGTCTCGACCCTGGGATTGATCATCTCTATGCGGTGAAGATGATTGATGAGGTACACGCTAAAGGTGGGAAGGTACTCTCTCTTTGTATCTCTTCTATCTATCACTTCCTTCTCTAACAACATGTATTAGATCAAAAAGTTCCTCTCATACTGCGGCGGGCTCCCAGCCCCCGAGTGCGCCTCCAACCCACTAGGCTACAAATTCTCCTGGTCATCCCGCGGAGTCCTACTCAACCTCCTCGCATCCGCAACATACCTCTCCGAAGGCCAACTAGTAGACATCCCAGCTGGCTCGGATTTAAGCAACTTCTCTGAGTCGTACTTCATTTCCCCCGCATTTGCGTTTGTCGGGTACCCCAATAGAAACTCCGTGCCGCTTAAAGAGTACTATAACATACCAGAGGCGGAGACTGTGTTCAGGGGGAATCTGAGGTATCAGGGGTATTTAGAGTTTGCGAAGGCGTTGAGGGTAATTGGGTGGTTGGATGTGGGTACGAAGGAGTGGTTGGGTGATGAGTTGACATGGGCGGAGGTTACGCAGAGGAATGTTGGTGCTACCGATTCCAGCGAGGCGTGCGTTCTTTTCTGTCTTTGGTTGTCTACTTCATCTCTGATGTGGGTTTATAATAGTGCAATTATCGAGCGTGTAAAAGCTCTATGTGACTTCCCTAATGAATCGGAGTCGGGTAGGATCATATCTGGTCTACGATGGATTGGTCTCTTCTCGGATGAGAAAGTCTCGTCGCGTCATGGAACACTTCTCGATACGCTCTGTGCACGCTTTGAGGTGTTGATGGCGTACGAAGAGGGAGAGCGGGATATGGTCATGCTCCAGCACAAGTTTTACGTCGAGTGGTCGGATGGTAAACAGGTTCGTGTACATTCCTTCTACTCTTCCTGATCTCCAAACGACTTACACGATGTGTATGGTGTAGGACATAATAACATCGACTCTCGAAGCATACGGAAGCCCACACGGTCACTCTGCAATGGCCCTTCACGTCGGCGTACCTTGTGGGATAGCTACGCAGTTGATTCTGGATGGTGTTATTGGAGATGTTGGTGTCCACGCACCGTATAGCAAGGAGATTTGCGATCCCATTCGGAAGGTCCTTGAGGAAGAGGGTATTGTTTTGGTGGAGAAGGTGCTTTGAGTGTTTGTGGCATTGACTCGGGGACGCTGCGAGATGGAGATCATTCATGGAGGTGGGTTTGGACGGTATAAGTGTCGTGGCTTCGAAATAGAGAGGGTCAAGTTGGGGTCAAGAAGTATGAACTTCACTTGGCCATGCATTTAGATCACGTTAATGTGTTTAGGGGACATGCGTCGCGTTCATGAGAGGTTTGTGCTTCCAAGTATTAGGATGGCGTTATCGGAGAGGACTATAAATGAGGGTACAAAGTTGTGATATAATAGTTAATAAAGATGGCTCGGGTTGGTTGTTTTTGAAATATAACAACGTGGCGCATCCGTGGCTTTAGTCCTCTTTAGCTTTGTCGCTCTTGTACGGGCATACGAGGCCTACTTTTAAGCATTAGCAAATGGTCCTTGTTGTGCTTCATTCTTCATTCTACTTATTTGCAATTAATAAACATAGGCCCGGAGATGGAAACTCACCTATTCCGAAAGTTTCACGCGAAATACGACAAATTATGAACGTATACAGTACAATCACAACTATGGCGAACACATGTGTAACGTTTGAGTAGACATGGCAAAGAAAATTGCAGCGAGGATCAAGCGAAAATAGGCGTAAATGCGGTATATAGTAATATATTCCCACGCTTCCTAATTAGCGGGTTTCTGCAGATGGACAAAAATATGGCATCGCAACGGATAACAAGACAATGAAGGCCTAGTCATAATCCAATTTTGTGCAACAAAGTGCAATTGTGGGTCCCAGTATATCCGCACTGTGGCGCATTGACGACCACCCATAAAAATTTATTGTTCCTTACATAGCTTTGTTGTGCTCGTTATGCTCACTGCAGAAGGCAACGGTCAATGAACTTCACAATTGCCTTGTTCATATTTAAAGCGAGAGGAGTTCTGTATAATTCTGTGGTAACTTTCACTCCTCAATCTAAATCTCAATCTGAACATCATGTATCGACCATTCGAAACCCTCCCGCTTGAAATCAAAACCAAGATCTTCACCTACCTTCCAGTTTCATCGCTCCCGGCGTGCTTACGCACTTCACACTCCTTCTATTCCACAATCAAAAGAAGCATAGAGCTGCAATACATCATGGAAAAGGAGAAAGCAGGCGTTGAAGACAAGCCCATTAATAGCGTTTATAATATGTTACAGAAGCTAAACTTACTCATGAAAAGAGAGAAGGCGTGGAAGAACTTTGATTACAAGTTCCATAAAGAGATTGAGTTCCCGTTGCCCAAAAATGATACTTACAACCTTGTAGGAGATACTATCTTCGTCAGCCGTGAAAATAATGGATATACGACATACGGGAGAACTCTAAGTTACCTACGTCTTCCTAAGCATGAACGACAACAGATCGGATGGCGATCGTTTGATGTTGGATCTTATATCCTCAATTTTGGGGCAGCGTTGGAAGAGCATGATTTGATTGCGCTTGCATGCCGGTATGATGCATTCTCACTTATTTGGTCTGTAAAACTTTGCTAATTGTGTAAAACAGACGACCCGAAACCGATACCGAAATAGAAATCATTCTTCGAAGTTTTAGTTCACTGCAGCTTAAACACCCGCTTGCAAACCAAGAAATAATCAAGATATCAAGTCTTCCACGAACAGCTGAGCCGCCAAGTGTCGATGTTGCTATAAGTGGCGAAAATCTCGTTGTTTGCGTGGAGTGCATGGGCTCTAGTAACGTCAGTTACCACGCTATATACACGTTCAATTGGATAACTGGTCAAATGAAATTCGTAACTATTCCTCTTTATCACTTCAGTTTGTAGCGCTGATATTGAATGATGTAGAAACCAATGACAGCAATGAATTTTCAAGGTGTGGCTTTTCTCAGCCCTGACGTATTTGTCAAGCCATACGTACCGATGGAAAAGGATTCTTGCGGTGCCGAGAAAATCATTATAGAAGCTTACTATCTACCTCCCGGCTCAACTACTGGCATGGATAATCTTGTACCGTTTGTAACTCTGGGCCTTCCATCGATTGATAGGTATGTAGAGGTGACTACGATGATCTGTCGTGGAGACCCCAGTCCACGCCACCGATTTTCGCCATATCCAGGATCTCAATCTCACCCCTCCACAGAGAAGCCATTTCGTAACCGGACCGACGATTCCCTCATTCTATTCACCATTGAATTGACGTTAACTCGCCGCGCCATTTTCGAGAATTACTTGCTTGTGGTGCATCGCAGTACACTGTGGAACATTGTGAAACATTATTTAAAACATTCGCGAAGGGAACGACACGTTAAGTGGTCCGGTTGGGGACCAAGAAACACTCGCTGGTTTTCATATGATGGAGACATTTTCAGGGATCCATGTTCTACCAGTGGTGGGCGTTTCGCAAATCCCTTCCCTCACATTCCCGGGCAAAGAAGAACTCCTGAAAGGGATGTACTACAGGTGATGGACTTCGGATTGCGTCGAGTTCGAGATGCACTTGTAAAAAGGGACCTATATGGTATTACTGATGGACAGGATAATAACGGAACGTGGGAACTCGTCGCAGATACAAGTTACATTCAGGAATTTAGAGCAAAGGAAGGCTTCCGTGAGGCTATTTATTCATCCTTGCCCTACATTGTGACGTCCACGAGGCAAGAATTTAATATTTGCGGAGAGTTTTTGGATGAAGAGAGGGTTATGTTCATAAGGGTATGATTTCGTTACTTTACTTTAGTCTAGCTAACTAACTGTTGAAACAGGTTAATACGAATCAAGCCACGCAGCAGAAGTTCCTCTCATGTGTCATATTATATATAGGCTAGTTACTGCAATTTCTGCATCATGGACATTACGTTTCGTACAAGTCAGGACTCACAGTGTACACAACCTAAATAACTAAATGCTTTCATTGTATTTTTATGTACGCAATTCCGCCCGTCGGTTGTGGAGGAGGATATTGGGTTGGTGATATCCTCTCAACAAAGAAACTGTGCGAAAGACGTCCGTCTGTCCCTTCAGATCCAGTGAGCTCGCGAGAGTTGGGGGGGGGAAGCGGAGCTGAATTTCTCAGAGCGTACGTATGACAGATATACGAAGACGGTAATGAACGATGTAAGTATTAGTAATCGAAAATGCGGACACAATGAGGAACGGAAATTGATAATGAGTGGAAACCGCATTTTACCATGCAGGCAGAATGTATGCTCTACACGGTTAACCCGGTCACGTTGTTCAACTTGAACTCTTGAATTTCAATTTGATCATCGACATTAGCAAGACATAAGTACCAACATATTACATCACCGTTTTCAAAAACAAGCACAAAATAAATCTTAAGCGGACATCTAAAAGTGGTTATCTCAGCTACCACGTAGTACTATTCTTGAGATTCCTTTTCTTCTTCTTCTGCTTCTTCTTTTGGCTTCTTTTCTCCCCGGATGTATCTTGCTGCGATTTTAATCCCTCTTCTGGAGCTTCGCGCTTCATTTCTTTAGCAGCGAGATGAACCATATATCGGGGTCGCGTTCTTGTAGTACTTTGGCAAGGCTCTAAAGAACCATTATAGCTAAGGTTGTAAAAATAGACGATAGTAACACAGCGTACCCTAATGCAATCGTTGTACTGCTGATGAGCATGCTTTTGTAATGGTCTGTTGAGCTCACGTATGAATCTATTAACTACTATCAGCTACTGCACAAACTTACGACATAAGGAATATCTCACCGCCGGGTCCTCCGATCAGTATCCGAGCATTCAAATGGGGTGATCCAGTCGAACTTCTTTGCAGTGGAAAATGTAGTCCAATAGTCGTAAAACTTCTTCACGGTGTGTCTCTTCTCTCCAGGAGCGATGTCCTCCTGACACCAAACCGACGCAGTCGATCCAAAAGAAGGGATAGTCTTCTTGTATCCCCACAAGAATTCATCGTAGGCTAGACAGTCGAACAGGTTTCCGAGTCCCGAGAGAGTGAATGACACCTGTCGTATGTAATATGTATGGCATACAAAAGACCAGGTTAAAGCTTCTTACCTGATTTTCACCATCGTTTAAGGGAGTAGAATATAGTATACGAACATATTCCGCCATTTCGAATGGAGATATCCCCGGAGACCGTTCTGTGCCTACGCGAGCTTTATATAGCACGGGATCGTATTCGGACAAAACCTCGTCCATAGAAAAGTGATGATTGTTCGTGAAGAGGTTAAACGAGTCATCGGGGCTACTCTCTCGAGGAGACATACGATTCGTGTCGTACTGAATGCGTCGCTACAATCCACGGTTAATTTAGCAATGTCGTGAAAAGTAATAGTAGTAATACATTAATACCTGTCGATTGCTAAGCGTCTAGAATGGGTTCAAATTAGACATTTAACAAATGACCAAATATGATCTCCACATACATCGTATGCATTCTGAATACGCAAAAATCGCTGATTAGCACCCTCCAGATCGTTCGGGTTCTTATCCGGGTGATGTATAAGTGCCATTTGCCTGTACACCCTCTGTGGGTATCAAAGATTTGTTAGGAACATCGTCTCTAGAATTTATTACATCTACCTTGATATCGTCATCTGAAGCATCGGAGGATATTCCGAGAATTTTGTAGAGATCCTCGTCGTTATCGTCTGATGATTCGACGCTCGGTGGTGGCAATACTGGTGACCGGAACACTCCAATAAACAGTTCAAACAAGAATATAAGCCAAAATCTTCGTCGAGTAGGTTAGGAAGCATGACAAGACAGCTGTACAGAATCTTACCGCAGTGAATAGATGTCCAACGAGGCCATATACATAGGTATGTATGTTGCCTATGGTAGCGAGTGCGATGAAAGGGGGGGAAGAAAGGTGTAGAGCAAGCATTCTGCCTGCACCGCAAAATGCGGTTTTCATTCCTTTTCATTTCCGTACCTCACTACTTACACGCTGTCGCTCACATGACCTTCTTTACATACATAAATGTTGTACCTACCCATTTGAGAAATCTAGCTTCGCATTCCCCCTCAGTTCATCTCTATTGCGAGCTCACCAGGATCTGGAGGTCAGATGGATGTGCTGACTACTCGCACAATTTCTTCGTTGAGAGGGTACCAGCCGGTATTCTTCCTCTACAAAGGATGTCACGAAGTGTTAAGCAATTAAAGGAACAAAGGGACCAAAATTGAAACACGAGGCATCATTACTAGCAGCGGAAGGTCATTCATCGGGATTCTTTGCGAGGTAGCGGAGCGCCTAAAGGCCTTATTCCTCAACCAATACCAAAGTTCCGAAGTGAGTTTCCCAATAAACTTTCTTAGGCTATTGTCTTACACTTTAACATCGTACATGCGTACGGCCAACGGAACTTGGGGGGCTGTACTAAGGTTGAAGCGCGCTTCGAAAAGTGGCACGAGTATATTACCAAAACAAGGAAGACGCCCAAATGGCAAATCTACGTTACTACATGGCACTTTTTGATCATATCGGCTGCCTAGAAAAATATCTTAATAACATATCTGAAGGAACAAATCGAGATTCACCTTCTCTCCAATAGCATAGACAGTCGAAGACTACACATAACAAATGGTAAATCAGTACTTGCTTCTACGAAGGCTGAAACAATCACTAACTTACCAAATGGGCACTAAGAGGCATCGGAATTATCGAAGCATCCACAACCCTCAGATTCTGTACTCCGTACACCCGCAATTGCGTGTCCACCACACCTCCAAGTTCCGGAGGCATCATGCTCAACGTTCCAGTTTCGTGATTATCGCTTCCAACCACACCCCTAGCCCACGTTTCCGCGTCCACATTCTCACCTGGTTCGAATTCGCCCTGGTAGACACTGTCCAATGGAGGGCTTTGAAGCATCGTTCTACCTAGCTCGATACCTGCCACGTGAGATGCGGAGTCAAGTGGATGTGACCAATACGCGGGGTCAACAGCTGGGGCACTAAGGGGTGAAGATGTGACGATGTGCGAGCGTCCACGGGACAGAGGTGCATATAGTACTGCATTGATCGTGGAAAAATTCCGTTGGGGGCGGGAGGATAGTGGTGTCGGACCCGAATATCCTGGCTCTATAGTGTACAATGAATCAGCTGGATTCATAATACGGCTCCTAAAAATCTCACCGAAGTTCATTTCCAATACGCCTTCAGTATTACACTTATACATATCAATCATGACTTTGTGTTGTTCCTCAATCCCTTTTGCGAGGTCAGCATTACCATTTGAAAATAGATTGGCGTAATATGTCAAGTTATTCTCCGCTTCAGTTACCAATGACGCCATCGATAAAGGAGAAAATATGTGAGAAGGCGGTACAATCCCAAGAGTACGTGGGGCGGCAGAAAGAAGACCTATGACACAAAACAGTTAAGGAGTTAGATGTAACAGATATAAAGATTACTGACCCGTGCGATTGCTGTTCCATAGTGCAAGTTGCTCAGCCATGAAATCTGGATTGACATTGAGAATATCTTTCGTCATCCTGTACATATATTAGATTACAATAACAGGTTGCACCACAGAATACTAACGTTATGTTGGTGAAAGCATTAGTCCAACTATGGACATGGTCTATCGCTCACGTTAGTTTGTCCGTAGGCGGGTGAAATAGAAGTTTGATGACCTGCAAGATTTTCCCCCACAGTAGCCAATTCCAAAACGGGCGTAATCCCTGCAGCCCGAAGGATGCTGATGATAAGTATTAGTAAGCATTCAACCATGTAGTGAAGGGAAGCAAAAATCAAAACTCAAACAATACGTACGTTGCGTTGCCTACTCCACTCAATTCCAGAACCTTAGGCGACCCGATAGTTCCGGCAGAAAGAATAACCTCCTTGTTCACGTCTGCAACATCGGTTTGATTATTCATAATATACTCGACACCAATAGCTTTGAGAGGCGATGACCCAGCATCCCAAATGATGCGAGTTACAGTTGCACCTGTAAGGACTTCGAAATTTGGTTGCGAAGCGAACGGGGTATAATAGGCGCAAGCAGCTGAGCATCTGTCCATTCAACATCAGACAGCTAGTATTGAGTTGAATTGATAAAGATCCCTAACAAACCTTGTGTTGTTCGCCGCGTCTAATGAATTCGGGGATACACCAGCGCTTCCTGCCGGATCTCCATCCGCCAAATCACCAGATTCTGTCAATCCCGAAGCTTGCGTCCACATTTGGGATTGAGGGAAGAAATAATTTGGAAATCCGACTTTTATTCTTCCCGTATTCGTGTCAAAGCCATGATTCTGAGGCTCGTATTTTGCTCCGTTTGCGACTTGGAATTCGTTGGGTGGAGTAAAGATTTCGGATCGCTTGAAGAAAGGAAGGAGGGAGGACCATGACCATGAGTCGTCGTTGTTCAGTTGACCCCAGGTATCGTACTGGGCCTTGATCGCACGGGGCTATATTCAAGTATTATTAGGAGATCGATTCATGAAATTCGGCTCTGAAAATGCGTACGAATATCATGCTATTTGCTATACGAGTGTTCGTTTATCAGTTTGGGTAGTAAGTGACGAAGCAGTGTGATACACATACTGATAGTGCTCCCGCCTAGTGCCTTACCCGCGTTAATAGTCACCGCTCTGTTGTTTAGATTCGTCTGCGGCACTGTACGATATGCCCAGTTGAGCGTTGTGCGAGCCTGGCCAGTCCCAATTAACCCAGGGACATATACCTGTAAATTATTAGTCGAGACTCCCAAAAGCTAGTTGATATCGATTATGTATACCTCAGGAAGATTCTCAGCGTTAGGGCCAGCTTCCAGTACGGCGACGGTAACTGTTTTGTCTTCAGCTAGCCGACTGGCGACGGTGAGCCCTCTATGCAACTCATATTTCAGAAACTCGCGAGGGCAACGAGAAAGTAAGACATGCGTACCCTGTGCCACCACCAATGACTACATAGTCGTAGGATTTCCCTTCACTGAGAACGACTAAAGTCACTAAGAGCGGGATGGAAGTGCGTAAAATCATTGGAGGTTTAATTTTGACTTACAAGCTTCAGTACTTATATAACACACAGATGTTTACCTACATTTTGAAACGTAGGGTCGTTGACGCGAGAGTTCAACCACCTTGACAGATGTTGTCGTTTACTTTTCGGTTGAGCAAAGTTCGCCCGAATTGAGACTTCAGCCAATAATAAAGTTTATTTTGTCTTATTTGCACCTCACGTGCTCACTTGACCATGTATGTATATCATATATGAAATGAGGCTCCTATCCCGGACCCTAAAACCATCTTCTCATATCGAGAAATCTCCTGAAATCTCCTATGTTTATGTCTCATATTTTTATTTGTCCCAAATAATATTCCACTTTTTCCTCCTATTATTTTATAGGAGGATAGTTCGTGTGCCTGATTCGGAATCAGAATGGAGAAGGGTTGAATGCTTTCAGTATCTTCAGTTTCTTAAACAAGTCCTGAACCTCCCCAGTCTTCACCGTATAATGTAGCACAAAATAATGTCTAACCGTTTTCATTCTCCAGGTTACCTGAAGGTTACTTTAAAATCGAATGGAATTCAAATAGACATTGATAGTTGTGTAGTATTTACTATTTAGATTAAGAATGTAAATGGGGCACATAATAGCTCTACATCGCACCTTTAATCATATCGGCAGCCTAAACAAAGCGATTGATATCAGTAATCATAAGATATCGCAAAAAATAGCATGGTACATACCTTCTCTCCAATAGCATAGATAGTCGATGACTAAATATATAAATCAGAACCTTGCCCACTTGAATTAACAGATAACATACCAAATGGGAACTAATGGGCACCGGAATTATCGAAGCATCCACAACCCTCAAGTTCTGTATTCCATACACGCGCAACTGCGTGTCCACGACACCTCCAAGTTCCTGAGGCATCATGCCCAATGTTCCTGTTTCGTGGTTATCGCTTGCAACTACTCCCCTTAACCAAGTCTCCGAGTCAACGCCTACGCCGGGCTCGAATTCGCCTTGGTAGATAGTATCCAATGGAGAAATATTAAGTGTCTTTCTTCCAAGATTGATACCTGCAACTTGAGACGCAGTATCAAGCGGATGGGACCAGTAAGCTGGGTCGACGGCAGGTGCACTGAGTGGAGAAGAGCTGACGATATGCGTATGTCCACGGGATAATGGAGCATAAAGCACTACATTGATCGTAGAAAAATTACGTTGGGGACGAGAGGCAAACAGTGTAGGACCCGAGTATCCTGGTTCTATGGTTAAAAACGTATCAGTCATGCTCTCCTGTTTATGTTTTCAAAGATGAATCTCACCGAAGTTCATTTCTAATACTCCTTCGGTATTTTGCTTATACAGATCCAGCACAGCTTTATGCTGTTCTATGATGCCAATCGCAAGGTCAGAATTTCCGTTTGAGAATAGATTGGCGTAGTAAGTCAAGTTGTTCTCCGCCTGAGAGATCAATGATCCGAACGATGCAGGATTGAAGATATGAGAAGGCGGTACGATCCCAAGCGTTCGAGGGGCGGCAGAAAGGAGACCTGTCACGAGATAATTATGAAAAAGAAGAAAAAGGCGAATCTTACTTACCAGTACGATTAGTATTCCATAGTGCAAGCTGTGCAGCCATGAAATTCGGGTTGAGCAGTAGAGAGTCTTTCGTTAACCTATATTTGTATGTTTACTAGATTGTAAGTCACAGAAAAGTACACTAACGTGATGTTGGTGAAGGCATTTGTCCAGCTGTGAACATGATCTGTCGCCGATGTTAAATTTGCCTTCGGGTATTCCAAGGATATAGAACCGTACCTGCGAGATTTTCCCCGACAGTCGACAGATTCAAAACAGGTGTTATCCCGGCTGCCTGAAGGATACTGTTGATAACAATCAGTGTAAGCACGGGCACGTAACTGAAACTCAAAAGCATACGTTGCATTACCAACGCCGCTCAATTCCAAAATCTTGGGCGACCCGATGGTCCCGGCAGAAAGAATAACTTCTTTGGTCACGTTCGCAACAGCGGTCTGATTATTGATGATATACTCGACGCCAGTTGCTTTGAGAGGCGTCGAACCGGAATCCCAAATGATGCGTGTGACAACTGCACCCGTGAGCACGTCAAAATTCGGTTGAGAAGCAAATGGTGTGTAGTAGGCGCAGGCAGCGGAGCATCTGCACATTCCACATTGCGATATCAGTAAGCCAACATCGCGTTCGGAGTGATAAAGATCCCAAACAGACCTAGTGTTATTCATCGCGTCCAACGAGTCCGGGAAACACCAGCATTTCCTGCCGGATCACCATCAGCCAAGTCGCCGGATAACGCCAACCCCGAAGCATTCCTCCACAATTGAGACTGGATAAAGAAGTAATTAGGAAATCCAACCTTTACTCGACCTGTTGCATTATCAAAGCCGTGAACATCAGGCTCGTACTGTGCTCCACTTGCAACCTGATATGGGTTCGGTGGAGTAAAAACCTCGGAACGCTGGAAGAATGGAAGGAGGGAAGACCAAGACCACGAAGAGTCATTATTCAGTCGACCCCAGGTATCATACTGAGCTTTTATCGCGCGAGGCTGTACGAGTATATTAGGCAACTGATTCATGAAATTCGGAACTGAAAATACGTACGAATATCATGCTATTAACTTCAGGTATATTACAATTCAGTTCAACTAGCGGTGATTAATGAGTTCTATACTTACTGATTGTGCTCCCGCCGAGAGCCTTGCCAGCGTTTACGGTCAACACCCTGTTGTTTAAATTCTTCTGCGGTACGGTATGATACGCCCAATTGAGTGTTGTAAACGATTGCCCTGTTCCTATTAGACCAGGGATATAGACCTGAAAGCTATTAGAGAGAAGCGTCGAAAGTGGATGTCGAAGATAGGTACTTCAGGAAGGTTTTCTGCATTCGGACCAGCTTCTAGGACGGCCACTGTAACTGATGCATCTTCGGCAAGACGACTTGCCACGGTGAGCCCTCTATACGATTCATGGTTAAGATGAATCCTGAGGGCAAAAAAACGATATGCGGACCCTGTTCCACCACCAATGACTACATAATTATAGGATTTCCCTTCACTGAGAACAATGAGAGTCGCTAAGAGAGATAAGTAGGTACGTGGAACCATCGCAAGCTGAATCCAACATACAAATTATCAGCTATTTTATAGCCAGGATATGGTTACAAACATCTTGTGAAACGGAACGGGCGTTGACGGAAAGGGATAGGGCGGCGTTCAGAAATGCAACCCACTAGCATTTAAATTACAAACGTATGAGAATTGATATAGATAAGTGCGGGTTATGCTATACGAGGATACGGAGCATACCTGGTACATGTGTGTTGGGCTGTGTGTTGGGCTCACAATTCCACCAAAGGAGCTACCGGCTCCTCGCAAGCTAGAAAGCGAATGAAACCAGCATGATGACCAAGATGTGGCAGAGATTTATACCACCATCAGCAATGCGTTCCCCCACAATTACTGAAGGGAAGTAACTGAATGGACGATAGCCAAGCGCAACCCTAGAGACACCGACAAATGCAGATTAAAATACCACAGGAGACTGTCACTGAAGGGCCCATCCATAAGTGCTGAATAGTATAGAAGCTTGCATAGAATAGTCTCTGAGGTACTTTTTTGGAAAATTTCAGAAAAAAGCCTAGGAGAGTTGGAAGTAGAAATATGTTTTCAGGGAAGAAAAGAGGAATAGATGGCAAGACTCAAGAGGGCCGATTTCAGAGCAATCAGAGAATCGGAACCAGCAGTGGCGATCGGCACGTGAAGCCGTCGAAGCCGTCATTTTCCGATGTGCTTACATAAGTCTTCCCTTATGTAAGTTCAGAGATTGATCATACCATTGCCGAAGTTCAAGTGCCCAAAGGTGCCTAGATACTACGGCTTTATAGGTATTGGATAGCTTTCCACAGCGTTTAAAATCCTAGATTATATTTCTAAACTTAAGCGAGCGTCGTTCGGGAGAAAGTAGATTTATTTCTAAACCGTAACGCAAGACAGCATACATCGTAAATAGAAACTATAACGAGTACCCTGAGAAATGTTCCTGAGAACTCGATCTTATCGCGCCGTCTATGAAGAGTTTTATTCGACCTTCCCGAAGGTTTTACTAGTTCGTTATTGGGTAGGTGATATTGTACAGTACATGGAGCAACGATTTTGTAGGTCTCAATTGTCCTAGTCTAGATTCTGGAATAATTGTACTTATGTCTCAATGTAATTGGCTTAGTAGGTACGGGCCTCATTGATGCTTGATGTTTGAAAATTTAGCGTACGTTCAGAATAAGGTGTTGGAGGATTGAGAAAATTCAAACAATGCAGTCAGATGATGTTTATACAAAATGAAGAGCAGTTCACTTGAAGAGCAACCGTTGTTGAACATTGAGGAATGATATATATAAATCGAAGGGACATGATAACGAGCGCGCACAGAATCGGTTGACGTCGGATCTCGAAAAACGTTTAGAAACGGTGTTTAGAACCTGTTTAGAACTAGAAGAGGGGGGGGGGTAGGCCTCTTCCAGATGCGCCACCTAGGATGGGGGTAGTGTTGCCACGGTTCGACTCGAAAACCGCGAACCGTACAAGTGGAACCGAAAAAAGTCGAGCCGAGTCGACAATGTTGACTTCCGGTTCTCACGACCTGACTTCCAGATGAGGTCGACTCGAAGTCGACTTAGTCGCTTTAAGTCGCACAGAAAGTCTCGTATACTGTACCATTTCGACCAACTGTTCGTTGATTTACGCTGTGACGACGATGAACAGTTGGACCCTCTGTTCAAGTGTCAGCGTGATGCGTGATGAACAGAGAAACTGTTCACCACTAAACAATTTGTAGCGAAATTTTTCACGAATAGCGAGGATTTATTATTATTATTTTAACCATCTTCTTGTACCTCTGTTCATGAAGTGCTGTGATGCGTGACGAAATGTATATGTGTTCGTGTTCACGATATCGTGTGACGCGTTACTGAACAGTTGGTCGAAATGGTACAGTATCAGCTTTCCAGTGCAGCCTACCTCGTACGGCGGCATGTTTTGCGTATCAAGTCAATATAGCGCACATTTTAATTGAGAGATAATTTCTACGTGATCTTAGCTTTAATTATGGTGTTTTAAGAATATTGTGTTATGAATCATATTTTTACTTTGGTAACTTACTGGTAGGCGCCCGCTACCAAATGTACACACGCAATGTCAGCCCTGTGCGATAAACGCTTATATTCCTTCAACTTTCTCTGCAATAATTGTGACTTTAAACATGAACTATATCACAAAAATCATTGTAAGTTTCTGCATACATGTATAAAATAGGATATATCATTTATATATTCTTTTAGAGTGAGTTTTACTAGTAAAAATCTCAATAACACCTGATTTATATGTAAGTCGATGACTTAGTCGCAAGTCAAGTCGAGTGCATGACTCAGGCACAACTCGACTCGACCCTTCCGCTGTCAACTTCATAAAACCGGTAAAAGTCAAACCAAGTGGAGTGAAGTCGAACCGTGGCAACACTAGATGGGGGTGGTTTCAAGATCAGCTGTCAATGTGTACCGATTCGGAAAACGGCATTTCGGCTCATCTCGCTTAAGACGTTTAGAAATTTAATCTGCGTTTCTAAACCCTGTGGAAAGCTATCCATTACTAGTATAGTGACCAGTTGAATTCCGGACCCGGTAAAGAGATATGTTATGTTAGCATTTGATATTTACATTCACAAATCACAGTCTTCCGTGAAGGAATTTATAATTTGGCTATGTATAATACACCTTCCGAGAGAAGCACCTCTAGCGCTAAAAATAAGTTCATTTTCTCAGCTTTGTAGGCTTCTGTGAGCACGATAATCAATTCTTCGGCGCTCCTCGACATCAGTGAATGATGTGATTAAGTATATTTATATGCCCAATACCCATGCCACAGGAACAATTCAGTACCTGCACATGCGGTACGCTGATGCATCAGATTGACAGAAAAACAAATATAAGTTCGTATACACATGAAGGTGAGAAATCATTTCTGATTACCGCCGGGAACTTGGGTTTCAAGGCGAGAGTACCAGTTGGTTGGCTGAGGTTGGGAGGCCGGATACTGTTATTTACCGGCCGGTTGTACGCCGAATCTTAAATTTATTATAAAAGTACCGACATTACAATACGAACCTAAAAAAATTGACAGACATAAGGTGTGATGTGTATACTATTTATTCCTCAAGTTTCACGGCAGTAGAACATATTTTGAAGAAGTGGTTTATGTTTTACTGATTTTGATGTGCAATCCGGCATCACCACCCGGTCGCACAGCGTTACAATTTTGTGGGACCATCAAAATTCGATAAAACACACAAAATCTAACATTGCAACAGAACCACATATCTTGATGCCGACATAAATGCATAAAGTGATAGAATACACTTACAGCGACATATGTATCCAATTTCAATAAATGTTATTACAAGTTTAGCGGAGAAATGTGTTACTGTACAAGTGGCTAATGGCGTACAACCGGCCGGTAAATAACAGTATAGACTTTCGGTGGTGGTACCGAACGCGTTAGTCTTTGTACTTATGGTAAAGTTGTAACGGTAAAGCACGAGAAATATCATTTATTAAAGACTTCAGGTTATGAGACTTACATCGAGGAACATTTTTATATGAAGAATTTGTGATTTTCAGCGAAAGGTATTTATCTGAGGCTTGAGCTCTGCATGGTTAGTATTTACTAGTTGTGGTGCCACAACGCTGAGCGCTGGTTGTGCGAGAAGTTGGAGAGGCTGAAAACCGTATCCATACTTTAAGTTATGGTGATGATTTTAAATATTCCTCAGGTAGGACACTGTTTAATAGAGTGCTATCACCTAGAATTACCAGTTATAACGCTCTCGTATTCTTTTCCGAACCAACTGAACGGCCCCAAAATTCCTATTGTGATACAAATATATGTATCATAAGCGAGCGAAGACCAGAAACGGCGCTTAAGATGTCAAATCAGAGATACCGTATAAGCACCTTGTTACCGACTGGCTTACACCTGTCAATGTAATGTTCTATTTTTACTCTGGACTCACGTTAAGTTGAACCTTGGGCTTGACCAGATGACATCTAAGGATATATAGTACTAGACGCGACGAAAAATCCCCTAGTTTTAACCAAGCTTCAACAAATGGTTCAAACATCGTCTTA
The DNA here is from genome assembly GCA_025738555.1 of Cyathus striatus. Classification (NCBI taxonomy): domain Eukaryota; kingdom Fungi; phylum Basidiomycota; class Agaricomycetes; order Agaricales; family Nidulariaceae; genus Cyathus; species Cyathus striatus. Next base: position 851,223 of record JAOVFP010000017.1, read on the forward strand.
CACTCCCCTTCTATCCAACGAAGAGTTACCACTGCAGACCCTTGATAAAAAGACTTTTACCATCAAGTCCCCGGATGCGCGCCTTGCTCCGCCTCAGGACTGGACATTTCTAACCCGATGGTTGGCATTCGTTACCTGCGAAGCCGGGTTCTTGTTCCTTGGAGCATACTGTCTATCGAGCCCATTGCTAGTACGCTTGCCACAATTCTTAGAAGATCAAGCTAAAGGCATATTTACCGTTCTTATGATTGGATGGCAAACGTTATGTGTATTGTTGATAGGTCCCATTGTCACGAACATATTCAGTTCAGAATGGCACTTTCAGCTCCGAAGAACAGGCGCCGTCATTCCAAGGCAAACAGACAGGGTGTCTATACTCACGTCCGATCTCTTCGATCAAATTCGACATTTCTTTTCGTCCAGCAGCAGTCGTACATTTCGGATTGCACTCTCCCTTTCACTTGCCTTGCTCACTTTAAAAGGAACGGCCCCAGCGGCTATAAGCGTATCCACTGTACCTTTGCAATTTGAAATAGATATCCCCATCGCCGATCTGTCAGTGGGATCAGGCGTCGTGGAAGAAAACGATTATTTTGAATTTAGCCGCCCTCTAGTAATCCGACGCGCGGCTATTACTACACATATGGAGCAGTTGGAAAACACCCCATATAAATACAAGTCACCACCGAATATTATCGTTCCTGTACCTCTAAGGACAGAAGATAACTCGAATGTAGGAAATTTATCTGGGGGTCCGGTCACATACAGAAGTGACTTTGGGAAATTCAACTTCACTTGCGAATGGGCGGCTCCTGTGGGGGCAGACAATTTAGTTGATTTTGTTGGTAAAGAATGGGAGCTTTATCCAATTAATTCGATCGTCACAGAGAACTTTACGACCGGTGAGATCATGCCACCAAGTTTATATTTGCGCGATGGCTCAGGACAATTCGCAGGAATATTCCCACTGTTTCCTATAACTCGTGATGGTAATCAAACGGACTTTCAATCAACTATCGAGACCACAATATCGATATATATGTTCGCTGGTCGAAACTCCACGGTCGGGCCTGACAACATATTCGAAGGATTTAATCTCGACAATATCCCAACAAGCCAAACTGATCAAATATTCAATTTGACAGATCTATTATTTACAGCTGCCCCCTTGATATCACTATTGGTTTGCGACCCACATTTTGAGCTCTCCACGGGAGATGTCACTCTTCACCCTGACGGGTCCTTAGAAGTTTCAAACACCACAGGTGTTCCCCTCGGAAACATGCAGCAAAATGTTACAAATTTTATGTTTTCCACAGGAATGATTGACGTAGTCACATACTCAGAATTGAGTGAGGCAATACAGTCATCCACACTCACTTGGTTCATGAATGACATTGCCGCCACGGTCTTCACTTCAAATCCTTCGTTTGACCCCAATAAGCCTCCTTATATCACCACACTCCCATTGGATCAAATTGAAAAGAATATTAACGCATACTTTGTCTCTGCCTCCAAAGCATTCACAGATGGATACAGATTTCACTCGAGCGTGGACGGGGAAAGCATTGTCCCCATCGCATATTATAACAATATGACTGTCAAAGGAACCATAGAACTTCCATCAACAGCAGTTGTAACAAGCCGTCTCATTTATTATCTTACCGGCTTTGAAGTCGGTTTGGTTACTATCTTGACACCGTTTTTGTACCGAGGATGGAAACGAGGAAAAGCATATCCGTTCTCTTTTGATAGCTTATTGAGCGCAAAAATCCTGAAGGACTTGTAGCTATATATACCTACTCGCCAATGTTTTTGTATGTACGTAAATAACTCAAATGCTACAGTACGGCATCTTAACTTACATCCTATCAATCGGAATTGGGAATGGGGATACAGCTCGTACAATGAGAATCATACTAGGAAACAAAAACGAAGCCATATGCGGTAACACCGCTAGCCTGTGCAAGCATGAAAATTAGTCAAATGGACATTAGTCTTATGCAAAGTTGTTGGTGTTAGCACCCGTGGTTATGGTCATAGTCTTGAGGGTAGGAGCCGCGTGTTTAATATCAGAGAATCGAGATGATCATCAGAACTGGCGCTGATTACAATTACGGGAGTCCCCGCTATCTTAAATGGCATTGAATGGAGACTGAGCGCTGAGATATGTTATAAGGTCAACTGACATCGAAAGGGTACAAACGATGAAGCTTGAATATAATATTGCCTCAACTGCATGCTGAAATATACACTGGAACAATCAAACAAGAATTCTAATAGTTGTAATGATGTTAACTCTGGTTTTATATATGCACCGTGGGTCTAATTTACCCATTCGTGAATGGTTACACATGATAATCATGTTCTACAATCGGAAATAAGTTTAATGATAGGTATGAGTCTATATGGATCTTCGGATATCACCATATTAACGAGTTCCAGCGCAGCGCCGAGAATAATTTGGGTTTGGAGGTCAGAAAGACTCATGGAAGCAACTTTAGATCAGGACCTGCGAGTACTATATAAGCGTACTGAGCTACATGATCGATACCTCGAGAACATGGATACCACCAGTCCGGAGTTTCGGATAGCTATCGTGCAGTTATTTTCCGCTGCCCAGTTAATGGACTATTTGACTGGTGCGTAGATTGACACTTTAAGCAACAGCTTAGTTTTAATGGAGTTCCAGTGGCTAGTGCAACACTAGTATTGTATGTAACTCCCAGAAATTTCACACATGTTTCTTCTCAAGAAATTCCAGCTTCGATTACCTCATCTGCCTTTCAAGGGAGGTTGAATTACTATGGCGCAAGTCACTCACAAGAGCGCGGGGTCTCTATGTACGTACTTCAACGATGTATTTCTTTTGTAATATAAATAACAGTTTCAATAGCTTGTGGTGAATAACTTAGATTATCTGTCTCGTAAATGTTGTTCTCCTCACTCACGTGTATAAAGACACGATATTTTACCCTTGCGTGCATGGGGTGAGTACGACGCTACACGTATTAGCTCAAAATTCTAATTTGGTGCATTAGATTCAACATATATGGTAGGCTCGTCAATATATATGAGACTAATGGCTTAGCCACTCTTCTAGTACAGATAAGCTATGCAAAATCAAACTCTGTAAGTAGTAAACCAGATATCTAATGGATAGGGCACACATTTATAACCTATTATAGCAGTATGTTTTATTCGTTAAGTCGGCATCTATTCTCATATTCCGATCGACAAAGATGTTATCGTAATGTGAGGGTAGTAATGTTTCTGATTTAAATGAAGTAATGAAGACATCTAATCGTTTCATAACAGGCTCAAGCGAACCTTTCAACATTACTATTGGTTCTTACAGATACGGTGCTTGCCTATCGGTACGCCACTGGAAATTCATATAATTTACATAAAGTGCGAACTTCTAAATATGCACCATAGTGTATGGATTCTGTTCTCACTCAACACGGTCATCCTATGGCTATTAGGCGTCATATTAACTTGTGAGAACAATTTATGCAGTCCCAAATAATGGATACTAACAGTTGCCCAAGGTCAATTGGTCATTGTGTGAGTTATTGTAAGCCAAAATACAGTATCGATGAGGGCGCCTAATCACTTCAGGGCTACATTTGTGAATTTATACATGAATCAGTTTGGACATTTGAGTGAGCAGAAACATACCACAGCTGATTATGTGCAATTACAAGAGCTAAATTGATTGTATAGGATTCCTGCAGCATGCGTAGGCGCTCTTTGTGAATCCATGGTTGCAAACCCTGATACCTAAGCATGTTAGGCCGACTCTTCATGGCTGCTACACCATCGGTATGCCGAGTGCGTAAAATTCATATGTATTAAATGCTTACCCAAGTTTTTGTGGGTGATATTGGGATGGTATTGTATTGTAATTCATTGAGCAGGACGGAGAATGACTGACTCAGAGAGGGAGAGGAGAGGGGGAGGGGGAAGGGGAGAGACTGGTTGGGGAGTTGGTTTGTAGGGAGTGAGCAGATGAATTATTATCAACTTTTTTGAACTTTGTTAAAGTAGTGGTGTAAAGTGGCAAATACTGCGACAATTTACAATTCTGATTGAGCTGCTCAAAAAGTTACAGCACTATTTTACATTTATTTATGACAATAAATGGACCACTGAGAATCACAACATCGAATCCTCGATAATCAATTTAGAGGTGAGCAGACTGCAGCCCCAACCCTCAAGTGGGTAGACTATATTGCCTTGGATTGTTGAAGGTCGTAAATCTAAAGAAACTTGGGAGGTGGATGGGAGTACTAGCATTAGAGTAGACCTGGGGGTGTATTTATGATGCACCATCCACTTTTGACTGTTTTGAAGTATGTGGCGAGAGATGATGTAAGGTGGCGAATGCTGTGATGATTCTTAATTCTGATTGAGCTATGCAAAATGCTAGAAAGAAACGTACAAGACAATACATGGACAGGTAAGAATTGAACCTGCCATAATCAATTGAGAGAGGTCGACTGCAAGTAGGCTATATTGTCTTTTATATTGTAGGTGGTATTAGAATGGTTATTGTATCCTGTGATTAGTTCAATGATTCTGATTGAACAGGGGAAAAATAGCCTTAATTAAAGATATACATGGTAATATGCACACCTGTGGAGAGTCAATCCCTACTTCCAACTCAGGAAGTGCTGCCCTGCGTCAGTGATAACCTTGCTTGGCAGAGAAGGTAAGCATACACTGATGTGATGGTAATTATAGGGCATAAGGGTGTAATTAATTCAGAGTGTAAAAATACAATTATAGAGTTAGATATGGTACAGTACAAATGTGAATAAGTTATAATCAAACAATTCCCAATGTGATAGCAGACATCATGACCCCATCATGTACAGGACTAAATCTCAATAACCTGTACATTGCATTATCGAGAAGCACAGGCTGTACATCAACTCGGCTACTTAGAGACTTTAACAACTCAATTTTCATGTGAGGGCACAACAGTGAACTTTTCGAAGAGGATGATCGACTGGAAGCAGCTGTGTTGTGAACATGGAACTGGTGGCAACATATGGAAACACTATCAAGCAATGCCAGAGGGATTCAGTAAAGGAGGTAAAGGAATTGACAAGACATGTAGCTGACTGAAAGGGAGGAGCAGTGACATTATGTTATAGAAAACATACAAACCAGTAGCAGTGTAATTTAAGGCAAATATGAAGCCCATTGTTGGAAAGGAATATCAGAACTAGCACCATACAGTGAAGGGAAACAAAAACTTACACCAATCTATAGTGGCACACAGAAATGAAGAGAACACAGCAGGACAGAAGAAGGAGCAAATTTGAAAGGCAACAGATGCATTTGTTTGGCAAAAGCTACAGAAAAAGCATCACACATCATGTCACACAATATGAAAATGGCCCTCAATTGTCAGGGAGAGAAACCTTGCCAAGCAAGGTAATCATTTGGAAGAAACTGAGTTGACTAACAGATACTGTACTAATCAAAATACTTCGGCACCCTTATATGTGCGTGACAGGCCCAACCACGGAACCACTTTGTCAGGTCAAAAAAATTGCATGACAATTTAAAAAATTCGGCATCTTCGTGAGTGGAAGAGCCCTAAATATATAACTTTTAAGTCTAATTAATGTATAAGATGTCATGGTCTAACGGTAAGTTATATTTAAACCCTGTAAAGGGCCGAATTTGTGGAGAAAATTTGAAAAATCGCTAGTTCAAACCCTCTTCAGCAAAATTTTTTATCCATGACCTCTCAGACCTTCCATCAGTTGCAGTTATGACGTGTGACAAGTACCAAATTTCGGCACATCAGGTAGCTGTGTGATGCATGACTGCTGAAGTATTTTGATTAGTACAGTACTGCTACACTATATTGTCTTAAGCATGAAAAATGGTATTAGGTTGGATAACTGATTGAGAAGGAGAAAAATGACTTAAAAGTGGGGATGGCAATATGTGCACTGTTGCAATAATTCTTAATTCTGATTGAACTGCACAAAAATGAACAATGCATTGTCTATGATAACAATAAGCAGACCAGTGACTCATGAGAGTCAAACCCACAATAATCAATTGAGAGGAGTGGACTGCATGTAAGCTATATTGTCTTGCCTGTTAGAAGGTGTTATTGGGATGGTATCATGATCAGTCATAGAGGCTCTCAACAATAATGTGGCTGTTGTGACTGAGGCATATCAAGGTGGCAAATATATTTGAAAATCAAGCTGGACACAACAAAAAGATGCAAATATAAACCAATGGTCATATGTGGATCAGTGTGAAAGTCGATCCCTGCTTCCAATCATTTGAAAAGGTGAGTGGACTAAAAGCTACACTATAATGTCTTGAATATTTGGAAGTCATATTGGGATAGGATTGTGTTTTGACTGATTTAGCAGGACAAAAGATATAACACAATGTGGAGCTACTTAAGTACTTAAGAACACTGTTACACACACCCATCCCTCCTTCTAGTAATGCATCTACATGACCTTGGGCTATTCACTGAATCTGAAGAAACTTTTGAGTTGGATGAGGAGGAAAAGGAGGAGGAAGAGGGGAACAAGGGAGAGAATGAGAGACAGGTAGGAGGTGTGTTGGATCTGTTGGTTTGAGGTGGATTCAGTGTATTCTTGGTTCTGTAGAGAGGGGTTTTGTGGATGGGTAGAGCAGATTGAATTGGATTGGATTGGATTGGATTGGATTGGATTGGATTGGATTGGAGTGTGGACTTAATATTGACAACTTTTTATGGTTTTTGAAGTAGCAGTGTGAGGATGTAATGTAGTGAACACTATGATGATTTCTATCAATTTTGGATTAAGCTGCACAAAAAGATAAGGGAGAACAATAAGTACACATGTAATCTGTGACAATGAGTACTGGTGGAGAGGGCTATTTTTGGGAATGACAATATGCACACCAGTGGAGAGTCAAACCCATGATGATCAATTAAGAGGGGTGGACAATGGGTAGGCTATATTGCCTTGGGTTCAATATTTCAATGTTGAAGCCTGTTGTAAATTGTGAATGGGAGTAAAGCATCAGAGTAGGCCTGGGGATGTATTTATGACACACCATTAACTTTTGACATTTTGAGGTATGTGGTGAGAGGTGATGTAAAGTTGTGAATGTTGCAGTGGTTCTTAGTTTCAATTGAGCTGTACAAAAGATACTTAAGGACAAAGTGTTCATAACAGTAAGTGGACCAGTGAGTTAAACCTGCAATAATCAATTGAGAGGTGGGTGGACAAGCTGTGGGTAGGCTATATGTAAGGTCTCGACCTTGCAGAGCCCTGATGTCAACAAATCAATGCACTCACATGATACGAACACTGCCGCATGGACTGTCCATGTGACAATGACACTACTTCCATATGCTCTCTCCTCACTCATTGGCTTCTCCCCTCTTGCACTTCCACTTTGACCTATGGTACTGACAGCCATGCTGGTACTGCCTCCCTCAAGACTCACACAATCACTAACGTTCTCCTTCTTCTTACCTACTTTCCATATTCTCTTACTCACCCTATCTACTCAATACAAAACTCTTTTCTCCTTTCTCTGACTTTCCATGACTCGATAGATACTTCCCTTGACTCAATAGAATTATTCCTGACTCATTACTTACCTTGTAGATATGTATATAAACCCCAGTAAAGTATGTAGTACTTTAGAGTTCCTGAATACAAGACTTTTAGACACATATTTCCTGAGTGATAAGTTCTTGGCCCCTTGAACTCCAACCCCCTTTCCCATGTGTTTCTGCTATCAAAGTCTAACCCTCTGACTTTAAAATCGGAAACCTCACATTTTTTTACATTTCAAACCCAACCCTCATATCTCAAACATCCGGCCTGATCAACTGGGTGAGTTTTCATTTCATTTTTTCTAACTAACTTTTTCTATTTTCTAGATGCATCTTCAAAGCGCAGTACGTACAAAGGAAGGGCAGACTGCCAGGTCTAATGACTCAGAAGTGGCTGCTACCAGCAAGGCCCCCACGAAAGTAACAGAGGATGCTGGTCAATTCATGGGAGAGTGTATTAAAGCCCCATTTAAGACTCCTCCCACTGAGTATGCGGTTGAGCAGATCTTCGAACCTCCCACTCGTTCCTCAATGGATGAGATTGACTTAGCAGTTAAATGGGGGCTTCTCGATGTCGATGGCATGAGTAATAGCCTCGGAACTCATGTCATGAGAAGCCTAAGCTTGAAGATTCCGAAGTTTGTGAGCAGATCTGCAGATAAAGAAACTAGTAGGACGAAGTCATACTCACAGGTAGCAAAACCCGCCTTGGAGCAAGGTAATGACCCTCCACACGACAAAGAAACACCCATGTCTCCAATAGAAATTCCTGTAGAGCCTATTATAGAGTTAAATAGATACCCTTCTGATGAAAACCACACAATAAAAATTGAAGTAGTAGACGAATACATTGAACCTAAGGGATTTGTAAGACCTAAGAAAACCGTGAAAACATTAAAAATTACACGTAAGGCATTAGATACACTGCCTAGGTACTTTCCCAGTGAATTTGCTAATGACACAGATCATAAAGCCCTGTGGGACATAGAAGTCATTGAGCACCCCATAGAAAAGATAAAGGAAATATTCGGCCGCTCACCTGATTTGCCATTTGACAACATCTTCCAGGACATCACTGGAACTGGTGAATTATACCTGGATGAATACATAGTACCATTACCATCATCTCCCCTAACACCAATTGAAGAGCAAATGTTCATACCAGTACACTCACCCCACCTCTCGTACGACAGCAGTATAAGCTCATTCTCTTCCTCAGAACAAGAGCCTGTACTATCAGATATAAGCTCCTTCAATTCGGATGAGGAAATGGAGGACTTACAACATGCAATATCAAACTCGCTTGTTATGTATAGAAGTGAGCCCCACTGGTATGATCAAAGCAATGCATGTGCATCAAGCTCATTGAGAATACCTGTAAACGCCATTGTAGTTGTAGTTGAAGAATCAAAAGCCACTACACCAGGCAATAAAACTGAGAATAAAGTTAAAGATAAAGGGAAAAAAGTTGACTCATCTGAGAGAGGCCTGGACTATGATAAACTATTTAAAGATCATAAGCGATCCAAATCAAAGAACTTGGCTGATAAGAAAGTCGATTTTGGCCCACATGACTTTAAGAGAGACCGATCTGAGCTCCCAGATGGGGGATACTTCTGAGCTACAACAGAAGTACCAGAAAGTGACACTGAAATCGAAGAACAAATCCCAAGTGGCAACAGAGGAGGTGAAGACGATGGCAACAGCTCTGACACCAGTAGCTCAAGTAGTTCAAGCAGCTCAAATGGCTCAAATTCTTCTGATGATTCACAGGACTCGAAATGATCTGGTAATAATCGCAATTCTCAAAAGCGCCATCAACAACGCAAAGAATACAAGAAGCTAAAGAAAGCACTTAATGGTGTAAAGATAAAAACTCCATTTACTTACAGTGGAACAGTGGATCTAGACATGTTTGATCAGTGGACTTATGAAGTTGACACTTGGTGTGAATGGAATGGTCTTAGTGACCGGCTATTACTACGAGTTATTGTTAATTTTATGTTATACAAAGCAAGCAGGTTTTTTATGAAACATGTAGCAACTCACTGTGAATCTTGGATGATAAAGAAATTATACAAAGCTCTTTTTGATTACTGCTTTCCCCCACATTTCAAACAAGAGCTATGTGATAAGTTATTACATGCAACACAAGGCAGGAACAATGTGAGAGATTACTTAAGAGATATTGAAGCACTACAAGTATGATTCCCAGATGTCACTGTGCGACAACTCACACAGATCTTCTGGAAGGGAATTCATCAGTACCTTTGGCTGTATCTGATTGAAAAGGGACTTGACCCAGAAAGACACACCTTGGAAAGGCTTGCAAAATATGCTACTTGACGAGAGGAAGCTGCAGAAATGAAACGACATGAGGAGAATGCATACAGTGGACGTATTCCAGGTTGTACATGGGGTCACTTCCAAAACAGGTCAACAGGCCCACAGCCATACAACGCAAATCTGGCACAACCTTCATCTGGAGGGTGTAACAATGTACAACCAACAAACAGAAATCTGGGGACAAGTAATAACCCACCTACCAACATAAACAGTGGTAACAGGAATTCTGGAGGGCGCAGTGGCAACAACAATACCCCTAGAAAAGTAGTACTGTTCAGAATAGTAATAACAATAACAAGTTTGGAAACCCACATACCAACAAATTGTCCAAAGATGAATGAGATAAACTGCATGCTGAAGGACGTTGTTTTACCTGTAAGGAGGTAGGACACAAATCACACAACTGTCCAACTCGCCAACAGGCAAAAGTGCCTGGGAGCATGCTTACCATGAAGATGTCAAGTCATACCTATACACCTTATTCAATAGTTACTTTGGAATAGAAGGTGCACAACTTGCTGGAGTTGATCTTAGTGATCGCTTCCTGGTGATAAAGGAAGGCGAGCAATATGTAATATTCAATGGGCTGCATCTAGACCACCACTACTCTGTCACCGCAAAAGACCTGGACAAACCAGACTTCAGTATTGGCAATTTAGTAATACAAATGTACAACGATGAAGACCATACCATAACATGCCCATTACTCCCTGACAAATCCTATGCTGATAATCCAGCCACAAGCTGGCTTTACATCCGGTTCCAAATGGCAATGAATTGACATGCATGGATGGATGTGACAGAAAAATTGAGACTGGATGTTGTTCCTCACAAGAATGGGTATCTGATAAAAACATTAAGTACACCTGACATAGTAGTGAATGTAATGCATGAAACTGTACATAACAGCATAAATATAGGAAATATCATTGAAAGCATGTGGCAGAAATTTAGAATGTTGGAAGACTGTAAAACTGAACACTGTAAAAATCGTCGTGCAAAAGTCATGCTAGGGGCAGCAACAATGCCAGATATTAAACACAATGCTAAAAAACAGAATGGCCATCTTTCATCTATGATTAATGCCATTGAACGTACCTCTATGTGAATATGCAACTTTAAACAGCACCTACCCAAGCCAATCATAGTCACAGTACTTGCAAACAGAAAACCTATTCGTGCCCTGATCGATACAGGCTCAATGGCTGACTTCATATCTACAACAATTGTGGATCAGCTTATGCTAAAAACAGACAAATTAGCAAAACCTGTTACCATTCAACTGGCAGTGCATGGGTCTTGGTCAAAAATCAATGTCTCTACTGAAGTTGACTTTCAATATCAAGAAATTAACTGTAAACGGAGATTTGATGTAGCGAACCTAGACAATTATGATATGATCCTCAGTACACCTTTCATCTACCAACATAAAGTCATCCTAAGCATGAATCCAACACAGGTAGCTATAGGATCGAAGGAACCTTTGGAAATGAAAGGGGAAGAAGTCAGTACTATAAATTCAGCCACAGCAGATATCTTCGAAACTGACCTTACTCAAATAAGGGAACAGCTACGAACTGAAGCAATGGACTTATGTCCAGACACTTCTAAAACAAACCTACCACTGTTTAGAGCAGTTAATCACATCATACCTTTGATCGATGATAATAAAGTTTACAAGTTTCATCCCACAAGATGTTCTGAAGCATTGAAACCCTTATGGTGTGAAAAACGAGATGCTTACATTAAATCTGGCCAGTGGGAAGTCACCACTGGTGTAGCATCATCACCAATGCTTATTTTGCCGAAGAAATCGAAGGATAGCCCTGTAATAAAAATTCGTACAGTACTTGACAAATGAGAACAAAATAAGAATACACACAAGCTAGCCACACCACTACCAGACATTAACTCAATACTTCGAAATGTTGTGCATTGTCATTACTGGACCCTCGTTGACGGCAAGGATGCCTATGAGCAAATCTGGGTGCAGACAGACCATGTACCATGCACATTATTCACTACCCCTGATGGAATGATGGTAAGTCTGGTGATGCAGCAGGGAGACTGTAATGTGGGAGCCACTTACCAAATGTTAATGAACCACATCTTTGCATCATACATTGGTATATTCTTGGATGTATACCTAGACAATATTGTAATCTATTCCAACATGGTTAAAGAGCACTTGAAACATATTAGAATAGTGTTTGATATCCTACAACACGAGAAACTGTACTTATCCCCAAATAAAATGCAATTCTTCACAACTGAATTGAAAATACTTGGCCACGTAATCAACAACAAGGGGATCAAGATGGACCCCCACAAAGTTGACTCCATAGCTAATTGGAAAACACCAACTACGAAAGAATTGTTGGCCAGGTTCCTAGGGGCCATGGGGTATCTAGCAGATAATTGTGAGGGGATTCGAGTCCCAATGGGAACACTCACCCCATTGACAGGCTCCACACATAGTTGGAGATGGTTGCATACTGAACAAAGGGCATTTGAAAAAATTAAAGACTCCATACAACAACACAGAGACTCACATTGAATTGCCGCTGATTACTCCCTGGCTGTGGAATGGCTCAACCTAGTCACTGACACATCATTCACAGGTGCTAGTGGATATATTAGCCAGGGAAATGACATTCAAACTGCAAAAGTCATTACCTTTTGGTCCAGGAAATTCAACCCTGCACAGCAGAATTATGCAGTCCATGAACAAGAACTTCTCGCTATAATCAAGTCCTTGAAACGATTTCGTGGGATACTACATGGTGCAAAATTCCGCATCTGCACAGACCACAAGTCACTGGAATACATTATGTCACAGAAAAACCTCTCACCTCATCAACATTGCTGGCTGGACATACTGAATGAATTCAATTTCGAAATTCACTATATTCCAGGGGAAAAAAAAACAAATTAGCAGATGCCTTATCATGCATATATAGCAACAAACCTTTAGGAGTTGTACGCACACACTCTGAGTATGTGGGAGGGGATGATAATGAGGAAGAAAGAATCACCTCTCATATGCCTTCAGACCCCATTTACACAGGCAGCGCTACCTTAGCAGAGTTGGAAAACACCCTAAATAAGCCAAGACAATCACATAGATTAGTGGAAGTAAATGCACATGAGCGTACTTACCCGGGAGCAAAGAAACGGAAGAACACACCTTGTGTATCAACACGTTCTGATGCCAGTGATGTACTCCCTATGAATCAGAATGATAATGAAAGTACATCAGCAGAAGGCTCAGAAGATAATCAAATAGATTCACATGAGCCTGAACTCCCAGATCCTCGAATTGAGATAATCAACTGTGATGAGGATGAAGATAATGATCATGCTCATAGCAAAACACAGCTGAACTTACCAGCAGTCTCTACATCCGGTGACATCGGCACACCCATGCCAGATAGTATATGATATTGCTATAACGAAGACCCATTCTTCTGAGACATCTTGAAAAACCTGGCTGCATACCTTGATTTTAGGGAAATAGATGGTTTGATCCTCAAAACACGCGAGAATCAAACAGTACTTTGCATACCAAATATTTTAATAGGAAAACGAAATGTTCGGGAGGTTATAATACAGCATGCGCACTCACCTCTAGCTCACCTTGGGAAAAATAAAACCTCAAGTCTGTTACAAGAAGAAGTCTGGTGGAAGACAATGGTGAATGATGTTGACAAATTCTGCCATTCATGCTCCCTGTGTGCAATAAGTAAGTCAAATAATCAAAAACCAATGGGACTATTGAAGACATTACCAGTTCCTCAAAGACTGTGGCAAGCCATTGGAATTGACTTTGTCGGACCATTTCTGGAAGCAAAGACATGATTGGGCACGTTTGATATGATGTGTGTAATCATAGACCACTTAACTTCAATGGTTCACATCATCCCAACTAAACAAACCTATGGAGCAAAGCATATAGCAGAAATCATATTTGAAACAGTATATAAACTTCATGGCTTACCAGAATGTATAGTCAGTGATAGAGACTCGTTGTTCATGAGCACATTTTGGAAATGACTACATGACCTATTGAGAGTTGAACTCTGCCTCTCCACAGCATATCACCCACAAATGGATGGTACCACAGAATGCGCAAACCGTTGAAAAGGGGTACTTGTGTTCTAGTAGTGAAATTGGCTCTATGTTTGCAACTTATTTCACTATAAAATTCACAAGACTCTTTAAGTGCGAGTTGTGGGAAAGGTGGGTGTTCCTTCTTATTGTCTTATGCAAGTTTAAATCGTTTGAAAAGCCTTTGAATCGAAATGTAATAGAATTTTATTGTAGGATCCAAGTAATACACCTTTGTACTACTCCAAACTTTGTAGAAGTGTCTTAACAACCCTTTGCTAGTACAACTTCTTAGAAAACCGAAACAAGAGCAACCCTTTACTCTTATGAAACCACTTTATTGAAATAACTAAGTCCTAGGCCCTCTCTGGAGTCTCAGAACTTCAATTCTTTCCAAAAGATACCCAAAATGCGAACCAAAACAATATATTCTTTGAAACAAATAAGACCTAAACCACTACCCAATACCTATTGTACCTGGGCAAGAAAGGTGCGAATCTGCTTGCCTTTCTACCCTCTATAGTACCTACTTAAATATACAAAGCCCAGAACTATTATTATGATTTTCCCAGACATTGTATACTACATATATCTACCTGAAACACATCCCCTGTCCTTATTTGTGTCTTTATTTAGCTATCATTTGACTATGAGTCACTCCGAGGCATTAGAATCCTCTAGAATGTTCAATTCCCATGGTTTTCAGATGCTACAGTGTCTCATCATTGATCATTTTGGGTAGATCATCATAAAATTGTCATCTTTGATCTAATGTTTTGTTCTTATCCAGGCCTGTGCTTCGGTGAGACCATTCCCTATCATACTAGAATAGAATGTACTAAATTCTAGCTTCCGATCAAGACCAAAATCATCCTGATTGATGAAGAATTGACTATTCTACATCACTTTGAAATAGACTGTCGTTCGTCTCCCCCACCTGGGACATCACGTGACATTCCAAATCGGGGCATATATTCCTGTGCCAGAAGACAGATAGACATAAGACTCCATAATTACAGGTTTTATGCAGCACTGTAGTTGATTGGAAAGATAGTTATGTTATATGAGTTGTGGTACTTGACGTTGCGAGTTCGATTCTTGTGTATTGATTTTTTTATTTTGGAGATCTACTGAGAAGCCGACACACTGAGAAGCCAATGCTGTCGCATTATGCATGCACTTGCATCGGCTCAACATAACAATTGTTTACTCCTAGGGCCGAAGTCGCGTCACACCATGCGTGCACTTGCATTGGCTCAACGTTATGTCAGGACTCAGAATGAGGTAGCAGGTGGAGGCCACATTGGAAAGGGGTAGAATAGGAGGTTAAGTCAAGTGGTGAAGTCGAGTAGGAATGGGAGAGCCGTGCTGCATGCTTTGCCCTCTTGTACTGGGCATTTCAACGGCACCATGGAAGACAATAACTCTCTTCGACAGTGTTCTAATTCTTCATCATCATGTAAACAGCTCACTAAATTACCTTTCAAATACTGTGACGCCTGCCGTGAACGTGCCAGATCCAAAAAAAGAAATCAATGCGCTGAAATAAAGAACAAAGATACAACAATGGGTCCAACTCCTGTGGCTGGTGCAAAATGTTGTAATGATTCTCAGGCAATCACACCTAATAAGCATACTCATGTGGACATGTCAAACACCAAGGAGACTCAGGAGAGCGGTACAGAATCCAATGAAAAGGGTGTAGAGTGGAATGAAGTTGACAGCCTTGAAAATGATGTAAGATTTAATATCAATACAGAATCTGAAAGGCTCACCCGTGGCTGTTATAGTCAATTGAATTATATATGGATGCAGAAGAATGTTTCCAAACGATACGCTCAAAATTTAAAGCAAATTCAACTGTTGAATTTCTCAGGCAGTACTGTATTAAGAATGATGAAATAGTTAATAGCAAGGAACGAGTGCAAATGGTAGCGAGAGAAATTTGGAATATTACTGGGTATCATTTCATGTGGGTAATTTGTTGAAAGGAATACTATCAGTGAATTAAAATACATATTTACCAGAGTGAGGGACTTCGATTATTAACACAATGACAGAATTTAAAGATTTATTACAGTACCAAATTCAGTTCCAGGATCAACGAGTGCTGCGAACATTACAAAGTCGAGGAGCATCTTTCTTTGCGCTAGCAGAGGCATGTTTGGATAAGGAGAAGAGGATGAATGGGAGGGTAGGATCCAGAACACCTTCGACATGGGATAAATCAACTTCGAATGTGATGTTCTTCCGTACAAGGCCTGCAGCAGTAAATGAATGAACATCGAGTAAACCTTCAAAGCGCTATTTTTATTATGTACTAGTACTGAGCTTATTAGGTACAGAGTCTTACAATAATCAACGTGCTTTATATATTTGCGTACTTAAGTATAACTAAGTAGTACATGAATCCTTGAGCACTACTTAAATACATTAAATTGTACCCCTTCGACCCCCTTTACTATTTCGACGCTACCTGGCACTACCTAAACCGATCATTTTATTTCAAGCCAATGACAAGGTTATGTACATGTCATTCATCTACATCCATGTCAGTGCTGGCGAGTAAGCGTCTGCACACCATGAGAAGTCCTCTGGTAAGCATTGTAACCTTGAGCCGGTGGTCACATGATGTCCCAGGTGGGGGAGACAAATGACAGTCCTTTGAAATATTCTTTAATTCATATTTATGTCATTGACTATTTGTTAGACTTCAATCCTGATGCCAAACAAACAACTTAGTGGTATCAAAGTGAAATTAAAACATATACAAGTCATGTGACTGGCAGAAAAGCGGTCCCTTCAATATTTAATATCTTTTCCTACACATCAGGCTAATGGTAGGTTGGACATAGAAGCACTTGTACTATATTTTATGATATGAACTGTTGAATATTAACCCAAATAAAAGGCCAATAAGTACAAGGCTTGCTATTTTGTAGCAGTCCATAGATCTTTATTTATTATCTGGGGTTCATTAATGTGTACAGATTTAAGACTGTAAATGGTAGAAATGTGCAATTTTATGCCTAAATGCACAGGTGGCGTCACACTGTATGATCACACAAATGCTATGCAATAGCATCAAAGAAAATCAAAAAGACTGGGTGGAACACTTACCAGCCATAGAATTTGCTATGAACTCTGCTCAATCTGAAACCACTGGATTTTCACCATTTTTCTTGAACTATGGCCACACGCCATGCACCATGATATGGGAAGATCAAAGTGAATACCCTGGTGTCTGAAAATTCGCTCTGAAGATGAAGGAAGCAGTCATGAGTGCACATGACACTATCATCAAAGCCAGAACTCATCAAACCTTGTATGTGAACCAAAAGTGTCACAGCTCTGAGCTTGCAATTGGAGACTTAGTATACCTGTCCACCAAGAATTTGAAACTGCCTAAAAAGAGGGCATGCAAACTCATACCTAAGTACATTGGACCTTTTCGCATTTTGAAAGTAATAACCCCAGGAGCATCCTATAAACTCAAGCTATCACCTGAATTGAAATCAAGAGGCATACATGATGTGTTCCATGTGTCAGTTTTAAGAATCCACATACCCAATGATGATTGACATTTTCCTGGATGCCAAATCCATCAAATACCTGGCCTAGGAGAATCCCCAGCTGAGTGGAGTGTCAATCATATCATATCTCATTATGGCAAGGGCCTTGATGCACAATTCGAAGTCTTATGGTCAATGGGCAATGTCAGCTGGGCACCATATGCTGAGGTTGGCCATCTGAATGCGATGGATGAATACTGTGAAGCAATGGGGATCAGCAGCCTGAAAAAATTGCCTGCAGGTAAATCCAAGTCTGACTTACCACCTGATATCACTCTAGGAGTATCCTGCTGCATGATGGTGTTGAGCAAATGCATACATATGCCTAACACAAGGTATAACCAGCAAAATCAATTAAAATCAGTTGAAAATCAGAATGTAAGAATAAGAAACTTACCCCCCAAGTCTCATTCACATTCCTCCCTTTGTTACATCATGGAACACACCGCTGTTATTGAATTTTCCAATGCTGAGTGCAGCCTCTGGGTGAATTTTTCGGACACTCTTTGCGCATTTGCTGATGGACGTGGTTCTCACCCAGGCTCGCCACCTTGTGGTTATGGCATCTACCTGTGTACACATTCTAGTGCCGCTGATCCAAGCCAGTGCCCAGTTCCACCCGCTCCAGCTATGCCAATGGCCATTGAGCATGCTATGGGTGATATTAATCTGTCAGCTGCAGGATTGCACATGATTTTGGATGCACAGAATACTGCTTACCAAACTATTATGAGCAGTATGTGCTTGCCTCCTAACCCGGATCCGCACTGATTCCCTCATCAGTACACACCTCGCAACTGGAGGGGCCAAAACTTCAAATTTCCTCATACCCCCTGGAAGTCTGACAAAGGCCCACAAGCACCCAACAAGAGTCTGCAAGGTGAGTCCGTTTCTAAACAAACGAAGACAGCTAATAAAATGTTAGACACTATTGCAGACAGGCTTAACAACATACCTAAACTGCTGGGAAAGCCTGCACACAAATGAGGCCGGCACAACAGGAAGACAGCCAGTAAGCCTTCCACAGTGCCACAGAAATCCAAAGCCACTCCCAAGTTGGAAGAGGACATGAAAGCACTGGTCACAAGTGGCAGTGCTTTGCTGGACACGACCACTGACCATGATATGACCATTGATGACATGGCTGAGTACTTGCAGTGTTCCAACTGTTCTGACACTGAGAGCGTCCATGATAGTTGGGATGATGAGGATGGCATAGATCTTGATGACAGATTTTAGATCCATATGTCATTCTTTTCTCTCCATCAATTGTTGATCTGAGCTTTATTCCAGAGGTTCCCTGTTCTTGGAAACCTGGAGGGCGAATGTAAGGTCTCGACCTTGCAGAGCCCTGACATCAACAAATCAATGCACCCATGTGATACAAACACCACCACATGGACCATCCATGCGACAATGACACTACTTCCATATGCTCTCTCCTCACTCATTGGCTTCTCCCCTCTCATGCTTCCACTTTGACCTATGGTACCAACAGCCATGCCGGTACCACCTCCCTCAAGACTCACGCAATCACTAATGTTCTCCTTCTTCTTACCTACTTTCCATATTCCTTTACTTACCCTATCTACTCAATACAAAACCCTTTTCTCCTTTCTCTGACTTTCCATGACTCGATAGATACTTCCCTTGACTCAATAGAATTATTCCTGACTCATTACTTACCTCGTAGATATGTATATAAACCCCAGTAAAGTATGTAGTACTTTAGAGTTCCTGAATACAAGACTTTTAGACACATATTTCCTGAGTGATAAGTTCTCAGCCCCTCGAACTCCAACCCCCTTTCCCGTGTGTTTCCACTATTGAAGTCTAACCCTCTGACTTTAAAATTGGAAACCTCACACTATAGTATTGTCTTGAGAGTTTGTAGATGGTATTGTGATGGTATTGTGATCAGTCATGGAGGCTCTCAAAAGACAGACAGATGTAGAAGGGGTGTGTTGGGTCTCTGGGAGTGAGAAGGGTTCCAGGAATTTTGGATGTTGTAGAAAGAAAGATAAAATAGATGGTGCATAGATTTATATTATTCTCAACTTTTTAGCAGTTTTTAAGAACATACATGGTGTGAGTGATATTAGACATGAGTATGTTGCAATGATTCTTAATTCTGATTAAGCTGCACAAAAAGATAAGGGAGAGTAATATAAGTGTGGTTCATGACAATATACACACTGGCTGAGTTGAATGGCAATGATCAATTGAAAGGGGTGGACTGTGGGTAGGCTATATTGTCTTGGATGTCTGTAGATGGTGTTGTGATGATATTGTGATCTGTGATCAGTCATAGAGGCTCTTGATGATAAAAGATTCATGATAGTTCCACTCTGTCTACAATAATATTCCCACCACCACAGAAATACACACACCCATTTCTCCTCATAATGCATCTACATGATTCAGGGTTGTTTTCTGAATTGGAGGAAATGTTTGAGTTGCATGAGATGAAGCCCCAAGTGGGAGGAGAAGGAGGGAGGGAGGGGGAGGGAGGGAGAGAAGGGGAAACAGGTGTGGGGGGAGTGTGTTGGGTTGAATGGTGTGAGGTGGGCTCAAGGGATTTTGGATGTTGTAGAGAGAAGGGTAGAGTAGAGTAGAGTAGACGATGTGTAGATTTATGTTACTGTGAAGAACATACGAGGAATCAGAATGCTGCAATGATTCTTAATTCTGACTAAGCAGCACAGGGGATGCATAATCGAGACATCAATGACAATATGCAGACAGGTTGAAAATCTAAGTATTTGAGAGGGGTGGACTGAGGGTAGGCTATATTGTCTTGGATGTTTGGAGGTGGTATTGGGATGACATTGTATCCTGTGATTAGTTAGATTATTCTGATTGAGCAGGACAAACAGATCATAACCATAACAAAGAGTGACAATATGTGCAACAGTGGAGAGTCAATCCCTGTTTCCAATCATTTAATAGAAGATGAGTAGACTAATAGATGTGCTATATTGTCTTGAGTATGAAAGGTGATATTGGGATGGTATTGTACCATGACTGATTGAATGGAATAAAAGATACAACCCAAGGTGGAACTACTCATGGCAATATGCACACCTGTGGAAAGCCAAACCCATAATAGGCATTTGAAAAGGGTGGTCTGTGGGTAGGCTATATCATCTTGAGAGTTTGTAGGTAAAATGACTAAGATGGAGAGGAGAGGAGAGGAGAGGAGAGGGAGAAGTGGAAGGAGGGGGGGAAGGAGAGACAGGTGTGGAGGGGTGTATTGGATTTGATGGTGTGAGGTGGGTTGGAGAATTTATTTGTAGGTGGGGAGTATAGTAGAATAGATTGGGGATTGGGTGTAGACTTATATTTTTATCTTTTTGAAGTAATGCTGGACAAAAAGTTAAGGAAACCCGTGTGGATTATATGGCAATATGCAGACCGGTTGGGAGCCCAACCTCGAACCCATGATAGATATTTCAGAAGGGTGGGCTGTGGGTGGGCTATAATGTCTTGAATATTTGAAGGTGGTATTGTGATGGTTATCATATCCTGTGATTAGTTAGATGATTCTGATTGAGCGGGACAAAAACAAGATTATAACAAAGAGTGCCAATAAGCGCAACTGTAGAGTCGATCCCTGCTTTCAAAGTGGACTTCCTGGTAGATATATTTACGACACACCGTCGACTTTTTGACTTTTTCGAAGTACGCGGCGAGAGGTGATGTAAGATGGCGAATGCTACAATGATTCTTAATTCTGATTGAGCTGCACAAAAATATACAGGACAGAGAGTTCATGACAATAAGCGGGCCAGTGAGTCGAACCAACGATAATCAATTGAGATGGATGGACTGTGGGTGGGCTATTTTGTCTTCAGTATTTCAAGGTGGTATTAGTATCGTGATCAGTCGTGACTTGTAGAGGTTTTTGACGATAACGATACACAAATATTCTTACCCAGACCTTCTCTAATTAATGCGACTGTATGACCCCGGGTTACTTATTCGGTGAATCGAAACCTGAATCGGTGGATGCAGGTGTGACTGCCAAGAGCAAGAGGGAGCGGGAGGGGGAGGAAGGAAGGAGAGAAAGAGACAGGTATGTGTTATGGTTCGCAAGAACTTGACGTTGGTGTATTCCTGTGAATACACGAAGGTTTAGCGAAGCAGTTTAATAATCGAAACGTACCCTGTATGGTTTAGTGTAGATTAGAATACTGATGTGTCTGAATGCGAGAGTGCTTAGTATGTTCAGTAAGGGTTGAGTTCTCGAAGCGTGAGTCAGCCAAGCTGAATGTCAAGTATGTCACGGGCTACCGCCGATTGGACTATCCGTTGATATTCAGCAATCGACAATACTAACTATGTAGTACGTTTGTAGCGAGTAGATAGATATGAAATACTATATACCCTTTTTAGCAACGATACGAGACTTAGCGCGAAGCCTTAAGTCGAGTGCCGGATTCTTACAGTTCACACTGAGTTGAAAGGTAGTAAAAAGGTTGTTTTTCCTATCTACACAACGAGCTATATACCTTGTAGTACTAATATATCTAGATTGTTCTTGTGTAGTCCTATGTATTCTACAGAACTCGAGAAGGTACTGCTTCCAGGGCCTTCTCGGTCAACATAACCGAGTTGGTTTATAGCCTTTTATGGCAGGAGTAGCCTTTAGCTGCGTAAATACTTACTTGCTTAGGTTACTTCTGTCGTTCTGAAGGTAAACCAAGATAGAAATAAAATGAGTAGTTAGTAGAGCTACGAGAGATTGGAAAATATATATAGGTTTTGTAATGAATTTTGTAAAATGTAGTAGACAGAGATAGAATTTATAGATGAAAAACCATGAGCGCGCAAATGTAGCTAAGTATACATAACAGTATGTAGGGTGTGTGCTGAGTTTTCTGGTGTGACAGGTTGGAGAGTTGGTTTTTAGGGGAGGGGGGGGTAAGAGTAGAGTAGATTTGGGATTAGGCGTATACTTATACACGTAATAAACTTCCCGAAATTTTAGGTAGGCGGACTGTCTAGTATGCTATATTGCCTTGAATGTTTGTAGATAATACACTAGAATTTGGACGATTATGGTTCTTTGATGTCGTAGGTAGTAAAAACTGCAACTATTCTGAGTGAGCTGGACAAAGATTAGAGATAAAGGGACTGAAATAACTTTATGGCAATACTTATACAGACCAGTGTGAGAGGTGCCGTGGTGCCGGGCAAGCGGCGAGCGCTAGAGTCTAGTGGTACTTATGTAATTATTTGTTTCGGAATCCATTGCCTGATGCCCAATCGACAACCAACCGATGGCAGATGCAACCAACCGCCAGCGTGCACGAACCTCAACACTCGTTAGTATCATATTCCTTAGGGATACGTTTTCCTTTATCATTTCGTAAACAATATGCCTTAGCGAATCGCGGGCTCAAACTCAAACCTCAATCTACCCGTACTTGATCGAAGTATACGTGAACTTTTCTGCAAAAAGTACGTCAGTTGTCACCCTGATTCCAAGTTCCACTTACTCTAGCTTAGCAGTGCTACAGGTCAACAGACATTCTACTGTCTCCATAGAGCCTCCGGCCAGCGTACTAGGCGGATGTTGGCGCTCCCACGTCGTGAAAACTGCACAACGATGTTCTTGCTAAAGATAGAACCATTCGACTTCCGATAACCAGTCAACCAGAGGAACTGCGGGATGGACGAAAACTGACACCATACACGGTGTAAATTTCAGTTCGCGGATACAAAAAGCACCGGAATAATGAACAGCCGCATCAAAATTTACACCGTGTAGCTTTCGAGCCAGAATAAATATGTGTTTCTTTAATTATGTAACCAGATTATGTAGCCATACTTAACATATAACAGGTTTATAATAATATAAAAAAATGTAGTCTGGTACGGGGTAAAAGTCGTTACCAACGTGATGTTTACGAAGGCATATAGCCTAGCGGTAAATGATTCAGATGGATATATTCCTTTGTTCAATGGGTAGGGTTTGATTCTTCCTGGGTAATTTTTTTTTAACTTCTCTATATAAGAGTTGTATATACTCGTGTGAATATCGTGGCATGCCACGAAATATCAAGTCGCTCGAAACCGATATGCCTCTAGTTGTTCATGTGCTAGAGGACCTTGCAGAGGCGGTTAAATTCAAGTCTATCTCATTGAACACTGCTCATACACCCATCTACGTCAAGGTAAGGTTATTTTTATCTACGACATTGAACTGCTTTCATATTTCATCTTATTTCAGTCCGTCAGCATTGATAGCGCGGGAGAACGACCGTGCTATGCTCATATTGTGCGCATGCTGGTTCTACTCTGCTTTGGACGTTGGTCGTGCTGCCAATTCTGCTGGGACTAAGACTCGGCTGACGCGTCGACGCGTGCGCGTAATACTTGATGGCCTACTCGTTTGCAAGCCAGTTCGGGCATGGGATTCGGTTGGGACTGTGCCCTTCAAATCAAGGCTGTATCCGCATTGCTTGGAGTCTACTGGCTTTCGACCAATTCAATTAGGTTGGGTTTGCGATTATGATTGTGGCTGAATGGGCTGTTGCGTTGTACTTAAGCATGTCAACAACTGTTTGGTCTTATGTTCTGCCCTCTAAATACAAATAACATCTGTACTCTACCGTTCAATAAATTATATTGTAAAGCTAGACTATTACAATACATCATCAGAAGGGCTTCCAAAGCGTTCAAGAAAATCATTCAAGATGGACTCCGATAACGCTTGATCCCTTTCGGCTATAAATTCGTATTCGTAGTAGAATGGAACTGTGGGTGAGGAATACAGTTCAAAGCAGAATTATGGTGAAAGCGGGAAAGTGTCGGGGAAGCGTCTCGTACATCGTCCTCGAAATTTTCAGGTTTGTTTCTCATTATTTACCATATCTCATTATTTTCCTACACATTTTTAATCAAGTGTTATCTATGTAATTTTTAAGTACCGTGTGAAATTATATCTTGAACTACACTGTGTATTGCTTACACCGTGTATGGTGTTAGTTTTCGTACCTACCCGAAGAACTGCTGTCACAGACTGCACCCTATCCTTTCCCCTCAGCGCTCAACACTCAAAGGAAATCACGTATAGCTAGAGTTAACCGGCGAAGAGAGTTTGAGGAGGTGGAGGGTGACGAGGGAGGATTGATAGTAGCAGGAGACGACACGCGAAGCACGAGTGCAATACAATACCACATCCAGGCCCCAGTCTACGATCCGTCATCGCTGTCAGATCTCCTTGTCGCTGTATGTCACGGTGTATCCATGAACTCGGGCTTTCATGTTGGCATTTGGGAGATTGGATTTGGGAGGCGACGAGCACGAAAAGGACTTTAGAGTTGCTTTAGAGAAGAGGGGAGGGGAGAAGATGAAGACCAGGCCCGAGGGAATAAGGGTAGCGTACTGCCTTCGAGCCTACGGTTTAGCCGGCCGTCGTCGTTGCCGGGCCCTTGCCTCGTTTCCCCCTTCGCCGTCGGTATGTGCGCTTTTGTCAGTCATGTGCCATACGTGTGGTCGATGTCGGCCTCGAGCGTGGCAGTACGGGCCCATCAGTATCCCTTTCGCTGTGTATTCTACCTTTAGCCGCTTTCCCGTCGTCGGGCTTTTTGGGAATGCAAGATCCCCTCCCTCATGGCAAGCCGAACAGCTATGCCTTTTCTCTCCTCCACCCTTTGAATGTTCGAGAACAGTAACGTTTCCACCGCTTCTCCCTGAACCACTCCCCTACGCTGCATGCTGCGAAACCTGTTTTCCTCGAGTAGAAGTGTCATGTGCGTCGAAGTTCACGATTGCTCGTATACGTAGTAACCAAGGTGCTACGGTTCTAGCATCGGTGCATGGACCGATATGGAGCTCAACTTTGCACGTATTTCGCGCTGATTTACATACCAGGTGTCAAACACCACGGTCGTCGACCTAGGATTTGGGTAGGAGGAGTGATGTGATGTGAGTGGGTCGAAGTGAGGGAAGGAGGGAGGGAGAATGGGAAAGGGGTAGGGAGGGCGGGAGAGGACGGGGACTGCATGCTGGAGCACCCTGTGCCATGTTCAAATCGCAGGCTGACTTTTCTATCGTAATCCAGTTGCAATGACCGTGCGTGTCCTCAAAGCCAACGAGGAAGTTATGTTGGGATCGGAGTATACGGATGGTGACGTGGGTTCATATACATGCCCTACCTGAACTTATTCAGTTCCCGGGAATGTTTCTGTGAGTCGAGTTTTTGTTTTGTGAATGTGTTTTGGTTTATCGATGCGGTCTTTGTATCTCTTAGCTTCATCCTCTGCATCCATAGATCGTGATGCTCCGACTACGACTACGACTGCAGCCTATACTACCGCTCCGCCAGCATCATATCCATTCTCGAAACTACCACCGTCACCACTATCCCCATCTCCACCTGCACCCATCCCAGCTGCTACTTCGACGACCCCCTTACCACAGCTACACGTTAGGCCATGTTCCTATATGTGCCCCCTGCTTTGTGTTGCCTCCACTGCCTCACGCAGTGCTTGCCCCATGCTGCTCCCGTTGACAGCTGAGGATGGGATAGTTTGTAATTGGACCTTGTAGTCACTGTTTGAATCGCTGGAAGGAAGATCGAAGCAGGACCCTGGTTAGCGGCAGTTACAGCTACTTATACCAGGTTGCAGTGCACGGACGGAAATGGATAGCTAACTCAACGCGAATGTGATTTCCTACCAGTTCACCACCAATCTTCGAACCTCAGCCCAATGCTCGACTAGGCCATGATATCCCCACTTTAGGTTTTTGAGGATGATCGCTGTGAGGATAATTGAATGAGGCCGAAAAGAAGAGGAAAGAAGAGGCAGCAGTACCAATTATGCCAGCGTTACAGTTGACATCGCTCACGGGAACATGTAGGGAGGATGGCCCATTCGAACACTATGGGGCCGCGCTGCTTGATCCGTCAGGTATCGTACCACAGTCATAGCCATCACAATTGCCATCACCTGTACCTCTCTCAACTGCTTCTCCATGCGCTAGCTGGTTGACTATCAACGTAACAAGGACATGGTCATTACCATCACGACCTACTTCAGCGACCGCATGTACCATAGAATGCCATACCTGAAACTATTCATTTGATTCTTAGCCCGGTTTCTCTTTTATGTCCTGTTCGCGTCTCTCCTCCCCTGCTCCGTCACTTCCCGTTTCTTGTTGTTCCCGCCACCGGCGCAGGATGGGATGGTTCGTTACCGGTCTTTGCGGCTACTGTTTGACTGGGTTGAGAGGAAGGTCGAAGTAGAAACGACAACGGGGGTGGTAACTCCCAACTCCCATCTACATGCCTCAGCTCGTCACTCTAGGCCAAGACGCATATGCCGCTTCGCACCGCGGCCCTCGAGGACGGATGTGAGGATGGGTTGGATATGGTGAAGGGTGTAGTCATGAAGAAGCTGTGGATTGGTAGGGAGTCGAAATAAGGAGGAGAGAGCTTAGAGCTCCGAGAGTTCCAGGCTGTGGGTATCGTTTCGCACATTTATACTGCTTTCTTCATTCCACTGATTTCTTATCTACTACCGACAGTGACTTCCTGGCAACAACTACCTGCTTTATGTACGAATTGAATCGGGCTGACGCCGAGACTGTGAATGCTTATCCGTGTCCTGCTGTTGAGAACTTTTAACTGGAGTCCTTGCTAGGAGCAAGACGGAAAATGTGCCATTTCAAAGGGGAGAGAAGTGGGCTGTGTTAGTAGACATGCCTGAATATGCTATTATAACATAATACGATCGGACCAGTACGTTCCTCTCCCTCCCATACCCTCACTTCCCTCCCTTTTTCGTTCTTATGCTTTAATAATTAACTCGCAGCTTCATGTAGCGCCCATACGTGTGCTCACTCATTGGCTGCAACCTCTTCAAACACCTCTTCGTATACAAACCATGGCTTCAGGAAAGCAGAAGCCTTGCTAGAAGCCCTTCGTCCCCTCTGCGCTCTAGCATTATGAACAACAATGGCAGTAACTACGACGCATCTAGAACTGCATCTTGCACCGCATCAAAGACGATGCTACGTGAAGATGGCTGCGTTCATACATTGCTCAAGCCTCGAAACCGTCGTAATCCAGCGAGGCGCGTCGGCAGAGCTCGAGCTGGGGGATTAGGGGGAGTGGGCGCGGACCGAGGGTTCATAGCACGCACAAAGGGATCGGTATTGGAGGTGACGCTGGACCGACGACGGTCGTTTTCGATCATGGAGAAAGGCGAAGAGAAGGAACGATGGCACGGTATGGGTTTTATGATATCTCGCATCTCAGCGTCGTCGAGGATGTTGATTCCCTCGGCGGCATATCTGGAGAAATCAAAGGTGTCGGTGGAAGCGGAAGCGAGACCTTCGACGGCAGCTGGGGCGGATGATGTGCGAGATGTGTGGAGACTGGTGGGTGGGCGAATGGAGCTGTCGTCGCGCTGAATGGAACGCTTTCGCATAGTGAGCCATTCGGCCTCGGAGCCTGGGACAGAGGTGGGCTCTGAAGGCAAAGCTCTGTCTCGGGTATCTTGAGGGAGGCGACTGCCATTGACAAACGGACGCAGCTCTTCTAGACTGCCTCTGATGCTTGCACTACTAATGCTGAGAGAGGCCTTGTCGCTGCCCTGGTGCAAGACAGAGCCCACCTCGATGGTGTCCGAGTCGTCGTCAAACTCCTCTGAGGCGACAGAGCCATTTTGGTCACTGAAACGAAAGGTGGCGGGATGGCGGCTGTCTGAGGAGCGGGGACGACGGGTTTTGGAGCGGGAGAGGGAGGGAGAGTTGCTGGTGCTAGGGGTGTCAGGCAGTTGATGGTAGGGCTGTCGTCGTTTAAAGCCAAAGAGCTTCATGGTGGAGAGAAAGAGAGGGATCTGAACAATGCCGATCCTCAATAAATATTGTCCAGGTGGTCCCCAATTTCCGCATGCCAGTCCAATCCTGCATTCACTTTTTAATTCATGTCAACTGTCAAAACGCCTGATATGCTTGGCGCACACCGTAAGCGAACAGATGGATGAAAGTCTCTCCTCCGGACAGTCCAACCATTCTTTGAAGCCTCCTACAGTGATGTCGTTGTTCCATACGAAGGCTGTTATCTGCTAGAATTTTAAGGGCTTCGTGGTTTTCCAAAAATGAAGGTGTAGCGGGTGCCTTATACCTTCGTCCGAAAAAGAAGTTCTCTCGCTTTTGTGAAATGCACTCAATTGCATTGAATTCAAATTGAATTGGAATAGAAAGAACGAGGTAGGCGCCGGAAGAGGAACCTGGGCGGTACCGTCTCCAAGATAATTGTACGGAGCACGAAGGTCTCGCTTCCATGACGATCTACTCACTTTGAACTGTGCCCTGGTCCCTGGCACTCCATCAAGCATCTTAAACGCTGATTTTATACAAACCTTCGAAAAGCGTCTTCATCCAAGCTCGTGACTTTACTCATGTTGTTTTTGACTATTCCGGACCCTGTAATAAAGCCGTCCCAGTTAAATATGGAGCGGGAACACGATGGCATAGCTACACTTCATATAGCCTGCAGATAAGATTCTCTTTCATCAAAGATAGGATCTTCTGCCCAATCACATATGCTGCTTATCCACAATTCGACGTCGTTGATTGTCCATTATACCTGATCGCCGCGATAGCCGTATACAACTTCCCTCCCTCTAAATTGCCTTATTATTAAAGAAGTCCAGTCTATATGGGCTTTATGTGTGGATGGCGCATCATTTCTGATATGAGGAATAGATGGCCCAGCTTCCCATATTGTCGGAAATGTACTGTGCGCAGATATGGCTCTCTTACCATCGGTGAAAGACAATTCGGTTGTAGCTTACAAAATGTGGCAACATCCTGCTATGGAATTTGCTCGCCAATAAGGACCAGATGACATCCAACTACTAGTACGTGTTCAAGGTGTATTCCGCATTATATTGGTGGGGGTATCGCCCGATCATGAATAAATACTTGTTGGAGTTGGGACACTGACAAAGTAAATATTCAGGGCAGCGGCTCAACAGTGGCAGTGGCTATCTAGCCGAATCAACTTACAGTCGGAAGGAGGGGGGCACGAGTGGTGGTGGTGCTGTGAGAGGCTGGGGTTGTTGACATGACGAGGTTGTCGTCTAGCGAAGGCTGGGGCGTCTACGAGACGTAGACACATGAGATAGCGGGGGATGCGAAAGTGAGTGGAGAGAGGGGGCGTACCTAATGCATGATGAGTCACTGGAGGTCTTGAGAAGGGGGATCTTGAGGTCCGAGGACACATTCAGGTCGAGGGTGTTACAGCGGCGGAGGATGATCGATGATTGGTGAGGCATTGCCGACGTTGTATCGGTGTTGTTGAGGTGGTGGGGGTGGGTGGGAGAGGGTGGCTCACGGTGTCGTAGTACATAGTTATTCATAGTACGATAATAATATGGCACGTGACACTGGCGGCGTTACGCGTTACGTACGCTGTAGGTGTCTCCGAACTCACAGCCTCGAAGAGTATACATTACTCAACTTTTACTCGCATGCTCTCTACGTTGCAAACTCACTAGAAAATCTCGAAATAATATTGCATTTATCCATTGCATCCTGCGGTACTAGGTTTTTCTTTTTGCTGGAGAGTGACGTCCCTTCTCACATCTCTCTAGTGACGCCATCGATGTACCCACACAGATACACACACGCCACAATGGCCGCTGGATCCATCGAGCCACAAAAGGCTTCATTGTCGACAATTTCCGTAAACTTTACATGAACTTTACATGCTTCAACAACGTGAAGAATGTGGAAGACTTCGATACCGGTGTCTTAAAAGTTGCCCATACCGTAAGCGTTTGACCCAGTTTTTCTACAACATTAACATGTCATTGTGAGGGTGATGTGTTAGGGATATCTTGTAACGTCATTTTTATTTGTTCTCGGAAGCTAACGGAGCTGTATATTCTCCATATAGATGCTGTTGTGTTCCAATAACGATACAGTATTTTAAAAGCTGTTCTTGAATGCGCCACAATGTCTGCCAATAACGACTCAATCGACAACTACAGCCTTAAAAGATTGATAAGGACTGCCTATAAGTACTACATCTGTTCTTAATGTACAACTTGTATATTTGAAAACCTTCTTCCAACTACCTCCAACATTTCCTCCCATTAATGCGATCCGCACTTCTTCCATACGACATATTTGAGTTAATCATTTAGTACTCAGGACGCGAATCAGACCATTGTAGCACCGCAAGACCTATCTCGATCTCTGGAAAATTTAGCTCTTGGTTGTATGAAGCCCGAAAATTCACAACCACTTATCAATGGTCTATCACCAAAAAAATGCTCAGGCTTGAAGAGTTTAGAGTTGGATACAAGAAGTATTAAAGTGGGAGAACAAATTAGGCTAAATCATGCGGCCTCTCTGATCATGCTTGAGATAACGCGAGAACATCTAACTTATCCTGGAAACACAGCAGCTGATTGGATCAACATTAAAACTTTTTCGAACCTTAGAGAACTTAAGCTGCATGTCTTACTCTGGAAAGACAACGATGTATTGCTCTGCGTACGTCATATTCTTGAAAAAGCACCTGAACGGAATGAACTTCGAGAGATAATCATTAATATAACAAGACCATATTACGCCTTAACAACACCCACAGTGAAAGCTTACCTCCAATACGTGAATGGAAAGAATTAGACAAACTCCTTTCCGGACCAAATTTTCTCGGCTACAGCGATTGCTCTTCACGATGAAATTTGAGAAAATAACAGTGTTTGGAAAACAGGAGGAATTAGATCCCGACATTACCTGTATATCAGTGCCAGATTTACTTCCTACGTTAAGTCAAAAGGGTATTTTACATGCAAATATTATGCAAAAATTTTATTGATATGAAACGACTTTAACGATCATATCGCCGTAAATGCATGAACACGAATAATCACTCCCCTTCTCCCTTTACTTAATCTATATGTTCCCCTTTACATACCTTTCACGATACTTAACTTTATCTCTTTTACTATGACCACTCGTAGATACATATACCATTCAGACACACCTCAGTCATTGTATTACTCACTAAGACTGAGGTGACTCTTTAGCCTCTTATGCGGCATAGCTGTAGTAGATTATTATTACTTACAAATATACTATCTACGTGTTTGTTTACGGTGCAGTAGTAAAATTTTGATATATAATACTTTTTCTGGAAAGGACAGCGTTGGAGTGACCATTTGGTACCTCAGTCGTTGGTCGGGCGTTGGAACACTTTTGAATGCCAGTATCCCAGGCAGGAATGTGACGTCAACAGTCAAACTGAAAATTTCGTGTGATAACAGCCGCGCATTCGGCGGCGCTCAAATTAATCAATCTATTAAGTGGTAGAAGACTTTTTGTGCATAATACCTTGTTTGGCAATAATCAAGACACCAGACTCCAGTCTTATATTTGTAATAAGTGCATCACCCTACGCAGTGTGCTGTGAGAATTCTATCTTATGGTAGTCATTTAAATACCGATCAAATTGTTCAATAAAGAAATAGGGCCAGCAAGCAGCAAAGCCCACTACCCACTTAAGTACTTGTCATTTACCTGATTAGTGGGACTACTTGCCATATGAATTTTGGATTTAAAAGCTAAGTGATGTACAGGTACACTGCAACGGAAAACAAGAGTGCATTGCGGAATTTATAGAACTATATAATTATGAATGGAATATGAATAGAGAAATTGAACATTACTGATTCACTGAATAGAAGAGATATATTGTGGAAGAGTAGAATTAAAGAGGATAAATCAATCAAATAGTGAGTAGACAGTCATTTAGAAGTCGAGAAGTCTAGCAATGATTAAAAATATACAATTGTGCACTCTTTGGTCAAAGTGCTTATTAGGACATATTAAATACATGAGGTAGTAGAGACAAGTACAGTGTTAGCAAGAGACAAGAGTGGATACTCCGGAACACCTCTCAGACATACTTGGGCAAGCTGCGAGACAGAAAAAAGTACTTGCTGACATGTTTGGTGAATTCGGTACATTGTCCCTGTCATTAGAGTTCGAAATGGGAAGGGAGATTCTTGATACAAGACCACCATTGTGCCTTAAGCTGAGAGTGCTGATGGAAAGGATAGCAAGATAAACTTCATGGAGGAGTTAGCTGGTGACAAGACCCAGAGAATAGCAATATCAACAAACAGTACAAACCAGAAAAAATAGAGATCATACCTAGTTGAAGATTTATACTACCCCTGTCAACACTTGCACTCCTCTGGCCATGCCGATGAAAGGGTGAAGCCAGACTGAGAAAGGCAGGAGAGAAGGATGTGAGCGCAAGGGAATAGCATAAATGGAGAAAGAGACAGAGGTGCTAGATGAAATGTAACATGAATTCCAAAGTTAGCTAGCAGAGACCTGGGCCAAATACGAGCCAGAGGCAGCCAATCCATTGGCACCAGCATCACAGCCCATGTAAAGTATGAGCTTGGCATAATGTCTGTATTGCCAGTGGAAAACTCTTCAAAAGGTAGCTCACATCCACAATACCATCAGGCTTAAAAAACATCCAGGCAATGTGGGAGTAAAAAAGGCCATAGTTGGTGTTGTAGAGGTCGAGCTTGGTGTCAGTATGCCTATGGTAGGCATGGTGACCACAACTCCACTACTTAATGTAGTCTTCAGTGGCTCCGGCACCGAGACAAGTCAGCAGGTACTGGAGTGGAAGTTGGAAGTATTGCATTAGCCAAGTGTGAGCCTGTAGTGAGGGGAGGAGCTGGCTTAGGGACAGATAACATGAGAAAGCTATGTACTGTGGTCACTCGGGACATGGACAATGATGAGCTGAAAGGTGTGGTTGTTGAAAGGTGGCCTGGACATGTGGGTGAGCAACTGTACGTCTGGGTAGTATCTGGATCTGAATCCTCCTATAGCTCATGTTCACGTTTGCAGAAAGAAAGAAGAAAGACACATTGAGCACAAACCTAAACTCATCCAACCCAACCACAGACCACTTCACCACCCATCCTGACCTTGTGTCCATGGACTATGTATGTCTGCTTCGAGGTTCGTTGTCGCCCGTGTTCCTAGATAACCTCTGTATACAGCATACAAGATAAGTCAGTGAATGTCCAAAATGCGAATAAAAAACAATAAAAAGGAAAAGGAAAGCACAGGGGTATAAGATGAGAAAGAGAGCAGTGGGAGAGAAAGAATAGATGGGAGGGTGCATGAGGAGGAGCACACCCAAAGGAGAATAACAGACAAAGGGAGGGACAGGGGAACAAAAGCTGCAGACATGAGGGTGTATCAAAATACACACTACATAAAGACATGTTAATAACATGTAAAATAGATTCATTGAAGGGTAAAACATACCTATAACCCCCACACTTCAGTATAGGCCAAAAACACTGCATATATGCACCTGAAATTGAAGAGTGAGAGTGTGAAGACACATATACCAGATGAGATATTCACTTAGGGATAAAATTCACCAGTTTTAACTTCGATGAGAACAATTACACGGTTGTGGGGGTTGAACTCTTGCACTCAGCACACAAATTCTTGTGAAACGATACATAATTCAGCCATGGAGTGTGTGTTGTTTAGTGGGCTGTACAGACTTGCTGACGATGATTCGAGCTCTGCATGAAAGAGGTGAGAGCAATCAGTAAGGAGGCTGTCACGCAGGACTTCAATCTGCTTCACTGTGTCACAGGGCTAAGGGTTTCAGGGCATCAGCCAATCAAATGGCCAGAAAGTGAGATTCCGACCCCGATTTCCAAAATTTCCTTATAGGGAAATCCAAACCACCCTATAACCCAACTACCTTAAAAGGTAGTGGGAATAGTTGTGGCCGGGAGTATTTTTGTTCGCCGTCTTCCTGGACTCCTCGCTCGGAGTACATTAATCGATGACGATGCAGATCACATCACAACGTGTAAAGTCTGGAATTATAAAAGTTCGGAATTACATTACTGTCCTCGAAGTCCGCAACTTTGTACCATAATCATAAAAAAACAAAGTCCATTTGTTAGTCCATGAAAGTGTTTACCAGCCCCCCGAGCTATTCTTTAAGATGCCGTCAGACAAGGTGGTTAATAGTCAGAGAGATTTTTATACCATTCCATCCTGCCTCTTAACTTCGGAATAAATCAGAAGCAATATAAGGAAGACCTCATCTCTCGTAAGTGCCTTCGTAGTAATGCTAAGTTGAGGTGCACTTGATTTGCTTAGTAGATGTGGACGATAAGGAACAGCGAATTGTGCCGCGATAGATGAATCTTTGGTAAAGATCACCTAAAAATAATCGGGTATTCGTCAGCCTCCAGTTAGCGCTGATAACTATTTGATCCTTACCTGCCATTCTTTTTCTTTATGTACTGCTTCATACTCTTTTCTCTCTGTGGTCCACCTCCAGAAGTACTTCCTGCAACTCTATCAACCCACATAATAGTAGAAGCGAAAATCTCGTCGGAACATACTGGTTCAGAAAATTTCCCTCTTTGCGTCTGATATCTCCTAATGGCTTCTTGTGTCCGTTTACTTCGAATGTTTTCTCCTTCCAGTATATAGCTCCCACTATGGCTGTATCTGATGAAGTGGGGTTAACGTCCTTCAGTAAAGTAACCTTGCGACTCCAGAGACTGTAGGAGGTCGTAACATGGTATATGGGTGAGTTATCGTGTGTATTTCTGATAGAGGCATTGAGAACATTGGTCTTGTTGTCGAAAACAGCTTCCATGATGAATAGATGAGGTGGTGGTGATCAGGAGTAGGGAGAAACGCCAGCTAATAGGTGGTACACGTAAGCTCAAAGGCCTGTCTCATAACCTTCTAGCTTCCGTCGTTGATAAAGGATATACCTTTCCTAAGAGTGGTATGTCCATGGATGGGGAAGGGGAATACCCTAGATAGTTCAGCTTATATGGTCGGAAAAGTCGGCAAGTCACAAGCTATTAGCCATCAACCCGCCGTTGATCGATACCGCGTGTATTTTCTTGCTCCTATAGCAGCGGATACAAGATTGCCATTCAGTTGTTGCCCGAGGTAAGGGTAGCACTAACACTGAAATTGGGATGCCCATTTCTTCCCGACTCTCGCTCACGACATTATTTCATGAAAGTGGATGTGCTCATAAACCAGTCTCCGGAGCAAGGTTAGCCTGGGTGAGATGGTTAGGCTCGTAAACACCGGCGGAAAGGCCCTCCCGGTACCCGATATCTGAAACACTAGGGAGCGGGTGAAGCAGCGGCGAGCTCAGTCCGAGTGCAATCACTCAAGATGATCTACTTATATACAATGGTGATATATTGTTCCAATGAAGAATGGTGAGAATAATGCAGCACTATAATCAAGAATTACAGGAGTCCAGATCAAACGGAAGACAATGAGATCCTCAGGCATAAGTGTAACACAGTGGGGGACTGTGTATGTCCATCACATCGTAAACAGGGATGTCACTTGCGAGCGGCTCAGTGAGCAATGGATAGTCAAGAGTCGCATTAACCCAAGGCGGCTGCACGGTAGACCTCCCTGAGATCTGATACAGCCGATTCTGGACGTCTGCCGTCTGCCATTTCCACCAAATGCGATCCAAGTTAGCATGGTGGAGGAAGAAGAGGGGATCTAAACTTCTTTTAGTTTAAATAAAGAACGAATAAAGGCGGGTCATACCTCCCGGGCTGGAGTAAACGTTTCCCATATCGCCACCGACGGCTAGATGACCCCCGTCATGGGCTTTGAGTATTGCAGTGACGTTTCTTCCTTCGAGCTCGATGCGGAATAACTCGAAATTAGGTTGAGAAGTGGCATTTACGACCGCTTCAGAGGTGAGATACTGATACATGGTGTGATTGATCGAGCGAACGAGGCAATGGGGATTCACTACACGCCCTGGGCCTAGTGCCACAGTATAGGAGGAGAATGGTCCATCGAGAACACAACCTCCTCCCCACCCGCTGAGCCTCAAGCTGGGAGCTGACGTATTAGTTCCAAATAGATCCGGGTAGGTTCCATCGACCCCGTTTCCCCCAAAGCCTGTTTCTGAAGAGAACACTGGCGAATCAGAAAGGCTGAGAGAAATTAGCGTCATTAAGAAAATAGGAGGGAATTGCATATACTCTCTGTTGTTGTCTACATCTAGAGACCAATTCCAATATCTGGAACGCCCTTTAATGAAAATCATTGGAAATTTGAGAAGCACCTACGGCTGTGCCCCTGTGTACCCGCATTCTTCTCGAAGGGCTGTCTCATATAGCTCTACAAACCGACGATGCCATGGAAGGAATTGGCCCTATTGGATATGACTTGTTATTTCGTGTAATGAGAAGCGCAATTAACCGAAAAGCATACAACGAGGTGAACTCGTTCCGTTAGGTTGACATGTAGACCTTGAAAATCATCGAAACGAGTCACGACTCCGTCGAAGCCTGATCGTTGCGGTCTGCCTTGCAGACACCGCACTGCATCTATATACTCCTTCTTCTCGGAATCGCTCAATGTCCTCCTGTTGATCATCAGGTTACTGTTGTGATGAAAATAGGCATGTCTACCGACCATTCTTTTCGTTCATGAGTCGTATCACAGCGCTGTGTCGGGCTTGGACTTGAAGAAGTGCTAGATGTTGAGGAGGATTGGAGACCTGTAGAAATTGGGACTGAACTATACGTAGATTGGCCAGACGTGGTTTCCGTTGGACTAGAATTAATATTCGTTGATGAGTGCCAGTGGATCGACACGTTCCTGCTGCTGCTGCCGTGAGCCTCGGCAGCGCTGCTGTGGAGGCAGAGGAATGCTAGAGTGACTAAGTAAATTTGTAGACGAATGAAAAGCATATTGCTGAAGACAATGGTCGTGAATTTGAGTCTTTATATCTCTGATAATTTAGGAGTAGGACACACCACTGCCTTGGACGACTCGGACGGGCGATAGAGACACACTATCTATCCCCATGATGTCCGAAATAATCGATTGAGATATTGAACCGATGGACACATTCATGTCTTATACGGAAGCTGTATATCCTTCGAATAACAAGGTAGCGACTTGATGTTTATAAAACGGCTATACGCATTGCAATCTGAGGGAGACGAAGAACTCGCCCCGCCCGATCGTCTCAATCCTGTGAGCGGATCGGTGTAGGAATCGCATAATGATGCAGACGAAACAAGTGCTATAATAGTGGCTCTTCTACAGCGTCTTCTCCAATTGAATTCCGAAGACTCTTGCCTGCAGTTGCGGACCGCGGTGAGCAACCCCATCAGCCAATTTTCACTATGCGATATAATTATAAAGCCGGGTTCATGGCATACATCCCCCTTCAAATAGGAGAAAAGCGAGAGGATTGTAAGAGTGGATATAGAGCGCGTTGCTGATATGGAAAAGGCAGGAGACTTGAAGTAGATAGCTGAAGTCTAAAAGCGAGTGAGTCGGAGGTGAAGAAAATATGTCACTGTCACGGTGTAACGTGTAAGAGAGTTGTGACACAACGCGTTTACAATCACGTGTTCTATTTCGATTCGTGCACCGTGCCAACACCGTGCAGTCACTATTCGTGCAGTATCAGTGATACTAGTTGGATACTAGTACTATTTTGAATAGTACTATTAAGTTTCTATCAGAGTCACCGAGCAGAAAAGTTCTTATTCCAAACTATTAGTATAAGCCAAGCCGTAATTTACAATAAATTCATGATATGTACCATGTAATTCTACAACCTCGAGATCACCGTAGGTATTGGCGGTAATTGCGGGGCCGTGAGCATATCCAGCATAATTGAGTCGCATTCTTCTCCTAAAATAGGCTCTGTATACAGTTCGATGGTGCCTCCAATATCGAGGTAATAGCTCATCCATGCCCGCTCGTCTGAGAAACCATTCTCCAACATGAATGAATGGCGATCCTTGTTTACGTCAATGTTTAAATAAAACAGATTCCGCTGGCCCAAAGTAAAATAGACATCACTCCAGGAGCGATAGGGCTCATGATATGAATTGTTGGAGACCGAGCACCCCGATATAGATAAGGCTGATAATCCATGACGACAAATGAACCCTTCGACTCCATCAGGCTTTCCTGTGAACATTATTCCCTCTATGGTAAGACTCGTTAAGCCGGGCATGCTGATCTCATTCCAGCCTGTTAGCGTTGAAGCTTCGACGTCATTAGTTGAGATTTTAAGGACCATAGTATTGCTGGCTGCCTGAAGAATTATTGGTAAGGAATAGATCCAGAAGTCCAGTGCATCATCTGCTGTAAGACTTCTAAGCCCTGGGTCGGATAATATCGAAATAGAAAGGTTTTGAATGGGCCTTAAGAAGGAGACCAAATAAGGGGACTCTGTGTCGTATAGGTTATCGATAAACCTGGGTGGCATCGCTAGGAGATTCGTAATTTCGAGAGTGTACAGTTTCTCCGGACGCACGGCTTGGAAAATTATGCGAAGTACCAAGATTTGTAAGTTGAGATAACTCGAGGCGTTCGGTCTCC
Organism: Cyathus striatus; assembly: GCA_025738555.1. Lineage (NCBI taxonomy): Eukaryota > Fungi > Basidiomycota > Agaricomycetes > Agaricales > Nidulariaceae > Cyathus > Cyathus striatus. The sequence continues at coordinate 890,295 of JAOVFP010000017.1, forward strand.
CAAACACCAATTGCTCATCCAAGCACTCTTCAAATGTGGGATGGAAATGAAGGCGCAATGCTTGTAAACCGGTGAACTGACTGATTCGGGAGAAAACTATAATATCGTAGATAAGTATCAAGCAATTCGACGCTAAGTAGTTGTAAGTACTAACCTTCGACAAGTTTTTCTCCTCGCTCGATGGCATCGTCGCCCGAATTGGCAATTTTGTCGACAGAAGTGCAGTCGAATGTTAATTCAGTCACGGCACGAGCTGCCCGAGGGTCATTGAGTATGTTACTGAGGACATTGTCGATTTCAGAAACGATGGGTGCAAATGTCACGTTGTACTCCATGTCTGTCAAAGTAATAAAGCAAGAAGTCCTCCAGAGACGTTGTTGTTATGTAGGATGTTAAGTAGGCCTGGGTTGGCTGATGGACTGCGTGAAGGATATGCTTTGTGGCGTAATAGCTGACTTCACTGGTTAAATAGTAAGTTGTGTGCGGAATACACAGATAATAAGACAATAACGGGTTTATAACTGGTCCAATGTACGCCTTCCTTCGGTTCTTAGGATGCTGGCGTTGACCACTACGCTTATGTCCACTACGGTTGCCAGGATTTCGAACCACTCAAAGTCCGCATTCTTTGCGAAAGAGCCGAACAAGCATCGAACGGCGTCCGTTTCTAGGAACAGTAATAGAACTCAATTACCTTATATTACGTAATACAGATTCTTACCAGTACTTACCATCTTGCCTTCCGAAACGATACCAGAGCATTGCCAGAAAATTAAAATACACAGGCCTAGTAAGTTATGTATTTGTGAGAGTGCATATATATTTGAATGGTAAGTAATGTGCTTAGAAAGTGTGACTTCAATTCAATTGCATGTAGGTATTACTTGGTTCGATATAGTTGCTGTTGTCATGATATACTTATATTCAGTGCCGCTCAACTTGCCTATTCAACTGTCTCGCTATCTAGTACCAACTCGCTATGTTCAACATGTTACCTGTAGCTCTTGTGTGTTTAATTAGTCCACCATATATTAGTTTTAGATATGTTGAGATAATGTGAACAAAATGTTGCAGCAGACAGCAACTTGATATCAGAGCATTAAAATTCAAATATACATTAAATTTGAGTTACTTTAGAGCATATCGAGCTTAGAACATCGTTCATGTCAAGTTCATGTATACATGTAGACAACGACTAAGAATCAGTCACCTTGCACCTCAAGCCAATCAGTATAAATATTCAGGTATGCACAACTTGTATGACTTGTAATAGTACTAGTAAATAGCTTAAATACTGCCGTTATATCTTCAATAAATTCAGATCACCGCGCACACCACAAGAACGTTACTTAGAAAAAGCATTTAAGACTCGGTGTTCCACTTTGTTTCACCTGTAAGTAAGTTAATTGTCTATGAACCACCTGAAAGAAATGCATAAATGGCCCCTCTACATATAGCAGCCCATTTAAATACCTCGCAGTCTGTCTCTGTGTGCTTCATAAAAGGAAATACATGCATTGAACTGTTGGACAGATATGTCTAGTCTTGTAATCTAAGTGTGTACATAGTTGCTATTGCACTTCTGAAAAACCAACTTTCTTTGTGTGGTACATTCTCACTTTACTAAGATCATTCAAGTTGACTTAAAGACTTTCAACTCCCAACCCACCAACCCAGTAATTGAAAAGTGCCCTTGTCAAGTATATACTAACTATGTAATGAAGATAGTATGTGCGAAATGTGGTCGCAGGGTAGCGTGAACGCAAGGCTGAGAGGCTGAAAGACTGAAAGTCAATCGAACACTACCCTTACCATCAGTACGCTCATTTCCAATAATAAGCGCGTGGTGAAATAAGAAGCGCCGGTCACTTGGTGTAAATTAGGCAAGAGTGACGGCGTTTTGGGTAACTTGGCGTTTGATTTGGCTCAGTTTCAGGGTAGAAGTTTATAGACAGACGGATCTGTCATTGGCTTTGAATTGAAAAGGGGGGTGCGAGTTCAAAATCCTGGCTGATACTCCTCGGCAACCGTAGTCCACTTATTGTTGTCAACTAGTGTGTGTGCCGTGAAAATAATGACAGGGTAACGGTATTCAGGGAATCGCTATTCATGGAATACGACTGACTGATCCGTTTAGATTAACAATAAGCTTTGGTGCTGTAACCTCCTGTAACCAATACATATGTATTTCCCATGTACTTGTTTTCGCATGTCCTTTTGTCTTCCGCTTGTCATTAGAGCGCCAATTGGCAATTAGTTTAGCGCTCGGTAATTTCAATTTGACCCCTTGATGCGATCACAATCAGGTTCTTCTGCTGGGGGAGTTCTAGGTCTACACCAAAGCAGTGACCAAACCTGCAAAGGACTCGTATACATATTTCATGAATGGCCTAGAGTAAACAATATATACATCATCGAATGCCATCTAGTATTTTGTAGTGTTAGGACTCAGAAGAAAAGCCAGTATACTTTGTACTAGTTGTAAAGTTAGATCAGGCTAAATATAGAGCTAATTTTGCGACGAATCCACTCTAGCAACAAAACCAGACCAGTATGAGGGAACGTTGCTATACGCCTGATCAACACCATAGTTCGTAATAAAGCTAGCCTTGATACCAAGAGCGGTTAACTGGTCAATTAGGCTTGTTGGAAGCGTTGAAGGAGCTGTGTGAAGTATTACTGCTTGCTTCGACGCGGGACTGCTACTGGAGATAGTGAGACTTGAGGTGCTGTAACGTAATAGTTAAAATATTTTCATGTTGCAAGGAATGGAGCAAGACGTACGTAAACTGGGAATAATACGTTTCAGAAGTGACAATTAAATCCGAGAATGTGAAGTAGTTGGTGGTGGGTGTCGTTCCTGGGTTGAGCACGACCTATCAAGTAGTTAACATCCAGCTTCAAGATTTAAATCATGGTACTTACCACGCTCGGAGAGCCTAAGGTGCTTCTTACAGTGCTCGCATAGCCGGAGTAAGTAGAAACTAAGGCACTAGAAGTAGCTGCTTCGTCGAAGAAAATGCCATTGGGGCGATACGACGTGGTCCACCCGGAATACGTATTCACTTCCGCGGTCACAGCACTCGCAGCTCGACTCCCATAGCTCGTCGATACATATCCTAGCAGCTTCACATTCCCGTTCGATCCTGCAGCTGACTTAACCTGCGCAGTACAAGTTTGATAGTTTGTGTCTGGTTGGGTGCCCGATCCTGGCCCACTGTTGGGGTTGATGATGACATAGAACGGCACTGTAGGGTAGGATTTGATTCTATGTTTTAAATTCTCAGATACAGAAACGTGGATATAGTCGGAACACATACGAGTTGATCAAAGGCAACCAGTTAGAGCAATTGCTTGTAGGATAGATATACAACGGGAAGATAACTCCAGACGAATGAAGCGCTGCATAAGTTGCGGAGAAGAGACTCAGAAAGAGCAGAGAAGATAGTGTTTGGAATGTAGAATGCATTGCGGTCACTATTGATGCTACGATTGTATGTCCTGCGATGTGCGTCCTTTTAAATCCCCAGCATTTCCGCCCAGAATTGTAACAGCCCAACCCTACCGGTTCTAGTTAGGTTCCAGCATATGCACGATGCTATGCCAAGCGGAGCAACGGATATATCAAGCAAATACGTCACGGACGTTTTCGTTTACGTCTTGACTCTCGACTCTCAGTCCACAGCTCGCTCGGCACCGACAGTTGCTAAATATACCTGTAGACCGTTACTAGCGGTTCATAAGTATTAAGAAGTACTCTCAAATTCAAACATCTTACCACCACCTTTTAATCTATGAAGTCTGCAGCCAAATTTCATGGAACATTCACTGTGAAAGTTTATTCATCATTTGTTTAGCGATATGGCACAATGCTGAGCTGATAGTTATCTACCCCGATACCTGTTCGATCGTGTCCAGCAGACCATGTGCAGTATGCGGATACAAACACACGAGGTCCTGCGTTCTCTATGGCTAACTGAACTATCATGCGGTCTCGAATGGCCATTTTTAAAATTTCTGAAACCTACGGGAAGCCAGACACGCCATTCTTTGATTAGCACCCCATGCGCCAGGAAGATCATAGAGTAAATATAGATAAATGCCCACCGGATCAGTGATTGTAGTGTTTTGCAATTTCAAAAATACGAACATGGGGAACGGAAGTTGAGTTAGCGTCGCACTCTGCTCAGGACGAGCATATACAATCCACTACCTGAAGGCTAATATACCCCTTTAGATTAGCCGATGACTTTTCCTTGCTCTCGATTAGCGACTCCTGGGAGCCTTGATCTTGTTCACGAGTCACGACCATGTCCTTGTGGATCCCATCCGTTGAGGCTTATTATAATCAAATCATTCCACAATACTTAGTTAGGATAATCAATATTCTTATGCAGGCTGTCTCCTGTTTCCGCAATTGGTGTTCTTCTCAATTAGTCAATCATGAACGAGAGTTCCAATGCTTGTTCAGATCGTCAAATTGTTCTAAATGTAAAGCCCCAAGTTGTTTACGAACCGAAGGTTTCTTAGGAGTAAGCGTTTGCGCAATTGTGAAATTCGCACTGATCATATGGTTATTCTTCATCCGAACACTGCTCGTCGTCAAGGACATTGATACTTTTCTTGACGTCGTCTACAAGCGTCTACATCGTCAAGGCACCTACCCTACACTGATTCCGTCCTAGGTTCATTCGAAATTCTGTTTCTTTCTAATGCCTTGGTCCAGACAGCAAGCCTGCAAATCATATTCCTTCTGTTTATGCAATTCATCGACCTCTAAAAAAAGAGAAAACAAATGGACCCTGTGGGGATTGAACCCACGACCTCATGCAAGGGATGATTGTGCTTTAGTTGCAAATGCAAAGCATGCGCGCTACCACTGTGCTAAGAGCCCATATATCTGTTTTCGGCTAACGCGCTGATGTACTGAGTAGGATTGATAAGAATTGAAGTTGGCCTCGTCACGTCTGAAAGGGTTGACCAAGCCTGGAATCTTGGTGAAACCAGTTGGATGTTTGGGTATGTACTTTGGTACCCAGAACCGGCATGTGACGTTAGGGCTTAAAAGCTTAAACAGATAATTTACCATTTCTTTACTAAAGTGTTTCTTCAACACTTACAGTGTACACTGTAATCACAAGTGTCCATTGTCAAGGAAGTGGAATAACGAAGTAGGTCAACTAATTTAACAAGATGCATTAGGCTTTATATTTACTGAGCGTAGCACTGCTCGAATTCCAGAAGGAGGAGCAGAACCAAGTATTTCATTTTACTCAGGTTCGTGTCTTCATCTCTTTAGCGTACATTACTATATACTAACTGGATTTCGGGCTTAATTAGATGCTTGTTCGGGCGACGGGAAGGCTGAATTTATATATATATGTCATGCACAATCCACGTTACATTATGACAAGCCATAATGAATGCAAACACAGACCCGCAAGTACCGTCATCTGAACAGCATTATGTGACACGCCAATACCTCGCCGGTGAACACCTTTACTGAAAGCCCTGCTAACGATATTCATATTATATACTTCAGTCGCGATGCTAGTCGTCTTCATGTTGGATATTATTACTAATTTCGACAAAGAATACAGATATATTTGGAAGTAAATTTCAAGTTTGTTTCCTTACGCCAATGTTCCGCTAACCATGGTGTAAAGAACTCCTCCATTCTTTATTAAACGAGTATACGTGTGCCTTCGATACATTCCTCTTCTCGGGATAATGTGAGTTTGACTTTGATCTCATTTGTATGACATATGCGTGGAAAGTACTTGTCTAATGGCCAAACTTTAGTTCCAGTGTCTATTTTCTTTTTGGTCCACTTGCAGAGTCATCGGCCTCAGATAACTATTGCAATATGTGGTTCGAAATAATAATCTCCTCCGGATTTATATGCCTAGTGCTGTTCGACGTAACGCTTCTGTTACGAGGTGAGATATTTCTTGTGCATAACATGTAGACCTGTGCTAACAACAGAACAGTTCACGCATTGTATAACAGAAATCGAAAAATGGGCTACTTTTTAGTAGCATTATTTGCTGTTGACATAGTGCGAGCTGGCGACAGACTTATTAGTACTCGAAGGCTTCAATTCGATGCCCATTGTGATGCACACTTTTCTGGGCCCCATAATGCGGTAAAGTCGGTCACATCTGGGCATGTATCACTACTATTTCATAATATATGACTCCAGTATCACTTATATTGATCGATATGTTTCAGATTCCTATTTTTGTTAACGCACAGTATTATCTGGGGTCTTACTCTGAGAAGAAGGAGCTTGGGAAATCGACTTCGTATTCCTTTGATTCAGATAGCAAGCAAAGATGGTGCTTGGGCATTTGCCGGGATTGCTCGTAAGTAATACCCATTAAAATTTGATCAGACAATTAAAGCTCATGTCGTAATTTAAAGCTATTGCGGCGATAATCATACCATTCACCCCCCGGATAGTGTTGCTGTTGTCGGCTGAATTTGTTCTAATGTACGTCGTTTAATATTTGTGAGATCTCGTTAATTCATGGCAATAATGCAGATCTCCAATGATATTATTTTCAATTACCGTAATATTATACCTTTCCTTCTTGAAACTATAAGCTAATATTGATTCACACAGGGGTGTCGCATTATACTAAATCTTCAGAAAAATCGAGATTCCCCTGAGGATAGTGAGGAGGATATCGAGCTTCTGGATGTTTCATCGAACGGGGAAATTACACAACCCGAGGACAATCCTTTCTGTCATTAAAATGTTTATAGGCCAAACTTATACTTCTATAGTTTTGTAATTTGCCATCTCGCATATATAGTATACATAGCAGTTCCTTAATATTAATAGTATTGTGCGACATAAGTAGCTTGACCAATGCACAAACCGGTAATAATTAATACGGCATCAATATAAACGAGTCAACGTTTTAACACTAGAATTTGACTAGAAGGCCCTTCGACTCTGCTTGATGTTGACATAGAATATAATGACCACACTCATTAATAGTAACTTCATAGAGCTTTAGAGCCTTACACGATAAATCTAGTAAATCTACAGTGTTTGGGACAACGTCTTGGGGATAAGGCTCCAACTATATAATATACGAACTATATATATACAGTTCCAACCGTATATGTATATGTATATCTCGGTGATGTTACCACAGACAGTAAATATACGTTATATAAATCTTGTATATAGATTTCATTTAATACATTACAAATCAATTACAAATCCTCATTGACATGAATTCCGGCTTTCTGCGGCTGAGTGAGGAATAATGAATTGCTGAGTCAGTCAAAGTAGTGTAGCAGCCAGTTATATCACATAGCCTAAAGGGAAAAGAAATCTAGCAAGGAATGGATTGGACTGGTAGCTGAGCTCCTAGCAAGACTGTAATGACGGAAAGTCCCAACTTTAAATGATTACACTGCTATCCTTTCACTGGTTACTGTCAACATGTCTCCCACTTCATCACACATCATACATGAGTATGTCAAAAAACTATTGAGCCTTATACCTCTGCTTCCAGATACAATTCCATATGCCAAGGAGGATGGTATCATTGACCGTATCTTCAAAATGATACCGGTTCCATCTCCATCCAGTGAGGATGAGTTGCACTGGTTCCAAGCTGCTGCTTCCATTGCTCACGAGAAACTTGAGAAGTACAAGTCACTTGCTGACGAGAACCAATACTACGTAATTGGAACAAGTAAGTCAGTTAGTACAGGACTCAATTCTTTAATACTCACTTTCCTTAATTCCAAGTTCTCCATCCGAACATGAGAGTCAGTTGGTTTAGGAAGACTGTACAAAAATGAATACTTAGCAAGTCATCCTACAAGAGAGCACAGGATGATGCTGTTGCAAAAGCAACTGCATTGTTCTCCCATGTTGTGCAAACATATTATGAAAACTCACCCCAGCATCAGCAGGAAGCCCCAAAAAGAACCAAAGGCCAAACTACGAAGTCTGGAGGAAGCTAGTTGGCAGATGCATGCAAAGTTGACAGCTGTACTGAGCCTGCAGCGCCAACAGCCATGAAAGAAAGTTGGAAAGACGAAGTTGAGCGCTATTTTCGGTTTGAGAGAGGTATCACAGACAACTTGAATGATCCTCTAGCACGGTGAAAGGTGTGTATGAGCCCTGCTGTCAACAATAAAGCTAATCAATTCCAAGAAATACTACACCTCGTTCCCTACCATTGCAAAAATGGCGCGAGACTTCCTTGCTATACCTGCAACCGGTGTCTCTGTCGAGCATGTTTTCTCCAAATCTCGGCACATATGTTCTGATCTTCAAAGTTCATTGAAGGCTAAGACAGTATGAAAAGCTCTTCTGAGAAAGGGGTGGATTAGAGCAGGTCTCCTCGACATTAGTCCACCTGTGGTCGCACAGAAAAAAACAGTGTTTAGCGGAGTTAAGGTAACATGTGATTAAATTATGTGATAGTACTATATACTACATATATACAGATAAATAGGGTATATAAACTATTACCGTATATTTACGCTCCACTGAGTATACATATACTATATAGTTGGAGCCTTACTTGGGGACATCAAGCAAGCTTGTATTGAATAAGCGTGAGCGTGGTCGGGACCTACTAGGCTACCCCTGGGCGAGGCGCCGGCATCAAGTGATCAATATTCAATACACGTGTATCTCATTCAACTCAAGGTGGTGAGCTTGAAGTTTTCAACCTCCGCTCCTCCTTACCTTAAGCTTCCATCACTGTTCTCTCAACCAATGAAGCTCAGACCTCGGGGGGAACGTGCTGCATCTCATGTCAAAGCACCAGAAGACCTCGTAGATTCGGACGTTGAAGGATATAGCAACGACGACAATGAAGGTACTGCAGAGGAATACGAGAGTGACTACGGGACCAATAGTCGTAAGACCCATCACTATAATTGGTACAGCGCTTCCAGTCAGAATTAATTGCATCGTGCATTCAGGTAGTAAACGACTGAAAGAAGCGAATCCTCCGCCCTCTAAGAGGGCAAAAACATCTCTATCCTCTAATGCGAAGTCAAAGAAGAAGCAACTGGCCGACGTTTTCAAAACTGTCCCCATGGACATTTGGTTCGAGGTACGGCAGAGCAAAGCCTTTCATGACCAGTTTGCTTAATACCTTTCTAGATCTTTTCGAGACTATCACCCAAGGATCTACTAGCTCTTACGAGAACGACTAGAGTGATCAGGGAGACTTTGATGACCAAGGGGGCCATCACGGTGTGGAAGGCCGCTCGAGGACGATTTGGCGGACCAGATTGTCCTGAGGACTTTTCAGAGCCGCAGTGGGCCGTTCTGCTATTCGATGGCACCAGGTGCCAGGTGCGTTTGAATGATTTGTGTTACCGATCTTCCGAAGTTCTCATCATCAAGCATCGCTCAGTCCTGCAATGCGAAAGGCATTCTAAAGATAGACTTTGGTCTTCGCCGTCGAGTTTGCACCCAATGCAAGAAAAAGAAGTGCGCCTCCCGCACCGAATCTCTCGTATATACTTCTCAAAACCTAACTATAGCCTCGTTGTTGAGAGTCGTTTCAAAAAGTGCTTTCCGGACCACGACAATTCGATCCTTGAACTCATTCCTTACACAAACAGTAAGTCCCGAGTACGTAAACCTATGTCATGATTATCTCACCAAATTTGTTAGTTGGAGGCTGGGCCCACGGGCGTGCTTCCGGAAGCAAGTTCTACTGGGAGAAGGACATCGAAGATATGATCCAAGAAGTTGCAAAATACACAAACGCGATTCATATGCGCTCTCCCGGGGCACTTCAAGAGTATGAAGACTTTAAGTTTAGTAGACGTGTATTTGTAAAATCAGTGGTCGAGGTTCGTTCTTTTCTTGGTGAAGTAGGAACTTGAATTGATCTATATTACTATATAGCATACAAAACTTTGCAACAACTGGAAAAGTGTTGTCGAACGCGAGAATAGAGAAGCATTTCATGAAGGGGCAGAACGAAGGCGAGAACAGTAAGTTGATCGCGACTCGGGTACTCGGGTATTCATTACTTAAAACTGCTGCGGAAGGATTTTTGAACGTTTTAATCAGATGGGGTATAGTCAAATCGATATCGACAGCATCCGTTATCACGAGTCTGTGTGTAAGGTCGGAGAAGTTACTGATCGAGGTTCGTCTATCATCTCGAAAAACAATAAGTATTCATTTCGCTGGCAGGATGGGCGCGTCTCGTTAAAACACTCGAACCCGAGGTGGAACGGGCGAAGTCTTCCCGCCTGGCGACAGAGCGAAAGCAGCTTATAGGTAACCGGACGAATGCGCTGGCCAGTGCTTATAAGGCATACATGATAGCGCACGTTTCTCCACATCTCTGGGAGACATATCCATCCGTAGGAGAAATGAAACAACGTGCTCCATTCTCCGACTTGATTAATTCTACGGAAGATATTACGGATATAAGCGCCAGCTTTTCGGAGGCTTTGTCTTCGCTTTCGATATTGGCAGATCAATACATAGCGGAGACGAAAAGAGGGCTTCTGACAAAGTTTAAAGAAGGCGTCTCATTAACTTCTCCTTTAGATGATTTCATAAAATTGAACGGCGATGAACCTACTGATAACCATCTTGACTTAGCAATTGCAATTTTCGAATGCGCAACTTATACGTATGATACTTGCAGCGCCACGATATCGCCATGGCCTGCAATTGTTCGAAAGCCCATCTTTGGTTGGGAAGATGCGAGAGTTCACCATTGTGAAAAACGGAAAACTTTTTCCTTCTTCCACATTGGCAATGAGTTTGATAAATTTCAAGAGCCCAACATTATATTTTCTAGAAGGGGCGCAATCGGTGCAGCATCCATTGTTAAGTCACTCAAACTTGACGTTCAGAGGGCTACTTCGCTTGACTTGGACAGAATTGATGCACGTCTGGTTTGCAATAATTGTCCAAATGCAAAACTCCCTGGTCACGAAAGGAAAGGAAGATATGCCTATACTTGGAGAGCTGCGGTATGCGCGTAACTTTAATAGAAAATGCATATCATTTTCTAACAATCACAGGTTTCGCATTTCGTAGAATGTGCTCACGACCCTGATTGGTTAGTATTGGGACTCGAGAAAACGAACAACGTGAAGGCTACGGAAGTAAACTCTTTGGAAAGCATTGAGGCGTGGTCATGTAACCATTGTTCATGCCATTATGATCAACGTGTTTCTCGTAGTATTGTCAGTCAACATCTAAAAGCAGTGTAGGTGCTCCCTTCGCATGTCATCGAGTCAATTTCTAATTCACTCCAAGTCATGACATTTCTCAACCAGAAATGACTCGCGATTTGATTGTTACTCCCAATCCTGGAAAACCTTATTATAAACTAGGTGCGATATTATCCGACGTTATAAAGCAGGCCCCAAATGTGAAGGACGTGAAGTGTTTACAATGCCCTGCTAATAGTACGCGATTGTTCGACAATCAAGGTGTTATTTCGCATATCAGAGCAAAGTATGGCATGTTCTTTAGCATTTCTGTTTTCGATGTTGACCTTTCTCTAGGCATAAAATTCTCAATCCTAAAGTGGGAACGGATTGGAAAAAGATATAACCGCTCCGTTCAAAGCATTGGACTGTGGGGAGTCCCTGATGCCATTTCCATTATCTTCTAATCGTGATATCTATCAATCTCTGTTATATATAACTTTAGTAACGTTCGTTCGAATATATGACTCTTCTTATTCCAGAGCATTTCAGACTTTTTTAACAGCCGGTAGACATCATGAGGGGTTACAGTCCTCAAGATGTATTATCTAACTCGTCTCAAGAACTCTCGGTTCGGTAATCGCTGTATACAGGCGAGAAGTCAGTAAATGTTGATATAGTAGGGAATGTGGGGTAATTGCAAGGTAATTAATTGACACTGTATGTACTAGCGACGGTGTCCGTGTTTATACTACTCAACTTCGTATCTATGATGTCCAGGGCCATATAAACCGAATATTGCGCTGTTGAGGGCTTTTAGTCGCGCTGAAATTAAGATACCGACGAACTGGTAGAAGTCGAATGGGCGGAGTAGTAGTGAAAGCCTAGGCATCAATTTTGCATCATGATCAATTGATCAATATTTCAACGGTGACGCGATGTCGCGTGATGTTGAAGTTTTCAACCTCTGTTTCTCCTTTCATCACTAATCCTCTCCACCAATGAAGCTCAGACCTCGTAGCGAACGTGCTTCATCTAATATCAATGTACTAGAAGATCTCTCGGACGTTGAAGGGTATAACAGCAACATTAATCATGGAACTGCAAAGGACTACGAGAGCGTGACCAATCGTGGTGAGAACCATCATTGGTATAGCGCTTTATCATTCAGTCAGAATTGACTGCATGATATATTCAGGGGTTAAACCAAAAGAAACGAACCTTCCGCCCGCTAAGAGAGCAAAAACTTCTTTATCCTCGAATGCATTGAAGATGACGTCAAAGCAACCGGCTGACGTTTTCAAAATTGTCCCTATGGACATTTGGTTCGAGGTACGACAGGTGAAAGTCTTTCGAGAACAACTAAAGTGATCAGGGAGACTTTGATGACTAAGAGGGTCATCACCGTATGGAAGACCGCTAGGGAACGATTTGGTGTACCAGCTTGCCCCGAGGACTTCTCAGAGCCACGGTGGGCTGTTCTGCTGTTCGATGAAACCAGGTGCCAGGTGAGTTTGAATAATTTGTGTCTTCGGTCTTCTTATTGTCTAGCGTCGTACAGTCCTGCAATGCGGAAGGCAATCTAGATGTAGACTTTGGGCTTCGCCGTCGAGTATGCACCCAATGCAGGAAAGCAAAGTGAGTTTTCTACGGTGAAATTCTCGTGCATACTTATAAAAACTTAACTGTAGCCTCGTTGTTGAGAGTCGCTTCAACAAATACTTTCTGGATTACGACAAGTCAATCCTTGAACTCATACCTTACACAAACAGTAAGTCCCAACTATGTAATCTTCCGCCATTACCTAACCAAACCTGTTAGTTGGAGGTTCGGCCCAAGGGCGTGTCTCTAAAAGCAAGTACTACTGGAAGAATGACATCGAAGACACGATTAAAGAAGTTGAAAAATATATAAACATGATTCGTATGAGCTATCCCGGGGCAATTGAAGAGTATCAAGACTTCAGGTTTAGTAGACATGAACTTGTAAAATCAGTGGTCAAGGTAGGTTATTATCATGATGATGTGACTTAAATTGATCTCTCTTACTATAGCATACACAACTTTGTAACAGCTGGAAAAGTGCTGTCGAGCGCGAGCGTAAAGAGTTAATTGAAGAAGGAACAGATCGAAGGCGAGAACAGTAAGTTGATCAGCGACTCGGGTATTCATTACTTAGCACTGCCGCGCAAGGATATTTCAACGTTTTAAGCATATGGGGTACGTTCAAATCGATATCGACAGCATCCGTTATCACGAGTCTGTGTGTACAGTCGGGGAAGTTACTGATCGAGGTTCGTTTCTCATCTCAAAAAATAATAATTAGTATACATTTCGCTGGCAGTATTGGCGCATCTTGTTAAAACGCTTGAACCCAAGGTCCGGCAGGCAAAATCTTCCCGCCTAGTGATAGAGCGAAAGCAGCTTATAAATCTCCGGATGAATGCTCTGGCCAGTGCTTATAAAGCATACATGACAGCGCATGTTTCTCCTTGTCACTGGGAATTATATCCTTCCCTCGGAGAATTGAGACAACATGCTACATTCTCGTATCTAATTGATTCAACGAGTGGTAATATGGTAGAAATAGCGGCCAGCTTTTCGGAGGCTCTGTATTCACTTCCTATGCTGAAAGATCAATACTTAGCGGAGAAGAAAACAAAAATTCTGGCAAAATTTAAAGAAGGCATCTCATCAACTTCTCCTTTAGATGATCTCATAAAGCTGAATGGTGACGAACCCACTGATAAACATCTTGACTTGGCAGTTGCAGTTTTCGAATGCGTAACTTATAAAGATCATACTTGCATTGCCAAGATATCGCCATGGCCTGCAATTGCTCAAAAACCCATCTTTGGCTGGGAAGATGCGAGAGTTCACCATTGTGAAAGACAGAAAACATTTTCCATCTCCCACATTGATGAATACTTCGAGAAGTTTAACAAGCCTGACATTATATTCTCCAGAAGGGGCGCAATTGGCGCAGCATCTATTGTTAAGTTATTCAACCTTGACGTTCAGAGAGCTACTTCGCTTGACTTGGACAGAATTGATGCACGTCTGGTTTGCAATACTTGTCCAAATTTAAAACTCCCTGGTTACGCCAGAAAAGGGAGATTAGCTTATACTTGGAGAGCTGCAGTATGCGTAACTTTAATAGCAAATGCGAACGATTTTCTAATGCTTAACCACAGGTTTCGCTTTTCGTAGAATGTGCTCATGACCCTGATTGGCTAGTATTGGGGCTCGAGGAAATAAACTCTTTGAAAAACATTGACGCATGGTCATGTAACCGTTGTTCATGTCATTGTGACCAGCGTGTTACTCGTTACATCGTCTGACGACACCTAGAAAAAGTGTAGGCGCTTCCTTCGCATATCATAGAGTCAATTTCTAATTCACTCCAAGTCATAAAATCTCTCAACCAGATATGACTCGCGATTTGATTGTTAATCGCAATTCAGGACAATCATATTATAAACTAGGTGCAATATTCTTGGATACCATAAAACCAACCCCACCCCGCCGCCGTCGGAATAATTTTAAGTGTTTACGATGCCCCGATGATATAACGCCATTGTTCAACAAGCAAGGTGTTATGTCGCATATCAAAGCAAAGTATCGCATGTTCTTTAGCTTTTCTGTTCTCCTTATTAATTTTTCTGTACTAGGCACAGTATTTTTAAGCCCGAAATGGGAATGGATTGGAAAAATACTGCATTCTAAAGCAAGGACTGTATGGAATCCCTAACGCCATTTTCTTCATTTTCCTAATCGCGATATCTACTGGCAAATTTTGTTGCGTATCACTTTTAATCCAACGTAAACATATATGTGATATAACCCGTCTTCTTAATAATGGTCCTTCGAATTTATGACTCTCCTTATTCCAGCACATTTCCGACCTTTTGAACAGCTAGTACGCTTCTTCGTCCCTAGGTCCCAGATCCTACATATCATCAGAACTAAATGTGCGATAACAAAGACTCATCATTGACGCCTACCTATGCCAATTTTACACTAATGAAGAACATGAGGAAATTTAACAACGTATATACACAAGCATGGTAGCGAAATTATAATACAATCTATCTTCGTGTATTCAGATCACCGTCACCCCTTCCCCTCACACACAAGCATGACCTGTCCTCATTTATCCAGCCACCGTAACCCCCGCCCCCCACCCCTCAATCCACACCCTCACCTTACTCTTCTTTACCCCGCCACGCAGCCACATCAAGTTGCCTCTTTTGAAATTTCCAAATATACCCAAAGGTCATATTATTTATCACGAGAGGAAGATGACAGAACGCACGATGAGATTACATAGCAGTGCCTATACGATTCGAGATGCTGAATTCGAGTCCCACCACAGGGAGTTTTTCGAGTAATGATACTGTGAATTTGAAAGCGAATGATTGTTGTGTTAGGTGTGTTTGAATCGGAAAGGGGAGGGGAGGGTAGAGAAGGGTAGGAAAGGGTATAGCGTGAATAGAATGGCATATAATCCGATTGACGCGTGCGGCGTAGCGAGTGTCATCAATCTGACGATATTGAAGGCGATTTTACACTCACTCTTTGAGGTTGTAGAAGCTCGAATAAGTTAACCAGAAAGAGGTAAGATTGTCCGAGGGCTCTACCCACGCGCGCGAATGGTCACGCCGTCACGCGTCAGAGCCAATAGGAGCACTCGTCATGCGAGAATAAGAAAGAGCAATAAAAGATACGTAGAGAGTCCATTATGTATGTAGATATAAAGAAATGAGAAGCTCACCATTCTCAGCCTTACGAGACGAAAGCTGCGTAGCGGCTATTCTCACTTGAGGAGACAACGAATCCGGTGCTTGTTGGCAAGCTGTACAGCTATATGAAACCAAGCGCGGTAAAGAGAAGCTAATTAGTACTACGAAAGGAAAAATGAAACACAGCGGCGTACTTGTATCTTCCTACTATCCATCACCACAGACACACAGAGATTAAAGCCCCTTTGATGTATGCATAGGCATTGAACGCGCTTGAAGATCTTGAGAGATAGCCTTGAGAAAGAGGGTACTAAAGTGGAAAGCTCGAGGAAAGCTGAGGTTAAGCTGAGCAATGGATGGAGATCAGTCACACTGTTACAATAGGCAAATGCACGGGTAACACTCGGGTATCTCAGATATCGATCAACCCATACCCGTACCCGACTGTACCCATACCCTTCCCACGGGTTTTAACCCAGCGGGTAGCGCGGGTAAGGTAAACCCATTGGGTTTCTGCGGGTTTCATGTGCAACAACGCACTGCCACTGGCACCAACCGAGGATATTTGGCAGTATCGCTCAGACCAAACAAGACCGAATAGGAAATCATCTCGAACATCCTCTTGGCAGCTGGTTTTCATCGACATCCTCATTCCTTCAAGTTGCAGTACATGATGCATCGCTACGACACTATCAAACCATACTCCAATATAGTCTGCCCGCTACATTTCCTCTTAGCCCTCCCCATTGAAGTCCAGTCTAACGCAAGGATCGAAGAACTATTATATCCTTGTAGACGCGATAATACAGTCTACGAAATGATAAGTTCGAGATTGGACATTGCTTACGAGCTCAAACGTTGCTGTCCCTGTGCTACACTGCGCTTCTTTGTCCGGTACGCAATCTTATCGTGCAGTTTTTTCGCAATTGGCTAACGTGAGTTGAACTTGATTTGAACAGTGCGTATACTGTGTCCATTGCAAATTGACTCAAGGCAATGCTTTCGAACAACCGGTTGTATGTAGAGCCCGTTACACAGCGCTCAACCAAGGTCTTCAAGCCGTCTCCGGCTTTTGTTCCCTGGTATTTCTCTCAGTGAGGATCACATCGTCCTAACGTAATAAAACCTTAACGCAACAATTGCAGTAACCACATCTGAATGAAGTTTTGAATGCGATAGCCTTCATTTGCGTCAATCCAAAATGCCTAAGAGGGCAAAAACATCTTCCTCCTCGAATGCATTAAAGTCGAAGAAGCAACTGGCCGATGTTTTCGAAATTTTCCCTATGGACATTTAGTTCGAGGTACGACAGGGCATTGAAGCTTTTCATGCCCACTTTCCTTAATGACTTCCAATATAAATCTTCTCGAGGATATCGCCCAAAGATCTAATATCTCTTACGAGAACGACTAAAGTGATCAGGAAGACTTTGACGGCTAAGAGGGCTATCGCTGTACGGAAGACCGCTCGAGGACGATTTGGTGTGCCAGCTTGCCCCGAGGACTTCTCAGAGCCACAGTGGGCTGTCCTACTATTTTATGGAACCAGGTGCCAGGTGTGCTCAAATGATTTGTGTTTTCGATCTTCTCAGTGTCAAGCATCATTCAGTCCTGCACTGCACAAGGCATTCTAAATGTAGACTTTGGTCTTCGCTGTCGAGTTTGCATCCAATGCAAGAAGAAGTAAGCCTATTGCACTCAATGTCTTGTACATACTTCTCAAAACCTTAACTTTAGCCTCGTTTATGAGAGTCACTTCAACATGTACTTTCCAGACCATGACAAGTCAATCCTTGAACTCTTACCTTACACAGACAGTTAACCCGAACTATGTATCCCTACTTCATTACCTAACCAAACCTATTAGTTGGAGGCTGGTCCCATGGACATCCTACTGCCTCAAGTAGGTTCTACTGGGTGAAGGACATCGGAGACATGATCCAAGAAGTTGCAATATATACACACGCGATTCATATGCGCTCTCCAAGGGCACCCCAAAGGCATGAAGACTTTAAGTTCAGTAGACGTGTATATGTAGAATCAGTGATCAAGGTAGGTTCTTATATTGGTCATATAACTTGATTTGATTTATCGTAATATAGCACACACAACTTTGCGGTGACTGAAAAAGTGTCGTCGAACTCGAGCATAAAGAGGCGATTGATAAAGGGAAAGATCGAAGGCGATAACAGTAAGTTGATTATCGCGACTTCGAATTCGCTACTGAAAACTGCCGTGTAAGAATATTTGAGCGTTTTAGGGAGATGGAATATATTCAAATCGTTATCAACAACATCCGCTATCACGAGTCTGTGTGTAAGGTTGAGGAAGTTACTGATCGAGGTTTGTTTCTCACCTAAATAAACAAAAAGTATTCATTACGCTGACAGGATGCGCGCGTCTCGTTAAAACACTCGAGCCCGAGGTCCAGCGGGCAAACTATTCCCGCATGGAGTGAAAATAGCTTTTCCGTTACCGGAAGGAAGTTCTGGCCAAGCATACGTGAAAGCGCATATTTCACCAAGTCACTGGGAGGAATATCCTTCCCTGGGAGAACTGAAACAACGGACTCCATCCTCCGACCTAATTAATTCTACGGATGATATTCTCAATATAGCTGCCCGCTTTTCGGAGGCTTTGTCTTCACTTCCTATGCTTTCTTTAGCATTTCTATCTTCATTACCATCACCGACTTTTCCGTAGGCATAATATTAGTACACCTAAAATGGGAATGGAATTTAAAAGGATATTAACTGCTCCACTCTAAACCAATCTAAACCAATGGACTGTGGACAATCCCCAATGCCATTTCTCCCATTTCTCCTATCCGTCATATCTACCAATTTTTGTTATATATAACTTTCAATCTATCGTAATATATTCGCTATATAAGCTGTGTTCTCGATAGCGTCCATTCGAACTTATGACCTTTCTTATTCCAGTCTATAAGACCCACAATTCATTAATCGAAGACCCAGTAAGTCGCGGAGATTCCCACTTCTCACCTGTAAATCATAGATGCTCCAAGTTGATCAGCTAGAAGAATGTCGGTCGTGGGTATGATCGCGCTCAAGTTGCGCTTAATTATTAAGAGCCTTAATATGGCTGTGCATGTATGAGAACAAGAATCAACATCTTGTTTGAGTATTCCACATATCATTAATATAATGAACTTCTACTGTAATGATACACAGAAATCGAGTTGGAAAGAAGTAGAATGCAAAGCTTCCGATCCCAGGTTCCGATGCATTGCACGAGAAAGTAATTTCGAATAGAAGAGGTATTAGCTCAGTTTAGCTGCGGATACAGTAAGCCAGGAATCTAAAAATAATTCGTTTGCAATATATCGCCCACATCTGATGTAGTTGCACAGGACTTCTATATATCTTGATGATGCGTAGAGTGATGAACTATCTAGTCGCCCACAGCTGGTAATAGTTATAACAATAATACTGCGCTCCAGGTTCGACGTGTTCACCCTTTTGAACCCTGTAATGATGATGTCCTAACTATACCTTCCGGTACTGTATAAAACTGTCTCATGCTTGCTTACCCGTCCCCCCCCGTTCGCTCACATCCCCTGTCCAAGGAGTCTAAACCTCACTATGCCTACCACATATACTTTCGGGTCCGAAAACATTCTAACTAGCGCATTGGTTCCTAATAACTACAACGGACTTTCTTACACCACAAACACGCTGAAAGGAATGTTCGGCAGAAAAGTTACCACGTTGACAAGAATAGACTCAGTACTTCACAGTGCAGAATGTGTTGGATTTATCTTTTGGAGAGAGAAAATCTTTGAAATCGACGGATGTCGTTGGGATATCAATGCTCTAAATACCAAAACTGGATTTACTCGTCGGTAGGTCCTTCTCACATTTTATTTGTAAAGAATGAGCTCAGAGGCTATCCAGTTCGCGAACATGGACGTGGCTTGGTAGGACATATACTATAGATTATGACTTTCCAAACTGGGAGGTGTGTCATACCGCGTCTAAAATCTAACGCTTATTCGATAGTGAACATATTCGTATAGGTGCAACAAATGAATGGGCTGTCAGTTGCTCGATATTCGCGGTATCAGCCGAAGGTTTGCCATAAACCAACGCCCGCAACCGTACAGCTGTCATCGTATCTCTCGGAGTTGGAGAAGACATTTATCTTGATGGCAACACTTTATTCCGAGATGCGCTTGCGAGACTTGAATGTTTGTGCATATACCCCTTGGAACCTTGTTCCACTTATGACTAACCAGAGTATCACAGAGACAAGACCGCAGTAAATATTGGTGAAAAGAAAAATACAAGATATCATATTTGTATTACCTTCGACTTGACTAGCGCTCAGAAACTTCCATTTTATGGCGCGCTTCACCGAAAGGCTATCATTGCAACGTGCCAACGTCATGCGTATTATCCCACACTTACTTAGCTACTCGTAATTAGAAACGTATTATTTATTCCCAATTGTGTGTACCATATCCAATTTTGTACGTTAGCGCTCGAAGTTTCTCCCGTGACTGATCCTACTGATATGTATTTAAGAACCATCCCATAGCAACGCGCCCATGTCAACTTCCCTCCCCCCTTCCACCTTAGCCTCATGGCGCCAACTCACGAAAAACCCGTGGACCTGAAACCTCTTGGTGAATTCTTGTCTGAACTATGGCAGAAAATCGTGGCAATCAGTTCCCATGGACTAGATAGTCTTCGTAAGACCGTTGATAATATACAATTTGAGCATATTCTCGAAACATGTTTAAATGCTTTGGATAGTCTTTGTAGAGCCTTCGATGGTATGCTACTCAATCTTGGGGTAGGGCATATCGGTATGTCGTTTGGTTGGCTTCACAATCAGACTACAGTCTCATGAATACATTGAGTCGCTTCTCACCCATTTGCATCGGCTACGATCTTGGTTATTCTGTCTTTTGTTCCCATCCTAGCCATGGTGCCATTTGTCGTCGTCTTGTACCTTGTCTTTGGTACCTTGCAACTATTTGTTCTGGGAGTCTTATTCTGCTTGGGTTTTGGGAGGAGAGGGGTGGAACGAGGTATGCCTGTTTACATGATGTTTAGGAATGCTTTCTAATTTATTCTTCTCTGCAGGTTCATTAGCCGCTTCATACCAGTCAAGGAACTATGGTGCATTCACTCCTGCAGATAGCTACTTTTCATCCTCTCAGTCATACGCGGCTACGGGAATGGATTCTGAACCAGTCAACCCATTTTGGCATAGGATGGTCAGTTGGATCCTTAGGGGGTTGCGGTTATGATTTTGTTCAGTTACTTTTTCAAGTTATACCACCACCCGAACTCCATCTCAACCATAACTGCGTACATATAGTGACGAAAAGCCACATGATTGTCGGTTGGCTGTCTATTAAAGATTTGATCTTGTCATGTACGGTTATACCTAGCTCTAGTGTACTGTGACTCAACATTTTTGGAACATTTTCTTCCTGAGATACATAGTTAAGCTACTTGAATAAACAACCTTTTTCAATTTCTGGCTAAAGTTGCAGCGACATTACCATAGGGAACATATGTATTAAACGAAATAAAAATACAAGGAACACCTACAGTGTGTCCAGTAGCCGCTAGCGCTTAAAATGCTGTTTTGTCCTGTGATTTGGCGCTTGTATTCTGTTCATGTGCCTGACTTCGAGGGCCGAGGCTTGGCTTTAATGTTAAAACTTACATAATATTGGGAGCCTATCAAGTTCTCCCACCATCCATCCCATGGCGCCAACTCACCAAGTTATTGGTAACTTTCTCTCTAAGCTGCTGCAGAATGCTATCAGACGTGTACCCATGGACTAGGAGATATCTTTCGTAACACCCACCGTTACATACCTTCCACACTTAGAGCGCTAATGATACAGCAACGTGCCAAATTTCAAGGTATCTCCGGCTTCCCTGACTACAGTATCCCCATAGCGCCGGGCATCGTCGGATTATTTTCTCATGGACTCCTAAATCGTCGTAAAACCATCGACAACATACCGATTGAATGTGCCGCCAAATCCCCGTACGCCCCGGCGTGTCCTTTTGAGGCTTTCGATTAACTGTTGATTGGTATCGGAGTTCAACATAGTGGCACCGTACGTCCTTTGTTGTCCTCTGGCTGGGCTGTTTGTATTTGATGTGGGGAAGGTGAAGGAGGAATTTGAGGAAGAGGTGAAGAAGGAAGAGGAGGAAGATGTCGGTGAGGATCAGATGGATAATGAAGTGTGTGGGTTATGTATATTTTCCGCTTGCTCTCTTTGTCGAGAGGCTTATCGAATGCAGTTGTTTAGGCAGTATAGGATGTATATTATCATTTCGTAATGCACCCGACTTCGGAAGGTCTACTGTCATTTGAATGCCATACTCTACCTATTCCATTGCGAGGGGATATCGAAGGCTGCTTTGCGTCCTTGTATGCTTTTCGGACGGGGAATAGTGGCACCGAGTGCGTAGGCACTTTCTTCTCCTATCGGAATTTCCTAAGTCAAGCTTGAGGGACCACGCGTCACACTTGAAACTGCATGAATTATATATGCGCTGGTGAAAAGAGAAAGCATAGCGTTTGTGGATGCGATTTTGCTAGCGTCTGATTAGGATGGTGAAGAAGGTAGGAGAGTGACCATGATGCGAAGGTGATTAGTGACTAGTGACTTGGAGTGTCCTTAGGCTACGTATATGCATTCACTCTTGTCCTCACGCCTGCCGAGGCTCATTGAACTCAACTTAAACACAGGTATAAACTATACTGTACATGCGCTGGATCCACATGAAGGACTCCCGCGATATCTGAACGCAGGAGAATGGACATTAATCTCTTCTACATCACGTATTGGCAAGTTGGCGCATCCTATGGAGTGGTCGATGGAGCTTCTTTCGTGGTGAGTTTTAGTGAGACTGGGTGTGTGGGTGCCGTTCAGCGATGCTGATAGACTAGATATAAACGTTGGGTAGCGATAAGTGCGTATTGGATGCTTCCCGCAGCATTTAGAAACCCAGGTTAAATTTCTAAACGTCTTGCTGTAATTCAAATATAGTCTTTCGTTCTCTCCATGCTTCCTAGACTTTCCTCCCCACTGTACATGTTAATAAAAATGTGCTGTGCACAGTACAAGGTACCAACTAGTCTCGGCTACCCAGTATATATATACTATATATACGTAACACGTGTTTAATTCAACTTCAATTACAACTTGAACACAGCCTCCATACGTAATTGATCCGATAGATCCATAATAAGAACCATTCGACAGCAATGCGACCACTTTCAAGTTTTCTCCCTCTTCCACCAACGCGTCATGAAGCCTACACCTGAAATACTAGAGGACCTGAAACGTCTGGGTGAATTCTTGTGGAAGATAATCGTGGCTATCAGTTCCCGTGGACTCGACATTCTTTTTAAGACCCTTAATAATATTCCATTCAAGCGTATTTTGGAAATATGCTTATACACCTTTGAGGGTTTCTGTAGAATCTTCGACGCACTGTTACTCGTTCTTGGGGTAGGGCATATTGGTATGTCATGCATTGACATCATAACCGCACTACATATTCTAAAACCCCTGACATTTCAGTTGCTTCTCATCCGTTTATATCGGCTATGGTCTTGATGATTCTGTCTTTGTCGCCTGGAGCGCCATTTATGATCATCTTGTATCCTGTCGTCGGCATCTTGGAACTATTTTTTATGGGTATCTTAGCCTGTATAGGCTTTCGGAAGAGTGGGGTAAAACGAGGTATGCACTGTTATATGTTCAAGAATGCTTCCAAGTTATCATACTCCTTCTGCAGGTTCGTTAGCTGCTTCATTCCAATCGGAGAACTACGGGCCACTCACTCCAGCAAAGAGCTTCTTTGCATTCTCCCAGTCATATACGGTTCGTCCTAGTCAGTCTGAATCCACCCGAATGGTGTCCAAGGTGGTGTCGGCATTTGGATCAAGCAACCCATTTTGGCAGGCGGTTGGCGAGATCCTTAGGGGAATTGCGGTTATGATTTTTTACAGTTACATTTTCAAGCTATACTCCATCCCGGATATTTTGACATTCCTTGAAACTTTATTAACATTCTTTTCGGAAACGCGCCAAGGTACTTGAACAAACAACCTCTCGTAATTCTGCCAAAGCTCGCAGAGTCATTATCATACTTAGGACACTCTTAGGACACTTGGTATTAAACGAATGAAAAATACAACAAATACATACGATATGTTCAGTAGGCTATAGCGCTCAAATAGCGCTCAAATATGCCCACAATGTAGTGCTGTATTGGCCATATTGAATGTTCTCGAAATCGTCCCGTTACTCCGCGCTTCTTTGTGCATTCTCTTTGATATATGGTCGTTGATCATATTAGGCATCTTGTTTCTACTAGGTTTCACGGAGAGCGGAATGATGAGAAGAGGTACGTTTCTAAGTGCTGATTTATTAATATGCTGGCTTAAATCATTGCATGGTGCAGGCCCTTTGCAGCGTCATTCCAATCGAATGTGTATAGTGCTTTCACTCCCGCAAATAGCATCTTTTCAGATTACCTATCTTTCACTGCCTGTGCTGCTTCCGCGGCCATTCAGTCTCTTATGTTCTCAAATCCCTACTCATGAAATTTGCAGTGGTAATCTGTTGGTGCATGTGGTGTAAGGATCTTGCATGTAGTCTGCAATGCAGTACGGTAAGAGTCTATAAACGAAGATATATTAGATATGTAAGGGATGTACCGCAGTACATACCTATAAGCGAAGTGAACAAAGATAAAGAGTAAAACTACGAGTATGCTACGAGATAACACGGCGAACAATTGACGTTCCAGTACCGTTGAAAGTCGGTCATTCCAATAACTTTCCAGTCACCATTCCAATTCCAAACACGTGTACTTCACATGTACTGGCTCGCAAATACAAAGGATATGGGTGGGCTGTCTTGCTTATATAATTGATAAGAACTGAAATGGTTTCGTCGAACGCATGGCAGATTCCTTTGTGATTGGAAAGTCTCCCACACAGGAGCATCATTCGGCGTGTTTCTAATTGCATCACACCTTTTTACTGACATATCTTGTATCCTCCTGCAAGGAATGCACACAGGGTTATGTTATTTCGCTTTAATTTTAAAATCAGTATTTAGATATGTTATCCACTTTATCTTTTCTCCTTGTCAACCGTCTATTTTCTTTGTTTCATTGAAATATTTCAACTATGCACCTCTAATGATATATAGAAATAATAAGTGATTTTATTATTATCTCATAGTGGTTACTGTAGCTTACATTGTAAAGAAGCGGGCATTCCAGGTCCAGTCATTCCCCCACTCCGCTTTTTTTTATAATTTTTTTTGAGAAAAGGTGGTGTCAGCATTGTACGTACAACAACATGGCAATATAAGTGGTGTGAAATACCTACAATAATGAGGGTGGTCAGTTCCAAAAGAGGGTGTAATATTCAATTGTCTTTGTGAGAGATAATACATTGGTTCAATTGTATATTGTTTCTAAAACTACTTCACACTTCCTCTGTATTATAAAAATCAACATCTGTGACCTACATTTATTTCATTTATATAGCGAGAACCATTTTATTATGTTTCATACATAACTGTGCGATAATATGGATAATTAGTGCGAAGGCAAATAGCCAGGGCGACGCTCGGCCCTCTCCAGAAATATTTTCACACGCCGTTTGGACAGACATCCTCATGTTAGGCCAAGCCGGCTCACCACTCTGAGGCCACCTGTGTCGCGTTTCCTTTGTTATAACAAGCCGGTAAGTTATATATACACGTGTTTGGAACTGGAATTCTGACAGGAAGGTTACTGGAATGACCGACTTTAGATCGTACTGGAATGTCAATTGTGTTGGGATTTCAGCCGGCACTTTGATATCTAGCAGATTAGTCACGTGTTATGTAAGCGAGAGGGTAGGGGATCATTGGAGAACATAGTAGCACATGTTGGAATATACAGGGAGATTATGGGAGTATCTGGAGTAGGATTTGGTAGAATATAGTAGCATACACTAGAAAATAGTAGTTACTTGTCTATTATGTATATAAGCCCTCTGTATGAGGCACTAGCAATCTTAAGTTCTCATTCACACTTTAAACCAAACACTCAAAATCACAACAAATTGTTTGCCGTGTAAGTATGAGTAACAGTCACGTGGTCATACCATGACACCATACTCTTCTTCACCTTCTGCCCTCCCTGGTCAACTCCATCCGAAACCTCCGTCAAGCCGTCAAGTTCACCAAGTGTGCAGCAACTGCACGAGAGCGTCTTCGTCTCTTTTTTTTTTTCCCTTTCGCTGCCTCATCACGTCTAAAATCTGTTATCGTCTCCTGTGCATTCGGAAGATCATACTCCGGCAATCACTCATTTTCGCTCTCGTTGAAACTCATCCACTTCACAAAGAATTGGACAACACCGTCCCGGGTATTACGCTGTCGTAAATGTGTTGAATCTCCCTCTCCTCTCCTGTCTCCATCTGAACAGGTGGTAGGGACTCCTGTTTACGACCAAGAATGGTATCTTAGCGCGCTGAAATGAGGCAGGAAATATGGAATACATCATGAATCTTCCAGTCATCAGGTAAGTCTAGCCGGTATGCAGCATTGTAAACCTTCTGAGAGATTTTGAAAGGGCCAAATCGACGGAAACACAACTTGTGCGATGGGCGTGTTGGACATAAATAAGCACGTTCCAAGTAAACTTGGTCGCCTGGGATATATTCTGGGGACTCATCGGCCCAGGCATTGTGGAATTTCTTCATCTGCTCTGCAGTCAGTTGCAGGACTACCTTAAGCTCCTCTTGCATCTGGTGAAGTCGATTCAATCACTCGTCTGCATGCGGTACTGGCTGAGAATTCACAGGATCGATGGAGAAGGTAGGGTTGTACCTGTACTCTGCGAAGGAGGACATCCCAATGGCCTAGTGATAACGATCTTTGTACGCAAACTCAGCAAATGGAAGCCATGACACCCAATCGTCTTGATAGTAATCCACATAGGCTCGTAAGTAGATCTCTAGCTCCCGGTTCACCTGTTCCGCCTGACCATCAGTTTTCCGGTGATGTGCAATGGATGGGGCACGCTTAATACCCAACCTTTCCCACATTTATTTCGTGAATTTCGCAATGAACTGAGGGCCGCGATGCGACAACAGCTTCTTTGGCGTGCCATGGAGTGGCCACACATGTGTCACAAACACATCGTACATCTCAGGTGCATCATCGGTTGTATGAGCAGGGTGGAAATGTGCGTGCTTGGTGGACTTATCACAGACAACCTGAACCGCGTCATAGCCATCAGATGGAGGCAGTGAGCCAATGTAGTCGGTAGTGATGTGCTGCCATGGACCTAATGGGATCTCGAGAGATTGTAGCTTACCAGTGGGTTTGGTACGATGGGGTTTGGTCTTCTGGTTCTTACTTGCAAGTACAACTCTAACCTATATCTTGAAGCGTCAATAAGTAAAGGGTTTTGTCGCTCTTTTATACATCTCTGGTGGGTATTATAGTAAGCTTGAAGCTGGATCTTGCACAGTCTATGCATCTCGCTGCAAGTTCCGGGTTTGTTACGGGTCTCGAAGAGATCTTTATCCCAGTCAATCTGGATTCGGTCTTTGTAAGTCTATATCCGCACTTTCCCCACTGGTTGTTGTTCAGTAATACGAATTAGCCAGTGTTTTAAACATGTTAGTTCAATTTTAGCTGATTATACCATCGATATTACTGCGAGGGCTTACAATGAATAAGCAATATTATCTTAATGTCGAAAGTTTGACTTAATATTATAGAAGTCTTAACTTCAATTGCAATACAACCCAGTTGTCATAACAGGCCTTGTGCACTACTCGGATCTTATAGATCCTTGAGCATGTATTAAAAAGTCATCGCCTGTGTCTTACAATCGTCTTACAATATATTATCAGCATAACTAAGGCTTAATGCCTTGCAAGACAATTTCGGTTTTCATGACATATAGCTCTTTGGTAAAGTACTTGAATAAAAAATCTCTTAATGACATATAAAGGGAATATATGTATTAAACGAAAGAAAACACAAGGAACACCTACACTGTGTCCATTAGCGCTTAAAGAGTGCATCCCATGCTTGGCGCTAATTCCATCACCATACCTCAAGGCTCGGCTTTTACATAAACTTACCATTTACATAGACGCCTTACTTGCGCCTACTTAACAGCCAATAACAGCATCGCGCCAACCTTCAGAGCTTCATTGCGTTCCCCCACATCCTCCATTCAAAACCTCGATCTCATGGCACCAACTCTCCAAATTATTGGTGAACTCTTCTTTAAACTGCTTCAGAATGCTATCTGCATGTGTACCCGTGGACTAGGAGATATCTTTCGTAACACCCACCGTTACATGCCTTCCACACTCAGAGCGCTATACAGCAATATGCCAAATTTCAAGGTGTTTCCGGCTTCCCTCACTATCCCAGTGTCTTCGGGCATCAGAGTAATACCCCCTGGGCTCATTAATCGTCCTGAATCCATTGACAACATACCGACCGAAAGTGCCGGTCTTTATGAGGATTTCGATAAACTGTTGATTGCGATTGGGGTTGAAGATATTAGTGAGTCATCTGATGTTTCTACCAAAGTTTACAATGCTGATCTCGTGATGCAGTCAATTCTCATCCATATCTTGTAGTCGCGGTGTTGTTGATATCGCCTTCTGTTCTAAGAGTATTGATATCGGTCATATTGGAAGTTGTCGAAGTCGTCTTGTTACTCCTTGGCGCTTCTTTGTGCATTCTCTGTGATGTCTGGTCGTCGATCCTATTGGGCATCTTGTATTTGCTAGGTTTCACAGAGAACGGAGTGAGGAGAGGTACGTATGTAAGTGTTGATTTATTAATGTGTTGGCTTAGATCATTTTGTGGTGCAGGGTCCTTTGCAGCTTCGTACCAATCGAACGTTTATGGTGCTTCCACTCCCGCAAATAGCATATTTTCAAACTTCCAATCCTTTGCTCATGCCGTTTCTATTGCCATTCAGTTGCCTATGTTTCTTCTCAGATCCGGACTCAAGACATTTGTAGCGGTAGTCGGGTGGTGCATGTGGGTCTCTGCGGGGATAATTTTGTCCCGTCACTATGGCGTCCGACTTCCATGTGCACTTTTATTCGGTGCCGCGCTGCTCGTTTGACGTCAGCTCTATTTTCTTGGGACCACACTCCAGCCAACTTTTCGTCAATCCTGCCCAACTTGTCTACCTCCCCACACCTCCTTATATTGCATCCCTTTACACTTAGTACTTATCCCTAGGACTCTTTAATTTCCATCGTACAAATTAAGTTATCTCTTTCTTAATATTTTACTATAAATTCTCGGTATCTAGTTCCTGGGAACTTAATTCAAATTCCTCCCACTCACAGACAGTATTGAAGATTGAACTTGCTATCCACCTCCATCGACACCTTAGAACTTCCAGGTCGAACGGACGTTCACCGACTCATGTTTTACTTCTTTGTTTAGGTGTTAAGCTCACCATCACCTTTACACTACGTGATCGACAATAATAATTAGCCAGAAATCCGTTGGACAACAGCTGTAAAGTATTAAAATTGAATCTTCTTGTACTGGTAGACCTGTAATTAAATACATGATGTTTGTCAATGAAACGTGAAGTATACGTATATAACACTCACTCAGCCAGAAGCTTCACGCAGAGTTTCATCTCTTGCACAGTGTGGAGGAAGTTCCTGTAAAGTCATTGTCACCACGATTCCTAGTCACATTTGGATAAGATAAGGAGTAAAGTGGCACAGAGAAATGCTGCCAACGCACAAAGGGACTTGAACTGCATTATGGAGAAGTGCGTGAGCGTCAGACGGAGAAGCAGAAAGAATGGGCGGATTACTTATATATTGTCTGGCAAGGGATATATTTATTATTCTCTAGGACCGCAGTCTGTCTCTGTATGACAAAGTTGATGTTGTGGGCATCTTAACAGTGCGCGCAATTTTATAAACGGCAGCCGCAGTTTTACAGTTAACCGTTTCTCAAGCATTGCATCTTCATCGTGATGAGAGATACATGGAATATGTGGTACTGCGTTACGAAAGAATGAATACATCGAGCTGGTGGTTCTTATGCACAGTTAAAAACGTATGAATAACTTCATGCTAAACAAGCAGTGCTATCCATATGCATCGATATTTGACACACATTGCACAGGATCATTCTAGATTTATAGAATACCTATAACGAAGAAGTATTATTTAACAATTGGTAAGTATAATTATAAATGGTAGAATATACCACAAATCTCTCTTGGTGGACAAGGGCACAGAAGTCCTGGTACACATATAAGTTCTTAGGTACTGTACAGCTTAACATATGTCTGGATATGGTAATTAACTACAATACTGGGAGAAGGAACATGCATATGTGGAAGCAAAGGTCCGAATAGGAGAGTGTTGGGCATACCCTCACAGGATGTGGGCACACAGGATAATGGAGACATGCTTATTGGCTGATGCACTTGCTTAGATACCCTGCCATGTCGCAGGCCTAAATATAGATCCTTTCAGGACAATGGTGCTGAGGTTCTGTCACATCTCCGAGATGACTGATATGAATTCTGCCAGCCTCTTGCTCGCGAGTTCGGCCTCTTAGATTTGCTTGTTCTTTGTTTGTACACTTATCTTATCATGCAGAGGCCATTCAAGCAAGCGATGAGGATGGTTTTAGGAGCCTGAGTGTAACAGGGGACTCAACACTGACCTGGCTAACCCCTTAGCTGGGAAATTAGCTGCCTGAGCTGTTAGCCATTCTCGTGGCTAAGTATGGCTAGCTAAAAATCAGCTCAGCTATGGTGGCTACGCGGCTCTTAGCTGAGCTGTGAACAACACTAGTTGGATCCTTAGGGGAGTTGCGGTTATGACTCTGTTCAGTTACTCCTTCAAGTTATACCACCACCCGGACTCCATCTCAATCATAACTGCGTACATATAGTGATGAAAAGCCACATGATTGTCAGTTGGCTGTCTGTTAAAGCTTTGATCTCGTTGTGTACAGTTATACTTAGCTCTAGTGTACTGTGATTCTTGAAACATTTTTGGAACTTTGTATTCCTGAGAAACGTAGCTAAAGTACTTAATAAACAACCTTTTACAATTTCTGGCTAAATTTGCAGCGACATTATCATAGGGAACATATGTATTAAATGAAATAAAAATACAAGGAACACCTCCAGTGTATCCATTAGCGCTTAAACTTAAAGTGCACCCGCAATGCATCCCGTGCCTTGGTGCTAATCCTACTTCTGTCTAGTGTTGCCGCCGCTCCGCTCATGTGATATGCCGCTCAATGACATAGCTCGCTATCCTACTCCTACACACCACAACTCTATCACATAAAAAATACACCGTTGTATAGAAGGCATCCAAGGCAACATAATACCCAAAAATTAAAAGTGGAATGCAAATGTGCGAGTTTACAGACGACGAAAAGTGACCACAGCTCACCGGCTCGAGCTGATGTCACGCTAAAAGTGAGCTGATTCAATATATGCTGTAATACATCACTTTTAATGACATAAACATCATAGATACATTCTTGTATCCGCACAAAACCATCCTGAATGATTAAAGTGTAAAATGTGCCCATGTTGAATGAATGGGAATGAAAATATGAAATTGTGACACATGTCACAGCTCGAGCGGGCGGCAACACTACTTCTGTCCAATGACATCTGTGTCCCTAACCTCGAGGCTCGGCTTTTAGTATTACATAAACTTATCATTTACATAGACGCCTAACAGCCAATACAGTCGAAACTGTTACTGTTATTTACCGGCCGGTTGTACACCATTCGCCACTTGTACAGTAGCACATTTCTCCACTAACATTGCATTAAAATTTATAAAAATTGGATACATATGTAGCTATAAGTCTGTTCTATTACATCATACATTTAGGTTGGCATTAGGGTGTGTGGTTCTGCTGCAATGTTAGATTTGGTATGTTTTTTCGAATTTTGATGGTCCCGAACAACAATAATCGGCATTATGTATAGCTCTGTCATGTGACATCGCTTAGATTAGTCACACAATTGTAACGCTGTACAACCGGGTGGTGATGCCGGATTGTGCATCAAAAATAGTAAAACATAAGTTACTCTTTCAAAATATGTCTGAATGCCATAAGAGTCGAGAAATAATTTTTTTGCACCTCACACTTTGTGTCTGTCAACTTATTTAAGCTCGTAATATATTTTCAGTAATTTTATAACAAATTTAAGATTTGGTGTACAACTGACTGGTAAATAACAGTATAACTCATGACCGTAACTACCCATAACCTGTAGATACCCATAAGATTTCTTGTCCACCAAATCAGTAGGCGGGGGAATTGGCCGAAGAACCCATAATCCTGTGAAACATGATAATTCATCAGTCTGACATGTGTTCAAAACCCATAAAGAAATAGGGCCAGCAAGTGGCAGGGCCCACTACCACCTAATTTAAGTTATATTTACCATGACTTGAGTGGCTGGAGGAGGGAGATGAGTGTGAAGAGGGACAAGTGGGGGAGACAGAGGTGAGCTGTTAGTGTGTCTGAGAGGAGACCTGTGTGGGTTTTAGTAAGGGTAGTAGAGAACAGGTGATCAAAGGCAGGGTCCTAGGCTTTTGAGGGTGAAAGCAAGTGTTTGAGTCAAAGTAATGGTGAAATTTTGTAGGTGTCATTGGCTCCTTCCTACTCAAGTGGTGGCAGCTGCGATGAAGGTGAAGGTAAAAATGGCAGTACTTAGTGGTAGTGGTGTGGATGAGAGGTAGTGAACAAGTGATGAGGATGTCGAGCCGGTACTACAGTATCCTCTTACATATGATGCCTCCCTGCACCATTAGCAAGTCGATGAGACAGTGCACAGGACGCATCCAATGAACTAACTGCATCATTCACATGTCATGTTCATCCATTGAAAATGCACAGATGTACAAATCACGAATAACAAATCAGTACCCTATAGTGGCTGACTAGTTAACCCCTCAGAATGACACCAATCACTGTGTTCTTGATAGGCAATGGCACTTAGAGAGATGAGGGATGGAAGGTGCCAGTTCATGCTGAGGTACAGTTGTTATTGGAGATGGCAATGTTGATGATGAGAGCATGGGGAAGATGAAGATGGTGGTGGTGAGAGGTATGGTGCTAGTGGTGAGGTGAATGAATGATGCATTGCCTCTGTTAAGGTTAACATAATGTAACAACTCTGGTCTCCTCATAGGACTCGGTTCCGAAATCACTTGTCAATATGTGTATTTGTTTCCTCTGCCTCTGTACAGCATTATCGACCTATGCTTTCCTCTTACTTCTCTCTCTCAATTCTTTCTCTATCCTTGCTGCCGAGGATTGTATTAACCTTGTATCACCCCCCCCTGCTACATTGAGTAGCTATGACTCAGGCTGACTTGCTTTGATTTGTGTACATTATTGTAGCTATTACAGCTACATTACTGATCTCTCTTATTTAGGAATTCCTATGTACTAGTAGTATATAAGTTGTTGAGTAGCCATGTAATTCTACAGTGAATTATAATACTGTTTAACCCAGTGATTCCTCTGTGTGCCAAAACTCTCAACAACAACAAACGACTTTTGTCACATCTTTTCACCTGACTATCACTACTTGACAACACCTATACTCTAGTTTATCTCAAAACTCTAGCTTTCTTTACTCTCTATCTCTCTCTCGACTGGAACATCTAGGATTGATCACCCCAGACCATCTGTCATCTAATTATCTATCTCAATTCTTTTCAAAGAAAACCTCAATAAACCATATAAAAAATCTATTTTCTCCTCTTTAACTAACTTCATATATCAGTAATATGCCTTCTACTTGTGCAATGATTAAAGCTCAAGAACAACTTGAACATGCTGGCCAGCAATCAGATTCAGGTGAGCAAATTGAACATACTTCAGAAACTAATCCAGGTACCTCTAGAACACCTGCCCCCAGTGAAAGGGCAGCTAGCTGTGAGAGTTCCAGGGCTGCTCGTCACTCATACAGTGACATAGTCACCTCGAGGCCACCTTCATACATGGAAGAGACTCCTGCTCCAGCAGGAGTTGATGGCAGCACTAATGCTGCTAGACCCATCAACAATAATGTTGATAGCTCTTTGTCATCTGTGTCTTCACTCACACCCGAGAATGACAATAATCCAAATCCTTGGACTACTGTATCATGATGCTCCAGAAGTCCCTGATCCAGAAGGGGAAGGAGCTTAGAAACCAATTGAAGAGGCGGTGGGAACCTGAATCTCTTGCCTGCACAAGAAGAAGCCATCAGGAGGGCTGAACAAACCCTCACTCCAGAACAGCGAGTACGGATTGAGAAGTGCAACAGGGCCATAAGATATTCTCCTATGCTCTCAAAAGCTCCCTCTGCCATATCGTCCCAAAGCAACAGCTCTTCATGCAAATGAAAGAGAACAGATTCTCTTGAAGTCTCCATGCATGAAGATGAGGGCATATGTCCATCCTCTGAGATCCCTTTGCATAAGGGCAAGGCTGTGACCCCACCTTCAGGAACTCTTTTGCACAGAGGAACAAGCATGAATCTGCCTTCTGAAAGCTCAGTGCCAGCTGAAAGTCCATCTCATAAAGGCAAGGGAGTAGATCCCCACAACTGGGGTAATGCTAACCTCAACAATGAGGATCTTGACATTGAAGCTCAGCATGCTGTGTACAAATCACTCAAAAATACGTGCACTCCACGAAATAAAGCTTCTACTGTGCATAATGTACCTCCAGCATTGAAACCATGAGCTCCAAGAGTGGATGAGTCTCGAAAGAATCTGGACCTGATACATCAGGTTCTGTTTATGAGCCACCTTGGACGTGCTTTCAAGTGAAACAAGTGTACACATAGGGATGGGGGAGGTAAGGAACCTCTCAGAACACCACCTCCTCTGGCTTGAGAACCTTCAGATCCAGATGACTCGAGTTCCAGCTCATCATCATCTAGTTTGGATACCAATCCTCCTAGGCCGAGCTCAAGAGATAATTCTTCAGTGCACAATTCCATTCCAAATAGTCAAGGCAGCCCCCCTGCTCCACCAAATCCTGAGGACTCATCTCCATCTGACTCAGGAGAGGACTCTTCACCCTCTTCATATGACTCAGACTCTGACAACTCCAGCTCTAGCTCTGGGGATGAATCTCCAGACCCATCTGAGCCAGGAACTCATGAATGAAAGCACTGTTGGCACCAAAGAAGTCATAGTTGATGATGGAGTCGAAGCAGGCATTGAAAATCTAGGATGTTAATAAAGCCAATCACACCTAAGGAGTATGATGGGATGCCAGATGCATGCCAATTCCACTGCTTCATGGCTGAGGCAACTGAGTACGTTCACAGTGGAAAAGTTCCATGTAATAAACAGGTCTTCACTGTTTCGTATTACCTTAAGGATGAGGCATATGAATTTTACATCCAAAAGGTCACAGATAATTACACTGAGTGGACATTAGAACAATTTTTTGTTGAAATGTTCAATTACCTGTTCCCTACTGACTATTGCAAGATACAACACGAAAAACTTAAAGCTTTTATACAGGGATCTAAGTTTGTCTCTAAGTATACACATGAACTTAGGGAATTAATTGAGTCAGTAGGAGAAATAAGTATTCACAAGCAGGTACAATACCTGTGGGATGGATTCTGCCCCAGTATCCAGGAACACTTGTGGTTGGAGAAGTTAAACCCAAGCATTAATACCTGGAAGCAGGTAGTTGACACTGCTGAAACCATTGAAAAAGCCTTAAATATGAGTCACTGAGTGAGTCATCGACACAGAGGCAATTCAAATGGTGGCAATGGTGGTGGAGGAAATGGTGGCAGACAATCTAAGTCATCAAATGGAGCACATAACCATTCTTCAAATAAGAATTATGGTGGTCATAATCAATCACACTCCAGTCACTATATCGGTCCCAGTCAGAATAATAACAATAACAATAATTGGAATGGCAAACAATGAACTTTCAAAGGAAGTAACAATAACTTCAAAAAGAGTAACTCATCTTTGTTGAAGCAAGGAACAATGCCCAAGCTAACAGACAAGGAAAAATCGGAGCTACTAGCAGCAGGGAAATGTTTCAAGTGTTGAGAAACTGGACATCTGTCTTGCAACTGTCCACTAGGTAATACCATGAAATCTGACTCCAATAAGCCTCCCAGTGTGTCCAGCTTTAATATGGAGATAAGTGAGGAAGTAGTGGATGAGACTGAAGAATTAGAAAGCTTACCTTTCCTATCCCTATTCTTCAATATTGATATTCAATCTGCCAATGAACCAGATGCCTCAATCATAAATGATGGATTGTCACCAGTTGGTACTTCCAGTGAGGAAGGAGAATTTGAGTGGGTAAGTTATAACCCCAGGAGAAGACCATGTTGTCATATAGGTGACTGATACCGGATGATGGCTGAATACATCCTCCAAGGAGGACAATATTATCCTGGGGACGAGGTTATTATGTTTGAGCTACAGAGAGAATGATTCTCAGTAACCAACCACCCCACTAATGACTCCCTGTACCGAATTTGAGACCAAGTGGCTGATTTTGAAGTGGATCTTCTGTGAGAACTGCTTTGAGAACCATTCTTCTGTCTGGTTTCATGGTATGGACAACAGTTGGTACAACATTGAGGACTAAACACATCTTTTAATGATGATGGCTGTGTTGGAGACATTCTGGCTTTCATAGCTGACTGCCTCCTTCATGATGGCATAAGAACCTTATACCCCACTCATAACCCCGCCATTGAAGACTCAGAATGGTTCTTCGTGTGCTTAACTGATCATGTCCCACCAACATACAAAGTCCATAATGCTGACAGATTATGGATCCAAATCATCCATAGATCTCATCTTGAAGACCCAAAATTTGACTTGGTAGGATGGTATACTGATATTGTAAATGTGGCTACCCCCAGCGACCCTGTGGCTAACAATAGCAACAATAATGAGCCTGATGATGAAGTGCTGGAAGTAACCACTAATCCAAGTATTGAATCTGTGCAGTCCAAGTTAGGGGATCATTTGTGTCAAATGATTGAGTGCTCACTTGAAATGTATAAGCCCTACCCTGGAGATGCAGTTCTGCCAATAGGAGG
This sequence comes from Cyathus striatus, assembly GCA_025738555.1. Taxonomy (NCBI): domain Eukaryota; kingdom Fungi; phylum Basidiomycota; class Agaricomycetes; order Agaricales; family Nidulariaceae; genus Cyathus; species Cyathus striatus. The sequence continues at coordinate 927,365 of JAOVFP010000017.1, forward strand.
GTGGAGGTTCAAGGTCTTGTTCTCTGCTGAACCTGAATGGTGCTTTGATATTTATGATCATTGGCATGAACTCCAAGTCTATCTCACTGAGGATACATTTTGGAAAAAAGGATTCCAGGCAGCAACTTGGTATGCTAATATGCTCTCAGCCAGGGTCTATGCAATATGACATAAGGAAACTATGAATAGATGGAAGCACACTAAGCCACCCGATAGCAATCTATTGATAATTGAACTTACCTTCAAAGCTCAGCTTGTAGATGGAATGCCATATACATATGACAACATATTTCCTCTTCCAAGTTCAAGATTACCTCGATTCCAAGTGGAAAGTACTAAAGGAATGATCAAGATTAAAGATAGAGTAAGGCAATGTGAAACTCTCTTACCTCTAGAATGTGCACATGTTCCCAGTTTTGATGTGCAGGAATGGTACGAGTGTCACATGGGTGACTATTTAGTGTGACAATCTGTTAACCTACAAGCATTAGCACAACCATCTAATTATGCCAAAGGAACAACTTACCCATTGCATCTTTGACCTGGAACAAATATGCTGGATGAGTCCTCCAGTTTGGACTCTGACAGTAGTGGGTATCCCTCAGCTCCCATACCAGTGAATGAACCTCCTAACAACACTGTTGATGGAGCAGAGGGCATAACGGACAGAAATAGTAATTCTCAAGGAAGGGAGTTAACACTCTTGGTTCACAGTGTTGAGCTCTGTGGTGTACAGGTACCCTGAGGGACTTATCTGGCTCTTCAATGTAATGCAGCAGCCTCAAAGGACAAGAGCCATGTAGTCCCCAAACCCATTGTGCTCATGGTAAAGATCAATGGTCATTCAGCTCAAGCATTAATTGACTCAGGATCCTTGGGTGATTTCATGTCCACAATGCTAGCCACCCAGCTGAATTTGAAGCTTGATAAGTTGTCGAAACCAGTAGGTTTGCAACTGGCAGTCCAGGGTTCTCGCTCTGTAATAAATGCGAGTACCACTGTCAAGTTTAGTTACAATACTATCAACAAGACTTGTACCTTTGATATCGTTAACATAACTAACTATGATGTGATTCTCAGTACTCCATGGCTCTACCAACACCAGGTATGGGTTGGTTTGAACCCTACTTGCATACTGATAGGAAGTGAGAATGCACTCCCCATCCAAGGGATAGCCACAACTAGTGTGGTCTCAAGGAATATAGAACCATTTAATGAGGATAGAATAGTGGTGGCATGAAGAGAGTTGACTGAGTATGCCAAACCTCTCTGTAAAGATGTTGAGGAAACCAGTCTTCCACCATTTTGTGCCATAAATCACACCATCCCTTTAATTGATGAAGATAAAATATATCCTTGGAGACCATCACACTGCCCTGAAGCATTCAAAGACCAGTGGCAAGAAAAACAGGATGCATATTTGAAGACTGGGCATTGGAAGATCACCACAGCTCGCAACACAGTCCCTATGCTACTAATCCCCAAGCCTAGGAAGAACAGTGAACCACCTGAATTATGAACAGTGTTTGATCTGCACGAATGTAACAAGAATACACACAAAATGTCATCACCCTTGCTGGACCCAGAAAGCATTTTCTGACGAGTTGCTACAGAGGGCAAGTTCATAACACTACTTGACCTCAAAGGAGCATTCGAACAGATCTGAATAATACCAGAACATGTTGAACGTTCAGTGGTAACAACCCCTGATGGCAACATGGTAAGCCTGGTCATCCAACAAGGGGACACCAATGTGCCAGCAACATGCCAAGCTCTCATGAGCCACATCTTCTCTGCCCATCTTGGTAAATTTGTATACATATACCTTGATGATATAGTTATATTCTCGAAAACCCTGGATGAACATATTGAGCATGTTAAAACTGTACTCAATATCCTGAAGATAGAACAACTATACCTCAGTAAGAAAAAACTAAATTTCCTCCCTGCAGAACTAAAGCTTCTTGGGTGAATAATTGATCATGATGGGATATGAATGGACCCCGAGAAAGTAGATTGTGTCCTTAACTGGAAGACACCAACAAATCAGGACCTTTTGCAAGGTTTCTTGAGCTCAGTAGGATATCTTGCAGATGATCTCCCCCTTGTACGAGTACCAATGGGGGTTTTGAGTGCACTAGTAGGCGATGCAGTATCATTCCATTGGACTTTTATGGAACAGTGCACTTTTGAAGATGTAAAGTGGCTAGTACAAGAATTTAGAAACCATAGCCACAAACCACTCAATTACTCACCTAATGCACCACCAATTTGGCTGATCACTGACAGTTTCCTTACAGGCATAGCTGGTCTTGTAAGCCAAGGAACAGACTGGAAAACTGCAAAAATTGTGGCCTTCTATTCTGCCAAATTGAATTCTGCTCAACAGAACTATCTGGTACATGAAATAGAAATGTTGGCTGGTGTCAAAATGATGTTATGACACCAAGATATCCTACAAGGCACTACCTTCAGGTGGGTCACAGATCATAATGGATTAATACACTTACTCAACTAAAAAAATCTCTCAGGGCAACAGGCATGCTGGATGGAGAAGATCAGCAAATTTAACTTTGCTGTAGAATACGTTCTAAAGTACCTAGTTTAGCGCAACATAGTATAAATTAAAATATGTATAATTTCACTCACACCACGTACGCTCACTAAGAAAGTGCTCGGTGGGTAAGACTCAGATGCAGGACGCTTCCGGGCAAAGTAAGGTATAGTAAATGGTGTCGAAGACCGACGCGCAAGATGGAATGCGTGCTTAGCGAACACTTTGATGCGCGTTTGATGCGCGTTCCTTAATCTCGGACTTAGCACGGGCTTAGGACTTTGACTCCCGTTACACTCAGAATCTCAAGCTCGCACAAATACTCTTGCAGAACTGCTTAATGGTATTTCTCGGGGCACAGGAGACTGCCCTCCTACTACTCTACTCTACCTATTAAATATCATACAGAACTACGGCTAGAGAAACTATATAGTTGATACAAATACAGTAATTTACACATTAGCTAAGCAGTAAGGTAGACGTTTAGACCAGATACCGGCGTCTGGGATGGACCGGAGTAAATCACAGATACACAAACATACGAGCGCCAAGAATGCGTCCATATGGGAAGATAGCGAAGGACAATAAATCGTCCTGCAGGAAGAACACTCCATACGGAGGCGTGATGCCACGCGCTTTGACGCGTGGAATGGGAACCGCTGAATAAGCCTGCCGGGAATGCCGGATCTCAGGCATAGGCTAGGCGCCTATGGCGTGCTGATGCACAGCGCTGGTACAGCGTGGTTAGATAGCGGCAACTGCTGTGGGTCTAGTGCTCATGCCTTTTCCTATGACGCAATAACATAGCTTCGATATCCTATTATTAGAATAGACGCGCGCTTAGTTCGATCTCCGGCCTTACTGGTAATTACTTCCCACCGATGTCGAGAATAAACTCTGACCTCGGTGTTTCTATTCTTAGACGCTTTCCTACTTAGGCTAGTTATGTCCCTTATTAGCACGAATCGTTCCCACGCTAGCTAACGGTCCGGGACCTCTACCTTAGCTACTAATTACAACCCAGATATATTGTACCGTTTGTAAGTAGCGCGTAGAATATAGAAATAATGTTTTTACAGCAGGTAGAAGTACGCTAGGCGTATTAGTTCCCAGTGCCAATAATGTAGTAGCTGATGCTCTATCTCATATCTATTCGCATGACAATGCTGCTACAATTAGATCCCCCTCAGAATATACTTATTTTGACATAATAAATGAAGACACACCTGAGATTATAACCACCAGTACTCCACTTTTAGCTGGGATACAGGCCTGTGTATCCATACCTCGACCCACTAATCCAAACAATGAAGTATGATGCTCTCATCGATTAGCATCCAAATGAGAATTGGATCACAACATTCCAATTCCTAAGCAAGATTCATCAGCTGCCAGCATATCAGCCAAACCCCAAGAAAAACAAATTGAAAGCTCACAAGACTTTGCAAAACAAATGGTAGGCTGCTTTGTTCTCAAAGGACCACGAGAACAAAGGGAGGGCAGGAGTACAATAACAAATGAACACAATTCAGATACACCTGAACTTTCCAAAATTGAACCAACTAAACAAGAACAAATATTAGTTTCAGATTCTGATGCAAACATATCAGAACAGAAAACAACAACTCTCTCAAATAATGATCACTTAGTCGATGCTGCTTCATCTACACATGGTATTGACTTCATCAATAATATATGACACAACTACAGTGCAGACCCCACCTTCAGAGCAATTTTAGATGATCCAAAGAGCCACAAGAACTTTGAATGTACTGAAGATGGGCTGATCTATTTAAAGGGAATTGGTTCTGCCAGGCTCCTTTGTGTTCCTCGGGTCATCATTGGTGGTTGCAGTTCTCGGGAAATCATCATCTCAGAAGCCCATTCTTTGCTTGCTCATCTCAGAACCTCCAAGACAGTCAGTTATCTTCAAGAACATGTGTGGTGGAAGGACCTAGTGTCTGACACTCAGGCATTTTGTGATAGTTGCGATATTTGTAGGAGGAGTAAACCTTCCAATCACAAGCCATATGGGCTTCTCAACCCTCTACCTATCCCAGCACAACCCTGGGAATCAATTGGTGTGGATTTCATCAGACCACTTCCAGAATCCAGCAATCGTGACAGCACTTTTGACTCCATAACTGTTGTTATTTGCTTACTCACTGGCATGGTCCATCTTATCCCTAGCTGGGACAATTGCACTGCCAAACAAGTGGCTGAATTGATGTTTGAAATGGTATATAAACACCATGGAATACCAAAAAATATTGTTAGCGATCGAGATGTACTTTTACTAGCACATTTTGGAAGCACTTACATCAGCCATTAGGAACTAAGCTCAAGATGTCAAGTGCTTATCACCCTCAGACAGACAGAGCAATGGAGCATGCAAATAGGACTGCTACACAAATGTTGCAACAATGTGTTAATAAAACACAAACTGACTGGGTTGCTAAACTCCCTGCTATTGAATTCACAATTAATTCTGCGAGATCCGAGAGCACTGGCTATGCTCCCTTCTTCCTTAACAGTGGCTGTATGCCTTGCTCCATGATTTGGGGCCCTGCACCTAAGAACAAATATCCTTCAGTTCATAATTTTGCACTCCAAAGAAAGTTGGTATTAATGTCTGCACATGACAGTGTTATAGCTTTGTGAGCCAAACAAACTTGGGACACTAACAGGAAATGACATGCTGCTCCATTCGAAAATGATGATTTAGTTTATGTCTCCTCAAAAAACATCCGATTCCCCAAAGGACTGGCCAGAAAACTCATTCTGAAATATATTGGCCCTTACAGGATTTTACACAACTTCAAGAATGAGTCATTTCACATTGACTTACCTGCTCACTTGCGAAAAAGAGGAATCCATGATGTTTTTCATGCCTCCTTACTCCAACCGCACATTCCCAATGACGATCACCTCTTTCCTGGGTGAATGGATACACAATTAGGAGTATCGGAGGATTCAGATGGAGAATGGACTGTTGATTCAATTCTTAGCCACCATGGCTTGAAAGAGAATTCAACATTTGAAGTAAAATGGAAAGCAGGTGATATAACTTGGATCCCTTACTATCAGATCTCTCATCTAGATGCTCTTCAAGAATATCTCAATCTACTTAATGTGTCACATATTGGAAGGTTGCCATCTGGAACTGGGAATCCACCTCAAGATGATGAGCAAACTTTTGTCAATGAAAATGACACATTTATGGCGTATTTGGAGCCAGTGTCATATAAAACCCCTTCTCCTGATCCTTGTTCATTCACCCCCCAACTATTAGTCTTTTATTACTTTATTGTCTTATTCTGCATCACTGCTATTATGGAACAGCAATTTCAACACCAAATTATTCATCCTTATATTCAATCCCTATCCCCCTTCCTCATTAGGATCTGCAATCCAGACAATCCAAATTCTCCTTGCTTGTGTCGTGATGTCCAGCAAATTGTCAATTACATCGACTTCAACAGGAGGGTTAGGAATCATATTTCCCCTGGAGCTGAACCAGACAGGTACACCGAATTTGCCAGGCTGTTCAACAATGGAGAAGATACCCTGGCCAGATTCCGTGTAAATGACCTGGTGACTCAAAGTTATGATATTCCTCCCGACTGAGTATATCACAAATTTTTCCTCACTCAGAGACGCATATTGCACAACTCTTATTCTCACCAAGAGCCTCTATTCCATCATCCTCCTGTTCATGACAAAATCACCAGCCTCTTGTCTGAGTGTCCCCAACAGGCTAGAGTTATGTGATTGGCCCTTAATGCTGCAGAAACTGCAGAACGTCGGGAAGGATTCCTCTGTCGAATGGCTAGCACCACAGGACCTCCTTGACATCGTGTCTGTTTCACTGGTCCTCGCACCTTTCAAAGGAGAACTTGAAATGAACCTCATCACGAACCCCCTCCTCGATATGAACTCTGGAACTCCATAACCAACTGGCATCCTGCTCTTTTTGAGACCCATTTTGCTCTGATCCCTGATCATGATTCCGAAATGGGTGATGTCACAGAGCAGCCATTGGCTCAATCCACCAATGAACAGCCACACCCTGGCCCAGTAACTGTGCAGGTTACTATTAATGAAACTGTTTGTTTGACCAACCCCAATACTAGCCAGGAGCTTGAGGAAAGTGATGCCTTACCTGCCGATGAAGGATTCAAAGGAGATGACAAAGCCGGTGCTGGTGGGGAGGACAACCTGATTGATCCAGTCATTGCTGAAGAAACCAAGGAAACAGAACTTGGAGTCAATGACCTCAGCGCTATTATGGAGTCAGTCAAGGACTCTATGGTTATAGCCAGTGAAGATTAGTGATTCTCTTCAAATCACTGGAGTGTGGGTATAACAACTCCAGTCTCCTCATAGGACTCGGTTCCGAAATCACTTGTCAATATGTGTATTTGTTTCCTCTGCCTCTGTACAGCATTATTGACCTATGCTTTCCTCTTACTTCTCTCTCTTGATCCTTTCTCTATCCTCACTGCTGAGGATTGTATTACTGTACCATTACAACCAAATGTTCACGATTTTTTGGCATGACACCAAAGTTTACTCCATTGTCAGTTCATACCTAGGTTTGATGCATGACGTTAGCCAAATTTGTTCAAAGACATAATGGCTCGCTGAAGTACTGGGACAATGGGATATTGTATGATAATTAGCCCTTCTTGGGAATGTCTTACTGGCGAGGATGCTTGTGATATCTTGCATGATCTTCATATCAATGATCCGAAATTCTACAGTGAACTCAGGCCAGATGATCCAAACTCACAGTTCAAGAAGCTATCATCACCAATACAGATGATAGTGAGCTTGTATTGAAAAATAACACACTGGTGCCAAATGATCTATTTGCATTGGATTCTGCTGTGCCAATTGAAGCTGTCATAAAATATATGGATTTCAGCGAGCAATACCAAGATGAAGATGACAATGACTTGACCTTTACCATTGGAGGCTCATTGGGTGGACTTGAACTGAGAACAGATGCAGAAAGCACTACTATTGAAGTGGTAGATGACACGCTAACAGATGCAACTCTGGCTTTGAGGTGTGGTGAGAGAAAAAAATATAAAAATAAGTACAATGTATTCATCTAAATCATGGGAAAAGCATTAGAATACTTATTTCACATAATTTACATGTACTATCACGATGAATTGTTCGAGAATTATTTGAAAAATAAGCCTGTTTTATTTCCACTGAACCTTTGTTCAAACCCACTTGTGATGCATAACAAATCGAAAAATTGTTCAGTTCAGGCAGGTACCGTTATGTGTCACTGAACAATCAGTCATAATGGTACAGTAACCTTGTATCACCCCCCCCTGCTACATTGAGTAGCTATGACTCAGGCTGACTTGCTTTGATTTGTGTACATTATTGTAGCTATTACAGCTACATTACTGATCTCTCTTATTTAGGAATCCCTATGTACTAGTAGTATATAAGTTGTCAAGTAGCCATGTAATTCTACAGTGAATTATAATACCATTTAACCCAGTGATTCCTCTGTGTGCCAAAACTCTCAACAACAACAAATGACTTTTGTCACACATAATGTGGTATCCTCTCACTCATCAGTTATCTGGGATGTTGGGTTGGCAGTTTCAGTGATGGAATCTATCAATGATGGTGGTAATGTCTAACCATCCCAATGCCCAGTGATCATATAATTGTCCTCCTCCTGAAGCATCCGTAACTGTGACAGTGTTAGTGTTATTGGTGTGGACAATATGAGTGAATTTCTTATTCATATGGTGTCATAGTGCTTCAAGGGTGCGCCAAGCAAGTGAGATCCCCTCCCATACCCACTTCCAATTGACCAACCATCAATACAATTCAAACAGCACAGACCGATGCCCAATCATGATATCCACAGCTAATGTCGAAGGCTGTTCATATTGCACCCCAAGAGGTGTCAGACTCTTCCCGTAGATTGGCTCCTGTCTGTGAAGCATCAGTGCGGGATCGTGAAGGGACTACACACTGGATCAGGGGCCATTCAGAAGTTTTACATTTGTCATACATCGTGATAACCTGCTTGAGCTTGTTCTGCCTTCTTTGAAGGCTTTTGTGCGAGAATTGAATGAGGATCAGAGGGAAGAGGGGATATTGATCTGGGGGGGGCCAACAGTTTTTGATGGTACGCACAGTACTGATCAATACCATAAAAATACCATGCATACCATAAAAGTACCATGTGTACTGTGTATACAGTTTACATATATTTCTGTACAGTATGAATTTGAAACCACCTAAAATGTATAAAATTATCTTTATATATGTCTATTATGTATATAACATGTATAGTGCTTGTATAAACAATGATATAAGTACAGAAACAAAAGGAGGACCACAGTAATGAAGCTAGAGGTACAGTGACGAGGCTAGTAGCATTGGCACCAGGATATAAGCACAGAGGCAAAAGGAAAACCGCAGAGTCAAAGCTAGTAGCACAGTAATGAATGCATAAGCAGTCACGGAGCTAGGAGTGTATGAACAAGGATTTAAGCACAAAATCAGAGGAAGTATGACATACACAAAGCTAGTAACACAGAGAAGATATAAGCATAGTGATGAAGCTAGAATGATGGATACAAAGCTAGACACATAGATACAAAGCCAGGACCATACATATGAAGCTATGAGCACGGAAACAAAGTCAAGATCATAGAGACGAAGCCAGGAGCATAGAAATGAAGCTAGAATTGTAAATACAAAGCCAGGACTATCGATACGAAGCTGGAAGCATAGATATGAAGCCAGGATAGTATATACAAAGCTAGGAGCATAGATGCGACATTAAGATCATAGATATGAAGCTAGAAGCATATATAAGAAGCCAGGACTGTAAGTACAAAGCTAGGGGAATAGAGTGAAGCAAGGAGAAAATATGTGAAGCTAGAACCATAGAGATGAAGCTAGAAGCATGGAGACAAAGCCAGAACTGTAGAGATGAAGCTCGGAACATAGAGGTGTAGCCAGGACCATAGATATGAAGCTATGGGCATAGAGACAAAGCCTTCCCATTCGGAGCAGCATGATGAATACCGTACATAAGTATTGTAAAAGTACCATGCATACCGTAAAAGTACTGTGCACCACAAGAATATACCATAATAGTACTGTAAAGTACCATGCATGTACGGTACGCAAAAAAATCGTACCATGCAGTAGTAGTACCGCTCATGACCAAAATACAGTAAAGTACTGTGCAATGTTGAAAATGTACTGTGCAGTATTGGAAATGTATCATGCAGTGCAATTAATGTATCTTGCAGCGCTAGTGGCTTGACATGCTGTGCATTACTGAAACTCATGTATATTACCTTAGTACCGCTCACTACGGATGTTAATTTGAAATTTTACAATGTACTTCGTAATACTAATGTATCATATATAGTCATTTCTTCATTATTGCACTGAAAATGAGAGTGATAAGTTGGATCACACATAGCTGATATGTGTATTTCATCTCTTGCCAGTAGATATCTTCCTATATCTGAGTAAATATCATACTGTCTGTACAGGACTATTCTGAAGCATAAAGTATACATATATTCATGAATTTCTATAGAGATACAGCGGTCCATATAACGATTAAACATTCGATTTCTAATTCACTTGGGTCTGACAAATAGGAAGTCTCACATAATATCATTATATCTTGGTATATGGTTACCTTTATCTTTTAATATTTTAACAGCTTGTACTGTATATATAGCACATTATATATCCGAAATCTCATGTAGATATATCATGAATAACAACTCCTGTAAGCTATATAGTAAATTGTATGATGCAGTTGGTGAATTAGATTGTGTATATCTCTGCATTAAATGTGTTCAGTATTTCATAAATTTACATTCCAGTAGAAGACAATGGGAAAAATATGTATACAAAATTTAAAGTTGGTCAATACAGGGAGTAATGTGCTACAAGCTAATTAATGCGAGAACACCTTGCATTCTGGGTAGGAAAAAAGCATGGTTGCCATCATTTTTGGCAACCACATGTACCATGCATCATGAAAAATGTACTGTACATTGTACTGTGCATACCGTAAGTGTTACCATATATCTTTTGATGTACCACACAGTACCGTGTAGTGTACCATGCAGTACTGTTAAAAACCACTAGCCCATCTGGGGGTATGTTTCCATGTTGAATTGGGTCGAAATTTATTCCGAGGTACAGTATCTTCAGGCATCCAGGAAGGCACTATTTAAATAGAGTTAGCAGTTTTGAGTCTTTGAGGGTATGATTATACGTGTCAGTGTCCTCCAATAACCGAGACCCTACTCCTTATCTCATGCTTTCCATTGACCACCACGGAACTAGAAGCAATCCTAAATGTTGAATGTTTGAACCCACACCACCACGAAGTACCTTTCCAACACAAAAATACACCCATCCGTGCTCCACATGCTCAGCAGCAACACACCACCTCCTCAGCTCGGTACACTCTCAGTTGGATTGCATGTCTTATTATAGTCATTAAGTTCAGTGTGGGAAGTTTTGGTAATGGCGGCGAGAGTCTTTGGAGCTCAGGAATTGCTCGGGAGTGGGCTTGGAAGTTGGGAGGAAACTTACATAATGGATAATTGGATGATTGTCTCCGAAGCTGGTCCACTTAATGGATGGAAACTCTTTCGTGTGAAGAATGAACAAAGGATGTATATGAGAAGGGGAATGATGTTGTGAGAATGACGAAGATGAGGATCACAAGAATTCAAAAACAACTCCAGCCAATCAGGTTTAGATCTTATCCAAGATCCTCAAATTACCATATCCGGTGACCCAAAGGTCCCTAATACCCAACTACCTTAAAAGGTAGTGGGAATAATGATATCTTAAAATAGACAAAATAATGCATTTCGTACACATTATTTCACAAATGGGCTGTGCCGGAACTGATTGGATGGAAGTTGAGCTGTCAACAATTCATAACTGTTGGTTAAAAACAGGAATTCTACCAGACTCATTGCTGACTAATACCTCACGGACAACTTCCTTCATCCTGAACTCTGAATTCGAGGCTGGCTATGAGCACAGTTCTGCCCTGGATGATCTTTTTATAATTGACATACTTTATACATGCAACAGGCTCACCATCCAACAGTTTATCAATTCACTTGTTGAGGAAGAGTTTATATTATGCCATACTAGTGACGAGGATATTCGAAAGGAGATGTTAAAGATAAATGGTGGGGATAATGGAAATGTAGATGAAAGAAGCACTTGCAGCGGCCCTCATCCTTCAAAAGTTTGTCTCTGATGTCAACGATGCCTACACACGAAAGCTTGAGGAGGATTTGGTGACATTTGGATGTCAAACATGCCATGAAGAATCGTGCAGCATGTATGATGTTACCGACCGAGATCACTTAGTTGCGTAGATTGTATTACATAATACGCTGCTGTGTCAAATATTATTACGTAATCGATGAGTATGTCGTGACAAGTCATAACCCACAAAAACTCATAACATTTATGGTCCACCGACCCCTATGGGTTATAACAGTTTCGACTGTAACAGCATCGCGCCAACCTTCAAAGCTTCATTGCGTTCTCCCACATCATCTCCCTTCACAACCTCGATCTCATGGCACCAACTCTCCAAATTATTGGTGAACTCTTCTTTAAACTGCTTCAGAATGCTGTCAGCATGTGTACCCGTGGACTAGGAGATATCTTTCGTAACACCCACCGTTACATGCCTTCCACACTCAGAGCGCTATACAGCAATATGCCAAATTTCAAGGTGTTTCCGGCTTCCCTCACTATCCCAGTGACATCAGGCATCGGAGTAATGTCCATTGGACTCGCTAATAGTCCTGAGTCCATCGACAACGTACCGATTGAAAGTGCTGGTCTTTTTGAGGCTTTCGGTGAAGTGTTGATTGCGATTGGGGTTGAAGATATTGGTGAGTCATCTGGTGTTTCTACCAAAGTTTACTATGCTAATCTCGTGATGCAGTCAATTCTCACCCATATCTCTCAGTCGTGGTCTTGTTAATATCGCCTTCTATTCTATGGGTGCTGATAGAGGCTATATTGAATGTTCTCGAAACCGTCTTGCTATTCCTCGGCACTTCTTTGTGCATTCTCTGTGATGTCTGGTCGTCAATCCTATTGGGCATCTTGTATTTGCTAGGTTTCACGAAGAGCGGAGTGAGAAGGGGTACGTGTTAAAGCGCCGATCTACTAATATGTTGGCTTAAAGAGTCATTGCAAGGTGCAGGGTCCTTTGCAGCTTCATTCCAATCGACCGTTTATGGTGCTTTCACTCCCGGAAATAGCATATTTTCAAACTTCCAATCCTTTGCTGCTCATGCTATTTCTATTGCCATTCATCTGCCTATGTTTCTTCTCAGAGCCGTACTCGGCACAATTGTAGCAGTACTCAGTTTGTGTATGTGGGTCTCTGCGAGGACGATTTTGTCCCGTCACATTTATAGGCTCTGCCTTACTTTAGCGTCTGACGAATCTCTGATGAATCGTTCTATTTGTGATGTATTTTTATCTATGTAATCTACAGTATTAGAATTGAATCTTCTTGTACTGGTAGACTGTAATTCACAATATTTATCAATGAAATATGAAGTATATGCATAATACTATACATAACACTTACTCAGTCGGAAGTGTCACACAGAGTTTCATCTCGTGCACAGTGCGGAGGAAGTTCCTGGAAAGTCATTAATCACTACGACTCCTAGACACTTTTAAATAAAACCCGGAGGTTTACCACTACGTATGGCACAGGGGCAGCAGAAGCTCTATCAGCGATAAGGAGTAAAGTGGCACAGAGCAATGCTGCCAAGGTACTTGAGCTGCATTATAGAATATAGCGTGAGTCTCAGACGGAAAAGCAGAAAGGATTGTTAGAGACCTTTTTGTTCATTCTATGGAGGCTATATACCAATTTGTTGGTGTCTATTTTTGTTGCCTGTCTGTGTCCATTGACATTGAACTTAGAACCGCAATCTGTCGAGTGTCAGTCATATGGTGACGCCACGGCGAGCGTTTGAGCATTCCATAAATTTGTCGGACATGCTTAAATTACATAGTTAACGAAGTGCAGGAGAACATGCATATGTCCTCCAAGTCCTCCATCCTTAATATCGACCCAATCACCTGACCGCAAGCACTTAGTCTATTATATACCTCAATGATTATGACGTCACAGCTGTAATCTTACCATCTATGATCTTTAGTAATGCACGTACAGCCCACTACTACTTGAACTGATCGTCCCGCAGTAATTGTAATATTCCATATGTGAAATTCATTACAAAGTAAGAACAATGTTCGTAAGTCCGTAACTACAAGTTTTTCAGAAGCTTTACTCTGAAAAAGCTGTCAAACGAGAACGGGAGCCCCTTTCCTCGTTTCCATCCTGGGTACAAAAGTGGTGTCGAGATTACCACCAAACTGACCTGAATGCAAGTGAGATAATAAACAAATCGGCTTGTCACAACTGCGACAGTGGGTAGTTCAATGTTTCCGTTGACAGTCATGTTGTTATAATATGGGATCGGGACAATGCTTTCTCTGCTGAAGTTTGGATGAAACCTGTATCCATCCGTAAATGCTTTAGAGGCAGAGAGAAAGTATGCATTGATATTCTTCGTGATCTGATCCAACGGGAGTGGGGCAGTGTAGGGATAAGTGGTGGAGTCAAACGAAGGATTTGACGTAAACATTGTGGCAGCAATGTCATTTATATACCACTTATCTGTGATATTCTGTAAGTCCATGTCCAATTCTGAATAAGTGACTACGTCAATCATTCCCGTGGAAAACATGAAATTTGTAACGTTCTGCTGCATGTTTCCGAGAGGGGTTTCTGTGGTGTTTGAAATTTCCAACGAACCATCAGGATGAAGAGTGACTTCTCCCGAAGATAACTTGAAGTGTGGATTGCAAATTAACATCGATACCAAGGGAGCGGTTGTGAAACCGAATTCTGGGCTGAAGATTATTGTAGTTTCATTTGTTGGGATATTGTCAAGATTTAAGCCTTCAAAGTGTGGTTTAAACGTGTCGTTAGTCCTAAATGTTGAATTTCGACCCACGAACACATATATAGACAATGTGGTCTCAGTGGTTGGTTGATATCTAGCTGTCGCATTATGAATAATATCATCGATATTATCTACCGAGTCCAATTCAGCTACGGAACCCACGGGAAACAATGGGAATATTCCTGTACAGTGTTCTTAGGGTGGCACAAACATACAATTAGACAATATATCTCACCGGTGGTATAGTATTTTTTACCTAAAGCAATTACACCTGGATATACTCCCCAACCCATATCATCATAATAAATTGTGTCGTCGTACCCCTTAGGAGCTTCCCATTTACAAGTGTAGTTGAATTTCCCGAAATCGCTCCTGTACGTGACCGGTCCTCCCGACCAATTTCCTGCATTCGAGTTATTGTCTGTTTTTATAGGTACGGGAATGATAAGATTCGGTGGTGACTTGTATTTATATATGGCGCTTTCCAACTGCTCCATATGTGTAGTAATAGCCGCGCGTCGAATTAATAGAGGTCGGCTATATTGATAGTAATCACTTTCTGCATCGAGATCTGGACCCACTGACATATTCGCTATGACCATGTCTATTCCAAACTGCAGGTACTGTGGAAACACCTATTGCTGCCGGAGCTGTTCCTTTCAATGAGAGCAATGTAAGAGAAAGAAAGAACGTAACCCGGAATGTACGGCTAGCATTTGGCGACCAGAAATACCGAATCTGCTCGAAGAAGTCGGACGTGAGCGTCGACACTTTGTCTGTCTGTCCAGGAATAACGGAGCCTGTTGTACAGAGCTGGAAGTACCATTCGGAACTGAATATGTATGTGACGATGGGACTTATCAATAGAACACATAATGTTTGCCATCCGATCATAAGAATGGTGAATATGCCTTTAGCCTGATCTTCTAGGAAGGAAGGAAGGCATAGGGGAATGGGATGGGATAGACAATATGCTCCAAGTGCGAGGAATCCGGCTTCGCATATAACGAAGGCCAACCATCTGGTTAGAAAAGTCCAATTTTGAGGCGGAGGAAGGCCCACGTCCACGTGCGCCGGGGAATCGATGAAAAAATTCTTTGATTCGGAATCGAGGGTCGATTGTCGTGGGGTTTCGCTTGTACAGAGAGGTGAGTAGGTCGAAGGTTGAATCATTTGGTGTAGCTTCGTAAAGTGAGAGACAAAGCCTAAGGAGATGAAATGGGTCCAGTATATAAGGTTGTAACTTGACATTGCTAGTCAGGATACTATAAACCCCTAGATGCAATATCAACAATTCAGTTTAGTGTCAAGATACAAAATAGAACTTGACAGGTGTAAGCCACTTGACACGATGTCTCTGAATGTAGATGCCTTTACTCGCTTATGGTACATATCATTTAAAAGAATGAGATAACAGGCTTTGGAGCGTCACTTAATACAATAATGCTCTTGACAGACCAATTAATGGTTCTATTTAACGAGACAGACTACTAGCAGTGTCGCAATGGTGAAGTAATGATAATACACGTGTAAATGTCAAAATATTTTCCAACTCAACATCTACTGATGCGATTGCATTGATACGCCAATCTCTGTGCCACAAAAACATTTCCGTACCTGTACATGTGGTACTATGATGGATGTACTTACGGGTCGCCAGTTGGTGGAAACATAAACATACACATGACATATTGGGACGAAATTTTGACAGCCCCTGGGGGACTCTGGGGGGTACTTATCTGCAGGAGAACTTCAATGTCGTCAATTTCGATCAATATATTCTATGAACTAGAACATTTGAGCGCACATATCATCGGGTGTAGGAGAACATGTACATACACGAACTATATAACTTCAAACTATCTGATAACCTTTTATCTCCGAAAATATCGGAATTCTCGAGACTTTCGACATAATATCGGTGCTCCAACGTTCTGCTCTCCTCTTACACTGAATACCAGGGCACGCATTAAGCACATGCTTATGTTCTTCATAAATATCACCAAATTGATGAAGATTGTAGAGTTTAAATCCGAATTGAGTTTTGACTTCATTGTAAAACGTAAACCACTCTTTGCAATCTGCGATCCCACCTGTGTGAAGTCCGCAAACTGGTGGTGTATCTTGCATGATTGATAGTGCTATATTTTGATATGCTGTGTGGTATTTCACCTATATTGTAAGATGTGAATATGGGCGGGAATATAGGAAGTGGATAGGATACCCAGGGAACAATCAAGTCTGGAATTGTGTGGTATTCTTGCACGACCTTGTATACTGGAAACGTTTTACATACTTGAATGGTTTTCAAAGCCGCTATGTCAGATAACTCTTTATAGTCGTGTTTAATACCAAACGCAAGTAGATCGAACGAATCTCTCTCAGTCATATCGCCATTTTCTGCCCGGCTTAACCATAAAACACAAATAAGCCAGTGATCCAACGTGTATCGTGTGGACTTACTATTTCAGATAAACCCTACAAATCTCAACTGCTCCATAAATTTCATATTTCTCAGAAGCCTCAGCAAGCCCGAGAAGAACTTTAAACGCGACATTGCTAAGATCTGGATGTCGTTGATTACGATGCATGAATTTAACCATTAACTCCAGGACGTTTGCTTTTTCTGACATTTGGACTGTTTCTAGACCTGGTCCGGAGGTGCTACCGAATTCGGCTGGTGGAAACCCCTGGCTGAAGAATTCGAGATAGTGTTTGTGTGCGCCTATTTTTTGCTTATCGGATGAGAGGAGGATTATGTCGATTGGTTGGGTGCATTCTGATGGTTGGACTGTTGTGGTGTGCCGCTGTGAGCGAAGGGGAGTTGGGTAGGGTGGATGGAGAGACTGTACCGTAACAGCAAAGTCTGTTCTTTGACACTGCTATGGTTTTGGGACTCACTTCAGCTTCAGTACTCATATTGGGAGATGGTAAGTCGAGTGCACTCGGAGGTGAGGACGTGGGTGAAGGATGTTCCTATTATATCGTTTTTAAGGTCGTACAACTTTGACATGACATCTCGTGCCTTTATCGTAACCAGCTTCTTGATTCCAAACGACCCGACCGTAAAAACTCCATTAGGATGTTGTTGTTATTATTAATGGTTATTATTTTTGGTAATAAGTTAGTGAAAGTAGGAGAGATATCTCAGAAGTATCAGTCCTTTAGTTACATTGTATCTCTGATTCATATTAACATCTGACGATCCGACTGTTAGATTTTTACCCGTAAGTACTATTACTACGCAGACAATATAAGACGAGAAGCTTGATACATTGATGAGAAGCAAAACATACAACGTAAGTAGAAGAGAACGGTGAGAAAACTGTTACGCATTACGCGTTCACCATGTTTAGGCAAGCTTTTAGTTTTACCCTTGAAATAAATACGCACATGACGCAAACAACATACCACGTGACCGAAATCTTTTCTCTCCCGTACCACCATCGCGCCTCAGATCCATGGCTCATCCCCGCCCCCACGGCCGCGCCCAAACCTCCACCCGCCAAATCACAATATCATACGACGGCCTAGCCCGCTCAGACGGTTCAGCGCGGTTTAGTTTCGGTCTGTCCCCCCCCCTCCCTCTCCCTCCCACTCAAACCGAGCTAACAAAATCACGATAACAGGGGACACCTCGGCCCTCGCCACCGTCTCAGGACCCATCGAAGTCCGACTAGCAGCCGAACAGCCTTCACAAGCCACATTCGAAGTGAACCTGCGTCCACTTTCCAATGTCCCCGGAACAGACGCAAAGTCACTTTCCGCGATGATACGTTCTGCGCTTGCTCCCTCGCTTATTCTCACTCAACACCCCAGGAGCTTGATTCAGCTCTCCATTCAGGCGCTTTGTGCGCCTGGTGGTAGTGGTAGTAGGAGGTGGAAAGATGGCTTAACGAGTGCGATGATAAATGCGAGCAGTGCGGCGCTGTTGAATGCTGGTTCTGTTCCGATGCGCGGGGTGGTGTGTGCTGTTGCTGTTGGTGCTGTGGTGGACAGTGGACAGTGGGAGTTTATACTGGATCCGGAGGATGATGAGGCATCGAAGTTGAACGCTGGTGGATGTTTTGCGTTTTTGGTTGCTGAGGGTGTAGGAAGGGACGGTATCGAGTGCGTGTGGACCAGTTGGCGGACTGTTAAAGGACCCTTTGACGAGACAAGTCTTGGGCTTGCGAAGGGTGTTGGGCTGAATGCTGTGAAGGGCGTGTATGCGAAGATGAAGGAGAGTGTTGGGTCTATGGGTGCTCGGCCGTTTGTGTTTGATGTGGGGAAGGTGAAGAGGGAGGTTGAGGAGGAGGTGAAGAAGGAACAGGAGGACGTTGATGAGGATAAGATGGAGATTTGAGTGCGTGGTTAGGTATGTTCACCTTATCCTCTTTTGTGGAGAAGCTGATTGAATGCAGTTGTTCAGGCAGTATAAAATGTATATTATCGTTTCGAATGTTTCGAATGCACCCGTGTTCGAACGCGCTAGCTCCTCATCTTTGCGATGGACTTAGGCTTTAACCGCATCATGAAAGTACCTTGCTTCACAGGAAGGGAAAGATAGCGTCGAGCGCGTACGCACCCGCTCGGAGCCTTCTATGAACACTCTGGGTCAAACGAGAGGGATCAGGTTTGCAGCAGTCTGCGGGCGGGCGAATAAGAGTATTGCGATTTCGTTTGCGTCTGATCAGGGACTGTGAGGAGCTAATGTCACGGAGAAGAGTCATAACGATTTGGTGAAGATTTGAGATGTCTTTCTTTGGCCAGGTACGTGCACTCATTCTCAATTTCTAGTCTTTATGCGGTCGAAAGCTCACCTAAATACAGGTATAAACTGTTCAAATGCAGTATCTGAACTCTGTAGAATGTCCTTTTTCATCTAGGAATGCAGCAGAAAGTTGGAGCATCATCTTATGGGACTTCTTTCATAGTGAGTCTCAGTGAGATTCGCAGGACTCTGCATGATACTAATGGTTTTGTGCGGGAAGGTGCGAGGAACATGTATAAGAGGCTGAACGAGGGTGTACGGTCTGTAGGTACCGCTTGTGTTTGATCAAGGACGTCGATGTGGAGATACGGTGAGTGATGAGGAGAGTCACGATTATAAGATGGATTTAAGACTTTGGGATGTGGTATGTATTCGTATTCTTCTCTTCTTGCAGAAGTCTGATCAAATTCAAGATAGACTATACAAAAACTGGGAAATAGATTCCTACAAACTTGGTATCAGGTAATGTACACGTTCGTCGTCTACTCACAGGTTTTGGTGCTAAATCGTTATCATGTAGGAGTACACTGGTAATTGTCTATAAATCTCTCTGACAATAGTAACTATATTACTCCCTTGCTCAATCTACCGAGAGTAGGTACGTACAGTATACAACTACACATCCTTCAGAAGCTTTGCTCTCAATAAGCTATCAAAGGAGAACGGATATGCTTTTCCCCGCTTCCATCCTCGATGCAAAACAGGTGTTAGAATGGTTATCACACCGACCTGTAAGCAGGTGAGATAGTAAACGAGCCTGCTCGTTACAATCGCAACAATAGGAAGCTCTATACTTCCTTCGACAGTTATATTGTTATAAGACGCAATCGGAGCGAGATTGTTCCCATCTACAATCAACGGAAACCCGTACGCATCTGTGAAGGCCTTCGATGCAGAGAGAAAGTACGCATTGATGTTCTTGTTTATCTGGTCCAAGGGTAATGGAGGAATATAGGGAGCACTATTAGGATCGAAAGAAGGATTCGTCGTAAACAACGTGGCTCCTATATCGTTCACAAACCAAGACGCTATAGATTCCTGGAATACAATAGGGTTGTCCTCCAATTCCGAGTAAATGAGCGCATCCATCATTCCTGAAGCGGCCATTTGATTGACGACACCTTTTGGGATGTTTCCTAGAGGAGGGCTTGTAGAGCTCGAAACGTTCAAGGATCCGTTGGTGTAAAGAGTGACCTTCCCTACCGAGAACTCGAGGCCAGGGTCGCATAGCAACAGTGATATTAATGGCGATGATATGGGAAAATCGGAATCGGCGTCGTTAAAGATCTGCTTCGTCTGCGTGGATGGGAGATTGTCTAGGTTTATGCCCTCAAGATTGTTACTGTCTGGGAATGTGGAATTTCGACCGGCGAAGAGGTAGCCAGAAGCCGTTGCTGCAGTATCTGATTTATTTCTAGGAGTTAAAGAGAATATTCCTGATATTGCTCAGGTTTAGAGCGTAAACATAATCTGAATTGTAAGGTCTCACCATTTGTATACTTGCCAATGACCTTCGTAGGTGTAGGATTCGAGTAAAGATCCCAAACCCCATTCCCCTGAATTTCATTGTCTGCCATTTCCGGCGCCTTCCATTGACATGTAAAGTTGAATTTCCAGTAATCGCTTGTGTATGTGATCGGTCCACTTGCCACATTTGAGTCCGCCATTCCAACCGGAACTGGAATAATCCGATTGGGGTGTACTGTGAACTTATACACTGTTCCCTCCAATTGTTCAATATGCGTAACAATTGATGCTCGCCGAAATAGCTGAAGTGTGGTGGGATTGTATTCAAAACTCTCCAGGTTATCCGTCTGCGCAGATAGATTGGCGACGCGTATGTCCATTCCATAAGGCATTGGTACTGTGGAGACGCCAACTGCTGCTGGGGCCGTTCCATGTAAAGCGAGCAGGGCGAGAGAAAGAGCGAAAGCGACCCGGAATGTGCGACTGGAATTGGAGGACCAGACATGACGTGTCTGGTCGAAGAGGTCGGAAGTGAGAGTCGATACTTTGTCAGTCTCGCTAGGAACTACTGAGCCTATTCTATGGAGTTGGAAATGCCATTCTGAACTAAATATGGATCTGACTATTGGACTTAATAGCAGAACGCATAATGTTTGCCATCCTATCATGAGAATTGTGAAGATGCCTTTTGCTTGAGATTCGAGGAAGGTGGGTAAGTTGTCCAGTGGGATGGGGACAGATAGACAGTATGCCCCAAGTGCCAGGAAGCCTGCTTCGCAAATTATGAATGCTACCCATCGGGATAAAAATGTCCAGTTTTGAGGTGCAGCGATGCCAACTTGCGGGGGATGGATGGCGAAATTCTTTGGATGGAGCGTCTGCAGTGGTAGGTTTTCGTTAGAACGAAGGGGCGAGTAAGGCGAGGTGTGAAACATTGTGCGAGGTTTGTATTGTCAGTCTGAGCTTTATTATGGTGATTGTCTCGGGATTCATGGCGTCTCCGGACGCGCAGTGTCGCCCTGGATGGCAATGCTTCAACATTTTTACGAGAGAGACTTATAAATAGAACAAGTCGCTGGAAGCTGTATTTAGGAGCCTGCGCAAAAATTCACCATGGGCTTATTTTCTTCCGAGTCAGCTTTAAAACAATAAGTTACAAGTTGATGCCAGATGCCAGTAGTATACAATAACGGTAAAAAATATAAATTACATCGGCAAAGTCTACGCGGTAATGGTTTCAAGCTGAAAAGTATAAGTTTGTCTCGACATGCCCGCTCGAGAATTTGCCTGAAAATCAGTTAAAACCAAGGTGTCGGGTATATCATCCTCTGCTACTTCCGGTTTTGAAATCATTTCTTCCATGTTGAGGAGTAACCTGGTAGATGTTATAACGTATATGCTATGTCAAACTAATGTCAGTTCCCAGTCTCTGTGCATGAAAAGAATTAGTACTCACGCACAGGTTGGTCTGGTTGTGAATCATATTAGACTTTCTTACAGAAAAAAAAAAGACAATGCCTTACATCGAGAGAATACCAACTACTGAAAGTTTTGCGCTTGTGTTAACAACAGCCTGTGCAATATCGATCGCTAATTGCTGCCTCAGTTTCATTTCTACTGCTGTATACATGGACACTTACCGAGGACAGCGGCGAACCAAATAATTCCGTCTCGCAAGAACAAAGTAATGACCGGACTGTTTCTCCACCCGTTGTCGTAGATGGTCTGAACGCATTTGTATGCTGACAGTGCGAACATTATGAATGCCTGATAATTCAATAATATTAGCGAGGGATAGGTACATAAGCTTTGACATACATCTAGTAGGAGTACAAGCATGTATAGCTTGAAGAATGTAGGGACTTTTGTTTCTGGGATTCGGATAGACATCGTCAGGACAATCAAGAGATATGTTTATCCATTCGCTCACCAAGCGGATAGCAGCCGCGGAGAGCCGGTCTGATATTTAGATGTCAATTCAGCATTCCGCGTTTAATGACAGCGCGTACATAGAGTGTAGAAAAGCTTTATAAACCAGTAAGTTTTTGAAGAGAATTAACGAGCATGTGTATACTCACGCAAATGTGCAAATTGGTTGAGGTAGATATTTAGTAACGACATTCTTGAAAGTACCTTCAGACTTTTATAATATTGCATGGTTTACCACAACTCACACCGTTACCAAAAGAGCTGAGGAAACAATCAGCACCTTCTGGTATGCAGCGAAAGCACAGAACAAGGCTCACAAAGGATCACGCATACTAGTATGGACAGCACGACCTTGTTAAGTCCGAACAGAATCCATACACTGGGGCCTTGTTTAAAGACTGCAACAGTTGTTTTGATGAAGTATGTGCGTACCGATATGCAAGTGCTGTATCTGCAACAACGAGGAGCAATGGTGACAATACCCCTTGTGCCTGGCATCGGATAACTATGTGGCTGTTCCGTTATGAACCGAAAAACTTACCCTCAACTCCCGGTAGCATCTTTTACGAAGGAAGTAAATAAGTAAGAGTCTCGTTGACGTTATAGAGAAGAGTCGTACTGCTATTCAAGGGTTAGCCGTATATCTTGATACTACAGCCACAACTTACGGAGTCTGATTTCGCAAAGCTTATCTGTACTATATTAAACGCGTTATAAAGTAAACAACAGAAGTCGAGGAATGGTGATTACTATATGCACTGAATCTAATACGATATTAGATTGTCATGCGGATACACTGATTATTTTACTTACGCCATAGATATGAGGGTAAAGTATCTTGTCTTCTTAAAAATCAGTCATATTTTTGAACATAAGAAATAGCACTCACCACGAGCTATTCAAACCAAGCTGACAGAATTATGCGGTGAAGTGAGCGCAGGACATACATAAAGAATTTTGTTTCGGGTTAGTGGCTTCTGCCACATTAACCCAACCTCTCTCGAGAGGGAAATGAAGTAATCAAAACTGCGATTTCTGAGGTAAGATAATTTCAGCTATTGGAGAAATCACATACGATACTAATGTTATACTAGCCACTGCAAAGTATGAGGGTCAAAGTGCACATTTATTGTGCCGCGCAACTTTTTTTGAAGGTGCCGCAACTTTTTGCACGAGGCCGCAACTTTTTGCATGAGGCCGCAACTTTTTACACAAGGCCACAACTTTTTACATGAGGCCGCAACTTTTTGCATGAGGCTGCAACTTTTTACATGAGGCCGCAACTTTTTACACGAGGCCGCAACTTTTTACACGAGGCCGCAACTTTTTTTCGGCGCAACTTTTTTCTGGCAGCGCAACTTTTTTTGAGGGAACAACTTTTGGCTTTTTGAAACATAGCATAATTTATGTCTATCATAATTATTAATTTATCAAATCAGAGCACTAAGAATGAAGATTGAAGACTAATTTTTGTATTTTACATGTGAATTACTAGTGACAAGTTGTCTACAGTCTATGTAAATGAGACATAGTTCGAAGACATACAAGTTACATGTCCTGGATATAACAACCCTCCCTGTCATATAATCCATCACCACTAGTTGCTGACTCTTCATACCACTATGCCCATTTACCCCCAATATGCCTTGCTATAATCCTAATCAATTGCCTGTGGTATTGGACACCAGTGTCACCCACTGCAAATACTAGAACTTGAGGAAGATGCTGTCATATTTCTTGTCGAGAGGGGGCGGGAGAGGGCGAGCAGATGGGGATGCGAGATGGGAGACAATAACAGCAGGTTTGAGAGGAGGTAGCGTGAGATAGGACATTTACCCTCGTCACTTGCATGACGAGGGAGGGGTGGAAGGGGGGAGGGAAGGGGTGCAGCAGCACTCGTCATTTGTAAGAATAGGGGAAAGGGTTAAGGGGGAGGAGGGAGGGTAGGGACTGGGGCTGGACAAATGTGTTGTTGCGATGACAATGATGGAGGTTTAAGGAGGGTACATTGGTGCCTACGACGCTGTGTCGGTGCTGTCGAGGTGATGGGGGGTCGCTGAGGTAGGAAGCTTAAGGTGGGCTGAGTTATAAGTGAGGGCAGGGAGATGAGCTGACAGTGGGGGGCCTACTGGTGGCTGGTGTGGCGAGGTGTCAACATCGAGATGACGAGTATGGAATGAGGAGAGGGCGAGAGTGGAAGATGTACACCCCCATCACTTGCAAGACGAAGGTGAAAGGGCAAGGGGGCAAGGGGAGAAGTGTTCGCACTCGTCACTTGCAAGACAAGGGTGAGGGAGGGAGAGAGGGAGAGGGAAGGCAGCGGAGGGAGAGGAAGAGTGCTGGAGGCGGTGCTTGTCTTGGGCTTGATGTTGCTATGTGTGCCGTTATGCATGTCACTTGCTAGACGAGGGAGAGGAAGAAATAGCCATACTCGTCACTTGCGAGATGAGGGCAACAGGTGTTGCGGCGCTTGACACTACGTTTGTCACCTAGAACAAGGGGGAGGAGGAGGAGGAGGGAAGGGAAGAAGGGGACGAGACAGGGGAGGAGCGGGAGGAAGGCTGATGGACCAGGAAGGGCAAGAATGGGGAGAGGGGCCATGGGATACCAACAAAGCTACATGTGATTCATCTGTGTTTGTATTTAAAATTAAAATCAAAAGTGTAATTGTTTGTATGCTGATTCTCACAGAAGCTGCTGCCAAATAATACCAATAGATGTGTACATACTGCCGGCTACCCGGAACCTGGTCAATCTTCATCTTGTCACTTTCACAATCGCTTTCTGCCCAGTTTTTTTGCACATATTTGTAGTTAGCTATTATAGTAACATAATGCTCAATTTTTGTGGTGAGAGCATGTCTGGTTACTGAGAAATGTTGCAATGAGTATGTGATTCCGATCAAAGTTGGCTAAATTTAGCATGCAGATTCTCACACGCTTTCTCGAAGACAATTTCTCTGCATTTTCCATCCCCATCCTTGTACAACATAATGTTGTGTAGCTATTTTCAAGCACCCTTTATTCAATGGAGCATCTTCTAATGTAATAATTGCTATATATCTTAGATTATAATGCTAGTTTTTAGTATAGTAGTAGCAGAATAACAATTTAGAGCATATATATGAAAATCAATACACCACTTGAACAGCATGCCTGAAGAGACTTAGACTTCTGGAAGTGGATATATATGTATGAACCATCACAGAACATTATAGATCAGATTTTTTGCGATTTTATTTGCAGTGGTATGCATAGATATGATATGCATGGCTTATGTCATTCTTTATGGTCTATTTGAGGATAATTTTAAGTTACAGACTAAATGAAGCCAATAATTCAACTTAAATAGGATGTATCTATGTCTTAATATTGTAGCAAGTCTGCATGAAAGCTGTAGCTTCAATAGAAATATTATACAATGGCAATAAGACTGAAAACAACAAACTTGTTAGTGACATCAATGAGTTCTAAGCTTAGTCAAAGCTTAGTAATTAATACTAGCCAAGACCCTGTCAGAGTTATAAGTATATGCACTGACCAGGTTCCAGTTACCAAAATCGTCAGGAGACTTCAGAATAAAAATATTCATAGCACATTGAAGAGAACCTCAAAAATTCTGATTCAAAGTGTGATAGAATCTAAATTAAATACATAATGCAGCACACACATTTTATGTTCAAAAAATAGACACTGGAATGGACAATTCACATTTTATGCTAGAGTGACCAGGATCAAGATCAGCAGCAGTAGTAACATACAGATATATATCATGTGTATATTTGTTGATGTCCCATGCAACCAGCATACATCATCATGTCAATGTGGTCCAGTAACGGACCGTTACTGTCAGGTCACTGTCACCACAAGTGTAATGTTACATGTTTCCACTTGGTTTCTGCTGCCTCTCAGCATGTAAATTCCAATGTCCCTCACGCTCGTCCAAGGCTTCCCTATTTTTGTGCATCTTTGCTCCCAGAATCGCATTCACATGCAGCACCACTCTTCCCTGGTACCATGGCCACTGACAGTCAACTTCCAGCTCATCTTGGCCTACTTCCTGCTCATGCTGCACAGTCATGGTTGGGATTTTGAGCTGCAGGAGATTCTGCAGCTCCTTCACCTTTACCTTTTCTTTCTTCACAACTTGCCAAGCCTCTGCTGCAGCAGACCTATTCCCCTCTTCTTCCAAAATGCACGACTCGCTCGCACATGCAGCCTTCAACCCTCATGCTTCATCATCAATGTTGTGGGCTAGCCTTGCAACACAATAGCCACTTGCGACTTCAGCCAGGCATTCAACACATTCACCAGGTTTCTTCTCACCCCCCTTCCGAGCATGACAAAGACAACACTCATAGGACTTGCAGTAGGTTCAATCACGTTGGGAAGCATGATGAGCAGCTGGTGGATATGGATGGAGGAAGTGAATGTCACCTCATAGAGGTGGCAAGTGTATCATGGTGTGGCCCTCTTGGAGTTACTGGTATAATGGCTAAATTCAACCGGTTTGTAATTTTTTTTCCTTTTCTCCTCTTGTTAACTAATTGTATCACAGTGAAATGGACGAAGTCCACACAGTATATTCCCAAGCCTCAGAGAACCTCCTCCAACACCTCACCATGACTCTCACCTGCCTAGTTCTCGACTTCACGCACTCCTAGTCCCTCACAATCCTCTCCCCTGTCCCCCTCCTCACCTTCCTATCAGTAAGCGAGCGTGGTGCTCTTGGAAGTACCACTTTTTGAATCCCAGTAAATCACACCATTGATGGACTGCTCGTCAATGCTGCGTGTCGATGTCAGTGTTTCTATTGGAAAACAGGGCCAGTGCCTAGGAGCTATGTGAGGCCATGGTTTCGTTACTAAATAATATTAGTTTTGGCATAGTGTGGGCAGCGAGGAAAACGTGCAATGAGTGATAGGGTTTTGTATATTTTTAATTTCATATATTGTTAGGTCACGTGTAGTACGAAATGTCTTTTAATAGCCGAACTTGAATTCAATTTAAATGGCATTATTAACTTAAAAATAATTGTAGAGAAAAGTTGCGTAAAAAAAGAAAAAGTTGCGCGGAGAAAAAAGTTGCGGTACTGGAAAAAAAAGTTGCGCTGCCAGAAAAAAGTTGCGCTGAAAAAAAGTTGCGGCCTCGTGTAAAAAGTTGCGCCGAATAACCCCCCGAAAAAGTTGCGCGGCACAATAAATGTGCACTTTGACCCTCATAGCAAAGTTGTTAGACCCTGAGCATAAATTCATAAAGCAACGTACCAGTCAAATAATCCATTAATTGGGCACCCGACAACAATTGGATCATAGCTGCTTGAAATTCCTGACTGGTCTCCATGTTTGCAAAGATGTGGCTTAATGAGATGATAACTTCTGCCACAGTTTATTATATACTATTCATTTCGCCTTCACTTCGGCACCTCGACATATTCTTCTGTGTTTGAAAATCTGCAACTAAAAATATTCCGGTTGTGGCTCCGGGAAATTGTTAATCGTGATATCAAAAAAACTTGCCTTTAGTCATATCGCGCACACGGCTCGAATCCATCATCCCTGAACTTCGCAGAACTACTGGTAAGAAGCCCACGCACCGTGTATACTCCGCCTCGAGAGAGTAAATGTGACCTCTGTAGCGTGTTGTAGAATCAAAAAGTTAATATTAGGAATAGTAATCAAGTTTCAAGTTGGTCGATCGTTCCACTTTAATTCCATCTGGGTCCAATTGCTGCCAGGTTTGAAACAAGAAATATCACTCACGAGGTCCTGAAGTCGTAGGATTTCCCGCCCTTTAATAGATCATTGACAGTCACTGGGAGTGCAAGATTCCACTCTCGTCTTTGTATTATATAAGAAATATTGAGCATAGTAAGCGAGGGCCACTTCCGCCGTGTCGTTAACATATACAGATGCCCATCATGAAATTTCCGCTAGAAAAACTCTTTTCATTCCTCAGTAGTATCTGAATGGGGAAGCTATATAAATGAACAGAATAAATAACTTCCTTTTAACCTGAAAGACTGGAATTCCACGATGTATCATTCATCGCCGTTATAGGTACTTATCTATCATTCTCATCTGCCGTGGAATATGCATCAGTGAAACGCAGGTATCGTGCCTGTGGGACAGAGAAGCTCCGGGGAATGTTATTGATAGTCTAGCCGGATCAATGTGCTAACGCGACAGTACTCTGGGTCATCTTCATGAGATAATGCTCTCGGGTAGTGTTAAAAAAGGACCCCTGAAAACTCACCCAAATGCCTGGTCCGAAGGCATCACATTTTTATCCGCACCGAAAATCCTGGTTTTTATCCGCAATTTGACCCAGGGATGCCTCTGGATCCCCAAAATGTGGTTTTTATCCGGAATGTTGCACAGGCCTGGCCAAAAATCCGGTTTTTCCCTAAAATTTTCGCCTAGCGGCGCTCACGACTATTCCAGATAGCAGAAAATGAATAAGACAACGAGTTACAGTAGATACATTTGTATTTAACAGTCCTCATTGTCATCCTGAGTGTTTTTACTTCTAAGTCAGACTGTAAAACTTTTAAGCTGTTGAAAGTGGTAATTTGTACAGCCTCGAGAGCGCTCAGGAAATTTGAAGATTGCAGGAGGTGAAACTGTTTTGCCCGGAAGCCGATGCTGATCGACATGTCTCGAAACTGCGCACCGATGAAGTGCTCATCCTGAATTGGGATGTCGGATACCGCTGAAATGTTGGACGAGTCGGACACCCATGCGTGTCTGGCACTTTTTCCATTTGAATTTTCAGAAATAGCAAGAACTACGTGGAACTAGTAAGTTTAAATTGTGAATACATGTATTCATAACACACCTTTTCCAAGCATAACTTTCCCACTGTACCACAACAATCGACAACCTGCACCTACTGTGCTGTCTGCGATTCCCTGCTGCAGGTTTCTAACTGTCCAGCGCGCAGATCTCTCCAGACCTGTTCCCACACCAATTTCCTCTTGCTCTTTAACAATGATATGTATACTGCGTAGTATCTCCTGTCGTGTATTTAACTCCTCTTAATTTCCTTCTGTGCACTTACCATCGTTAATGCTGCTGAAGGTTCGGAATATTGACAACGAGAGCGTAGCATTGATTTGTCATCACTCAAGCTCGCTTAGCCGTCGTATTACCACTAACTTCTAAGTAGACATATTTCACTCATATATGCATATATGCAATGTGTGGTAGACTGGTGGTTAAATATGCCTAATGCAAACTCTGAATACTATGTAGTCTGGTATGGCAAAAGTTCGACCCCCAAAGGTAACATACATTTTTATCCTCAGAAAAACTAGGCCTACCTAGCCTACCCCCATTTTTATCCGGAGTACTGCCACAGGCCTTTTCGCAAAAAAAAGCGGTTTTTATCCGAATTTCCACAGGCTTTTCTCAAAAATTTCCTCACTTTTATCCTTTCGGAGATCAGGCATTTGGGGGGGTTTTCAGGGGTCCTGTTAAAAATCTCGTACACTGACTAAATCGACATCTCTATAATTTCGCGAGACGCTTGACTTGCGTGCAGCGAAACATAGCCCATCTTACTAATATAAATCCTAGAGGGGGCTTGAATATAGATGATGTGTTTAGATTGGATAGACTTGGAAATCATAAACTTGGGATAGAGGTTGGCGGGGAGTCGAATGAGAGAGGCCCTAAGTGACGCTACGTCACCATCTGTTTGACATCCTTTGGAACGGACTGGAGCGCCGAACAGGATGACGGGCCGTCGGAAGCCGTCAGGAACTCGGGAGTCGATCGAGAGTCTAGACTTTGCGATATGATTAGGTGTTACGCGACTAACCAGTCCCAAACCTCCCAACCTCAAGTTCAATAAATGCAACGCACAATTATTGTGGCTTTCATAAGGCTTAAGCAACGTGCGATTTCTTAGCACAATAATAAAGAGTCATGAGAAACTTTGAGGTCCGCAGCGCGTCCCAGCTTTGTGCATGTTATGGTTGATGATAGAAGCTGAGATGAATCAGGTCGAGGAGTTGAGGCGGGAGAAGGAAGTGATCGTGGAACGTAAGTATGAGGAAGAAAGAGTTTACAAATAATACGAAGGTCGTATACCGCAGTACGAATGCGTGTCATTTTTTCATGAAATCTGCTAATAGACCTCAATTTTTAAATGTCGCTATCAACTCTAATATACACCACATCATATTTCCATCCTCTGAAATACTCCTGAGTAATCAGTGATCTTAACTCTCACTGACATGATAGGGGTATGTTCTTGACATATCTGCTGGGAAACTTGCCTCGAAATCTGTTAACGCGAAAGTCTCCGGTATGTCCGAATTGTCATCAGTTACTTCCGGCTTTGAAATTATCTCTTCTATGTTCAGGAGCACCCTAGTAGATGTGATAACGTATATTCTACGTTAACGAAACGTCAGTTTCATTGCATTTTATGAGATGTATTGGTTCGTACGCGCATGTTGGTCTGACATGAATCCAATTAGAACTCTGAACGCCAAGAACATAATGAAAGACTTACATCGAGAGAATGCTTACTATTGCAAGATTCGCACTGGTATTGACAATAACCTGAGCAATATCAATCGCTAATTATTACTTCAGTTCCTATTATCGCATCATATCTATAGTCACTATTACCTAGGACCGCAGCAAACCAAATGATCCCGTCTCGCAAAAATAAGGTGATTACTGGACTACTTCTCCATCCGTTTTCGTATAGGGTCTGAATACACTTGTACGTCGATAGTGCGAACATAATGAAGGCCTAGTCAAATTTCTTTAGCAGCGGGGGGCGTGCGCGAAAATATGCGTACGTCTAAGAACAAAGCAAGAATATATAGCTTAAAGTATGGAGGAACAGTTGTCTCTGGTAACAAGATGATAGAACACGCAGTCCACCCACCTATCAATAGGTTATGGCAGGTTTGACTCTCATGCATGCCACTGCTAAGTAAAATATCTTTTGTCCCACTCACTGACAATCAGTCATGATGAAATACAATACCATCCCAAACCTCACACATCCAAGACAATATAGCCTACCCTGTCCACCCCTCTTAATATTGCGGGTTCAACTCTCAACCAGTGCACATATTGCTATAGTGTTTTTTGCCGGTGTCCAGCTCAAGTAATAATTATAATTGAGAATGATCACATATAAGTATAATGCCCAATCTAATCTAAATCTAGTCTAATCTGCCGTTTCTCTACAACATCCAAAATACACTGAACCCTTGTCACACCAGCGTACCCAACACCCCCCTCCACACCTATCTCTCCCCTTCCCCCCTGGACCTTCCCTCTCCCCCTGCTGCGGGGGGTTACCCCTGTCCAACTCAAAAGTTTCCTCTGATTCAACAAGCCTTCTCATAATGAGTGTGTAGTTGTGTGGGGGTGACAAGTGTCAAAGGATTACCTATGACTGTTCATAATACCACCCTAAACTACCTTCACACAGGCAAGACAATAAAGCTTACCAGCAGCCAACCCCTCTTAAATACCTATCACAGGTTCAACACTCTACCAGTCCACATATTGTCATTTTGGGGTCCATATATGATATTCACCCTTATCTTTTTGTGAAGCTTAAAATCCGAAATTGACAATGTACTTTAAACCATAAAAGTGGACAATAATATAAGTCTACACCCAATCTAATCTAATCTAATCTAATCTAATCTACCCTTCTCCAAAACATCCAAAACATACTGAACTCTTCTCACACCATCAAACCCAACACACCCCCTCCATGCTTGTCTCTCTTTCTCTCCCTCTTTCCCCTCTTTGTCCCCCTCCGTCACACCTCCATCCAACTCAAACGATTCCTCCGATTCAGCGAACAATCCCAGATCGTGTAGATGCATTAAGAGGAGAGCTGGGAGTGTGTATTTGTGTGGTCTCGTTGAGGAGGGGGAAGAGGAGGTATCGTTATTGTTATTGTCAAGGTCTATTGAGCCGTCTAAAGAATCCCAAGAATCACAAGAATCGGGAGAGAAATTTGCGAGATGTTGGATTCCTGGTAGGAATGTTGAGAGGAATGGTTTGTATGTCGACGTTGTTGAATCGGGAAGAGGTGAGGGGGAAGTCGAAGATGATGAGCAAGGATACGAAGCGCGCAGAACACATAACGCCAGAGATAAGCCGTCTGTAGGTCTTGATGGGGGAGCTGGAATCAGGATCTTCGGTAGTGTCTGTGTTGGCGGGGAGGATGTAGGTGATCGCTCGGGCGAAGGCTCCCTTATCTTCGAAGGAGAAGCTCCACGAGCAATAGCTCTCCCCACTCTCTCAATACACCTCCTTACTTGGTCTTCACCAAGGAGCGTAACGCCGTCGTCTGCGGGTGCGAGGGACGAGGGTATAAGGAGGTTGGTTACTTTCCCTTTCCCCTTTCCCCTCTTCCCTCCCCTCTTCCTTCGTCCCCACCTCTTTCCCCTTCACACCCCCCGCATCCGCATCCTCATCCAACAAAACACGCAAAACCACATCCCACCCGGGTCCGGGCCCGCTCCCCTCCATCTCAGCATCCTCATCCTCCACATCCGAATCGGCGAATCCGAGGGACACGTAAGGACTCAGCTCTACCGTGTGCCTTTGCCTCCGTCTCCGAGGGGGACACATAGAGGGGCGCGTACGCACCGATCCTTCTTCCCTCGTCGTAGTCGCAGCAGGACGGGGACGGGGAGGAAGAGGTGGAGGAAGGGATGGGTGGGGACGAGCACGAGCGCGTCTAGGTAAATTAGATACATGCGGTCCACCCACTTCCCCTGCTCTTGCAAGGGAGAGGGGGACAACTGGTTTTCGAAGGCCTGCTAGTTCGTCTAATCTCGCTATATAAGGCGAGGATGGGATGGCTTTTCCTTTGGATTTCCTGTTGCCTGCCAGGAGGGGTGTAACTGCCAACGTCACCGATTCTGAGGA
Source organism: Cyathus striatus (assembly GCA_025738555.1). Classification (NCBI taxonomy): domain Eukaryota; kingdom Fungi; phylum Basidiomycota; class Agaricomycetes; order Agaricales; family Nidulariaceae; genus Cyathus; species Cyathus striatus. The sequence continues at coordinate 961,039 of JAOVFP010000017.1, forward strand.
GGAGGAGGAGGGTGAAGAGGGAGAGGGAGAGGGGGAGGAGGGAGAAAACGAGAGAAGGGAGCGTGTGGATGTGCGGTGTGCTTGGTGTGTTGGCATTGTCGTTCTGGGGGGTGGGGAGGGAGAGGGAGGTTGCGTTGAGGAAGAGGGGTATTGAATCCCTGAAGAAGAGGAAGCGAAACGCTGGGTAGGGAAGCCAATCGACCCGTGTCTCTGCGTGCGTGGTCGTTGTTGTTGGGTCACAGCCCACAATCAGCGCTACAAGAAGCTGCGAGTTCAACACGTAAGAATGGGAAAGGGAGGGAAGTGTGGGTACGGGAGGGGGAGTAACGTACTGGTCCAATCGTATCATGTTAGTATATTCAGGCATGTCCACTAATACAGTCACTCCTCTCCCCATTGAAATGGCACATTCTTCGTCTTGCTCCTAGCAAGAACTCCAGCTAGTAGTTCTCAACAGCAGAGCACGGATACGCATTCTCACCCTTGGCGTCAGCCCGATTGAATTCGTATATAAAGCAGGTAGTTGTTGCCAGGAAGTCACTGTCGGTAATAGATAAGAAATCGGTGCAATGAAGCAAGCAGTAGTGGGCTGGGATTCGAAGGCTGGTGGCGAACCGGTAAGGGATCACATTTGTGTCGATTTAGCGATTTGTTTCCACCCGGGTACTGCAACCTGGCGTAGCTGTAACTGCCACTGTTCCTTCTGCTTTGGCTCTCCTTCGTTCCAGCTAGTCAAATAGCGACTACTAGGACCAATTACAAACTATCCCATCCTCAGCCGTCAACGGGAGCGGCATGGGGCAGGCACTGCGTGAGACAGGGCGATAATGCAAAGAATGGGGCACGTGCAGGTTCTGATATCCTAGGCATTAACTTGGCCCAACGTGTAGAGGGATCATCGAAGTAGCAGCTGGGATGGGTGCAGGTGGTGATGGGGGTGGTGTGACGGAGGTAGGGGTCGAGATTGGAGAAGTAGTTGGTGGTGCGGTAGCATAAGCTGCAGTCGTAGTCGTATAGTAGTTGGAGCATCACAATTGTCGATGCACAGAATGAAGAAAGAAACATGAAAAGCTGTATCGGTAAACTAAAACACGCTCACAAAATGAAAAGAAGACTTACGGAAACATTCCCAGACTCTCAATAAGTTCAGGACCCATCTGCACACACCCATCCTAACATAGCTTCTTTGAGGACGCGAGCGGTCATTGCAACTGGACTACGATAGAAAAGTCGACCTGCGATTTGAACACAGCACAGGAGCACAATCTTCGTCCTCTCCGGCTCACCCCACCCTTTTGCATTCTTCCGCCCTCCTCCTTCCCTCACTTCGACCCACTCGCATATATCACTCCCAGCACAACAAACACCACATTACACCTCTCTTCATGCTCGCCGTAGCCCGCACTACCCAAATCCGAGATCGACAACCGTGGCATTCGACACCTGGAGTGTAAATGCGCGTAAAGTACGTGCAAAGCTGAGCTCAGAATCCGTCTATGCACCAATGCTATATCTGCAGCACCTTGGTTGCCACGTATACGAGCAAACGTGAATATTGACGCACAACACAACACGTCTGCTCGACGAAAACGTGTGTCGCAGCCTGCAATGTAGGGAGGAGGTTTAGAGAGGAGCGGTGGCGATGGTAAGGCTGTTCTTGGGTATTCGAAGGCTGGAGGGGGAAAAGGGCATAGCGGTTCGGTTTGCCATGAAGGAAGATTGGTGTTTTCTGAAAAGATCGTTGGTGGGAAAGTGGCGAAGGTAGAACACCCAGCAAAAGAGATATCAATGGGCCCGCACTAACAGTCGAGGTCGAGGTTGACTATATGTATGGCAGATGATCGATGATCGATGAAAACGCGTAGACCGATGGCGAAGGGGGAAACGAGGCAAGGGCTCCCTGGCGACGATGGCTGGCTAAACGGGCTCAGCGAAGCCGGTACGCTACCCTCCGGCCCTCCCCTCTTCTCCAAAGCAACTTCAGAGCCCTTTTCGTGCTCGTCGCCTCCCAAACCCAATCTTCCAATTGCCGTCATGAACGCCCAAGTTCATGGATACACCGTGACACACAGCGATGAGGAGATCTGACAGCGGTAATGGATTGTAGTAGACTTGGGTCTGGGTGTGGTATTGCGCCGCACTTGTGCTACAATCTACCCTCCTTCATCGCCCTCCACCACCTCGAACTCTCCGCTTAGGGGAATACGGGCTTGAATTGATTGCCTTCGAGTGCTGAGAGGAAAGGATAGGGTGCAATCTGCGACAGCAGTTCTTCCGTTTGACCGGTTACGAGGTCGAACGGTTCCATCCTCAGCAAGAACATCGTTGTGCAGTTTTCACGGCCTGGGAACGCCAATCATCCGTCTATTACAGCGGCCGTAGGCTCTCTAGAGACATTAGTCTATCCATAGACCTGTGGCAATGCTAAGCTAGAGCAAGTGGAACTCATAATCGCGGTGACAAGACGTACATTTTGCAGAAAAGTTCGAGTATAGATCAAGTATGGATTGAGGATTGAGTTTAAGCCGCTTTGTTATTTGCTAAAATATATTGTTTACGAAATGATAAAGAAAAACGTATCCAGAAGGAATATGACAACGAGTGTCGAGGTTGGTGACGCAGTTGGTGGCTGGTTGTCGGTTGGGCATCGGGCAATGGATTCCGAAACAAATAATTACGTAAGTACTTACCACTATGTAGTATGCACTCGCCGCCTCCCCGGCACCGCGGCACCTCTCACACTGGTCTGTATCCATCGGCCGTGTTCGGCTCGTCTTGCCCGAGTCTTGCCCGAATCGTCCTCCATGAGTTTATCGAGTCATTTCCCTCTGCCTTAAACCACCATCTCATTATTTAAATAAGGCCGCTCTTGAAAGAACGTAAGTATGTGCCACTACTATCTCAAGTTCAAGCGGTCGCATGTACCCTTTTAACGGTGAACGCATCGACACCAATGGACAGGCAGCGTACTAAGAGCAATGTTCCCGAGGCTGTATTTTCCCTGGATGTCATGAGATGTTATGCCGGCTGAACATTGCGTGTGGCAGAGATTGAACTTTCACGGAATTATGACTCATGGATAGGCAGTACAGTCGAACCTGTCATAACCCATAGGGGTCGGTGGACCTGAAAAGTTATGAGTTTTCGCGGGTTATGACTTGTTGCGGTACACACATATTACGTAATACTATTTGACAGTGAAGTAGATTACGTAATACACCTTACACGCGAGAAAAGAACTGAGTGATCTTCGTGGGCACCATCATGCTATGCGACTGTTTGAAACGAGTTTGACGTCCAAATGTTGCAAGTTCCTTCTCCAACATTCGCGCATATACATCATTCACATCCGACACATACTTACGAAGGGTAATTGCTGCTTTAAGTGCTTCTCGTGGCGTGGGTTTGACTTGAAGTTCCTCCACGTTATCGTCATCCCCACCATTTACATCCAGCATTTCTTCTCTATTGCGCATGTCCATAGCAGCCTGATATATATCTTCGTCGCTGGTGTGCCTTGATACAAGCTCCTGCTCGACAACTGGGTTGAGAAGCTCAATGGTGAGTATTCCGGCGCAGCCCATCAGTGAAATGATAGACACAGGGCGCATTGTTACATATATATTTCTATTTTAAGATACTATTATGGGTTTTGAAACCACACCAAACCTATTGATTATCACGATTCACAGGATTATGGTATTTTTAATCAATCTCCCCACCCACCGATTTGGTGGACCCGAAATCTTATGAGTATTTACAGGTTATGGCTTGTTGCGGTTATGGGTTAGGACAAGTTTGACTGTACTGTAGACTTTCGACCAACTGTTCAGTCACGCATCACACGACGCTTTGAACTTGAACAGATGTCTCATTAATCACGCATCACAGAGCAATTTGAACAGTGGTATATCTGATTTGAATAGAGGTTAGGGTCTATTTTTCGGCGGCTCGCTTCGCTCGTGAAAATTCTCACGAACAGATAAACATTTCGTCACACATTACAAAGAGCCATGAACAGAGGGTCCAACTGTTCATGGCCGTCACACCAAAATCTCGCGAACAGTTGGTCGAAAGTATACAGTACCTCGAATTCGTTTGCGAGATTTACCGACTAAACATCAGTTCAGGGCCTCACTACAATCCGACTACAGTCACGCTCGATTACGTCCGACCAAGTTCACTCTAGTTAGGTGGGTTTTTCATTAGGAGGCCTGAGCGTGCACGCTCATCTCATGCTCATGATTGAACGCGCGCGGAATTATATGCATGCTCCCCGGGCTGATAGTTCCAATTCCAATTCCAGTTCCAGTTCCAGCTGACCCACCAGTAGGCTCAGTGGGCCCTGGCACAACATTGGGAGTACAGCTCCTAGCGTTGGGATCAATCGTAAATGTAAACTATCCAGGGGCATCGCTGATCTTTCCTTTGCCTCCCTATTTCAACTGTCAGCTCCAGAAGGACGGCTTAAACGAATATCAAATATTTCACATTAGGGCAGCCCTTGACGACAGCGTTCACTACTGTATTTTAGTTTGCGTGGGAAGGGCGGCCAGCTGGATAACCAATATCTCTGTAGAGAAGTAGATCACCTTTTTAAAAGTGGCGTATATCTTTGAGTAAACAGTAGATAGTAACGAGAAAACATACAGCGTTTGCCATTTATGTTGTACCATTTACCGCCACTTTGGCCTGCGTTAAACTGGGTATGAAATCAAGTATATAATGCTGTTAGTGTACCGCCACTAGTGAATTTTAGCAACAGTTTCTTACAGTAGCAGACGCAAATTCGTAGCAGAACGCGTCGATAAACTGGGAGCAGTTGGAACTCTCACTAGTTCCTTGATTGTAGCATGATACAATTGGGATGTGCATACGATAAGCTTTGCGAACATGATATTGGTTGAGCTAAGTATACAAGTTATTGCTTCGGACGAAACTGAGGTCTAAACAGTCTACGGAAATGGTTTGCGGAATAAACTGAGCGGGACATGCAAGCTGTCTTGTAAGCGTAAACTTCTTCGACCTCAGTAGTATGGCTTCTTTTGTGATCTAGAGCCCCACCTTGCTGAGTACAGAATAAACCGTGCTCGAGACACCAGTTGTAGTTTGGGAGGATTAACGTAATATAACACTAGTACAATGTGTAACGCTCGGAGTAGGATTTAAAATAGTTTACAGAACTATTTTTCTTAACATGGATAATCCTGAAGGTCCTTACATGTAGCTGAACTAAAGCTCTGTCTTACCCATGGCAACCTATGTGAGATACACCGCGTACAACAGCGTGGATGAAGCAGGTAATCATCATCTTGAGTTCTAAGGCTAATATTAGCCCATAATGGTTAGCGACCAGTTGTAGATGAAAGTTTTGTGGTTGCTATATAATGCACCCCAAACCAAAGGTCTGAGAAACCGCAATTAATAGAAAGGGACAACCTATGCCCATGGTGCTAACAAGCAGTAGACCAATATGTACCGTCATGGCCACTTTCCACCGAAATATAACTTCAACGCTCATCATTTGGCACTGGCATAGTCACTGGGAGGTGCAGGAATCGGTTTAGATTAAATACAACATACTTAGTTATTTTACTAACGGTAACTGATCTCCGCTAGGGAGTTACCGTTGTGCAACGCAGACTTCTAGTTTGCTGGGGGATCTATCATTGAAGTGAAAGAGCCCCTGCCTCTGAAGAAGCACGGGACGTACCCCGTCAATGGGTTACTGGTTCACATTTCTCTTGTATTGTCGCCGCCTTTCCTGAGTATTATTCTCTTTTAGTCATGGAATAATCCGAACATGATTGTGAGCTTTTGACAGCTTTTGACGCTCGTGATAGTAACTTTTTTCATCCACAAAGGTGACAACGACACTATTTTTTAGAGATATCATTCACCGAGGTCTTTTATGCTAGTATATTATTGAGTTAAAGCTGTCCGTGCTTCATCGGGTGTGTCGTTACGCTAAGTTTAGAAAGGATCAAGAATCGCATGCATATATGTAGCCTGACAATATCAAATCCAATGTTGGCATGCAATTTAATTGTTTAATATGTTTCTCTTCCGGATTCCGACAGCTAGATAGCGCTTCATGCTGAGGCTCCGACGGGCTCATAATGAAACATGTGATGAAGTAGTCAGAAAGGGCCCAGCAAGGCCACAATCTACAAAGTAGAAAGTGGATATTGAAGAACGTTGGTAAACTAGAGTGGATAGTCTTATGCGTATCGGAATATTTCATTAACAAGTTGAAGTACTGTAGAGTTAAAATGGTGTACAAAATATTCTAGTCATCCGTTCGGTACTATCAAACTAAATTCGTTCCCAATGCAAACTTTTTTGATCATGACCGTGACTCTTGAGGCTTGCTTAAGTTCGAGCTATTCCTAATAATCCAAGCTAAAAAACCCCGTCATTAGATATTGACTAGTTAGGTACATTTTCGACAATCGTGAACCGAAAGAAGGCGGAATTCCGTGGAGATTCTGAGTTTCAGTAAAAATGTCACTGTTCTAAGCTTAGTCTAGCTAACTGCGACGCGCCATGGGTTTTTTGTGCGGGGGATACTTAAGCACTTGCAGTACATGTAGTACCGTTGTGGCGTTGCCGCGGCGCTGTCACGAGTCAAAGGAAAACACCAAAATAATTTCCGGTAACGCCAAAATTGGTATAGCAACCCATCATGATGAATGTCATATGTAGTTCTTCAAATACGAAAGCAGACAAGCTCACTTCTCTGCAACCGATTCTTGATATATTTTTTATATTTCATGTCAGCATCAGATTTGATATCGACATTCTACAGGCTACATACATACATGTGATTTTCATGGCTTCAAGTTCTCGCCTCTCTAAACGCGCTACGTAATGTAATGACACACCCGATAAAGCTTGGATCGCTTTAACTCGATATTATACTAGCATACAAGACCTTAGTGAATGACATACCTTTAAAAAATAGCGACGTTTTCACCTTCGCGGATAAACATCGTTCTACAAATTATTCTTCTCATAATCGGATTGTACTAGTATTTTATTACGTTAATCCTCCCAAACCACAACTGGATTATCATGCATGGTTTTGTTCTCTGTACTCAGTAAGCTTCTCTCGACCACGAAAGAAGCCGTACTACTGAGATCGAAGAATTTTATGCTTCCAAGATAGCTTTCACATCCCACTCAGTCTATTCCGCCAACCGCTTCCGTACAGGCGCCGACCTGGAATATAAAATCACTCTGTTTTGAGTCTTTTTAGTTCTCAGTTTCATCCGAAACAATAACTCAAATACTTAATTCAACAAGTATCATGTTCACAAAGCTCGTCGTATGCACATCTACCTCTTTGCGTGTTCCATCTAACGTATTGTATTGTAGATTATCATAGCAGCTATTAGCGCTACCACACTTGCTCAAGTTCCGGCTCCGTATTGCTACGAAAATGGAACTGGTGGCATTCCCGACCGCCCCCAGTCTATCAATACGTTCTGCTATGATTATGCTTCTATAACTGTAAGAACTTCACCATCAGAATAATAATAGCATTATGCAATAACTGATTTTATACACAGTATGGCGGAGGTCAAAGTGGCGGTAGATGCTTCAACGTGAATGGCAAACGCTGTATGTCATCTCGTTACTTTCTATTATTTACTCAAAAGATATAAATCGCTTTTAAAAAGGTGACTTCGTTGTCTATAGAGAAATCGGTGATCCAGCCGGCCGCCCCTCGCATCCAAACTGCAATACAGTATTGAACGGTGTCATGAAGAGCTGCCCTTACGTGAGATATTTGATATTTATTTAATTCATGTTTCCAAAGCTGACGGTTGAAATAGGGAGGCAAAGGAAAGATCAGCAATTCTACTGGGTATTTTACCTTTACGCTTGATCCCAATGTTGGGACGTGCTCTCCCGATATTCGGCCTGGATCCACTGAGAATATCGTTTACCTCCCTAACCCTGACGAAGCTGGATATGACCCTCTATAATCCTGTCTTTAATTAGCGCTGAAGGTTTAAATGTTTACGTGTTATGAGTATTTTGTGTTAAAGAGGTGAAGGTGCGGTTGCGCGTACCTCAGAAAGAATGAAATAAGGGAGCTTTTCGAGACATCCGTCGGACAGGATGTCCAAATGAGTGTCCACCCTCCCTCGTCGCCCTCCACCTCCTCAAACTCTCTTCACCGGTTAACTCTAGCTTTATGTGATTGCCTTTGAGTGTTGAGTGCTGAGGTGGAAGGATAGGGTGCAGTCTGCGACAGCAGTTCTTCTGGTTGACTGGTTATCGGAAGTCGAATGGTTCTATCCTCAGCAAGAACATCGTTGTGCAGTTTTCATGACATGGGAGTGCTAACCACCCATCTAGTACACTGGCCGGAGGCCCTATGGAAATGGTAGAGTATCCGTTGACCTGTAGCATTGCTAAGCTAGAGTAAGTGGAACTTGGAATCAGGGTGACAAGACGTGCATTTTGCATAAAGGTTCGCATATACTTAGATCAAGTATAAGTAGATTTAGGTTTGAGTTTGAGCCTGTGATTTTCCAAGGCATATTATCTACGAAATAATAAAGGAAAACGTATCCCTGAGGAATATGATACTAATGAGTATTGAGGTTCGTGCACATTGGAGGTTGGTTGCATGATGTGCATCTGCCATCGGTTGGTTGTTGGTTGGGCATCGGGAAATGGACCGGCACCGGTCTGTATAAGTATTGCCATAAAGTCGTTTCAGCCCCTTTATCTTTAATCTTCTTCTAGCTCACTCAGAATAGTTGCAGTTCTTACTACCTATGACGTCAAAGGGCAATAATCATACAAATTCTAGTGTATTATCTACAAACATTCAAGGCAATATAGCATACTAGATGGTCCACCTACCTAAAATTTTGGGAAGTTCTACTCTAACACTGCTCTGCATGTTGCACTCAATTAAATTTCTGAGGCCATGAACAGTTCACCTCAATTATTATTATGTGTATTGCAGTGCCCAATGATATATTCAATATTGCTCTTCACTAGCTTAGGCATCATTTATGAGTGCTAAATTTTAAAAAGTATATGCTCAATCCCAAATCTACTCTACTCTTACCCCCTCCTCCTGTAAAAAATAATTCTTCAACCTGCCTCACACCATAAAGCTCAACATACACACTCAACAACTGTCTCTTTCTCTCCTTCCTTCCTCCTCCTGCTCCCTCTTGGCAGTCACACCTACATCCATTGATTCAGGTTTGATTCACCAAATAAGTAACCTGGGGTCATATATACACATTAATTAGGGAAGGTCTGGGTAAGAATATTTGTGTATTGTTATTGTCAAGAACCTGTACAAGTCACAACTGATCATGATACTAATACCATGTTGAAATACTGAAGACAAAATAGCCCACCTACAGTCCACCCATCTCAATTGATTATTGTTGGTGTTAAGACCAGTATTTCTACGTAAGGTCAGGAGTGTAAAGGTAGGAAGTGTAGGACAGAAGGACCATTGGCTTCAGCTTGTGTGCTGCACCCCTTGTCATTCTCATGGTCTAGGTATTTTGAAGTGCAGAAGGGAGAGACAGGAGTGTGGAAATAGGAGAGGGACAGAAGTGCAGAGTGTGGAGTGCAGAGTCATTACTGTGGAAATAATGATTCAAGCTGGAGGTGAGTAGAACTCAAGGACAAGTAAGAGTGACTGTAACTTAGTCAATATTTGAACTGAGTAGTCTTAGTACAAAGAGGTACTACTTAAATACTATAATACTTCACTGATGACTGGTGAATGAATGGGATAGTGGTACACTAGTTGATAATGATAATAAGATGGTGGCAGGAGTGAAGCAATATCTGAATACTCTATGTACCAAGGACAGACTAGGGATTGGGATGAATGCTGAGAGCAAGTAACCCAGGGTACAATGGAAAAGGGCATAGCAGGTAATGGATAATGAACCAGATGATAAAGGTAGCATATAAGCTTGACAACCTTCAGTCAGAAGAGTGGAAGGGGAAGAGTGGAAGAACAAGATCTATACAAGTCAAGAAGTGCAGGAAGTGTGATAAATGCAGAGACAAAGTGCAGGAAAAAGGTCAGAAAAGTATGGCTATGACAGTTGGTTCTACTCACTGGCCTGCTTATTGTCATGAATTCTCTGTCCTGTATATTTTTGTACAACTCAATCAGAATTAAGAATCATTGTAGCATTTGCCATCTTACATCACTTCTTGCCACATACTTCAAAAAAGTCAAAAAGTCAACAGTGTGTTGTAAATACATCTACCAGGAAGTCCACTTTGAAAACAGGGATTGACTTTCTACAGTTGTGCTTATTGGCACTCTTTGTTATAATCTTGTTTTTGTCCTGCTCAATCAGAATCATCTAACTAATTACAGGATATGATAACCATTCTAATACCACCTTCAGATATGCAAGACATTATAGCCTACTTATAGTCCACCCCCTCCAAATACCTATCATGTGTTCAACTCTCAACTGGTCTGCATATTGCTATATAATCCACACAAGTCTCCTTCTTAACTTTTTGTCCAGCACTATTTCAAAAAGATAATAACATAAGTCTACACAAAAATCCCAATCTCTTCTACTCTACTCCCCACCTACAAATAAATTCCCCAACCCACCTCACACAATTAAACCCAATACACCCCACCACACCTGTCTCTCCTTCTCTCCTTCCTTCCCCCCCTCTCTCCTCTCCCCTCTCCATCTTGGTCATTTTCTGTCCTGCCCAATCAGTCATGATACTATACCTCAATACCACCTACAAACTCTCAAGTCAATATAGCCTACCTGCAGACCACCCTTTTCAAATACCTATTGTGGGTTCAGCTCTTCACAGGTGTACATATTGCCATCTGTTGTTCCATGTTGAGTTGTATCTTTTATCCCACTCAATCAGTCATAGTACAATACCATTCCAATATCACCTTTCATACTCAAGACAATATAGCATATCTATTAGTCCACTTGTCTTCTTTCAAATGATTGGAAGCAGAGATTGACTTTCCAATGCTGCACAGATTGCCATTCTTCAATATGATAAATCACAAGATACAATGTCATTCCAATACCACCTCCAAACATCCAAGACAATATAGCCTACTGTTAGGATTTCATTTCTTATCTAATCATTTATCTTATCTTATCTTATCTTATCTTATCTACTGTCATGTGATTAGTCACATGACACACAATGCGGACAACATGCATATCAACATGCATTATTCATCAAGACTATGAGCACAGTCCACAGTTCAGCCATGTGTTATACATACTATTAACACATGTAGTACATGAGTATGCACAGTAGAAGCACAGCTACATGCATTGTAGTGTGGGCAATAGTTACATGTGAATACCTTGAGGACATTACTATAAATATCTCTATTCTTGTGCTAGTTTATTCCAGATTAGCAATAAGACTCATCTTCTCTTTATTTGAGTGTTTGAGTTTGGCTTCAAGTATTTTGCTTGTCTGTCACTAACACCTACTCTCAATCCACCCCTCTCAAATACTTAGACTTTCAATCAGTTTGCACATTGTCATCCAATGTTCTTCATTAAGTATGTCTTTTTTTGTGCAGTTTAATCAGAATTAAGAATCATTGCAGCATCTTGAATTCTCAGTATGTTCTTCACAGTAATATGAATCTACACCCCATCTACTCCACTCTACTCTACCCTTCTCTCTACAATGTCCAAAATCCCTTGAACCTGCCTCACACCATCCAACTCAACACACCCCCTCCACACCTGTCTCCCCTTCTCTCCCTCCCTCTCCTTCCTTTCTTCCTTCTCCTCCTGCTCAGGGCTCCAGCTCATGCATCTCAAACATTTCATCCAATTCAGCAAACAACCCCAAATCATGTTACCTATTCCACTCCCATTGTTCACACCACCCATGTAATACAATCCCTCTTCTGTAGCATTCTCAATCCCTGACATCACAATCAGTCAAAATCTCTTAATATTTGCTGCATTGCCTTCTACTATACTATTTTTATTTTGCTTCACACTCATTCAAAATATACACAATGAGCAAAATTTACATTTGGGTTATTTAACATCTTACTGTGCTCAACCTGTCTCCATTGAGCACATTATATTATGGTCAAGTAACTGCTTGCTTGTAATTATATTGAATAAGAGTAATTAGAGTTGATCATTCTCAGCTCTTGAGAGTCTTAGTATGGCATATGACATAAAAATCAGTCAAATCCTTTTAATATTTATTGCATTGTCTTCCACTATACTATCTATATTCCACTTCATGCTCATCCAAAACATATGCACTGGGTAAAACTTACATTTGTTTATTTAATATCTTACCATGTGACATCACACATGAGGTATTTGTGAAATGTCATGATTTCAGAACATCTGACTTATGATATGAGACATGATCTCACTAAAAATATAAATACCTTGTGACATTCATCATATCTTCTCAGTAGTACCTTTTATCCCACCACTTTCACTCTTTCATAGCTATCAACATGAACTTTGGTAATGCTGAAGCTATTGCCAAATTCACTGAAGATACACATGCAAGTGAACCCATCCCATGTGGTAGATGCAGCTGCTCAACCATTCTCCAATCTGGTGACAGCAAACACTATATTTCAGGTGGTACTTGCGATAAAATTTTCAGTATATCTGATCAATTTGATTCCATGGTCAATGTAGACTCTGGTGGTACTCTGAACAATGCAAAAACCAGTCATTCAACTAGCTTGAATGGCAGCACTGCAGCTATTAAGACACCAAAGAAGTCATTTGATTCAAAGAAACAAACTTGTACAGTATGTATACTCATTAATTATGTATGTGGCAACACATCTAAACTTATTCCTAGAATACACTAAGCTCCTTGGAGTTATCACCAACATCTGCTCCATTAAAGAAGTGTATACACACTTTAATTCCATATAAATCTCCAGATAGACTTAAGATTTGTGAAGCATTAAAAGTTGGTGGATTATCAGCTAATATGCAAGCTAATTCTGGTAAGTAGTTTATTCACATAATAACTATGCATACAAAATCACTAACACTCATAACATGTAATGTTCGTCGCTTTGTGATGCACATTAAAGGGCAAGCTTGACGAATCCTAGTTTTTAGCTATATTTTTTTTTACATTCTAAATTAACTTGTTGCACTATATCTTAAACACCACCATTTCAGCTTGAATTTTGTTTAAACAGAATGCAATCAGAATAATTATTATGTACTTTGTATCAGTAGTCTTGTCTTCAATGTTCTATTAATTTATGCTTCATTTTTATATACTAAATAGTAGTCCAACTTTTGTCCTGATGTCCTAATTTTATTATAATAGCCTGTGCATTATTTATTTATTCTACCTTCAGACTAATGCACTGTATTGGCCCAGTGCCCACCAATACAAAGTGGACAAACCTGAGCATTTACAGAAAATTCCAAAAGTGGCGGAGAAATCCGAGTGTGGCTGGCAAATTTGGAGAGTGTTTTGGACAAATCCGAGAATGGCGGGGGAATCTGAGCATGGCAGCAAAATCTGGTTGTTGATGCACAGCCACTATGCATTTTCACTCGCCAATGCAGACAAATAGGGGGAGCAAGCTCCCCCAATAAGAAAAATACAGAGTGGAGCAAATCCAGTTTTATATGATTCCTGAGATTGGTCTGGCAGAGCTTCTTGCTGAAAATACCAAAAAGTCCTTCTCTTTAATGGACCCATGTCCTGGTACATTAACCATCAATCATCTCAAGTCTATTGGTATTGGAGCTTGTAAAACTGCACATAAAGGGCTCCTTACACTCACTCCAATAGCAGAATCTGGCCTTGGAGATACATTAAACCAGCCTGTTGCTGTAAAGTGAGTTTACTTTTGGGATGATAGAAAAGGTACAAGAAATAGCTCTTCTCAGACAGGATTATCAATTGGACAGTTTGCAATTGATTCAGAGCTCACAAAGACACTAGTCGAGGCCTATGTTACCTACTGGGCAGCATCTCTACTGTCTTATTCATATTCATATATCTCACAGGTGATATCAATCAAAGGAGAGCCTCCTTTCAAAATCCCTAAGATACACTTTGTGAAGGCTGGTGTTGGCATTGTTCATGACACTGCTGGTAGTAAGCCTGGTGGAAAGTCAGCAATAATGTGCAATGTCTACTTGCTGGAAGAGTTCATTGAGAATGAAGGAAATAACTTCATAAAATTCATTCACAATTGTTCTGCTCATCCTCTTCTAGATGAAAGTGATCCACTTTATGCCATTGGAGAATTTCTCTGTTTCATGCAGCATATTCAGTATGAAAAAATGGATTCCTTGGTATATATATCAGATCTACAAGGTGTGCAGTTTTACCATTTTATTTCGAGTGTTCTTAAATAATTTTTTTATAATACAGGGAGTGCCACACTTTTATCTGACCCACAAATAATGACTGCACTGTGAGTTTATTTTTCAGCTACTCAAAGAGATAGAGTAACATTTCAATTAAGATCACTTGAAGATGATGCTGCCTGGTTTGGCCAGAGGAATGTGGGTTCTGCATTCAATAATTTTGCATCTGAGCATATTTGCAACAATTAATGTAAATGGTTTAACTTAACAACTCTCAATACAGCATCAAAATCTAGTGCCTTGCATGCTGTTACAAATTTGGAGTCATGTTAAGGATCTGTATGTCCTTTTTATATGAGCATGTAGGTACTTTGATTAGAATCACTCCCTAAATGGATCAATTATCTACTATTATGTTTGAAACAATCTATAGTACCTTCAGTGAACTGTGCAATTTCCAAACAATGCATTACTGAATGATAATATTAACAGAGACAGTACTTGGTGAAAAATTAATTCCCAATACCTTTTAAGGTAGTAGGGTTATGTAGGGCAATGAAAACTCGTTTTTTGCAGAGCGAACACCTCCCATCAACCAGAGTTTAAATACACGTGGTTGCCGAAGATGGCAACCAACAACAATTCCCATATATAATGAGAATGGTTTCTTGCATCATCGAGTGGCCTGGGTTGTAGCATGTTACACACAGCTCAGAATACCTCGAAGATTTGATTATATATTTTAAATAGTGTGAATTGCGTGTATGTAAAGTTAAGATTGAATTTAATATCTTGGTGGCATATTATAAGCAATTTTTCTATGAAGCCGCATTTTCTTAAGGGAAATGATTCATTGACCAGCAGAGCACTTTGAGGGTTACAGAACTGTTCAAAATTTAAATTTCTCTGAGACATAACTTGTATACCACCTGATATAATATCCAGATGATTTAAAGATTGCTTCATTATTGTACTGAAAACAAGAGCAATAAGTTTGATCACACATAATTGATATATGTGTTTCATATTCTAACAGTAAATATCATAC
Source organism: Cyathus striatus (assembly GCA_025738555.1). NCBI lineage: Eukaryota > Fungi > Basidiomycota > Agaricomycetes > Agaricales > Nidulariaceae > Cyathus > Cyathus striatus. Next base: position 976,435 of record JAOVFP010000017.1, read on the forward strand.
TGTGTGTACAGTACTATTTGGAAGCATGAGTTCTACATATCTTCAGGAATTTCTGTAGTGTTACATTAGTCTATATATCAGCTAAATATGCAATTTCTCAGGTTTAACAATTGAGAAGGCTCACATAAATATCATTATAGTATCTCAGTATACAATTGCTTGTATCTTTTGATACTTAAATGGTTTATACTGCATATATAGTACATCATATGTCCAAGATATCATGTAGAAATACCAACAAGAACAACTTCTGTAGGCTAATTTGTAGATTGCATATATCATGCCATTAAATAAATCCATTATGTTATAAAGTTTCATTCCAGTAGTATACATCATGGAAAGTATATACACAGAATTTCAAGGTGGTCTGCACAGAGTGTAGTGTGCTACATGATAATTAATGTGAGAATGCTTCGCATTTTTAGTAGGAAAAATGCATGATTGCCATTACTTTTGGCAACCATGTGTAAGCTTGAAATATTGGTCATTCCCATATCCGAACTGCTTAGAGCTTCTACATACTTACCATGTTTGGTGCATCATCAACCAGACATTCAGGACTATCCTTTGATGACATAATGTCTCCTCATCAGGACATAATAACATGGATCTGCTGTCATGAACTCTATGTGATCCTATATATTCCTTGCCAATTTATACTGATTGTAGCTTGTGGGCCTTGGAAATTGGGTCAAGATGATAGTGAAGTTATTGATAAGTAACACTTGCAGGCACTAAGGATGATTGTAATTTCTGGGATCATTAAGAATAAATTTATGTGATGTCCCATTCAATAAACTTTCAGTGATACACTTGCTTGTGCACTTTCAACAGGTCTAACTACATATATAAATGATATATTATATGTTTGTTGGAGAGAATCAGGTTGCATTAGGTAGCGGGCCTTGCCACTTGTTGGCCATATTGATTTATTGTTATAAAGGTCACGAGCATTGTTTCCAAGGAGGAAACAATGCTTGTGACTTTTATATCATGTGATAATTTTCCATGCATTCAGTCTCAAGTTCAACTCCTGCTGTCCACATCAAGCTATCACACACAAATCCAGTGGACTATTCTTGCAGACATGATCAACCCTATTCCAACAAATCACTAGAAATATAGCAGTAGACACATGCTACTGCACTCTGTATGCTTTTTCAGGTTATGAGTCACTTATTATTGCAGGATTTCATCTCAAAGCTAGGTATATACTACATAGACACTTTTTTAACATCTTATTTCTCAATTGTATCTATTGAACTTAAGTAAATGTACAAAATAATTAGTAATGACACATGCTATAGTACTCTATTGTAATACCAAGTCTTACATTTGCATCTGAATACAGTAGGACTAGAAGCTTGGACTAAGTGGTTAACTGAAATTCTGGCTGAACAAGATGCACTTAAGAACATATCTAAGCAACTGCCATCTTGCCAAAGGTTGGAGTTCAACTGTTTTGATCTAGTTGAGTGTGGTTGTCCAGCTTTCCATACTAACATCACTCACACCATGTACATTCTTAAAAACTATTATAAAGTCAAGAATAATATAAATCTACACACCATCTAATCTATCCTTCTCTCTACAACATCTGAAATCCCTGGTACCCTTGTCACTCCTGGAGACCCAACACACCCCCTCTACATCTGTCTGTCTTTTGAGAGCCTCCACAACTGATCACAATATCATCACAATACCACCTATAAACTCTCAAGACAATATAGCCTACCCACAGCTTGTCCACCCACCTCTCAACTGATTATCACTGGTTCAACTCACTGGTCTGCTTACTGTCATAAAAACTTTGTCTTTAAGTATCTTTTTGTGCAGCTCAATCAAAATTAAAACCACCACACCATTCACCACTTTACATCATCTCTCACCATGTACTTCAAAAGATAAAAAAAGTTAATGGTGTGTTGTAAATACATCCCCAGGTCTACTCTAATGCTTTATTCCCATCTACAATCTATAACAGGCTTCAACATTGATATATTGAACCCCAGGCAATATAACCTACCTGTTGTCTACCCCTCTTAATTGATTATCATAGGTTTGACTCTCCACCAGTGCACATATTGCCATTCACAGATATAGCTGTATTTTGTTGATTTTATCACCTTACATTACCTTGCAGTATGTATTGGGTTTAATAAAGGCTTCAAAATGTTGACAATAGAATAAGTATTGATACAACTAACTTTTAGTAGTACCTTATTATGTTAGTAGTAGCACCACCAATATAAAATAGATATTTACATTAGTTATATTTAGTATGAAGGGTGAGTTGATCCCAATATTGAAATAGAATAAAGTAATAGTTGCAAGTTGCTTTCTGGAGCTTAGTTTCAGACACTTCAAGAGTGGTTTTAGTTAAAAACTCAAAGTACTAATATTCAATTCAATAAACTAATACTCAGTACTTCAGATACTAAAAAACTTAAATACTAATTTCAGAACATTACATTACAGTGAGAACAGAAGGACAGCTCATGCAGTGCTTGCCTTTTCCTATGGTAAATTGTACTACTTATATAGTACAATAAAAGCTAGGCATATCATATGATGTGGTATAAGTCAAGTATGTAGTCATCATGCTTCCAAGCATATTTAATAAGCTACTGAAGAGGGAAACTCATGTTTGAAGGTCCTACACAAAGAAATGTGTGTTGGAAATAGATAATTATTACTTACTTATTATTCCATATTTACATAATCATCTCATACCCTTATCTACAAAATCTTTTCTTCTGTGAACCTCAGTCTATTACACTCTGACTGAGGTGAGCCATCTTTATTCTACTATACATTAACTACATACTGATTTACCATAGACACTTATCTGTGTCTATTTAGGTTAGTTAATACACAGTCCATTACACTCTGACTGAGACACTTATCTGTGTCTATTTAGATTCAGTTCTTGACAATGTGAGTTGCTGGTGCATCCATCCAGCATAAGGATTCTAAGGTGATGTAATATGATGATCAGTAACAAATGCAAATGAAAATTGGATAAGAACTTTGAGTTTGAAGTTCTGAAATGAAAATTGGGTGAATGAAGTTTCTTCAGCAAGTTTGGATGAATAGAGCAGTGCAGATGAACCCACGTTGCCATCCGTACACTCCAATCCCAACATAACTTCCTCATTGGCTTTGAGGACACGCATGGTCATCACAACTGGACTACGATAGAAAAGTCAACCTGCGATTTGAACATGGCACAGAGTGCTCCAGCATGCAGTCCCCGTCCTCTCCTGCCCTCCCTACCCCTTTCCCATTCTCCCTCCCTCCTTCCCTCACTTCGACTCACTCACATCACATCCCTCCTCCTACCCAAATCCTAGATCGATGACCGTGGTGTTCGACACCTGGCATGTAAATGCGCGCGAAATATGTGCAAAGTTGAGCTCCTATCGGTCTATGCATAGATGATATAGCCGTAGCACCTTGGTTACTACGTATATGAGCAGTCGTGAACTTCGATGCACAACATGACACTTCTACTCAACGAAAACGGGTTTCGCAGCACGCAGCGTAGGGAAGTGGTTCAGAGAGAAGCGGTGGAAACATTACTGTTCTCGAACATTCCAAGGCTGGAGGGGAGAAAAGGCATAGCTGTTTGGCTTGCCATGAGGGAGGGGATCTTGCATTCCCGAAAAGCCCGACGATGGGAAAGCGACCAAAGGTAAAACACCCGGCGAAAGGGATACCGATGGGCCCATACCGCCACGCTTGAGGCCGACGTCGACCACACGTGTGGCTCACGACCGACAAAAGCGCACACACCGACGGCAAAGGAGGAAACGAGGCAAGGGCCCGGCGACGACGACGGCTGGCTAAACCGTAGGCTCAAAGCCAGTACGCTATACTCGTGCCTTCGAACCTCATTTTCATCTTCTCCCCTCCTCTCCAAAGCAACTCCAAAAGCCCTTTTCATGCTCATCACCTCCCAAGCCCAATCTCCCAATTGCAAGCATGAAAGCCCGAGTTCATGGATACACCATGACATACAGCAACGAGGAGATCTGACAACGATGATGGATCGTAGACTGGGGCTTGTATGTGGAATTGTGTTGCACTCGTGATAAGTGTGTCGTCTCCTGCTACTGTCCACCCTCCCTCGTCACCCTCCACCTCCTCAAACTCTCGTCGCCGGTTAACTCTAGCTTTACATGATTGCCTTTGAGTGCTGAGCGCTGAGGGGGAAGGATAGAGTGCAACGTACAACAGAAGTTCTTCTTTTGACTGGTTACGAAGTTGAACGGTTCTATCCTCAGCAGGAACATCGTTGTACAGTTTTCACGGCGTGGGATCACCAACCATCCGTCTAGTATCGTGGCGGGAGGCTCTTTGGGAACAGTAGTCTATCCATAGACCTGCAGCATTGCAAAGCTAGAACAAATGGAACTCGGAATCAGGGTGACAATACGCACATTTTGCAGAAAAGTTCCGACATATAGATTGAGAATTGAGTTTGAGTCCGCTTTGTTATTTACTAAAGCATATTCCCACTACCTTTTAAGGTAGTTGGGTTATAGGGACATCTGATTTCCCTATAAGGCGATTTACAGGTTCGTGAACGGGATCCCAACCTGATTGGCTGGAGCCCTGTGACAATCCTGTGACCGCTGACGAAATTCACTCATCTCAGATCCTTTTGCCCCCATATCATCATCCCTCTCGTTTTTGTCTTCACCACAAACTTTCCCACTCGTTCATCCTTTCCCTGTTCATTAACATTACACCGTTTTCTTTGTCTTTCATATGTTCCTGTCTCTCTGTAAATTCTACATTCATTCACCTGGTCCGCTGACAATGTTACCCCCTCTCCCTGACGCGTGATGAAACATATATTTGTTCAAGTTCACGGCATCGTGTGAAGCACTCGAGCTTGGAGCTGATTTCCTTGATCTGGCACCGATGCCTGGCCTTGCACCCACTGCTAAGATAGTGTTGAATATATGGGATGCAGTGGAGAATGTTGATGTACATCCTTTCAATCTCTGTACATCAACGAGAAAGAGAACTGACATGGATAGCGCAGATGAACCATCTGGCATGTCTATGCTTAACAGAATGCTGTACCAATTTGCTGCTTAGTGTTCGTATGGAAGTGAGGGATGTGGGAGATGTGGTTGGTGAGGAGTTGAGGGATCCGATGAGAAAGCTGGAAGAGTACGTTTCTTTCACTTTTTCTTTCCTCCCTTCTCTTTCTTCTCTGTCTATTTGATTCCTTCATCTTTCCTGTTACCTCTCTTATTTTGCCTTCCCATCCAATCCACTCACCTAACTGCACAGATCATACACCCAAGTCCTCATGTTCCTTCACGCACACAACCACATGCCATTCATAAAGCAATACCTAAAATGAGACAACATCCAGCGCGACATCACAGGACTCAATATGGCGCTCATAGAAAAAAAATACAGACTTACTTCACCAGAAGCGGTAGCAGCTGCCAAAAAGGTACGTATCACCCCTTCGTCCTCTCGAGCTGTATCCCCACACTGCACACCTTCCCATGATCAAGCCTTTATTCAAGAATATGCTGATTCTAAGGAGTGGTGTCCTAGCATTAACCTCTCCCCTTCTACTGGCACCACCACGTTGTCATATCTCCAGTATGTGTGTCATAGTCCCATTTCGCCACTACCACCACCACCTCCGCAGGCTTCCAAATTTCACGAGGTGCAGGCAAGCTGCTTCATTGGGCTGGATAGTGGTATGCCGTGACCAGTTATGGTGATCTGAGGGGTTGATCACAGCCAATCTGAGAAAGAACATCCGTTACCCATTCCACGCTACCACCCACGGAAGATGCTAATGATTCCTTCAAGACCTAAATGTTCAATATCAACTAGCATAAATTCGTTGCGTAACCAGCAGCTCCCTTCTACCACCCCATCCCTGTCATTTTGACGTGTCAACTGTTCCAACTGTTGCCTCGTCCCCCCAACCCTTTCCCGCCTCCCCACCACCAACACCACCATGCCATTCACAGCATTTCGACAGTGGCATTGCGCAGAATTGCGAGTTTGAGGTCTGACGGGGATCACATCATTTGCTCATTACAATGTGCCTTTCGATGTGTAGTACACTCCTCACAAGCTGATAATTTACAGTAACAATGATGAGTATCCGTTCTTGTTTCTGTTCCAGACTTTGATTTTCGTATTTAGTGAAGGTAATATATATCACGGTCCTGAAAGCCATATGACTGGTGCTCCATCAGCTCGAAACACGGATTATATCTAAGTTAGACTCTGCAGTTTTTTCAATGCCTTTAGATGCTGGTCGAATTGATGCTCCACGCCCTGCTTTACATCTTGCTCATACAGATCCAAACGTCATGTTGAGTCCAGATAGTGTTGGTATGCTTTCATTCACTAGCGGGACAACGGGTATTCCGAAGGGTGTGAGAGGGCGACACTATAATTTATCGCACTTCTTTTCCTGAATGGGAGAGAGATTCGGACTTGGAGAAGATGCAAAGTTTAGTATGCTTACTGGGATTGCGCATGATCCTATTCAGTGAGACAGAATGTAACTCTAAATTGTGTATAGCTATCCAATTGCTACTCGGCTACCACAGTGTTCACTCCCTTTTAGGCCTCAGTCTCGTTGTCTCGAACGTATTCCATTTGTTTCTCAAGGAGTACAATGTTAAAGCTAACAACACATGCTCAAGCATGACACCTTTGGCACCCTTGATCTACCCTGCTCCAATTGGCACGTAATGTTAAACTAGAAAGTGAACAATTGTCTTCCACTCATTCGCAAACTTATCCACTGTTCCGTCATCCCCATTATTGAATCACTGACCCTAATCCGTATTGTCATTCACAATGCTCTGCACCAACATTACCTATCTTTACGTCACAATATTCTATGACTCATCTCTCGCTGCTCTCATACTCTATTCTATCTCAATTCTTTAGTTTTATTTTATACGTCTATTGATATCCTCCCATTCAGTAATTACTTCTCTATTGACCTTCCCCTTGTAATTTTATATCTATATAATTATATCTATAACTTCAATATCTCTTACTAATAAAATTGTTGAGGTAGTGGGCTGTGCCGCTTGTCGGCCTTATTTCTTTATTATTTAGGGTAGGAAGTTGGAACAAAAACTAACACCATACACCAACAAGAAGTGTCAGATCTTTCGATCTGGTACGTGTATTAGGTAAGAGGGTAAGGGTTGTTCGGCATACTCGGCAGTCAACTGACGGCTGCGAACTTCAAGTTCGAAGGGTCTCACCGGCACCCTTAATCACTTCATCGGCTATGTACATCCTCCGATGTGTCTGAACAAAAGACGCATATCGCTTGACACAATGACATTTCTTCCATGCTACGGCAGGACCCTGGATTATTATGGTAAAGGTCGTTCCGAAAAATACCCCATTTTTCGAATTTCTGTCCGTCCAGGTTTTGCGACATTTTGTCCGTTTTCGGAACGACATAGCAACTGTTCTTCAAAGTTTGTCCGGAAAATGCGGAACGACCTTCCAGAGGTCAATTTTTGTCCGAAATTTTGGAACGACCTCTAGAAACAGTATTTTTTTCTGGACAGTCCAGTTTTCGATGGTTTTGAGGTTTTGGGGCTCTTGGGGAGCTTTGAGCATTCAATTATGGCGATTTCAAGTGTTTTAAATACTAAACTGCTTGTCCCACAACTCAAACAATTTTCAACTTATAAACACTTCATTTCCAATTTTAATCACATTAAATCTGAAGTCCAACTGTTCATAAAGCTCAGAACTTGACATTGAGTCCTTGTTGCCTTGCAGTACTTTAAAACCAATTTTTGAGATAGATTTGGGATATGTAATAGCAAAAAGTTGGCACTTTGTGTCAGCTGAAGAATAATGAGATCTGAGACCTGAGCTGACAGCAGTTTTAGTAGGCATTGATGTGAATTGTGAATTATCATTCATGACATTACTTGTAGATATGAACTGAAACACATGAAAGCACACACATAATTGTTACTAGTTACTAACACAGGCGGCTTCATCCTTGGACCGTGTGTGTTCCAGTGACATCTTTGAATACTGTAAGTAACGACTCCTTGTGGGCGGATAAATATGCTCTACCAATCTGAATCTTATAGTATGGCATTAACAAATAGTTAATCTCCTATGGCAACTCAACTTCAAACCTATAAGTAAATATAAGTAACCATGCACACACATCCAGTTGAACCAACGATACTTTGAACGGCAGTCTAAAGGGCTTTAAATTTGGCAGTGCCCACCTAAAAAAACAGTCAGAGAAAAAATATGGTAGATGGGCCTGTGATTCTGTACTGTCCGATTGTCAAGGTTGAGTCTTCCTCAATGCAGTCTGTACTCCAAAATAAACATACAATATAGTCTTCGATGTCATGAAGGCTTTATTCCATACTTAATGGGCAGTTAAACCGCAGCTATAAGACCTATAGGTGAGGCTCATGCATGATTCTCAAGCGATGTTGATTTCATGGCCGTGCTAGGTATCGTATAGTTGTCCTCTCTAGCCATCAGAGTGGGAACAGCAGGTACTTAGCAGTACACTTTGAAGGCTTCAATTTAGCAGGCGTAAGGCCAACATAAAACATCCATACCTTGGCTAGTGGTCCTTTTCCAATGTATAAGTAATAATACTATTAGATTCCTTTCTCTCTGTAATATTTACCAGTAAGGAGTGCATCTCAACAGCCTGACTTATAAGTTGTTCAACTGCAAAGTGATGGTCTACCTGCCTTTATCTGCTTGCTCCCAGTATGTTTTCCTTGTTGGTCCTGTCCCAATGGCTATATCGTTAGGTAGGATTTCGCTCAATACAGTGCGACATTCTCGTATGAGCTTTTCCCGGCAAAAATCGGTCGTGCAGGCAACCGAAATTACAGTATGTTCATCACTACGTTTGCTACTTAGCCAGTAGCCACTAGCCTTACTTATACATAGATTTGGGTCATAAATGTTTAAACTCTAACCCTTACATAAGACCCTTGGCGCTCATCGGCGTCCGTCTGGCTGGAACGACCTGCACGGCATGGGTTAATCACTGTCCGTACTTTTGGAACGTCCTTTTCGTCCCAAGGCCTCGAATTTGTCCGGTTTTGGAACGACATAAGGGCCAAAATTCCCAAAATTTTGTCCGCTTCGCGGAACGACCTTTACCGTAATAATCCAGGGTCCTGCTACGGCGCTACCAGCATTAGGGGAGTTCAAATATTGATGTTCTGTAACGCCAAGCCATGATTCTGTAACGTGTGAATGATTCGTTGTACCGACTGATATTTGATATCCCTCCAGCCATATCCGTTGCAACAGCCTTACAACGAAAGAGGATCGATCGGAGCTCTATCGGAGTCAGAAACAAGTATTAGGTGACCCACTCCGATTAGATTGAAATAAGTGCTCAGCAGTCCGACACCACTGCACTATGCCTCCGCCACTGAGCGCCAAGGACAAGATAAATAGAAGGGCTGGTCAAATATATTTTAAAAAGAAAATTAGAGTAAGGACAGTGTAGGATAAGTACGCGTAGTGTTATCTATATCGTTTGGCAACCTGACACAAGTTTAAGCTCCGATTGATATTTGAATGAAGCGCCTATTAGCCGCTGGGTAGTTACAGGTCGTTACGCTCCGTTGCAGTTCTGACTTGTGGTCCTGCAACGTGGGAAGTCGCATCCGTAACGACATCAGCTTGTAGCGTAGCGCCAAGAGTTCAATTTTGAATTCCCCTATTGATGTAGGTAGTATTTGAGTGTAAGTGATGAATCGATAATAACTTATAAGCTGAGAACCCACAACTATTTTCGTCTTAGAATTATTGACGATAGGATTTTTGCTTCCTTACATATTTCAGTGACTGATCGATTATAAGACATTGCCACATTCAAATGTCGTGAACTTTTAGAATTCTAACCAAATCTTTGATAAGAATGGTTGAACTCAGTAATGGAGATGTGATGATCAAAGAATAGTATTGATACATGAAGCCTAAGGAACCAGAACAGAGACGGTAGCGGACATAGTGCCTAGGAGATAGCTCTCCGGCATATATCCTCCGAATCCGATAATCATGGCATAGAATTCGGTAGATGTATGTTAATAATGCTGTTCATGCCGCAACAGTTGGAAGAGTCAGAATGGACATTGGACATCCTATGCGATCACGGTGGACGATATGAGATTAGAGACTGCCATGGATGGATCCGAGATCCATCGATGATCCACAAAATTCGGATCCATCTGCCCGGTACCACCGTGACTGCTGCTGCTTTCCACTATTCCTTCGTACACTAGAGCTACAGAGCATTTCTAGTGTAATATAAAAACACAAAATTGCTTGTAATATAATAAACATTATATATGTGAAGTTTAAGATAAAAATAAAATGGATTGATGTCACTATATGTTTTTTACTTCGACTTATTTATCAGAAAATGGACAGAATGCATGACAGCTATTGGATGCAATTGGATGCATCCAAATACTGGGTGTATCCGCAGATTGGCATCCGGAACCGATCCGCGTCCGCGAATTTCGGATAAAAATAGCGAATAGCCGGCTCAGGCTCATTTTTCATTGATTTATACAATGAGCCGTGGGCGCTTGCAAAGGGATGTATATCAACCAACCAACCAAATTCAACAGCCATTCCTTTCAGAAATGTTGGTTCATTTATACAGCAGTGACCTTAAATACACTAACGCAACTTGGTGTGCCCTAGAACTGCCTCGTACCACCCCCTTGATCCGATGTGCAGTTCATGCGTGTCTTGATCGCTATAATATAAACCCATCACACATATAAATCCCTGTATGTTGTCTTTCGTTCCCCTCTGAGAACATTAAAGGACCCCCCTAACTATGGGTCAAATTTCTTTCGAAAAAGCATACCTTATCTCTGCTTACTTTGAGGTAAGATCAGTTTGCGTGAGATCCACAACAGCTAAATGTTAACTCTTTGATATCAGGGATTGGTATATGGTAAGTATTTGGTACAGATTGGTTACAGTATAAAATTCTGAAGTCCACATTAACCCGCAATGCAGGTCTTTTTCTATGTCTCTTTGCAGTGACATTGTACTTGTACTTTAATCCCACATATAACCAGAGAAGACAGAACAATCATACGTCGGTAATTAAACTTTTATATCTGAGTAGAAGCGAGTTAATGATGAAATTTTTTGAAGGTCATGATAAGCATTTCCGCTATTATGTTTTTTGTTGCAACATTTCACCTCGCTATTAATTGTTACCGCCTTCTCCAAGGATACATTGATAAACGTCTCGCTCCCTCTGGACCAAATGCATACCTTAGCGATCAAACAGCTTGGCACTATATTCTGAAAGACATTCTTTCGGGAATTCAACAAGATCTGGGTGGTGCTGTGGCGGTGAGTTTCCTCTTTACATATCCCCCTAATATTATTTAAACAAACTGTTAGATATATCGTACATGGGTACTATGGGGCTATGACTGGAAAGTCATTGTTGCGCCAATTGTATTACTGGCAATTCATACACGTACGCTTTTCTTGCCAGCTGTCGATGTCATAACCAAGTCCTAACAACCTTATGATTTTATTTGTGAATAGTTATTGGCTCCATCATTTGCGTTGCAATGTATACTAATGTTGGTTCAGCTTTATTCAGTGTTATTGTAGATGACTGGTTGGTCCGGACATACCTCTCGGCTGCCTTCGCTTTGAGTCTTATCACTGTTGGACTCATGAGCTACCGGATCTGGATTACACACAAAGATGCAGCCAGCTATCGTGTTGGGGAAGGAAGACTGCTCTCCATTATATGGATTTTGATAGAGTCTGCCGCTCTACAGATAATAATGGAATTTATATTTTTGATTTCGATCTTCATGTACAATAACTCTCAATATATTGTACGTGAATGGATTACACCATTAGTTGTGAGTCTTCAGTTTACGAAAACTGCATATTTTAAACGTTCACTCTGATATATGTAGGGTATCACATTCAACTCAGTAACTGTTCGTATAAAACTCCAGTCACTCAAAGAGGCAGGAATGCAGAGGCACGATGCAAACAACCCCATTGAAACTATTGGAAGTATGCCTCTGCGTCACATTAAAATAAACATTACGAAAGAAGTTGAGAATGATGCAGAAGATTCGAAAAGTAGACCTGAAAGTTCCGTATAATGATATGGTTTCTCGAAGGGAAATATCGGGAGGGTGCTACATCCCGAAACATGCACAATTCGTCTATATTTTTTTAGCATGTAGTGTTCATTAGATATCAACTATTAATTGGATCCGGGTGGAGCATGGTGGTTGTGTAGCTAATGAAGGGTACCTACCTAGTATAGGATGTTTTTTTGGGTGCTGTGAGTCGTTACGGCGCAGAGGTTGATTACATTTGACTGTTTATAGTGAGCCTTAGGCACTTGGAGGGGAGGTTAAAGTGTAATCGAAAGGACCTTGAACAGGGTGCAAGTAGGAGTCCCAGCTGAACGCCAAGATATGAACACTGAGGACGAGAGGGAGAGTGAAAGTGGTATGTGGGGAGGGAACGAAAATATATGAGTTTGCAAGAGCCAGAGATGCCATTCGTTATCCTGGAGGTATAGAATTATTGCACAAGAGGCTTTCACGCCTATGAAAATCGAAGGCCAGTTCCTTTGGTCCGGCGTGCATTCTACCCACTGTGCTCGATCCTACGTTATTGAGAGAAACAGACGAGCACGCTCTGTTCCGGATATGGCGTCACAAACCGGCCTCCTTTCTCGATTTATAATCCTTCAAACGATGGACCGAAGGAGCTCTAATGTGCATTGGAAGAGACTTTCAACGAATTTTTAGCTTTACGCCGGTAGGTGAGGTTCTGGAACCAGGTGAAGACAGAGGTGCATTCTCGCCTTTTTCTCCCATCAAGAAGTATCATATCTAACACTCCGTGCGTCCTTCCCACCACCACCTTCTCCAACGCCACACTCCCTCGCAGAAACAATATCTTTCTATGGTATAGGTATGATTGGTGTAAATACGGAATTGACACCGTGTATGGTGTCAGCTTTCGTTCTCCCTGTATTGTTTAGTATCCCGAAGGAATAATAATTACATAGGCATCACTATCGCTGTCAAGCAACACCAGACAACGTCAATTCTCAGAACAGCAACGTCACTTGGGCAACGTCAAAATCTGTAAGCCCCTTTAATACCACCTAAAATATGCAAGACAATATAGCCTAACTTACCAGGATTCAGGAAGCCCCCCCACATCTCAAAACCGGGGGTTTGAACTATGACTTTCTAGTATCTACTGGTCCACATATTGCCATACAATGAGTAAACTCCATGTTTTTTCCAGCAGCAGCTCAAAAATAATTCACAATCATCACATATTCAATACCTTACATCGCCTCGCACCACTACTTGCAACACCTTTAGAAAGTATATCTATATGCCAAATCAACTCTAATCTACCCTTCTCTCTACAACATCCAAAATACACTAAACCTTTCTTGCCACCAGACCCAACAGTCCAAACCTCTCTCTCTTTCTATCCCCTTCCTTCCCCTCCTTCTCACCCACCTTCTCCCACTCACGCTCATCCAACTCAAACATCTCCTCTGATTCAGCAAACGACCCAAATCGTGTAGATGCATTAGAAGGAGGAATGGGTGTGTGTATTTTTGTGGTGGTGGTAGTGTTATTGTGAAAGGGGTGAAACAATCGTGAATCTTTTAAGCCTCTACGACCGGCTCTCACGACACCATCACAATACTAGCTTTACATGGGCAAGACAATACAGCCTACTTGAAGTCCACGGTTCGACTCTCCACCGACCGATGCACATATTGTCGTTTTCGGAATTTGTCATTTTTTGTCCCGCCCAGCCAGTGATACAAGCGGCCAATACCATCCTAATACGAACTACAACACTTAAGATGAGACGATACCACGCCAATACCGCCTCCGGACATCCAAGACAATATAGCCTACCTGCAGTCCGCATATTGTCATGATTTTGGTTCTTTATTATCCATTTTTATCCCATCCAAGTCACATAATAATCATCATCGCGATTCGCAGTTCCCATCAACTCACACCAAGTACTTCAAAATCATTAAAAAAGTCAATATTATATGTATACGTGCGCACTGAAAACAGACAAAGCCTCCAATTGCCAATCCAATCCAATCTAATCTACTCACACACGCACCCTCCACACATGTCTCTCTTTCTCTCCTTCCCCTCCCCTTCCTTTTCCCTCTCATCCAACTTGAATGTTTCCTCTGATTCAGCGAGCATCCCCAGGTCATGTAGATGCATTAGGAGGAAGGATGGGTTGGTGTAACAGTGTATTAGTGTAGTGGTTGGAGACTGGGAGTATTGTTGTGAACGGGGTGGAACTATAATCTATCGTCGAGAACCACTATCACTGATCAAGAGACCATTCAAATGCTGGGGGCTCGACTCCCTACTAGTCTGCATATGTATTATCATGGACTATTATCAACCGGGGTCTGTTTATGTTTATGCATTTTGTCCTGTCCCAATGACAACTCCCAAGTTTCTTCAGATTCAGCAAATTAAATTTAGCAGGAGGAATGGGTAAGAATATTCCGGTTTCGTTATGGCCAAGAGACTACCTACGAGTCCATCCCTTTCAATTGGTTTTCGTAGGTTTGACTCTTATGTAGCTCCACATTGTGATATCCGCTAAATCAGTCAGGACACAATACCATCCCAGTATGACTTCTCAAGATCTCAAGATTTCAATGCTTAAGACAATATAGCGTATCTGTTAGTCCAACTCCACTCACCTTTTTCAAATGATTGGAAGCAGCGATCGACTCTCGCACTGATCCGCATATTGCCATCGGTTGATATTTGTATCTTTTTGTCGTGTCCAGCCCAGTTTTCAAATAAGAAGTCATAATCGTCGAAGTATTCACCACCTTACATCACCTCGCAGCATGTATTGGGTTTAATGAAGGTTTAAAATTGTTGACAATAGAATAAGTATATACCTCAATCACAACAGCCAACCCAACACGCTCAAGTATCTTTATCGTCGAGAGCCTCTACTATTTACCACGATACATCAGAATACCACCTTCAAACAATCAAGGCAATATACCATGCCTACAGTCCACCCGTCTTTAAGTCAATTAATTATTGTGGGTTCGACTCTCCACCGGTACGCATATTGCCATAAGCATGACCTTACAAATTATTTGTCCCGCTCAAACGGTCATGATACAATACCATCCCAATACCACTTTTCATACTCAAGACAATACAGCGGATCTGTTAGCCCGCCGACATTCTTTCAAATGATAGGATCAACTCTCCGCATTTGTTCATTATATCTATTTTTTGTCCTGCTCAATTAGAATCATCTAACTAATTACAGGATACGATAACCATCCCAATACCACCTACAATATAAAAAACAATATAGCCTACTCGCAGTCGACCTCTTTCAATCGATTATCGCAGGTTCGATTCTCACTCGTCCGCGTATTGTCTTGTACCTTTCTCTCTAGCATTTTGCATGGCTTGATCAGAATTAAGAATCATACGTTACACCACCTTTCAACGCATAATTGTCAAAAAGTTGACGTTGCGTCTTTAGATTTACGACCTTCAACAATCAACAATCCAAGGTAATATAGTCTACCCGCCCGGGGCCGCAGTCCGCCCACCTCAATTGATTATCGCAGGTTCGACGTTGCGACTCTCGCTGGTCCACTTATTGTCATAAAGTACTGCCGTAGCTTTTGAGCAGCTCAATCAGAATTGACAATCATCGCAGCATTCGTCACCTTACATCACCTCGCACCACTACTTTAACAAAGTTCAAAAAAAACTTGATAATAATTAATCTGCTCACTCCCTACAAATCAAATCCCCAACCAGCTTGACACCATCAAACTCAACATACCCAGTGCCCTCTCCTCTCCCTCTCTGCCTCAGTCATTCTCTGTCCTGCTCAATCAGTCACAATACAATACCATCCCAATATCACCCACAAAAACTCAAGACGATATAGCCTAACCCGGGGTCCACTCGCCTTTCAATTGGTTATGGCGGGTTCGACTCTCATACTATCCATACTAAGTAAATATCTTTTGTCCCGCTCACTGACAATCAGTCATGATAAAATACAATACCATCCCAAACCACCCTCACACAGGCAAGACAATATAGCCTACCCTGTCCACCCCTCTAAGTCAACTGATTATCTAGGGTTCGACTCTTAACCGGTGCACATATTGCCATTTGTGTTCATCTGCAATGTATAATCTTATCCCTTTTTTGCCGGTGTCCAGCTCAAGCGATAATTACTGTTATTTACCGGCCGGTTGTACGCCGAATCTTAAATTTATTATAAAAGTACCGACATTACACTACGAACCTAAACAAATTGACAGACATAAGGTGTGATGTGCATACTATTTATTCCTATCCGGCATCACCACCCGGTTGCACAGCGTTACAATTTTGTGACATATCTAAGCGATGTCGCGTGACAGAGCTATATACATAATGCCGATTAGCATTGTTCGGGACCATCAAAATTCGATAAAACACACAAAATCTAACATTGCAACAGAACCACATATCTTGATGCCGACATAAATGCATAAAGTGATAGAATACACTTACAGCGACATATGTATCCAATTTCAATAAATGTTATTACAAGTTTAGCGGAGAAATGTGTTACTGTACAAGTGGCTAATGGCGTACAACCGGCCGGTAAATAACAGTATAATTGAGAATGATCACGTGTAAGTATACGCCCGATCTAATCTAATCCATCTAATCTAATCTGCTCTACACTTTACACCAACGAATCAACTCCCCAACCCTTCTAACACCAGCATATCCAACACACCCCCTCCATACTTGTCTCTCCTTCTCCCCATTCCTCTCGCCCATAGTCTCCTCGGTCTCCGGGCTACGCCCATCCAACTCAAACGATTCCTCCGATTCAGCGAATAGCCCGAGGTCGTGGAGGTGCATCAGCAGGAGAGCCGGGATCGTGTAATTATGCGGGGCTGGAAGCAGGAGTGGGGGAGTTGAAGTTGTTGAGGGAGAGGAGGGAGAGGCATTGCCGAGAGAAGTGACATTGCTTGAATCCTCGTTTATATCGTCCCAACCCGAATGGGAAGGATCAGAAGAGAAAGAGGCGAGGTGTTGGATTCCTGGTAGGAGTGTTGGGAGGAATGGTTTGTACGTTGAATGTGAACCCGGAGAAGGTGAAGGTGATGGGGGAGGCGAGAGTGAAGGTGATGGGCAAGGATACGAAGCGCACATAACACACAGAGCAAGTGATAAGCCATCTGTAGGTCTCGATGGGGGAGCTAGAATCAGGATCTTTGGTAGTTGGTGTGCCGGTGTCTCTATAGGTGCCGGCGAATGCGAATACGATTCCTTCAACGTCGAAGGAGAAGCAGAAGCCCCATGAGCAATAGCCCTCCCAACTCTCTCTATACACCTCCTTACTTGGTCTTCATCAAGAAGTGTTACGCCATCGTCCGCGGGTGCGAGTGACGAGGGGATAGGAAGGTTCGTTACTTTCCCATTCCCTTCTTCACCATCGTTCCCTTCACCCATCCCCACTTCCATTGCCTTTGCCTTCCCATTCTCCTCACTTCCAGTACCACCCCTCGCACCCCCCACACCCCCCACATCCTCATCCAATAAAACACGCAAAACCACATCCCACTGGGGCCCACTCCCGCTCTCTTCCATCTCAACATCCTCATCCTCCACATCCGAATCGGCGAATCCGAGAGACACGTAAGGGCTCAGCTGTACCGTGTGCCTTTGCCTCCGTCTCCGAGGGGGAGGGGGACGTGTGGAGGAGCGCGTACGCGCCGATCCTTCTTCCTTCTCCTTCATCATAGTCGCAGGGCGACGGGGAGGAAGAGGTGGAGGCGGAGGAAGGGATGGGCGGGGCCGAGCGCGTCTAGGTAAATTAGATACGTGCGGTCCACCCACTCCCCCTGCTCTTGCAAGGGAAAGAGGGACAACTGGTTTTCGAAGGCCTGCTAGTTCGTCTAATCTCGCTATATAAGGCGAAGATGGGAGTTTGGCTTTTCCTTTGGATGTGCTGTTGCCTGGAAGGAGGGGGGGTGTGACTGCCAACGTCACCGATTCCGAGGAGGAGGAGGAGGGAGAAGAGGGAGAAGGAGAGGAGGGAGAGAATGAGAGAAGGGAACGTGTAGATGTGTGGTGTGCTTGGTGTGTTGGCATTGTCGTTCTGGGTGGTGGGGAGGAGAGAGGAGGTGGTTGGGTTGAGGAAGAGGGGTATTGAATCCCAGATGAAGACAGGGAAGCGAAACGCTGGGTAGGGAAGCTTGCAATCGACCCGTGTCTCTGCGTGCGTGGTCGACGTCGTTCGTCCAGTCGTTGTTGTTGTTGGGTTACAGCCCACAATCTCGTCGATAAGGAAAGCAGGGTGTCTGAGTCTAGTTTCTCGTTGAGTGTCGTCGTCGAAGGAAAGAGATAAGGTGCATACCCCACAGTAGAATGATAAAAAGACTCCTGAGCCGGGTGGAAGGAACGCCTTTCGTTCCCGATAAACACGCGCTGGGGTGGAGTACCGTCGTATGTGACGCCAGTGACGTCCCCCTCTTTCGTAACGCGTAACGTCTTCTTTTGAAACTATGGAGCTAGTCGAGGGGGAGAGCAAGAAAGATAAAGCAGAACCAGCTGAAATAACTTATATAACTGCGATAAGAAATACACGAGGAAAAAGCAAGCACTGAGCAAATGAGGGTGGAATCACACAATTCAGCCCCCGATCGGGGTGCTGCACTGCACTGCAAGTCAGAAGATAGATTCACACGCGATGGGATTGGTCTGGGATGATGCCGCCGGCTTAGACGCTTCGGCCAATCGGGTTCATCCCCGTCTGGATATAGGGGAGGGGGCATTGATAACACCCCCACCCCGCATTGTTGATCCACGTTTAACAGCGTCATTCATTGTCTTATGCAAGGAAGGGTATCCACCTTGATAATACTTGGCTCGGGCCCGTGTAGGATTTAGATGGTGTGCTTCGTCGGAGGAAGAAGAAAGTTCGCTCCGTTTGGTATTATCTACCTCAGGTTAGAGAAGGAGCGTGATTTTTAGCAAGCATTTCGCGTATTTAGAAAAAACCAGATCTCACAGCAAAACAAAGAACTGGCAGGATTGGCCCAAGGCAATATAGTATCGAACCTTCTCTTAACGATATATGAATCAAGTACGACTCATACAATTTAACTATACTGCCATACATTATCTTCTTACATACATCTATTTATTACACTCCATTCAAGGTACTTTACTAGAATAAAGCTTTTACTTACCTACAACAACGAGCTCTCGAAGCAAACATATATCAACTATTGGAACATGGCAATAGAGAGTATCGAACTCTCGCTTAACGATATGAACCAAGTACGACTTCTACCGTTTAACTGTACTGCCCTACAATATCGCTTTACTTACACCTCAGACAGGACTGAATCGGATCGCGTTGCATATGGTACACGGTTGGAATATGGTTCTCACCCCGATGCAGAAAATAGCCTTTTTTAGAAGGTGTTAACATCGGGGTGTACCATATGTACCGTGATCCGATTCACTATTGTCTGGGGTGTTACATCTATTTATCACACTCCATTATCAAGTTCAAGGGAAGATTCACAGATTCACTGCAAGTCTGCAACTGTTCGGTTCAGGATACTTCACTGGAACACTGAGTAGATATAACTTCAACGGTTGGTATGTGCATCAAAACAAGACAAAAAAATTTTCTAAGAGCGGATTAAAGCAGTATACGAGTATCAAACTCTCGCTCAACCGTAGGTATGAGTTACGACTCATATATATTACAGCTTGATTATACTGCCGTGCGTAGATCTAGTAAACAGACTCTACCTATTACTCACTCGTTATAGGGAGAAGAAGGAACAAAGATCGTTCTTTTTGGTTTGTTCAGGTATTCTATTATCTACCTGAGGTTAGAGAAGTTTAGCAATCATTTCGTGCGTGTAGAATCAACCAAATCTCACAGAAAACCAAAAAAATCATATATCAAGGCGGGAAAGGCAATAGAGAGTATCGAACTCTCGCTTAACGATATGAACCAAGTACGACTTCTGCCATTTAACTGTACTGCCCTACATTATCGCCTTACTTACATCTATTTATTACACTCCATTATCAAAGTAATTGTGTAGGAAGCTTCGCTTTTGTTGAAACTGTGGTTCAAGGGAAGAATCACAGGTTTAATGCAACTGTTCGATTCAGGGTACTGATATGGCAGCTTTTAATTCGATAAGGAACGGTTAGCTTAAAGTACTCCCTGTCATATCTGTATAAGGCGTACCTTGACGATCTTGGGTATTGCGAGCTGAGGTTAAGTCCCGCGTTGTCAGCTAATGTGTGATAAAACACACCTTTATTAAGGGAATTAACATAAAACTATAAAACAAATATAAAAGATCAGTAGAGGTCCGGTTGAACACGGATAAGAACATAGGCTGTAGTCAGGAGATTAACTAATTGGTGCCACTGAATGTAGTGTGCGTGAGTCTCTTGTCAAAGAAATAAGCATTTGATATTGAAGCTGTTGATAATTGGGTTATGCACCTAAACGGTTAGCGGTGACTGATAGAGCACTTTCCAGACAAAGAATATAACTATAGAGGATTAATTATAAACTGAAATTGGTAGTATCAGTGAGGAGCGCGCGGTTGATAACAAGGCGTACGGAGATAACGCCTACCATAAGCGTGGAAACCGAGCGCCCGGCGCGGCTCTCTAGGAATAGTCATACGCGCCTCGTGCAGTATTGTATGGCATGTCATTTGCACAAAAACCCATCGCGCGGCGCGGCGCGTCGCAGTCGCGGTTTTGCGGCGTGTAATTTGTATACAAAACTATGTGTATTTAAAGGGTATAATACTCATTAACACTCTGAGTACTGTGAGTAGTTATGCTAGCAGTGATACGCTAGTAAATGTAAAGGACGTACTTTAATTTCATTTTTCGCGTTCCGAATTTACGGAACTTCCACCTGAGCGCGTGAGTAGGACACAGCGGGGAGGGGCTGAGTTCCCGCGCCGCCTCCCATAATTTACTAAGGGATTAAAACAAATAAACTTATAAAAACATAAAACTCCGCCTCAGTATGATTTAAAACAATTTAAACAAATAACATACCACTTTCATTCAAAAACACACAGTCCTGTTGCATTTGCTAGCACCAGATAAATCCCACCATGCATTATGACGAGCCCCAGATTTACAGACCAACCAGAAAAGCGCACAGAGTTGAAAGAAAAACCTGGACCCTAGAACCAGCCCAGAACTCGAGAACTATGCCAAAGCTATGCAGACAGTGCACTAGCTGAGCACGGAATGATGCTGATGTATCACGCGCAACCCATGCGCAGATCCCCAGAAGAGAGACAATAGCGGTGCGAGTATGCGTTGCAGCATCAGTAAATCTGACATCGCATTATTTTGATCTTTTGATGTCTTTTAAAGTCCGACGCGACACTAACAACATTAAAGACATCAACGTAACGTAACTTCCTAACGATAGGTCATTTGCGATCAGCGTCGCGCCAAGCTTTGCAACGCCAGAATCATATTTCAAAGGTCTTGAAAAGATGATGAAAGTCACTAGGAACATCTTTCAAAGGAATGCTGTCTTTGGAAAGAAAACATTGGAAGTACCTGGATATTTTAAAAGCAGCCATGAGTAATTGTTGTGCAATATTGGTATAACATCATTGAATTTAGTGATTATATTACAACATTACTATAGAGAGAACATCGATGTAGTCTAAGTATACAATAATTATGAATGTAGAACTGATACACTCTTCCACTCTTTCCACTCGGCTCATAGCCTGATATAAAATCTAACTCCACCTCTTGTTATAATTCCCCTGCGCTACTAACCTCCAGGTTTCAAGGGAGCTATCGCCTAGGATAGTGTTTAGAATTGGATATTATTCATTAAAATATAGTAGACGTACTTGAGGTAAGCACCAGCGTCCCATCCACCTGTCCGACCCAGTATCCACAACCAATTGCAAGCTCCGGTGGCGACATATTTAGCAAAAACCGCTATCGAGCAACTATAGTTCCACCAAACAATTAGTTGAGAATAAAGTAAGTAAAAGTTTGAATTTACTGTTCAACTTTCGAGAGCAGTGAACTTTTGGGCGAGGGACTACAAGGGATTGGTGCACACCGCACAGTGGCAAGTGTTGAGGTCTGAGAGAAGGGCTGTTGGAGCCAAAAAGTGATGGTAAGCAATAAGTTCGGCTATAGCATGTTGGTGGGTGATGAGTACTGAGTGGTTGACACGTTGCTGTGTCAAGCTGCATTGACCGTGACTAAGTTAAGGGAACATGAGGTTAGTGAGAGTAATTTAGAGCACGGCAATGGGGGCTCAACACTGTAGGAATTATACTTACAGCTCGAACAATCTCCTGCACGTCTGTACTATGTCTAGTATATCGAAGCCCATCTCGTGAAAGAAACTTTGCCGCTGTGAAGACGGTATGAAAGAGAACCGGAAAGTTCGGCCTCGAATTGCGAACGTATATTAGCAAGCCCCTTGAAGTGAAAGTTCGTGGTGGAAGGAAAAGCAATGAAAGGTATAGAAAAACGAACGTCGGGACACTAAATGGTGCGAAAGCAGAAGCTAAGCCGGAATTTAAAAGTAAATGTCACGCGTAAAAGCTAACGTGATGAAAGATCAAAATAATGCGTTGTCAGATTTACTGATGAGCGATGGCGTGTTGTTGCGATACTTACGCGCCACGCGCACTTGATGATGTAATCAACGCCCGAAATGGAAACAGATCGACGTGCCGCCCATATGGGCACCCGTCGCGACATAGACACACATGCACGCGCGCATGCAATTGGTTGCAGTAACGACTGGGCTAGAGCAGCGGAGAAACCTAGGAATAAATTAGTAATTAGTATAGACCAAAGTAGTAACTAGATATGTCCGTAAATGTATATAGATGAGCGAGGAGGGAAGAAATAAGGCAGGAACTGCCAGGGTGTGTAAAGACGAGAATCAGATATAGTTACGAGACGTTTTGATACCGAGAAATACGTACTGCGATACTGAATTGAATCTGAACTTGACTTTGAATACTTTGACGCATGAACGAGAATAGCCCGAGTTTAAGTTGTTCTAATTTTAAGTTGTTCTAAATTTGGATTTGATACAATTGCGCCCCTCGAACTTACTGACTTTGCACCTCGGGATTTAAGTTGGTTTATTATATTTGGGATTTATATTCTAAGTATTAACTAAACTAACTACTCTCGTCACGTGACTCAACATTTGGAGCCCACCGCGAGGGGGTGAGGGTTCAATTCCAGACAAAGACATTTTATAAAAAAAACAATAACTTCGAAATAAAAAATCGAAAAACCGCTGAAAAATCACGGAAAAATCAGATTAAATTACTAAGTCATTGTGGCTAGTGATAAAGCACGTAAACGAACGTCCCGCACTTCGCAGAAAGCAGGATTTGAAGTTTTAGAGCTACCTGTCAGAAAGAGAGTCAATAAAAATAGGAATCAAATTGAAAGCACTTCTACAGAACTTGTAACACAGTCAACAAGTAACTTAGAAGGAGAACCTGAGATACAGAGACCTATAGTTGAGACAGGAATTGAGACAAGTACAGTGGATCAATATTTTATTCCAGGTGCTTTTTCAATACCAAGTCCACCACCTGAATTATTAAGTGAGGATTCTGACGGATCAGAAGTTATACAAGCATTAGCAAATACTTTAAGTCAGATCACTCTGGCAGACTTATCAGATAGAGAAAAAGAAGAGGAAATAAATCCTCTACCAGTATTTGGACCCCCAGAAAGACCACAGACTCCATCACCTGCACCACCTTCAGATAGTGACTCAGAAGATGAAATGGCAAAGGGAATACCTCCACCTACAAGTTGTGATAGTCCACAGTGGAATGGAGATGGGAGACGATTAAAAGATTGGCTAAGACAGTTGGAGATGCTCTATGAACATTATGGAGAAATAGGAGGAAAAAAGCAAGTAAGACATGCAGTGGGATGTATTGAGAAGTATGAAGTAGCAGAGATAGTTGAAAAATTTCCTGAGTCCAAAGCTGATAGCTGGGAAAAATTTAGGCAAAGACTTTTGACAGAATATGATCCAGATGAAGGAGAAGAGTATGGATCTGCATCAAAGTTAGAGAGAATGGCCAGAAAGCAAAGACTGATTGGTGATGGTGATTTCCGTGAATGGAAAGAGTTTAAAAGAGCATTTGTAGATGAAGCTGAAAAGGGTGCTGAGCCAGAGAAAAATAGTTTGTTCACAAACTGTTTCCTGGTAAACACTCTTGGAAGTGTATTTACAGAAGACTTTAGAGAGAAATTGAACACACACTTGTGATTCATGGACTCTAAGGTTGTATCAGATGAGACTTCACCAAAGAAAAGACTGAGAGAGGACCCCTATACTCTGAAAGAAGTTGTAGCAGCAGTGGACAAGTTAATGGACACAGCACCAATAGGCAGAGTTGTGAATTTGTACACAGAGATTGGTGGGAAGTCTGGAAGTATAATCAAGAAGGAAGTAATGGAGAGTGCACTTGCTGGAAGTAGTAAAGACAGCTATGATAAAGTGCAAAAAGAGATTGAAAGTTTGTGACATGAAATGAGAACTTTGTTGCAGAGTCAAACAGCACTTGTGCAAGTGCAAAGTAATCAGTACCGGCCCCCTGTAAATAATTGGGGACCACCACAGAACACAACATATCAATTCCGAAACCCAGTAAATCCAGGGACAGGAGGGTATGGAGGATGTGGCATGAACTGTGATTGTCACTATTGTGGCAATTGTACTGATGGACTGCGAAATTGCAGAGTGCAAGCAAAAGACTTGCAAGATGGTTTGATAAAAGAGTTGTCAAATGGTAGAATTGTGATGGGAGCAAGTGGAATGTCTGTCTTTAAACGTGATGGACCACTTAGATGAGAAGTTGAAAGAATAATGCAGATGAAAGAATCTGAAATAAGACAAGTCCCACCAGAAGGAAAGTGACACTTCTGCAAAATACAGGAAGTGGAATGGAACCACCAGCACATTTGTTACAACAGATGCAGCAGTACTCTGGATGGTTTGAAAGACAAGGATGGAGTGTACCTTCACAGATGCAAGGAAGTAATGAACAGTACTTGCAGACAAGGGGGGGTAAAGAAACCAATCCTAACTCGGATTTTTAACAAGTCCAAGGAAGGAGCGGCACCAATCACCCAACCAGGTACCACAACCAGTAGCCGCTGGTACTCCAGAGGAAGAACTTAGGCCAAAAAGTGCACAGCACAATATACCTGATGTGATAGAATCTGTTTCTAATGTTCATGAAGGCGTTTCTGTGCCTATGTTAAATAAAAGAAAAGTACAAAATAAGAAAAATGAAAAAGACTCTACAAAATTAGATAATCAGAAAAACTTAGAAAAAATTATGTTACCATTTCCTGAATGTCCTTTTAAACATGTAACACCATTGGAGATGGCACCCAGCCATCTACCTATCAGACTAGATGAGTTAGACAGAAAACCACACTACAATGTGGCACCAGTTGAGCAGAATGTGAATGTTTCAGATGTTGTTGAGAAAATGATGCAGGCAGAAATAACTTTGACAAACTGAGAGTTGTTAGCAGTATCACCAGCTGCAAGGGCAGAGGTACAAAATGCTACAACAAGTAGGCATATAGAAGTTGAAGTTAGCCGTGTAGAAGAAAATAGAACAAAACAGAGTGTGGTACCAATCAGAATGGTACATATAGAGGAAGTGGATGATGATGATGCACCACCAGCACCAAGTCAACCAAAACTGAGAACCATATTGCTAAGTCAGCTAAAGTTGGATGATCCAAAACATAGACCATTCAACAAGACCAAACAAGGCAAAAAGATGGAATCAGGATGGGGTTGGCAGTTAAGTGACTTAGCTGTTCAGTACTTTCACAACAAAACTGCAGACAAATGACAAGCCACTGAACTTGTGTGTGCTGCTAGAGAATCAGAGTCTTTACGTGTTATAAAAGGACTTGTGAATGGACAGGTAGAGAAAGAAGCACTGTTAGACAGTGGTTCACAGATCATCACTATGAGTAAAAAGGTTGCAGAAACTTGTGCCATTTCATTTGATCCCTCTGTGAAAATAAAAATGCAGAGTGCAAATGGAGAATATGAGATGACATTGGGACTTGCACAAAATGTACCTTTCAAAATAGCTGGAGTGACTATGTACCTCCAAATACATGTTCTGGAAAATCCACCATATGAACTATTGTTAGGACGACCATTTGACTGTTTAATGGCAAGTAGTATTCAAAATGAATTAGATGGAGGTCAATATGTGACTGTAACAGATCCAAACACATTTGAGAAAATAACCATCCCTACACATGAGAGAGGGAAGATGAAGATTGTCACCGAAGACAATCAAAATTTTCATTAATCAATGATTTGATCCCTGATCAAGGAGAGGCAGTGCTAATTATGTCATATGGACAAAATGAATTAAAGATGGACAGAATGTATATGAAAGATGATAAACCGATGTTAACAGTACAGGACTTGCAATGTGCATATATGATGGAACAGGCAAGAGATGGACAACTTGAGGATAAGAAAATGGAGGCATTCTTTTTAAGTTTGACACAAGGGACAACTGGTGAACTCGGCAATATGAAAACGGACAACACAGTGAGAGCGTGTTTGGCTGGAAAGAAATATAAGCCAGTAGCTCAGAAAGTTAGACCAGTGTTAGCTGATGTGCCCCAAGAGTATTACATAAAGCATGAAATAAAGGGAAATCCTTTAGAGAATATGCTAGAGTTGCCTGAAAAGCCACCAGACTTTGTTCCAACTAAGAGATACACAGATGAACGAAAAGATGAAATGGATAAAGTCCACGGACAGGACTTCTTATGGAATGAAGAATGTAAACTGATGCACTGGATGATAAGAGAACAGGAAGAAGCTTTCGCTTGGGATGATACAGAGCGTGGGAAATTCAAAGAAGAATTCTTCCCACCAGTACAAATCCCAGTAATACCTCATATACCTTGGGTAGAAAGAAATATTCCTATTCCATTAGCACTCTGTGAAGAAGTTTGCAGAATTATCAAGTCAAAAATTGATAATGGAGTATATGAACCATCTAATGCATCCTACCGATCAAAGTGGTTTTGTGTTGTGAAAAAAGATGGTAAAAGTTTATGATTAGTGCATAGTCTTGAACCATTGAACCAGGTGACTATTGCTCACTCAGGCTTACCACCTGCAACTGAAGAACTAGCAAATCACTTTGCAGGAAGAGCATGTGGTGGGATTTTGGACTTGTATGTTGGATATGATGAATGAGTACTAGTGAAGAGCTCAAGGGATTTAGCCACATTCCAAACTCCCTTTGGAGCACTTAGATTAGTAACTTTGCCTATGGGATGGACAAACTCGATTCCGATTTTCCATGATGATGTAACTTACATTTTGCAAGATGAAGTATCGGAATACACTAAACCTTATATTGATGATTGTCCATTGAGAGGTCCAGCTACCCAGTATGAGTTAGAAGATGGAGGTTATGAAACAATCAAAGAAAACTCTGGAATCAGATGATTTGTTTGGGAGCACTTCCAAAATGTGAACCGAATTCTGCAGCGCATGAAGTATTCAGGTGGAACTTTCTCAGGGAAGAAGTCAATCCTGTGTGCAGATGAATTTGAAGTAGTTGGGCACATGTGCTCTTACAAAGGACATAGACCAACTGCTAAAACAATTAACTCTGTAACAAATTGGGGACCCTGTGAGGACTTCAGTAATGTTAGAGCATTCCTTGGAACAGTTGTCCAAGCAAGACAAAACATTCCTAAGTTTGTTGACTTAGCTGCACCACTATACAATCTGCTAAAGAAAAATGTTGAGTTCCATTGGGGTGAGAAAGAACAAGAATCAATGGTCCTCTTGAAACAAGCAGTTAAAAATAACTTGCCAATTCACAATCCGAACTAAGAAAGTAAACAACCCTTAGTTGTAGCAGTAGACACATCATATATTGCTACTGGGTGGTTAATTTACCAAAGAGATGAGGAAAATCCATCTAAAATCTACTGTGTGAAGTTTGGTTCCAAAACACTGTCTGAAAGGCAATCACGATATTCCCAACCAAAGTGTGAACTGTTAGGACTTTGCATGGTATTAGAAGAAGAACAATATCTTCTATTTGGATGTAGAAACTTAGTCATAGAAACAGATGCGAAATATTTGTTTGGCATGCTAAACAATCCCAGCAATATGCCAAATGCAACTACAAACCATTGGGTTGACTTTATCCAAACAAATTTCTTCTTTAAGCTTGCACATAAAGCTGGAAAGACATTTGGACCTGATGGGTTGTCTTGAAGGAAGTTTGCTACTGGTGATCAGACAGATTGGAAGTTTATGGATGAATCTGAGGATGATGAGCAACCATATATCCTTGAAAAGAAATTCACAAATGATCCTGATCCTCTTCCATTAGAGGAATTTTATGAAGAGATTGATACCCAAACTGGTTTCCTAATTGCAGATTCTCCATTAGACATAAATGATGAACTTAAGGAAGCTAGAGAACAGTATCAAGCTGAACTGGAAGTAAAGCATAACATAGTTAACAATAAAAATTGTCCTGAACAAGTTAAGCAATACCTCTGCCAGTTTACAACAGTAAAACAAGTACTCCCTGAACCAGAGTACATTGGACCTTACCCAGAAGAGCACCGTCTGGAAGCAAGTCACATCAGAGATGAAAAAATGCAACTACTAAAAGATTGGCTCAAAGATACAAGTGTTACACCAGCTGGTTACACTCCAACACAGTTTAAGACATTTAGACGATTCGCAAAGAAGTACTTCCTGGATGATGGGAAATTATATCTGAAAGGAGAGAATGGTGAACATAAACTCTATGTTGAAAAACCATACTGAATGTACATGCTTCACTCAGCACATGATGCTCTTGGGCATCGTGGTAATTATGCTACAACCAAACTGATGTCAACAAGATTTTGGTGGCCACAATTGGACATGGATGTAGAGTGGTATGTGAAGACTTGTGAAGAATGCCAGAAGTGACAACAGATGTTGTTTGAAACACCTCCAGTGTTAACTGAAACTCGTCATTGTTCCAGACTCTACATGTTGATACACTGCATATGGGGGAAGAATTTGCTTCAAATGGTTGCAAGCATATTGTGCATGGATGATGTGCTCTTTCATCTTGGCCAGAAGCTAAGGCATTATGAGTAGAAAATGTGAGATCTATTGGACAATGGTTATTTGAAGATATTATTTGCTGATGGGGTTGTATACAAAAGATAGTGACAGACAATGGGACACCATTCCTGAAAGCAATGAAATGGGTTGAAGACAAATACTCTATCAAAGCGATCTCAATCTCACCATA
Source organism: Cyathus striatus (assembly GCA_025738555.1). Lineage (NCBI taxonomy): Eukaryota > Fungi > Basidiomycota > Agaricomycetes > Agaricales > Nidulariaceae > Cyathus > Cyathus striatus. The sequence continues at coordinate 1,005,971 of JAOVFP010000017.1, forward strand.
CAACTCCAGAGCAAATGGTATTATTGAACATCCACACTGGGACTTAAGAACAATGTTGATGAAAACATGTGGCAAGAACAATCTTAATAAGTGGTATTACTTCTTGCATCATGTTCTATGGGCAGACCATATAACCCCATGGAAGCAATTAGGATGTTCCCCTTATTTTATGGTTACTGGTGCCCACCCAGTACTACCATTTGATCTTAAAGAAGCAACTTGGCTTGTAGAACCTCCTTCAGGGATTATGCCAACTGAAGATTTAATTGTGAGACGAGCACAAGCTTTAGCTAAACATGTGCACCATGTTGAACTTATGCGTGAACAAGTAACTGAAGAAAAGATACGCCATCTTGAAGCAATGGAAAAAGAAGTAGAACACAAAGTACAAGAATGGATATTTGACAAAGGTGATTTAGTATTAGTACGAAGTCCCAACATAGGTAAAATGTCAAATCAGAAGGGTAGATATAGATACAATGGTCCATATGTTGTAGTTGTGTGAGCAAAAGGAGGCAGTTATGTACTCTGTGAACTTAATGGTGTAGTATTGCATCGAAAAATAGCCAGAGTAAGAGTAATACCTTATTATGCTCGTAAAAGTATACCTCTACCAGACTCTGTTCAAGAAGTTATTGATTTATCTGAACAAGGCTTATGGGATATGCTTGCAGAAGAAGAACCAGAAGAAGAAATGCGAAATGACATAGAAGATCTTATGTTTAAAAATGTAAGACTTAGAAAAAAAATTGAAGTTGACACTCTAAGTGATTCATAAAATGAGTTAGATAATACTCAAGAAGACTTAGACAAAAATTCAGACTCAGGACATGAAGAATGAGGACAGAAATTCAGATATTTCATAGCTAAATACATAAAAAGATCCTATCTACAGAGCATAGGAAGCAAAAGATGTACTCTAAAGTAAAACTACGAGCACTACATCATCAGGAGCAGTAAAGACATAGTTATTTACAGCTAAAAGAAAAGAAATACAAGTAAGAAAAGCGAAAATAGAACTAGACATGTGAATAAAATTACTGTGGCAGAAGCATGGGACATCTTGTCAAGTTCAAACATAATGCTCTTCATAGCGACAACATATTGCTCGATTTTTGTGGCAGCAGCGAGCAAATCAGCAGACCGTTGAGCGATAACAGCCTCCCAGAAGCTAAGAGACTGTCCTGGCTTGTCAGGGAAGCGACAACCTTCAATGGAGTTGATAACGTTCATTGCCCACATACGGACATCCGGGAACTCTGTAAAAATAGAACATGCATCAGACAAAAATAGATCGCATAGATTAAAATAGGACAACTTACTAGGGAAAGTCAAGTCGATGCAGACGCGTTTTTTGGCAACAACCTGAACAAATCTCTTGTAAGAGGGACTGAATAAATCGATATGAGGAAGGGCCTTGTAAGGTATATGTATGGCCTCAGGACGAGCCTCAATAGCAGGCTGTAAATAAGAAATATAAAAAGATATATCAGAAAAAACCGAATAAAAATGAAAAGAGATTGCACATACCTGAGTAACAACAGGTGTGGGCACAGCAGTATCATCCACTAACATATCAGTGGAGTTCTGTGAAATATTTAAAGTAAGAACCTCGAAAAAATGCGAAAGAAAAAGAAAGATGTACCAAAGAAACATCAGTAGCAGGTACAACTACTGCAGGTACCGTAATGACAGGTACTTGGACAGCTGGAACAGCTGGAACAATTGGTGCAGGAGCCTGGGCGGTGACAACCTCGACATCGGAGTCACTGTCAACAGTCTCAACGGACTTAATAACCTTTGCATGCTAAAACAGAGAAAAGAAACGATACAATTTAGCTAAAGATAAAGCAAACAAAACAGAACAAAAGAGACTTACACGACGCTTGACACCAGTACCAGCAGGAGGCATAACAACAGAGACGTTGTTGCGCTTGCACTGTACGTTGGCACAAATACGGAAGACCGCGTTGTAGTATGGCTCAGGATGAGTGTAGTCGGTGCCACCTTTCTCCGCAAGAGTGTGGTACAGTTTGTGCAAGGCAAACATGACTTCAACGAAGTCCACCTCCTTCAACATGTCGGGATAAGCCTCATGGTGCGAAAGTATACGACACTGAGAGATAAAGACAATGAGTACAGAATAACAATGAAAGAATAAAATAAAAATAAAAAACACATGAGTTTGCTGTGGGGACCGTCAAGGCTAAGTGCCTTGATGTCGATACCAAGAGATAGACAATTCTGGAGACTGCCAACCTGGTCTCGCAGAACACGGCAAGCACTGACAAAAGTCAGGGTGTTGGTATAGGACTCGATGGAAGAAGACATGGAGAAGTGGTAAGCACAATGGAGTGGTTAAAGAACACAACTCACAAATGCTTCGGATATATACCAAATCTCTATCTGCCAACGATAAATTGCAAATTGTGGCGTGATACTGCACCCACATGAGCCAAGATACGACGGAAAGATGTCGGATATGTTCATATAGTCCGTAGGTCGGAAAGACTGAGTAAAAAAGCGAGATAAGAATGCAAAAGAGACAGCCGAGGATGGCTATTTCAACGTTGATGGGGGGAAGGACATAACACATGCCTTGGACACTTGAAACTTGAAAAACCGAACGGTGAAAAATAATAATAAGTCATGGACATTATAGATATGCATAGACCGAACTCATTATGCAAATTTCGAAGCCATAAGAAATTTATTGGAATAAAACTCGATAGAACAGTGTACTCTATGTACTCTAATCATCATTAATGGTTACAAGCGACGGTACACTATCAGAATTGAAAGAATGCGAATGAGTAGCTTGAAAACGATGCCCACCACGCTGAGTATGAGAACCACGCCCATTATGACCACCACGATGAGCACTAGAGCCATGTCCCCTAGTCCCACTACCTTGCACAGGAAGCTGTCCAAACGGAAGGCTCATGTCGTGAATGACATGCACAAATGGCTGTGGATCGATAGTGCCAGGACGGTGTGCATCAGAACGACGAGGCAAAGCAAATTCGTACTGAGCAATGGACTTGTAGAATTCATGGGGAACTCGAGTCTGGCTAAGTCCCAACTCGGCCTGAGCACGAAATACGGTGGATGGAATGCCCGCTGCCTGAATCTCAGCACCGGTTGTGGCAATGAAGAAAGACTCCATAGAGAGGAACTGGGAAGGGGAGATAAGTCCCTTCTTGACAGTGTCGGCAAGATGAAACATGTTGATAATTTCAGTGAGATCAAGGTTGGAGGCAAGAATGCCAGGAGAGCGAAGTCCTGAAATACCACCGAGCTTCTGGTATGCCTCGCGGAAGGAATAGACATAGTCCAGCAGGTAATTACTGTACTTCGCAGCTTGGATATTAGCCATGGCTGTAAAAAACTGGAGCGAGCGCTGAGCCTCCAGGACAACAGGGAGTCATGCAGCTAGATCTGTATAAAAGAAATAAGCAGACAAGCTATAAAATGAGAGAGAGGGACATACTGAAAGCCAGAATGTCAACTTGACCTTGGGGAATTTCAGCAACAAGGATGTGAGATGGATTGTCGAGACGAAAGCTGCACTCTTGCGCAACAGACACTCAAGTACATGTAATACAAGCGCTCCCAGGCGAATCCAGGTTGATGATACAAGAGGAACGAGAACATGTGCACTGAGCACAACTGTCAGAACAATGGTTGCGGCAAAGGCTGAGCTTTACAAGCTCATCAATAACCTCATGGTGGTTGAGTAGTGAGACACCAGTGGACATCATATCTAAAAATTGACAGGACAGTCAGTTAAGAAATAACAGAAAGAGAAAAAAAACCGACATACTGTATGTCTGGAGAACAAAATACGAAGTAGAGGGAAAATTCTGCGGACAGCGCGAACTCTTGACCTCTATAAGTGATATATCACCAGATGCTGAGACCATTGGTATGAGATAAGGCCGAAAATGATATGTAGAGCTTGATTGCATAATTTTTTCAAAAAGACCAAGAGATCGGAAAGGGCTTGTGATATACACCCATCCATGAAAACACATGGTGGCACCTAAATGTTCTGGTGTACAGGTAGTAAGACTGAGTTCCAAAACAACCTGATGACACAAAAAGAATGTGACTGAGGACAGTCATTTGTTAGTGTGGGGGAGATGATACACTAGTAAATGTAAAGGACGTACTTTAATTTCATTTTTCGCATTCCGAATTTACGGAACTTCCACCTGAGTGCATGAGTAGGACACAGCAGGGAGGGGCTGAGTTCCCACACCACCTCCCATAATTTACTAAGGGATTAAAACAAATAAACTTATAAAAACATAAAACTCCGCCTCAGTATGGTTTAAAACAATTTAAACAAATAACATACCACTTTCATTCAAAAACACACAGTCCTGTTGCATTTGCTAGCACCAGATAAATCCCACCATGCATTATGACGAGCCCCAGATTTACAGACCAACCGGAAAAGCGCACAGAGTTGAAAGAAAAACCTAGACCCTAGAACCAGCCCAGAACTCAAGAACTATGCAAAAGCTATGCAGACAGTGCACTAGCTGAGCATGGAATGATGCTGATGTATCATGTGCAACCCATGTGCAGATCCCCAGAAGAGAGACAATAGTGGTGCAAGTATGCGTTGCAGTGATGGCGTGTTGTTGCGATACTGACGCGCCACGTGCACTTGATGATGTAATCAACGCCCGAAATGGAAACAGATCGACATGCTGCCCATATGGGCACCTGTCGCGACATAGACACACATGCATGCGCGCATGCAATTGGTTGCAGTAACGACTGGGCTAGAACAATGGAGAAACCTAGGAATAAATTAGTAATTAGTATAGACCAAAGTAGTAACTAGATATGTCCATAAATGTATATAGATGAGCGAGGAGGGAAGAAATAAGGCAGGAACTGCCAGGCATTCTTCCCTCCCACTGACAGGGTGTGTAAAGACAAGAATCAGATATAGTTATGAGACATTTTGATACCGAGAAATATGTACCGTGATACTGAATTGAATCTGAACTTGACTTTGAATACTTTGATGCATGAACGAGAATAGCCTGAGTTTAAGTTGTTCTAATTTTAACTTGTTCTAAATTTGGATTTGATACAATTGCGCCCCTCGAACTTACTGACTTTGCACCTTGGGATTTAAGTTGGTTTATTATATTTGAGATTTATATTCTAAGTATTAACTAAACTAACTACTCTTGTCACGTGACTCAACAGCAGCCAGACACAGAGAAGTAAAGAAAGTGAATAAATTCTTAAAGAACCCAAGAGCAGTTATACTAATAGTAGACAAGAGCGAGGAATAAAAGAAATTATGGGAGATTATGGCTAAGAAAATGGCTATATATCGAAAGTTCATTAAAAAAAAAAAATTGTCAAAGAAGCCACTAGAGTTGATTAAATGAAAGGAATGGTAGCGAAACATCCTTACAATGCATCTGTAGGGCCCCGTCATGTTAGCTAGAAATCACATGTAGATTGTATGTATGAAGAAGCCCAATGGTCATTGTATGGACAGTCCCCCTTGCATCGAAAACTTGACTCATAGCCCAGCTCATCCCAATCAAAAAGTGGTGGCTCAAACTCATCAAAACTGGTCGCTGTAGCACCCAATATAGCATTTGCTGATGTATCTTGCAACATCAAGGGTAATCCTACAGAGCTTCTGGAAGTAGGAACAAAGGTGTCCGTGTCGAGAGGTGGCTCATCAGGGACTGTATGACTTGATTGTGGGGAATGCTCTGCAAGTGCATCAATATCACCAGTGCTCTCGACCATATCAACCATATCGTCGTCACTGTCTCCTGGAAGAAAGACTGAAATACACCTCATTCAGAGGGAATAGAAAGCTAATAGAAATAAAAGAAAAACATATGTGGGGTGAAGTTCTTGTTCTCTTTTTCTTCTCTCTCAGCATATTTCTTCTGTGCATTTTCAGCTACAGGCTTCAACACCTTTTTTGAGCAAACTGTGAACAGTATCAGTTGACTAAGTATTCATAGCCACATTTTGAATGTGAACCCTTCTTGAATGGGCTGACAGTTTTTGACCATACACACAGTACTGAACGGTACTTGATGTACTGTGCATACCATACATACTGCACAACAGATACTAATTTATGGTATAAATTATAACCTAAATAAGCTATGTAAAATCAATTAAATACTTATTTATTATGCTATAACACTGGTTGATGAGGGTATAATGTATGGGTTATCAAGATTCTTCTTGCATCTTTGCCCTCATATACCCAATGAATTTAAGTATAGTAGTGTACTCATAGTATAATTAGGTATTGCTGCTGTACAATTGAGCTTACCACACATGATACTAATAATTATAACATTTCTCATCAATTAAAATGCAAAAATTCAAATTAAGATTTACTTGGAGAGAATTGTAAGTTTCATATATTGTAATGACATGTATTTATTTAATGTGGTACCGTGCATAAGTACCGTGCATACTGTGAAAGTACCATGCACTGCCACAATGTACCAAACAAGTACCGCACACACCAAAAACCATGTACTGTGCAGATACCATGCACAAAAAACTGTACCGTACAGTACTGTTCATGAAAAAAATACTGTAAATTGGTACCATAAAGTACCATGCATGTACTGTGCAGTGTTGTAGATGTACTGTACAACAATTTTCATGTACCATGCAGCATTAGTGTAGTGTCTATCATGATACCGGACCAACATCATAAATGTACCTTTTAAGAACTCACCCAATTTATGTCAATAAATTAATTGCACTTGTGTTGACACAGTGTATGTACTTCACTCTCACCCATCCTCCTGCTCAATATGCTTATCAATTAAGTATGTTGCTCATTAATGCCAACCTTCCCGCCCATCGTTTCCCACGCTTCCGCTAACCATATTCAGTCCCCTGCCCACCCCTCTTCTTATAAATTCACACAGTATTTCCTCTGCTAAATACTCACCCTCAACATTTCCCATGCATTTTAGTGTTGCCCACTGCTGCTTATAGCTTCCCATGCTTCATCATCCCATCAATTCATTGTTCCCCATCCTCTGCTTTCATTTTCCCATGCACATATTGCTCATTCTTGGACTTTCCCATAAATTTCTAACAAATCAACAGTACATAAGCTTCATAAATTATAACTGTTGGCTGTATGATTCACTGTACAAAAGTATTAATTATTCCACACTGGTAAGGCTCCAACCATATACTATCCCTATACACCTGAAGGGAGTATTTATAGGGATAGAGTAATTATAGTGTATTTATAGTATAAATAGAATTATAGGGTATATCATATAGGGTTTATAAATTACACTAAAAATGGCTTAGAAGTCATCACTACTAAAATAATTTAGTTGTTCTTAAAGTGTTCTAACTTTTCAAAAGCAATTATATACCAATTTACTATGGCTGTAACATTTTCTTCATTCCACAAAGTTATTATATTCAGTGTGGAAGAAGATTTCAGGTTGAAGGTATTCTTAGACAAAGAATTTGCCAGTGGATAGCATACACATGGGTACCAAAAGTGATGGCAGTTCCCACACTTTAGGAGAATAACATGTAGTATTATTTCAAGTCTAGTTTATCACCCATTGCTTGGAATCTTTTGTAACTTTTTATATATGTTGACCATGTGTTTATGCATAGGAATGCAAATTTTTGGCATCATACGACTATTCAATAGTGTACCCACATGTAGTTGCATGGAAGGTTTTTGGACCTGATGTCAATAAGATCTAATGACCTGTTTGCTAAGCACACATTCCATCTTCAACATCAGTCTTCAACATCTTTTCATCACCTTACCTCACCCAGAAGCATCCTGCATCCAAGTCTTACCCACTGAGCACTTTCTTAGTGAGTGTACATGGTGTGAGTGAAATTACATATATTTTAATTTATACTACATTGTGCTAAACTAGGTACTTTACAATGGAGTGAAGGAACACAATATCTTGCAAATGACATATGATGGCAATGCAGTTCTGCACATACTCAACCTGCTCCAACTCAGCTTGAGCAAGGCACAATAAGCACATGTATGGCTCAGATTGAGAGCATGGCACACCTCATTCAGACCTGTAAGGAAGCAAAGAATTAATTAGAAAATTAGAAAATTAGAATAAAAAGGGAAAACATACCAAATAGGGAAGACTCATCAGCACAGTGAGCAATGGAAAAAGCAAACTCTGTATTAGGAGCCAGAATAACAAAGGAACAGTGAGAAGCAGAGACCTGAGAACAGGCACTGTACTTAGCTCTGAAACCACAAAAAATGCATGGATGACTCTGAGAGATGCAGTTAATACAGATGCAAGAGCCAAAATGATCAAGGAGCTCTTGAAGGTTGTTCTGCACAAGCTCAACATTGATTGGCTCATCTGAGGTGAGTTGAGGCATCTCCTTAGGAGTGCACCTGGCCATATTCATTCCAGTGGCTTTAGACAAAGTCTTTGAAGCCTTGGAAGACCTCAAAGCAGTAGCCTTGCCTGGGGTATTGGCAGTAACTTGATGAGAATGAGTAGACAGAGAAGTGGAAGCTGGAGCAGATATAGTAGAGCAATTATGTTACACTTTCTCCATCTCAACCCTGCCAGAGCACCTCTTTTCCATGTGACCCTTCTATTTATATCTTTTTACTTACTCATCCCTTTCCATTTATAACTACATACTTACTCATCATCCCCGACCCCACTCCTCTGGTTTGTCATACTACAAACACAGACTTTTCTTATCTCCTTGGACTTGTTTACTGATACTGCTGCGCAGTGCTGCACATTTATTTATAGACCTCTGCCAAGTCATGGCAAGTCATGGACTTTATTTATAGTAACATACCTTCTGTGAACAGACCATGCTTCTTTTGTATAAATAGCTCGTGTACTCTAATCAAGCTTCTTCAGCTTGATCTTAGTTTAGCTATCATCCAATATAGCTGGCTAATCCCCTCTATCCTCTTTGAGACCACCTCAGATCCAGAACACCACTACTTCATTCCCGCTCTTCAAGTGTTACTGTGAAGATGCCACTAAGTCCATTAGTGTATAACTTATGTTATAACTGTTTAGACTTTGACTTCATCATATGACTTACAAGTGTAGTGACAAGTCACATGATTATTATATCACAAGACAGAAGACATCACAAGACCAGCTTGGATCATAACAAAAGATCAAGCTGATTAAACCAGTGACGATTACCAAATCAATTCACCCCACACCAAATCAACATGTCAAACCAAGGATCAGACCCAGGAACTGATTCCTCCCACTCAGAAGAATACCAAGAACAAAGACTGCTACAGAACTATGAAACACCAGAAAGCCCACTACCAGAACAAGCCTACAGAGGACAACTAGTGACAGAATTACCGACAAGTCCAGCAACTGCCCCACCAGACACACCAGTTGGATCCACATCACATATCTTCGAATCACCCACTTTTGCAGACAAACCACCCAGTGCAGTATCAGGATTCTTTCCATTAAATTTAGAAGGAAGCGAACCACTAGACATATCACATGAATCACCAGAAGATATCAGAAGCCCATTCACACCACCATGCGCGCCCACTCTCAGAAATCAATTAGGACAAGCTCAGCCATTTATACGCCAAAGAAATAGAACCATGCCCACCAGTACCACCAATGGAAAGATGGAAGCCAAATTTAAGACCCCATTCCACTTCTCTGGAGACAGATCCCTGTTCCAGAGTTGGATCCAAGAAGTCAAACTTTACATTCTAGGAAATAAAGTTACAGAAGATAAAATCAAGATACTCCTCGCTCTCTCCTACATGAATGGAGGATCAGCCGGAGCATGGAAAAGTACTGCCTTTGACACCTACATGAAGACAGATACAGCACACCCAGACAGAACTTTCCCCACCTGGGCAACTTTCAAATCTGACCTAACCAAGGCCTTTCAAGAAGGAGACTCTGCCGACATTGCACACTGACAACTTGAACTCCTTGTTCAAGGAAATAGCACTGCGGAGGATTATACAGTGGTATTTGAGACCCTCTGGCCCAAGATAAACCTAGAATCTGAAACTGAGAAAATCCGCAAGTACAAGAAAGGGTTAAACTGACCCCTCAGAGAAAAAGTTTAAACTATGGCAGATGTGCCCTCAATGTATGACACATACAAAGCTGCTGCCATCAAATTCGATCGCAACTATCTCAGATTCAAAGAAACAGAAGACTCCAGAAAAGCCTGAAATATATCCCCAATCAACTTCAGAAGGAAGCCTGCTCCCTTCACCCAGTACCTCGGAACCAGACCCTCCCTCGGACAGACAGTTGATCCTTACCACCCCACTGTATCCAACCAAATGGATACCCATCTTGATGCAATCAATAAACCCCTCTCCCCCCAAGAGATGAACTGCCTCAGGAAAGAAGGGAAATGTTTCCACTGCAAACAGAAAGGACACATGTCCAGGGAATGCCCTCTCAAGAAAGGAAAATTCTCTTGCAACCCTGGATTCAATTGGAACTCCGGAAATCATCGCGACCTTTCAGTCAGAGCCACTTACAAAGAAATTGGAGATATTTATAGATCTCTCAGCAAGGACAACCAAGATGAAGTTGCCAAGCTGGCAAATGAACAGGGTTTTTGATCAGGAGAGCTGAGTCGACGTCTACCTCTCCCCTCATTATTTCACATGCTCTAGTAGAAGAACCTGTAGTAGCTAGCATTCAAAGGAATACCATCTGAATTGCTACTCAACTTGACACATGTAAAGAACTGATCAAAGCCCTTATCAACTCTGGAGCCGGAGGAATATTTATGGACTGGCACCTAGTCCAAAAACTATGATTTAAAACCGAGAAACTCAAAGAACCCCAACAAGCCCAAAATGTTGATGGATCCATCAACAAACAAGGAATGATAACCAATATTGCCTGACAAGAAATTGAAATAGGAGGAAGGAGGTTCCGAGTAACCTTCCTCATCCTCAACATTGGAATAGAAGACATAATCCTAGGATATCCCTGGCTTAGGGATATGAACCCAGACATTAACTGGAAAACAGGAATTCTCAAATGGAGAAATACAATCAGATTCAAAGACGACAATCAAAATGAAATCATCAGTGACACCCTTACCGTGCAAGTGGTAGAACTCATTTGAGATGGAGAAACCATTGACATGGAAGAACTTGAACACAGAAAACAACGGAACTGGAAAATGATTTGCAACAGATTTGCAAAAAACCACCAGAAACAGAATGCTTATGCATGACCCACCCTACAAAACCAGTTGGAGCAACAGTCCGACTTGTATTCAATCAGAAACCAATGATCAAAGAAGAACCTGAGAAATGAACCTTTAATTTCAATCCACTACCCTGAGACTACTCTCATGTATTAGAAGAATCCAATACTGAAACCGAACCAAACTCTGACTCAGAAGGATATACTACGAATTCAGAAACCACCCTGATCGATCCTGTATCAGATCTCACCAACAGTTTAGGAAAAATGAACATCAATAACAACAATGTTAACGAACTAACCCACAAAATGGATAAACTCAACCTTCGAGACTATGTTGAATACAATGGAGAACAACCCACATTAACCCAAGCCAACGTATATGACCTATTCGAAAACCCACTAAAAATGGATTTTACCTGCATTGCCTCCATCATACAGGACATCTATCGCCAAGAAGATTTCAACTTACCAGATCTAGCACCTGATTCAGAAGAAGACAATGAACCTGCTGAATACCTTGAAACAGACACCTACGAACTCCTCACAAATTACCTCTGAGAAGAAGAACCCAAACTGGAACCCCCAGATGAACCCCTGGAATTAACAGAAGAAGAACTCATTAGGAAATTGACAATTTCACAGCAATTATCTTATGGACAAGACACCGCACCCAAGAAAACTACAGAAGAAATGATTCCCCAAAAATATCATGATTATCTAGATGTATTTGGATCACAACCCATATCCAAACTTCCCCCTCACCAACCTTATGATCATAAAATTGAACTCAAGAAGGACACCCCCGATCAAATCAACTGCAAGGTATACTCACTCCACAGAAAACAACAAGAAGCACTGGACATCTGGCTCAAAGACATGGAAGAAAAGAAGTTCATTGAAAAAGGACAATCCCCATACACCTCTTCCTTCTTCTTTGTACCAAAAAAGGACGACAAAGACACTCTACAACCATGCCAAGACTACTGACCTCTCAATGAATACACCATCCATGACAACTACCTGTTACCCCTTATGCCAGATCTCATCCAATAACTAGCCGGAAAGAAGTTCTTTACCAAACTCGATATTGACAGAGCATACAACAACATTTGAATTTATCCAGGACATGAGAACCGATGTCGTTTAAGATTAAGATAATCTAAGGTGCTAACAGGAATCGACTTTGTTCGTGTTACAACACCTGAGTGTCAGGAAATATTTAGCGAGGATATTCTTGGAAATTTAATGGATAATCTTGTACAGCAAAAGCTGTATGAATTGTATGAAACTTGGTATGAAGGGTAATGTACAGCAAAGGCTGTATATAATGACAAGTATAATGAAAGGGGTATAGTACACACTATAGACTTAATGCTATATTTGATGTGTATATTTTTTAGATCAATGCTTAACTTGCTTAGGACTGGACCTATGACTGAAGTATGCAATGATAAACTGTTCTCTGCTTCTAATACTGATACTGTTACTGTTACTTTGACTGTTACTTTGACTGTGACTGTGACTGTGACTGTGACTGCTTCGGTTTCTGTGACTGTTACTGTTACTGACTGTACTGGCTGTACTGATAAAACTGTACTAATTACTGATGACTAATGACAAATGGGTGAGACTACTGGGGGGTGGGTAGCTATCTATCTACTGCCAAACTGCCCTCCTTATATACCTTTTCCCAACCTGCTTAGTAATCCAATTCCCACTCTACCATCCTACATTGTTCTCCAAAATGAGTAGTGTGTAAGTGTAGATTTTAGATCTGAGGCTGTACAGGACAATGGTATTTGGAGAGTTAGTCAGCAGAGAACAATAGCTTATGTTAGCACAATGTGTAATGAATTACATTGTTCTAAATAAAGAGCTACATTGTTCTGGGCAAGAACAATAGGAGTCCATTTATATAACAATGGAGTAGAGAACAATAGATACCTATCTGCCATTGTGTAAACAATGGCAGTGAAAAACAATGGAGTCATATATAAATAGTTTCACATTGTCTCTGAACAATGGGTAAAGAGTACAATGTAGTTCATTTATTATGAACAATAGGATTGAAAACAATGGAGTTGTATATAAATAGTTTTCTCATTGTCTTCAGATAATGGATGAATAGTACAATGTAGTTCATTTGTGATGAACAATAGGAGTGAAAACAATGGAATTGTATATAAATAGTTTTCTCATTGTCTTCAAGCAATGTGTTATCCTTTGTTTGTGCATTGTTTGTGCAAGTGATTATTTATTGATATGTGTATTATGTTTAATGGTGATTTAGAGTTGTTTGTTCATGTAAGGTATTGATTTGTTCATGTATAGTATTGGGTATATTTGATTATTAGTGTGTTGTATCATGTGATTGTGTGAGCTATTCAGTCATGTGACATGACTGTGCAATTTCTTTAATTGTGGTATACAGTGCATTTGCATGCATTATATATAATCAAAAATCATGCCTGACACAGCACGGGGAACTTGAGAATTCAACTGTCCTCAGTTGCGATGTATGCAATGACTGAATTCCACTATTAAATTTTCGTTTATATTTATAAGCTATGAAAGAAACTAAAAATGATAGAAGATAGCGAGTAAAAGAAACAAAAGAACTGATGTTTTGTAAGAAAGGAGAAAAATTTAATGACTAGATTAGATACTGCAAGAAAACCAAGAGCGTAAACTGCTAAGGAAACCCTGTCCCTCTTCCTCCTCTTCCTTCCAATCCAGGTGCTCCTCGGGAATCTGTGAGAAAAGCGCAGATCCAAGGGGGGGACATTCCACTTGTTGGACATATCCAACAGGGATGCGAACGATGAAGGGACAGCGAACGCGAAGTAACATACCATGGAAGTATGCTCTTGCAATCCAGTACTGATATCCGGATTGTGTTACAAGGTATCGATACGCGCAGTAGGGAACTCGTTCTGTAAAGGGTGTGTTGGAGTGTGGGGTCCAATTGTGCATGGGGTCGATGAAGAGAGTGTAGGGATGGAATTGGAAGGGTTGGTCTCCATAACGAATTTCGATAATGTCGAGATGGTGCGGATTAAGATGAGGAGGGAGCGTGTCTTTGGGAAGTGACTTGAGGCTGTATACCTTAGCCGATTCCTGGGGTGACCAGGTGAATCTTGCATTCCCAAGATCAACAAAACGGTCTCCATTTTCATCGAATCGAATGGGTGGTGCATGGCGATAGGGGTATACGTCGGAATCTTCGCTAATACTGGCAGATGAAGGAGTGGGGGGAAGGGATTCGGTTCCCAAAATTGGCGAAAGGTCGGTCATTGAAATTTCGGTGAGAGGCGATGGAGTGGGAGGAAAGGCATAGTCGAGGAAATGGGTGGCAACAGCCAAGAGAGAGGTAGGAGAAGTGGGCTGGTTGGCACCAGAGTTGGGAGAGGTGGAAGAAGTTGAATTGCAAGTAGACATGACTGAAAAGTGCGATGTGAAGAGGTTTGAGTTTTTAAAAAAATGTGCTCGTGCTCCTTTTTAATATGGTTCAACGTGTTTTTAAAATTAAAAATTTTATTCGTTTCCTTTTTAGTGATAGTTCCAGATGTCATCAACCTAATCGGTATCTGAATCTGAATCTTGTGACCCTGAATCTGAATCGGTTATGTTTACTTGTTTATGTTTGTTATCTTTCATAAACCAGTGATCTCTGTGAATATACGGGATTACTCTGAATGCAGCTATAGGTGAATATACCACTGATCCATCTAGTTCTTGTACTTTGTATGCTCCACCTAATGTCTTTTTAATGACTTCATATGGACCACAGTATCGTGCATAATTCTTTTTGTCTAGTTGCATTTCATATCGGGTATTCCGGACTAACACTAGTTCTCCAGGATCATATTCATCACGAAGTAACTTCCTTCTAAATCTTCTTTCAAATTGCTCTTTGGACTTAAAGCGTGATTTTTGTAATGTATCTGAAGCTTTCACTATGTCTTTCTCATGCTTCATTAACTGCTGTATTCTCAATGCTAGTAGATCGGTTGTAGACATTCCCTTTCTAAATCCTTCTACTAAAAATGTGGCTTCTACCAAGTCAAAAGGTAAAATTGGATCGGTTGCATGTAATAATTGGAATGGCGAGAATCCTGTTACTCGGCTTATGGATATTCGATCAGCAAAGGCTGCTGCTCCGAGATATTCAGGCCATTTCGACAACTGTCCTGCACATGATTTTAATAGGGCTTGACGTAATGTGAAATGTCCTCTTTCTACAACACCATTTGCATGTTTATTATAGGGACTAATCTGAACTTGAGGTACGTTCAATTTGGTCATTAAGCTTTTAAAAGCCTTCTGTACTTCGGATCCATTATCTGTGGTAACCTGAATAGGTATACCATATCGGTGATAGATCTGATCTCGGAAGAATCTCGCTAATTCTTCTGAGGTATTTTTCCTGAGTGCATGGACTTCGCATGTTCCAGTAAGATCGTCTCTAGCAGCAACAATATACTTGAATCCTTTTGCTGGGGGCATAACCATTACATCAATATATATTTTACTAAATATTGTAGTAGGTACTGATACTGTCAAAGGTATTTCTTTCTTCTTCAATGATCGAATTTGGCACTGATGACATGATTGTACGTGATGATATACATCAGCATGCATGTGTGGCCAGAAAAATCACCTACGCAATGTTTCAAAAACGGCTTGAACTCCATGATGACCTAAATTCTCATGTGCCTGCATTAAAATACTTAAGCGCTTCTCAGGGTCTGTTATTACTAAAAGTGGTGGACGACTTTCATTTCGCTTATACATCTTGTTATCTCTCACGAAGAATTCAGTTGCCTTGGCAAGGAATCTCCGTCTCTTCTGTTGATTCTCAAAAACTGGAACTTCTAAAGTTTCCAAAAAGTGGCGAATTTGAGTTAGCATTTTCTCATATGTCTGCCTTGACACCAAGCATGAAGGTAAACTAATGGGTGAATATGGTAATTTTTCAGGAACAGTAAGATAGAAACTTTTAAGGTTTCGATCTGGAATAAGCGTCAATAATGCTACATCATCTAACCAGGAGTCATCATCTTCTTCGGCTATTTCTCCTTCAGCCAAAGGACGGCGGGAAAGGGCATCGGGTCCTTTAAAGTTTGTAGCCGGAACATGAATTAGTTTGAAATCAAACATTAATATTCCTTGAATCCACCGATTTACAGCTGCATTAGGCTGCAAATCAGGTTCATTTAACATGCCTTTAATATATTTTGCATCTACTTCAACATGTAGTGTTTTAACTCCAATAATGTAAAGTCTCCAATGATGTAATGCTTTGTATAACCCAAAGAGTTCTAGCTTAGGCTGAGAGTAGCGGGACTCTCTTTCACTCATGGGAAGCGATCCATAGTGGGCTGGTCGGCGTTTACCTTTCTCATCTAGTTGTGATAAGATCATACCACTTGCTTCCGAACTAGAATCAACAGATAAGATTACGGGTCTATCGGACTTATAATCTATTGGATGCAGTGCTGGTGCTGATGTAACTAGATGTTTAATTCGCTCAAATGCTTCTTGGCGTTTATCTGTCCAGATAAACTCTTTATCATGGTGATAGAGTTCTGTTAAGGGTCGCACTAATTTTGAATAGTTTTCTATCCAAATTCGTACAGTACCACATAGTCCTAGAAAACGTCTAACATCTCTTGGTGTCTCCAATTTAGGCCAGTTTAATATCTTGTTTACTTTATCATTATCAGGTATACGTCCATCTGCATTACACTTTTGTCCAACAATGAGTACTTCTGACATGCATATTTGAGCTTTCTTTGCTGCAAATGTTGCACCTGCGCATTTTACACGATGCATAATGCGGTGTACATCTTGTGCATGTTCCCAAATAAAACGTCTAATACCAGAATTTCCTTTAATTGTTTCTGGTTCTCCATTTTTATTAAGATACTGGCTAGCTGGTCCCTTGATTGGCAGGTCATCAATAAATATGTTAGCAACTTGTGGTATTTCTTCATGTAAAATAAACACCATGCATTTCTGAAATTCGGAAGGGGAATTAGTATAACCTGTTGGTAATGATGTTATTTGTAATAGTCCTAAAGGAGTCATAAATGCAGTAAGATCTCTACTATGAGGATGAATTTTACGAGCATCAAATCCCCAGAATAGATCAAAAACTGTGTAGCATTGTCTCCCTGCAAAGCCTTCTACAAAATCATCTACAATAGGTAGCATTCCTGCATCACGAATGGATACACGATTCAGTGGCTGTAGATCATGTACTATTCTCAGTTTTCCATTTTTCTTTAGTACACAAAACCAACGTGAACGGTATGATGATTGACTAGGTTCATAAACTCCTGCTTCTATCTTTAATTTTAGTACTTCAATTACTTTGTCTAATATTCCAGGAGGTATTGGAATATTTTTATATTCCCATGGGGTATGGGGAACAGTGGGTATAATATATGGTGAAAAATAAGATTCTTTTAATGTTCCACGCTCTTTATCTTCAAAAGCGATTCCAGATTCATTAAGAACCATAACATGTTTAAATAGTTTCTCTTCTTCTGGCCATAGGAATCCATCACAATTAATATTTAGTTCTTTAATACGTTCCACTGATATTTTATCAGTAGGAGTAAATTCAGGTGGTTGGGTAGATAGTGGGGGTAAGGTGAGTAATGGGTCTTCAGGGATAACTCGTGTAACTTCACACTCTGGTGGAAATGATGTAGAGACTGGGCGAACTTTCTTATCTACTCTTTTATAAGCTGTAAATGCCTTCAATGGTTGCCCTTCCACTTCTACATCTGCTGGGTATATAATATATTCATTGTCATCTTCTGGATTGTATTCAGTAACTATTTCAAAGGGTTCCAACATAAATTTGTTGTTGTTGTTCAGTTCCATATAGTTGATAGTTGGTTTATTATTTGGGGACACAGGGAACTTGATAAGGTTTGGTTCCCTGGTAAATTTCGCAAATTTCTGATGTTTATTTATTTGTACTGTCATGGTTGTTATTTGAGTGTGTTATAGTTTGCTGTATGTTGATATTGCTATATTTTCTGTGTGATAATTGATGTATAGTGGTTCTGTGTATTGTGGTAATTTTATTTGGTATAGTAAGTGGTTGACAGTGTGTTATTGGATTGTTGTTGAGATGATGTATATTTAATATAGACTGTTGAGTGTAAATTTATAATTTCGCTCTGGGTGCTATAATTAAATATTAAAATAATATGCATTGCTGGTTGTGGTGAGAATTTGTTTTAATTGTACTGTTACTTGAATATTTGAAAAATGTAGTCATAGGATAGCTGTAGTAACATCATTGTCATGACAGAATATGTCGCCGATGGTGATAATATATTAAATCCGAGATTCGGCGTTAACGGCTTTTATCACGTGACTTGACGCGCCAGAGCGTCGTCCTGACTCTATCATACACAACTTTGGTCCATATCTCAAATATTATGGGAGACTAAGGTTCCATTTCCTCATAGATATATTCATTAGTTATCTATCTTCAAAATAAAAGTTATTTTATGGCCTTCCGATGTTTTTGGAAAACAGAAAAGCTGATAACATTTATACAGCATATTTTAAATATTATAAGTTACACACTTTAGGTGTGTACTTCTGTTGAATGTAGTGTAGTGTATAAATGTGAGTACACAATAGTACTAATAATTAACATTGTGATTGTCATAAGGTGAATTTTTTATCAAAATAAAAATAATTATGAGTCTAGAAGTGCTCTTTTAAATAGTATTTAACCAAATATAGAGCTTCTATTCATAATATAATTTATTTAACTTGTTGTACTTGATATATTTGAAGTGTGTGGTCTTGAAAAGATAGTAATGACGATGGGGCACTGATATTTGCGATTGTGTCAGCTTTTAACGGTCACGTGATTTGACGCGCCAGAGCGTCGTCTTAACGCGCTCATTATCCAAAACTCTTGGAATACTTCCATTTTCGTATATTACACTTTCTAAATTAGTAGATATGTTGTATTATAGTCGTATCTAGTCACAGGCGAATTTTTGTGGCTTAAAGTTCAAATATAACAACGTTTGAGGCTTATAATATCGAATTTAAGAGTTTTTGAGGAGCTGGTAGCGAAAATAAAATAACCATGAGTTCGTAAGTGCACATAGAAAGCTGCATAAATGTGCTATATTGACTGTAAAGGTAAAATATTGGTATAACTGTGTCAACACAGTGGTTACGAGCCGAAAAGGGTATATAATCTGTATGTAAATAGGAGTATGTAAAGGAATTGAGCGCAGAAAAAGATATAATGAGACTGTAAGAACTAAATAAAGTGTGTAACGTTAAAGGAGGAGGGGTATATGTGAAGAGTATGATAAGAGATCAATTGTAAGGCAAGGTGAAGGTATATAGAACCGTTGTAAGTAATAAAAAGGCGAAAGTATAAGGAAATTGAAGGGGTATAAGTGGATATAATCATCAAATAGCGAATGGAAAAGGGAATAAACGAGTTGAGATGGGTATAATGTTGGGTTATCTAAATAACCGGCATAAGGACGCTTACTTTGAAGGATCTTGTGGTGTGCGGAACGGATGATAACGTTTGGCTGTCTGGGGAGAATGAGGGCGAGGGGAAGTTACTGTCTGTCGTACAGTACGGCTACTCTGAGCGTCGCCAGCGACTCTGTGCACATTGTGCTCTGGAATATTCGATGGTGGCGGCATATCTACAGGTGTAGACGTCGATGTAAGGCGTTTAGGCTTGCGTGCTGCAGGAGGACCTCGTCCTGTGGTCATGCGTGCGCTGCGTCGGATGCGTTTCTTCTTACTGCTAATTGACGTGTTGCTCTGGCTACTTTCCGAGACAGTAGCGAGAGAGGGGAGTGATTCTGGCGTTCCAGAACGCTCAGATAGCGAAGACGAAGACGCTTGCGTCGTTTCGAGGCGCGTAGCTGGAGAGTTTACATTGGTGAGGCTAGGCGTTGTGCTGGTGGCTGATACAGGCGTTGTGAGCGAAGGGGATGGTGCTGGGGTGGTAGAAGTCGACGTTTGAAGCGCCTGCGCTTGTGGAATAAAAGTGGGAGCCATTGGGTTTAATCCAGATGAGCTAGAGGTCGAAGAGGTGGGTGATGTTGCTCCAGTACCATGAATGAAGAAAACTTGAAGAGGTTGAGGTGGAATATAGGCGGACGCGTTCCATAGTGCGGTTGCAGCGGGTGATACGAAGGTAGGCGATGGCGACGTCGATATAGGCATAGGGTGGTAGTGTGTAGGGACAAACGGAACGCTGGACGGGTTAAATAGTGCGTCGATGTTGTCCGGCAACGTTGACGATGAAGGTGAGCTCATATGGCGAGGCATGGCGTACCTCGGCTTAGGGAAAGGTGTAGGAGGTCGATTCGGAATAAAATTCGAAGTTTGAATAGGGCTTGGCACTGGAACGTACGGAGGTTGTGTCTGGGTAATAGGAGGTGAATATAGCGAAGATAGGAACGGGTTGTCAATGGGAATAACAGGTGGGGGAATAGAACCGATTGGTGTCATGAATAAAGCATCCGGAGACTGCAGCCAGGCAGGAAGGGGAACGTTGGTGACAAGCGGCGCATTGGGAGGTGTTGATGGTACTTCTGACTCGATAGATCGAGTATTTGAAGCGATATCTGTAACTGTGAGAGCTGGTGTCGATGGAATGGGTAACTGATGAGTTAAGGAAGGGGTTTCTTCCATTGAGGTGTCGCCTGTGGGTTTAATGTCTGGTATAACGGGTCCGGATCGTCCTGCAAATCCAGGGGGAGTAAAAAGAAGCGGGTAATCGTATACCTCGAAATTTGAGTCTCCTCTGAAGTAGACTCCGATTCTTCATCTGAGGATTTGTTAATATATTCCTCTAGGCTTGACATAAAAAAATGGAGCGGCTTCTTGATAGTAACAGGTGTGTGAGGTGGCTGAGAGCGAATTACAGGCGAAGGGGGAGGTGTAGGCAGGCCTGCTGCCTCAGAGGATGAAGACAAGGACGAAGATGAGCCATAAATGGATGAATTGAGTTCATCCACATCGTTATTCGAGCCGGTGGTATATGAGATATCGGTAATAGGCGAATAAGGAGGGGTGGAGACAATTTCTACCTCGTCGAAATTAAAAGGGAGGTCGAAAAACATCGTAGTAGGGCGTGCTGGGGTTATGGAAGGCTGACAGACTCCTTTCATTTCCTTGGGCCAAGTCTTTTGCGCCAGCGCAAAAATACGTTCAACGTCGGGATACACTGTATGAGACGTACCATAACAATCAGTACGTGTCCCATTTCTCCAAACCAAGTCCTCGGGTAAAGGGATACCATCTGTGTCCCACATTTCTGTCTTTTTCAAGACAACATCTCCGATTCGTTGTAAAAATTCGAACTCGATGTGAGATAAATACTGAATATCTCTTGAAGCGATCTTACTGAGTATAGGCACTACTCCATTACGATCATGATTGAGCAGTGTAGCTAAGTGATCCGCAAAAATATTAGCAGGATCAGAATAGGCGATCTTACTGTCTAGTTTCTTGTTACTTGATGCGACACGGTTGTCCGGAAAATCGGGAATTAAAACTGAGCGGTTGGCATCGAAGCAAGCAGGTACTAGAGATGGATGGAAAGAAGGATCGTCAAAAGGGTGGCATTCATCCTGCTGCCCATAATAATGAGCGATTGCGGCAAACTGCTTATCTCGATTGCAGGGAAGCCGGAGTTCCCACGGTCCGGCTTGTCCTTCGAATTCTGCATCAGGATAGAAAGTAATATGAGCATGTCCTCGCAATCCTCCTAACAAACCAGTATGACTATTATGAACAACCAGAGTAGCATCCAGTGCTACAAGCTCTTCAATAGGGTGTGAAGATAGGTCTAATCTGCGTCCTAGATAGACTGTAGAGCCTGTGGTGAGTGTTCCGGGCCGAAGAAAATCGGGTTCTCCCTTATCTAATCGATCTTTAATAGCCGAGACACTCGCATGAACCAATTCCTTGGGTGTTCGCGCTCCGACAACTCCATCAATAGGACCAAATGCCTTGGTAGCGCTTCCATTTCCAAGAAGCATGGGGTCGTCATCGATCAAAATGACCGGCATAGTGGGTGGGAGGAATGTGATGTCTGCAGAGTGTAGATCAAGTGCTGTGCGATAGATTTCTGTATAGTTTGGTGCGCATTTTTGAAGTCTTTTATACTCTTTCCCTTCCTCACTTTCAACTACAAAATTTTGCGAAGTGCTAGACAATGTAATTTCCTTTTCTTTACTTGAATACTTTTGTCTGGGATCAATAGACAAGTTAATTTTGATTGTCCCATGGGAATTACTCTTTAATTCCGCATTAATTTCGTTATTTCCCTGGGAAAAGCGATTTAAATCCTGATTAATTTCAACAATGGGGTGGGAATGTGTTGGGTAATTTCCATTGTGCCCATTGTCCTTCAATGTCACCGAAAAATCACAGTATTCAGAGATGTTTCCATTGTTTCTATTCAAGCTTAAAATATCCTGAATATTATTTCTATTTTGCCAATACATATAATTATTTGCATTAGTGCTTCTATCCATGTTTGTATTACTTTCTGCATTGTTCCAATTCTGGGAATTGTTTGGATTAGAAGTACTGCTGTGTAAAGCTTGTCCGCTTTCAGAAATATTAGTAAAATCATGATTATTTCCGAAATTATTATTTCTGACATCATCAGCTGATGTAATATTGCTTAGTAATAGGCTATTCGAGCCTATGACTGACTGTGCAGCTGTTTCTTGGGTTATAGAGGTATAAAAAGTCTTTCTATTTATTTTTCTTGAATAATCTTCTTCTTGTAAGGCACATAATTTATATTGTTTACCACCAGGACTGGGGTCAGTAATATGTATGTAAGTGCCTTCATTACATTCTTCAATTGATACTCTATAATCTCTTTGCCATGGTCTTCCTAATAATACTTCAAAGGGTGTACCTTCTTTGACATATAGATTTGCTCTAGTGGTTAATCCTCCACTAGATAATTCTACATTCTCTATAAGTCCATTTAATCTGCCTTCACCACCATTTGCATCTGTCATGGTGATGGACTGAGTAACATCCATTGGCATACGAACAAGCTCATTGGCTAGCTGCTCATTAATAATATTTAGCTGGGATCCAGTATCAATAACAGCTTTAATTTCTTTTCCACCATGATAAAGTTTAATTTTAATTAAAGGACCTTCACTTCTCAAATCAGTAGTGGCTACCATGGAATAGGGGTAAGATCGTTCATGTATGTAATGTGATGCTTTATTTGTGTTTGTGGGTGCAGTGGCATTTTTAACCTTAAGACGTTCTTGTAAATTATAGGCTACTTCTTTGGAAGTACCTAATATGGTTTTAAGCGGCAATACCACATCCGTGTTTAGAATCGATTCTACAACTGATCTGGGGTCTGTTTGTGATGACAGCTCACTTTGATGTCCAACATTTTTGGCAGGCTTAACTTCTTCTTTAAGAGGAGCTGGGCGAATTGTTTTCTTGTTGTTCTCAACAATCCTTTCTTTCCAACTTGTCTTTCTTGCATCAACTGGGATATATTTTCCTTCTCCTGGAGTTTCCTCTGGAGATGCCATTTCAATGTCATGCGCAGTTGTTTCTTTTCCCTTGGACTGAACACCATTATGTTGTTGAGGATGGTTCCGAAATGCAGGTTCGCCTTTACAAGGCTCAAATCTCACTTTTGGTCTCTGATCCAAATGATCCTGAGTGGCAAATGGAGCTTGAGGTATTTGTTTTTGTCCAAGAGGTCTGGCTTCCCATCGATCTTGCTTAGTCAATGGCTTAGCTGATGTTTTCCTTTCAGGATCTTGGTTTGGTTTTCCATAGGGTTTACGTGGTACTTCAACTCCATCAAATATTAATTTCCGGGGATTCTTATTTGACTTCATTGTTCTTTCAGCCGGAAATACACGTACTAATGGCGCGACTTGTCCGGGCTGACAGTCTTCTGGTGCGGCAAACACATACATAGGTTCATCTTCATCATCTGTGTCTGAATTAGGATCAATGAGGTAAGAACCATATTGTGAATTGAACATGTGTTGTGACTCATCATCCCAATCAGAATGGTCTACATCTAATTCATTGATAGTGTAATGATGTGATTGCAGGTTGTCATAGTATGACTCTACATCAGATGAGATTGAAATGAAATTACTTGAAGGTGTTAAGTAATGTGTGACTGCTTGGTATAAGGATTCCCCAGGTTTACGATAGATTCTGGTTCCATCTCCTAATGTATATTTACGTCCATAGCTATCCCATTTAATGATACCCTTCTGGATAAAGTCTGCTAACTTTGGACAATCTCTCATCATATGTCCACTTTTCCCACACCCATAACACATTCCAGATTCAGCTGACATTCCAGATTGAAAGGGTGGGTTTGACATATTTATGTTGTTTGGAAAGGTAGCAGGTGACTTTGAAGGTTGTTCTGCTGGGATTCTGTATGTTCTTTGGACTATGTTACCCTTAGGAGGTTCTCGAATACATTTGGCAGCAAATCCTGTCTTATCTAATGTCAAAACTCTGTAGTACAATCCTGCATAGCGCTTGTCATTGAGTGACATTGCATTTAACTGGTGAATTAATTCTTCTATTTCTTCAGGACTGCCCTGGTAACGTGCTACACCATTATTTGCTTCACCTGGCCTAGGTGCAACTGGTGGAATTGGTGCAGGTGGAATTGGTGCAGGTAAAGATACTGTACGATTTTTAGTATCTTTCCTTTCTCGATCTTTCTTATGCTTCCTATCCTTCTTATGCCTTTGAGCTCTAATCTTCCTCTGAATTCTTTCCCATTCATAGTCTGAGTCATAATCAGATGACTCTGAATCAGAAAGATCGATGTCTCTCCATTGTCTTCCTGTACGATTAGTTGAAAATAGTAAATCAGTAAACTTACCTCTCTTGAAGTGTGATTCTGCTGCTTCTGTAATCTTTGACACAGTCCAAGGCTTGGCCATGTCATGTGTAGGTTCTCCTGCTACTAACTTGGTTTCTAGAAGGTTCCTAAGGTCTTCAGGAATTCCCATCCAGAAATATCCATTATATTGATCTGCTGTGATATGGTTCTTGTCCTTAAGGTATCCTGCAATTGATTTGTAATCACGAAAATATTTCTTCCAATCATCCAGTGTCATTATTGGTTCATGACTACTATAGGTAGCAAATGTTACTAAATCTTCAGGCATATATGCTGCTTTGCCTCTTTCAGCATCATAGTAGTTAAGGATTTCTTCTCGAAGTCCTTTCCAACTATAAGCTGCTTCTTTCATATGATCTGATGTATCAATGAATCGTTCCACTGCAGGTGAGACATATTCTTTAATCAGTTCACATTTATCCTTGTCTTCTGTGACATTGTACATGTCTAGTAGGCGATCATAATTTCTGACGAAGCGTACAACTTCAGAGTATTCGCCTTTGAAGGTACGAGGAGCACCTCGCATACCTCTGAATGGCATGTCATTCTTGGTATGCTTGTGACTGGTTTGTCCTTCATTATCTTTGGACTTGCTATCAGACATGGCTTGGGGTATTTATATATAGTGTGGGAAGTTATGTCAAGTTATTTATAGGGTAATGAGATTATTTATAGTTGAGAAGTGGTGATTAATATAGATAAGGTTGAAAGGTAACAATGTGTTTAATTGTTGTATGATTTATGAATGTATGATGGGGCCAAGGAGAATATTCTGCTAAAAATATTTCCCTCGCGGTGGGCTCCACTTTGTCGTTTAAGATTAAGATAATCTAAGGTGCTAACAGGAATCGACTTTGTTCGTGTTACAACACCTGAGTGTCAGGAAATATTTAGCGAGGATATTCTTGGAAATTTAATGGATAATCTTGTACAGCAAAAGCTGTATGAATTGTATGAAACTTGGTATGAAGGGTAATGTACAGCAAAGGCTGTATATAATGACAAGTATAATGAAAGGGGTATAGTACACACTATAGACTTAATGCTATATTTGATGTGTATATTTTTTAGATCAATGCTTAACTTGCTTAGGACTGGACCTATGACTGAAGTATGCAATGATAAACTGTTCTCTGCTTCTAATACTGATACTGTTACTGTTACTTTGACTGTTACTTTGACTGTGACTGTGACTGTGACTGTGACTGCTTCGGTTTCTGTGACTGTTACTGTTACTGACTGTACTGGCTGTACTGATAAAACTGTACTAATTACTGATGACTAATGACAAATGGGTGAGACTACTGGGGGGTGGGTAGCTATCTATCTACTGCCAAACTGCCCTCCTTATATACCTTTTCCCAACCTGCTTAGTAATCCAATTCCCACTCTACCATCCTACATTGTTCTCCAAAATGAGTAGTGTGTAAGTGTAGATTTTAGATCTGAGGCTGTACAGGACAATGGTATTTGGAGAGTTAGTCAGCAGAGAACAATAGCTTATGTTAGCACAATGTGTAATGAATTACATTGTTCTAAATAAAGAGCTACATTGTTCTGGGCAAGAACAATAGGAGTCCATTTATATAACAATGGAGTAGAGAACAATAGATACCTATCTGCCATTGTGTAAACAATGGCAGTGAAAAACAATGGAGTCATATATAAATAGTTTCACATTGTCTCTGAACAATGGGTAAAGAGTACAATGTAGTTCATTTATTATGAACAATAGGATTGAAAACAATGGAGTTGTATATAAATAGTTTTCTCATTGTCTTCAGATAATGGATGAATAGTACAATGTAGTTCATTTGTGATGAACAATAGGAGTGAAAACAATGGAATTGTATATAAATAGTTTTCTCATTGTCTTCAAGCAATGTGTTATCCTTTGTTTGTGCATTGTTTGTGCAAGTGATTATTTATTGATATGTGTATTATGTTTAATGGTGATTTAGAGTTGTTTGTTCATGTAAGGTATTGATTTGTTCATGTATAGTATTGGGTATATTTGATTATTAGTGTGTTGTATCATGTGATTGTGTGAGCTATTCAGTCATGTGACATGACTGTGCAATTTCTTTAATTGTGGTATACAGTGCATTTGCATGCATTATATATAATCAAAAATCATGCCTGACACCGAGCTGCATTCAAAATGAACTGAGAAACCTTCATCCCCAAAGTGATGTTCTTCAGAATGTGCAATTCCCCAGCAACTTTCCAACAATTCATGAATGGCATCTTCAAAGATTTAATTGAAGAAGGACTTGCCATCGTATACATAGATGACATACTACTCCTAGGAACAATGATCCAAGAACTCGAACAAATCACCAAATGTGCCCTCAAAATTCTCAGAAAACATGATCTCTATGCCAAACCAAAGAAATGTCGATTTGAAGTAACAGAAGTTGACTTTTTAGGATTAATTGTACAACCAGACGAACTAGCCATGGACCCCATCAAAGTAGCAGGAATCTGTGACTGGCTGATCCCTACTAAACTCAAAGACATATGATCACTCATGGGATTCGCTAACTTTTACAGGAAATTCATAGAAGAATTTGGGAAGATTGCCGTTTCCCTGAACACCCTTACTAAGAAGGACAAACCTTTTGAATGGACTCCAGAATGCCAGAAAGCCTTCGAAACCCTTAAGAAATGATTCCTATCAGAACCAGTGCTACAGATACCAGACCCCAAACAACCCTTTGAACTAGAAACGGACACCTCAAAATATGCCTGTGGAGCTGTACTAAATCAAAAAGGACCTGATGAATGACTCCACCCATGCAGTTTCTCTTCACACACATTTACAGAAACTGAATGAAACTACAAAATCTACGATAGAGAACTCCTCGGAGTTATTAGAGGACTCAAAGAATGGAAACATCACTTCATCGGAACACCCCACAAGATCATCATCTGCTCCAATCACTGTAACCTCGGATATTGGAAAAAACCTGAAGACCTCACCCGATGACAAGCTCAATGGTATCTATTTTTATCTCAATTTAACTATGAATTATGCCATAAACCTGGAAAGAACCTCATTGCCACCAACACTCTATCCCGCTGATTGGACTACATACCAAAGGAAGATAATGACAACAAACAAATCACAATGCTACCAGCACATCTATTCCCTTCGACTGAAGACATTCCTGTTAACCTTATCAATACCGATCTCCACGAAAAATTCAAGACAGCATTAGAAACCGATCACCACACACAAGACACCATCATTGCCATGAAGCAACTAGAACAATTATCTCTCATCAAGAACGCAGCCCAAGATTGGCAAGAAGACAATGGCCTTCTCTATTACAGAGGCTGATGTTACGTACCCCCCAATTTGAAACTCCAACAAGAAATTGTATGAAAATACCATGACACAGTAGCCACAGGACACTCAGGACCCCACAACACTGAATTAGCCATCAAGAACCACTATTGGTGGCCCGGCATGGGCATCTTCATCAAGAACTATGTTGAAGGATGCACCATATGCCAACAGTCGAAGTACAACCGGAAAGGAAAACCACCTCTAATGCCAATTCCTGCACCTGCAGACACCTGACCTTTCTCCCAAATCTCTTGTGATTGGATCACTGATTTACCCTCATCTGATGGATATGACTCTATATTTGTCATGGTCAACCATGGATCTACAAAGGGGGTAATATTCGAACACTGCCATAAGAAAGGACTTACTGCACTAGGAGTAGCCCAACTTTTACTCGACACAGTTTACCGAAGATTTGGATTACCCAATTCCATCATATCCGACAGAGACCCCAAGATCACCACCAAAGCATTCCAAGAAATGATACACCACTTAGATGTCAAATGGAAAGGAAGCACAGCATACCACCCGCAAACCAATGGTCAAACTGAATGAATGAATCAAGAAATAGAAGTCTATCTCAGATGCATCTGTGCAATGAGACAATACGACTGGAACAAATATCTCTCCTCTGCCAAATTTGCCATCAACTCCCAGTATCACTCCATCACAAAGAATTCCCCATTCTACCTAATTATGGGATACAATCCTGTCGCACTTCCAGAAGTCTTCTCCCAATCAAAGATTCTAGAAGTTCAAGAATCTATCAAAGCATTACACCAACTTAGGAAAGAAGCACAAGCACTCCACAAACTTGCACGACAACAAGTAATGCTTCGAAACAAGAGAGATCTCCAACCACTCAAGAAAGGACAAATGGTATGGCTAGAATCAATGAACCTCAAAATAGCATACCCAACAAAGAAATTTGCCCCTCAGAGAGAAGGACCCTTCCCAATCAAAGAAGTCTGATCAAAACTCGTTTATGAACTGCAATTACCGAAACATTGGAGCCAAATCCACCCTGTATTCCACCAATCTCTCTTAACTCTGTACATTGAGAACAACGCCCATGGACCCAACTACTTGGAACCACCCCCAGATCTTATCGATGATCAAGAAGAATGGGAAGTCAAAGCAATCAAAGCACACAAGAAGCAAAAGAAGGGCATGATCTTCCTGATCTCATGGAAAGGATACCCATCTTCTGCCAATGAATGGGTAAATGAAGACACCTTGGAAAATGCCGAAGACCTCTTGAAAACCTATAAAAGGAAGGCCAAACTACCTTGAACTAACCAGAAACCAGCTTTCTAAACTACCATTACAACATCTACAACATGCCTCCCACCTCTGCTCCCATTACTGCTACTGCCCCCACCACAACCAACACCCCCCTGACCAACCTCTGCATCGAAATTCCCGCCACTGCCACCAACAAACTCCCCACAGAAGACTTTCATACCAGCCTCCACCACCTCAATTGACCAGGAACAGTCCCCGCCATCTCAACCCGTATCTGCCACCCTCACAAAGTCCACCTTGCCAAAGACCTCTGGTGTGCCTGAAATGCACCTCTCCAAATGATCACCTTTCTCCAGTACATCGCCCCCTGGAGTCTCACACTGCTTCATGCAGTTGTTTATCCTTGCCATGGATTGTTTTGCCCAGATTGTCATGGGCAAAACACATGATCTGTCTGTTCCCAAATATAATATTGAACACATTGCTGACTTATTCATCCACCTCCGTCTTTTTGACTATGCCCAACTCATCGACCTCCCTCACGGATTCTGTGGCACTCAACATCGAAGCTCCCCAGGCTGTGTAGGAATAGAAGCTCTCCACATCCCCCCTCTCAATCACAGCTGCACCCTCGCCCACAACCACCAACATTACATCTATGCCCCAGTACCCCCAACCACCAAATCCAGTACCTTGGCTCCCTCAGCAAATCCACCTGCCTACCCCAATGGCGACCTTCCTCCCTCCTCCCCTCCACCACTTCTTACCCCCATGTCTGTCTCCCCGCCAACTACACCCCCACCAACTACGCCAGTTCTTCCAAGAACTGCTCGACACCCAGGCTCACTGGACAACAGTCTTGATCAAGAGAATCGATGACCTCTATGAAGCCACTCTGTACCTCCTCCCACTAAGCCCTCCACTTGCCCCAATGCCCCTCCCACCAAGCCACTCTGCCAACACTACCCAGGCCGCTGGTACCACATCCCTGCCTACAACCTGGAACTCTTTCATGCTTTTCATCAACAGGAATGTAAGAGGGTCTGGTGTCAAGCCTATCGACAGGCACATCTGTATACCAGAAGACCCACATCTCAGACCACTCAAAACATGCAAAAGGCCCTTATCATCGAAGACCTTCCTCTCTGCAATGCCTGCCACCACTGTCCCCTCTGCCACAGCAAACACCATGATCGCCTCCAGTGCAAATGCCATGTCTGCCCCTTCTGCCGCCTTCACACCCCCCGCCACTCTCCCTTCCAATGTAAGAAGTATGTATGCTGCTCCTGTGGATGGCCCTGTGCCAGTCATGCCCCAAAGGACTGCTATTACAGCCCCAATGCCACCTCAGCTGCTCAGGAGACATGGGACAAGGAGGATTGGGCTGGATGGCCCCAATATTTGATCAATGCCTGGAACGTCCGAATGGAGACAGAGGACCAATTAAATGCTGATGCAGAAGCTGCTGCTGCCGAGGCCTACAAATGAAACCATGAGGAATCAAACGAGGACGTTTGATTGTACAAAGGGGGTAATGTTACACTTTTTCCATCTCAACCCCACCAGAGCACCTCTTTTCCACATGACCCTTCTATTTATATCTTTTTACTTACTTATCCCTTTCCATTTATAACTACATACTTACTCATCATTCCTGACCCCGCTCCTCTGGTTTGTCATACTACAAGCACAGACTTTTCTTATCTCCTTGGACTCATTTACTGATACTGCTGCGCAGTGCTGTGCATTTATTTATAGACCTCTGCCAAGTCATGGCAAGTCATGGACTTTATTTATAGTAACATACCTTCTGTGAACGGACCATGCTTCTTTTGTATAAATAGCTCATGTACTCTGATCAAGCTTCTTCAGCTTGATCTTAGTTTAGCTATCATCCAATATAGCTGGCTAATCCCCTCTATCCTCTTTGAGACCACCTCAGATCCAGAACACCACTACTTCATTCCTGCTCTTCAAGTGTTACTGTGAAGACACCACTAAGTTCATTAGTGTATAACTTATGTTATAACTGTTTAGACTTTGATTTTGTCATATGACTTACAATTGTAGTGACAAGTCATGTGATTATTATATCACAAGACAGAAGACATCACGAGACCAGCTCGGATCATAACAAATTACATAGATGGTATCCAGAAGAAGCCAGCTCTGGCTCACTAGCTGCTACAGAAGGAGTAGGAGCTAAACAAACAAGTCAGAAATAAAAATAAATAAATGAAAGAAACTCATGCTCAGGCAGGGGAGTAATTTTGTCTAATGGAACAATGATATCTACTCCATCAAAGAATTTGCAGCACTTGGAAGCTGGTGCAAAGGTGGTAAAAGTCTTGGGAGCAACTTTGCATTTGCCAGTGGCAATAGCAGACAAATTGAGCTGGGGGGAAACATTGTCTTCTAAAAATAAAGCATTAGCATTAGCAAAATTGGATGAAAAGAAACAGGAGACTTACCAAGGAGCTCATCCTCTTCTTTGGAAGCAGGGGAAGGAGGGGCAGTAGAAATGTCCAGGGTCAAGAATAGAGTATCAGGATGGGTGGGAGGTGCCATGGGAAGATCAGCCTTGGGGAAAAGGGGAGAAGTTAAAGTCTTGGCTGCAGCTTCAGCCTCAGCTTCAAGATGACATGTCACATGGCTTCTGCCTCCTCAGCAACCTGATGTGCCCCTACTTCTGCATGTTGCACTGACACCTTAGCTCTTGCCTTAGAAATCACCTCTGCTCTGGCACATGACACTGCTTCAGCTGCGGCCTTCACAGCAATGGCCTCACATTGGGCTAAGTCTTCTGGAGAGATTTCAATGTCAGACATAACAAGAGGAAGATAGAAAGCAGTGGGATAAAAGTATAGTAGGGGGAGGCAAAATTTACTTTACCCAGAAGTATCCTGTATTCAAGTCTTACCCACCAAGCACTGT
Source organism: Cyathus striatus (assembly GCA_025738555.1). Classification (NCBI taxonomy): domain Eukaryota; kingdom Fungi; phylum Basidiomycota; class Agaricomycetes; order Agaricales; family Nidulariaceae; genus Cyathus; species Cyathus striatus. The sequence continues at coordinate 1,038,699 of JAOVFP010000017.1, forward strand.
CTTAGTGAGCACCTGTGGTGTGAGTGAAATAGACTGACTATATTTTAATTTACATTATGTTGCACTAAACTAGGTACTTTAATTCCACTCACTCTGAGCTCTTTACACTTAGCCAGGTATTCTGTACGGATCCGCGCGGAATCCGTATGGAATTTTCAGAATCTGTGCGGAATCTGCACAGATTTTTTCTTTTTGGCAGAGGTTTTTTTGGGTCTGTACAGATTCTGCACAGATTCTGCACAGAATCAAAAATTCCGTGCGGATTCCACAGAATTCCACATTACAGACCTGAAAAATTCTGTACAGAATCTTATTATACTTATTTCCTTATAGAAAATTACAATAGAAAATTGTGTGATACTAAGCACTAAGTGTGACACTCTCCATTAAGCATGACACTATACATTGATTGTGACACTAAGTGTTGAGTGTGACACTAAGGGTTAAGCGTGACACTAAGCATTGAGTGTGACACTAAGGGTTGAGTGTGACACTCTGCATTAAGCATGACACTAAGGGTTGAGTGTGGGTTAAGCGTGATACTAAGTGTTGAGTGTGACACTAAGGGTTAAGCGTGACACTAAGCATTGAGTGTGACACTAAGTGTTGAGTGTGACACTAAGGGTTGAATGTGACACTATGTGTTAAGCGTGACACTAAGCGTTAAGCGTGACACTAAGCGTTAAGCGTGACACTAAGCGTTAAGCGTGACACTAAGCGTTAAGCATGACACTAAGCGTTAAGCGTGACACTAAGCGTTAAGCGTGACACTAAGCGTTAAGCGTGACACTAAGCGTTAAGCGGGTTGAGTGTGACACTAAGCATTGAGTGTGACACTAAGGGTTGAGTGTGACAATAAGCATTGAGTGTGACACTATGCATTGAGTGTGACACTATACATTAAGTGTGATACTAAGTGTTGAGTGTGACACTATGCATTGAGTGTGATACTATACATTAAACATGACACTATGTATTGAGCATGATACTATATATTGAGTGTATCACAGATTTCATGTAGTGTCACACTTGACACCTGTGACAAGGCAGCAATGCATGAATCCACACAGAATCCATGCAGAATATGTATGGAATCCATATAGAATAATCACCTCTAATAATAATAGCTAGTATATAAATTCTGTATGGTATCTATACAGGTCTGTACGGGTCTGTACAGATCTGCACGGAATCCGCACGGATCCGTACAGAATTTTCGGATGCCGTGTGGATTCCGTACAGATCTGTGCAGATCCATACAGATCCGTACAGACCTCTTGGGGGAGTGTAAATTACTGCTCACTCTCATGCATTGATGGTGATTGTGTTGTGCTTCTTCTATTATCACACTCACAGTGAGCACATATTTTGTACATTCTTCTGTCATTCTTAGATTATTCCTGTGATTTTTTATCACAATAAGAAGTTATTTCATATGTGATATAGTATCTTAGTTGCAAAAACATGCTGTAGTGTACTTACAGGAAATTTTAAATGAATAATGATAATTTACTGACAAAGCATTTAATATACATTCATATTCACAAAAAAAAATTGGAAGGAGTCTCCCAAGAACTCAACCAGAAATAAAAATAATGGGTGCTAACTGCTTATAACAATGACAAGGAATATGAATGCTATCTTGATCATTCAGAGAGCATTAATCTAGTGATCCATAGTGGTGATGGAATGTCTGTGCAAATCAGGGTAATTTACATTTTCAAGTTACAGTTTAAGTTACAAAGTTAAGTTTCAGCCAAGTGCCAGCCAAGTTCCATTCAAGTTCCATTCAAGTCACTGGTAACTAGAAAGTCAATAGCCCATGTGGATACACCTTAATCCACAACTGCTTAGCATCTGCACATTTTCTGAGATGTCAATAAGTACTTGCCAAGTTATTCATGCTTTTGAGTGTGTATGAACACTCCATACTAAAAATTCATTCCCCAATATCTAGCACCTGAATCTGTAACTGCTCAGCATCTCCATATTTTCCAAGGCATAAAAAAGTGTATGTCAAGCTACTCATGCTTGAGAGTGTATCAGGATGCTCCTTGCCAAGAATTCTTTCATTCATATCCAGTACCTGAATCTGCAACTGCTCAGCATCTCCATATTTTCCAAGGTGTAAAAAAGTGTATGCCAAGTTACTCATGCTTTTGAGTGTGTTTGGATGCTCCTTGCCAAGAATTCTTTCACTCATATCCAGTACCTGAATCTGCAACTGCTCAGTATCTGCCGACTTTCCTAGCTCTGAGAAAGTGATTGCCAAGTTATCCATGCTTGAGAGTGTGTCAGGATGCTCCATGCCAAGAATTCTTTCTCTCATATTCAGCACCTGAATCTGCAACTGCTCAGCATCTGCCCACTTTTCTAGCTCTGAGAAAGTGATTGCCAAGTTATTCATGCATTTGAGTGTGCTTGGATGCTCCTTGCCAAGAATTCTTTCACTCATATCCAGTACCTGAATCTGCAACTGCTCAGCATCTGCCCATTTTCCTAGGTGTGAGAAAGTGCTTGCCAAGTTACTCACACTTTTGAATGTGTCTGAATGTCCCTGGCCAAGAATTCTTTCACTTATATCCAGTACCTGAATCTGCAACTGCTCAGCATCTGCCCATTTTCCTAGGTGTGAGAAAGTGCTTGCCAAATTACTCACACTTTTGAATGTGTCTGGATGCTCCTGGCCAAGAATTCTTTCACTCATATCCAGTACCTGAATCTGCAGCTGCTCAGCATCTGCCCACTTTCCTAGGTGTGAGAAAGTGCTTGCCAAGTTACTCATGCTTTTGAGTGTGTTTGGATGCTCCTTGCCAAGAATTCTTTCATTTATATCCAGCACCTGAATCTGCAATTGCTCAGCATCTGCCCACTTTCCTAGCTCTGAGAAAGTGATTGCCAAGTTATTCATGCATTTGGGTGTGTTGGAATGCTCCTTGCCAAAAATTCTTTCACTCATATCCAGTACCTGAATCTGCAACTGCTCAGCATCTGCCCATTTTCCTAGGTGTGAGAAAGTGCTTGCCAAGTTATCCATGCTTGAGAGTGTGTTTGGATGTTCCTGGCCAAGAATTCTTTCTCTCATATCCAGCACCTGAATCTGCAGCTGCTCAGCATCTGCCCTTTTACCCTGATACCAGTATGTCAATGCAAGCTCAGCAATTATTGATAGTGTTTCACTTAGTTTAAATGTGATATCTGAATCCATCTCTTTGATTGACTTCAGGTACATTTCATTCATGAACTTTAAACCTTTTGATATATTTTTAACCTCTCCTACTAGTTTCTCAAGATGTATACATGCAATTTTAACTCTGTATTCTTCTTCCAAGTTGTATTTTCCATTATGATTTAATAAGAATGCTAAAATTCTGAATATATCATCATAATATGTTTTTTGCTTATTGTTTTGTCACTTTTGAAAGTTCCAAGGATGTGAGATAGTAGACTACTTATGTACATATATTCTTCTGCAGTGTCTTCTGTTGAAACTGAACTTACTATTATTGCTTTAGCATTTAGATTCCATAACCATTTTTCATCAATAGATAATCTATCTTGACAATATGTATGCACCAGTGGGTGTATACTATATAATGATTTTGTTCTGGTTTTCTTTATTAATGAAAATGAAAGAAGAACTTCAATGCTCTCTGTAAAGATCCAGTCATTCCACTCTCCATATTCATTCATATTTAAAAATTTAACATCCATTGAGGCTAAATATGAAGGTATATTATCATTTATGTACAAGTCTTTGTTCACTGAATAGTTCTTTGCAGCTCTCTCAAAAATTGATTCAGATATCTTTTCATAGTGAAAAAATGCACATATGTTTAAAAGTATCATAGCATATGTTGCTGCTGCTTTGCTGCCTTCTTTTTCTTTGTCATTTGACATTTCCAATATGGTTTGAAATGAAATTTCCCAAGTCCTATAAACTGATTTGTTGTATCCTGATGCACCTTTAAATTTTTCATGACGCAAGATCTTGGGTCTATATTTATTATAGAGTTTCATAAAATCACCAAATTCACATTGAACTTGAGCTATATAAGCTCCAGCCATATCAATTGCCAATGGTAGATAATGTAATTTCTGAACTATAGTTTTTGATTCTTCCAAGTATTGTTTTGAATTCTTGTCAACACCACTTGTTTTGAACAGAAGGTCAATGGCCACCTCTTCACTCATTTCAGATACCTCTAGAGAGTTCTTATGTGTTGTAATTCTTTTTAAAGCAGGATTTCTGCTTGTAATCACAATATTCCCCACATTTCCAGGGGGGAGAAACTTTTCAATTAGTTCAGGAGACCCATCAGCATTGTCAAAGATCATGAGCCATTCAGACTTAATATTAGAAATCCACTTAAGCACAACAGCAGAAGAGAAAGAAGATGCATAGGTTCCTGAAGTAGAAGTCATCTTGTATATTTCTTTGAGACTTTGAACAATTGTATCCTCTGATGTTGCATCAATCCAAAAGGTATAGGTATATCTATCACAATTTTTAGTCTTTTATATATGGTGATGATATAAGATATATGCTCACTGGCCAGCCATCTCATCATTAAATTTCATGCAAATTTGGGTCTTCCCAATTCCACCCATTCCATGCAACAAAAACATTTTTCTCTCAGAAGTATTTCCAGGTCCAAAGTATTCATGAAGTTTTTCAAGGTACTTTTCTTGACCAACAAAATATTGAGAAGTTCGGGCTGCAGTAGATCGAAGTGGGGAAAGTGGTTCAGCATAAGTTGGTTGATTGTAGATCAGATTCTGTAAAGTGGGGTGGGATCTGTAAGATAAGAGTTGAAAACTTCAATGAGACATTGTGTGAACTACCTGAGTATTAATTGTCATATAATCATTCATATCAGCGTGCTGGATTACAAAGTCATGAGCATTTGCAAATGGTCCGCTGCCTGTTCCAGATTCCTTGGATATGATTCTGTGTGAAGGGTGCATTTTGGCAGTTCAATTTGATGGGTGGTTCGAGCTGATTGATTAGAGCGTGTTTCATATACACTGAGGTGTGGTGCAGCATTCATAATCAGTCTAATTTTAGATTTAACAGCCTTATCCTTCTGTGAATGTGCAGATGTTCATGCATGCTCTTTATTATTAGGCCCATCGGTCAGGGTGACTGGTAGCAGGTGACCGCCATGTTGTACCCATGTAGTACATACTTAAAGCTCAGTCCATGTAGGTTGATGCGCATCACATTCTTATCTGCACGCTTGTCTTCCATGTGTTGACATTGATTGAAAGCTAACTCAGCGATGTAATTTCTGGGTATGTACTCTTCCCAGCCCAACCCCACACATGACCATCAACAGCTCAGAGCATTATCCCTTGCTTCACGTCCTATTTTATCATCATTTTAGCCTGGAGCACTCGAACGGTGTGGGGTACTCGCGCTGGATGTTAATCACCAGTTACATTGAATTCGAAGTATTCATCACCAACTAGCTTTTACTCCTCCTTGTAGTAAGGTGCTTGATCTAACACGACGACATGTTCAGCAACAGCCTGTAGACGTGTATGTAATTCACAATGATACATGGTGTATCTAACGTTAATGGCTATCCCCGCAAGGTGAAGTCTCTCTCAACATCCTGTATGGGCGAATATCAAGTTGATCGCCACCCTGCCCCAATCCCATACATATACTATCCACCTCCTCCGCTGCATTGTATCAACCACCACATGTCGTGCATACCTTACTTAAAACTCACGAAAACAAAATAACAGCCCCGAGTTCACCTAATGACCACAATTAACTCCAGCCCAGTGTTGTGCGGGTCATCGACCCTTTTCTGAGGTCGAGTTGACGACCTTGCAGTAATATGTGGGTTATTACATAATGGTCGAGGGATTATGTCATGTGCACCTGGCCTTACTCATGAGAAGTCGACCTTGGGCTTCAGTTAGATCTGGTCAGATATCTTTAGTTTTAAACTCCGCTGACAGCGAAGCGTCAAATGGTCAATGCATGTCGTGTCGAACCGCAAACGTTGAAGTTGCCTCGAAGTTAGCATCATCACTCTTCTCCCTCATCCTTTACTCTCAATTAATGATTCTGTTGGTATATATTAGTACTCCATAAATCTGGTATTTTTCCAACCTTTTTCCTGAGGGTTTTTTGCTCACTCTTTTATAATTATAACTGTTATAACTAGTTCAATTATCAATAGAATCAATTCTTCGAAGCATGCTCTGTGCAGTATTTCACCGACTAGTATCCAGATTACTGAGGTCTTTCCTATATTCAAGATTACCAGCTTGCTGATATGTTTCTCTGTATAAAATGGCAAGACTAACAACTTTAATGGGAGGTATTAGTCCTACTACCCCCAAACCTACCAGTCTTGTTATCATCGTTGCTCCTACATGGCTCCTGGTCGACCACGGAGGTGGTGGAGAAAAGAATTCGAAGATCATCCACGCTGGGGAGAGTCTGAACCACCTTCTCTGGAAGTGTACACCAGACCGGAGGTGCACAATGGCAAAACAAGACTCTATTGCAAGGAGTGTCTTCAGGAAGATGTATCAAAGGTATGTTTTTTTGCGAAAATTTACATTTATCTACTGACATAAACTCAGTTTGTAGAATACAATGAAAGGCTGGAGATGGAACGAGTGATAGAGAAAGCTAGAACATCATTGCAGATCAAATTGTTTTGTGAGTACTCACATCAGGAAATACCTAACATACATGATTAGCAGAAATAACTCTAATAAAGCATATATAAGTAATAAAAAGCAATAAAAAGCAATAAAAAGCGAATTTAAGTGAATTTAAGGACCATTAGTTGTTTTAGGCAAATTAGGATTGGCCCCCCTCTTATTTTTCCTAATTTCAACTTATTCCACCATATTTCAACCTATTCCACCATATTTCGACACATTTGCAAGAATAAGAATCATTTAAGAATGTTTTAGTACTGAATTAATTGATATATCTAACATGTTATTTCACAAATAAGTCAAAGAAATCACTAGCATTGAAATGTACTAATACATGAACTACATAATAACTAACATAAATAAGATATATACATAAGCCACCATTCACTAACTAACATAACAGGTACACTAACACTCATGTAACAGCAGTATGCAAGTGTTACGATACAACACCCTCAGTCACTTAACACAGCATATAACAATACACAAGAACAACCCACCTGCCACACCTCCTTTACCATTCAACACGCACTAAGAGCCCATTAATCATCACAACCTCTGTGGTTTCTGTGTGTGGTTGGCTCATGTGTGAAGTGATAAGCTGCTGGGTCTGTATTGATGACAATGCTGTATGAAGGAATGGGGAAAAGAGGGAAGGTAGTTCGTCTACTGCATGCTGCACTCCAATACAGGGAAGGCTTACCTGTCATCAACTGTCTCGTCTAAGCATAGGAGCATAAGCTCGTTTTCCATCAGACCAGCAACGAAGTACAGAGTGAGAATAACGAGCAAAAAAAATTGAGGTGGACATAAGATGATGTGTCGAGAGGATGTTGATGCGTTGGAGAAGAGATAGTCGACGTAAGCAGGAGGCAAAGGAAATCTCTAGGCATAGTGAAGGAGAAGAGGGGAAGAGAGCAGAGGAGCGGTGGGGCAAAAGAGCAGGAGGGTAGAGGAAGAGGAGGGTAAGAATTGAAAGCGGTAACCATTTGGTTCAAGTTGAATTCAGGCTCCGACGTGCTATGCTGACACATTGACACGTTGATGACAATGTGGCAAATTCCGACTTGTCACATGACCGGATCAGACCGGTGTGAACGGAGTTTGGAATGACTTCATGAAATTCTGACTCGTCAATGCAACATGCGTCAATGTGTTGCCCGAGAAGTTGGGTTTCACTGATTGGTCTTCTGTTAACTTATGTATGTGTGTTAAGTACTCACTCTTTGTATCCCTCTCCCCGCAAATTATGTATATAAATTACAACAGTTAAGTAACAACTACTAAGCACTACAACCTATTTACAAGCAGTATAAGTTACTGTAAAAATCATATCTCAAAGATATGATTTTCACATAACACTAATGGTGGTCAAATTAAGTTGAACAAAGTACATTTTAGTGATTTATTAGTATTCCTTTTACTTAGAAACCATTATTCTGTCCTAACCCAATACTTTATTGTCTTAATATTTTTGCATTAGCTCAAATAAGCGAATTTTAGTACATATTTGGTACATATTAGATACAGTGCACCTTTTATTAGCTTAAATATACTAATGATCTCTAAATCTGGCTAACCCTAACTTATATACACTAATTATCTCTAAATTTAGCTAACTTTATTAATTTAGCCAGTTGGGAATTTCCTGATGCATTCAGTGTCTTTAATGTTTATACCCAATACTAACTACAGAAATAGTATTCAACTTATCTAATAGCCTTCCTTATGGCGAAGTTGTTGTATCGACAAATCCACTTAGACAAGGATGGATTGAGTCTAGGACATCAACCCTTCTCAACCATCTTTGTGACTGTAAATTTGTCAGTGATTCGGTAAAACAACATGCTATTGACGAAATTGAAGCACGAAGTGGTGGAAAGCGAGGTTATGATGCTGAAAGCACACCGCATGCTCAACATGTGCAAGATACTCGTTACACACAGCCACTTCCACCACCAATCTTCATAGAAACATTGCAATATGGTGCACCTATATCTTCCGGCACTTACAACTTCCCATCACACACTTCAAGCCACTCTACATTGATTCCCATATCACATTCCACATCCCCAACACCTTCTATGCACAGTAGCATCAGTACACGAAGCTCATCTCGTGCATCAGTCCGGAGTTACAGAGTTTCTGATGCTCATCATTCCACATCCAAGGCTGACTGGAATGAGGAACGACAGCACTCCTTTGAACACCATATTGTTCGAATGACTGCATCATGCAGATTTCCTCTCAGCTGGGTGGACAATCCTTTGGTGCGAGATTTCTTTCATGAGTTTATTCCACATGCAAAAGGTCCATCGTGAAAAGTCCTTTCACAATGCCTTCTTCCTGCAGAACTGGAAAATATCAGGTCAGCAGCTAAAATAGCAGCAGCTGGAAACGAAGGGACTCTTCAAGGTGATGGCTGGACTGGTGAAAACCATCACCACTTTTTAGCTTTCATGGTTACCGTTAACCGAAAGGTAAGTGATAAATATATGCATGAAACAAGTGAATGATGTCTAATTAAATATAATAATAGCTATATACGGTTGAATTACATGATACAACCATGGAGCATAAAACTGCTGACAATCTCCGCCAAAAAATTGAAGATACCATTCAGGTGCTTGACAATGATTGGAATGTTACTGTAGTTGCAGTAACAATTGATTCATCTGGAGATGGATGCAAAGCATGAAAGGACCTTCAACGATTACGTCCAGATTTAGTATTGCCACCGTGTTATGCACACCAGGTAACATAATGTTTATGTTTTATTCAAAGTGTGCTTACACTTCATTTGCATACTTTTAGATCAATCTTATCATTGGTGATTACATGAAATGTACCCAATCACCATTTCTTCAATATGCGACTCAAGCCAATGAACTTATATCATGGCTTCGGTCAAAGGTCGCAATTTTGGGCTTAATTCGTGAATGTATGCAGAAAGCTGGAAAGCAACCGCTTTCAGTCATATGCCCAGTTCCGACATGATGGACAGCTTATTTTCTGGCCTACAGAAGATTGATGGAAATTCATGATGCATTACGAAGTGTTATTATAGCTGATGGAATGCGTTCAGAATCTGAGCAACAGGTTATTTCTGGTGATTATCGTGCTCATGCCCGTGCTAGAGACATGGTTGCTATTATAAATAATTCGCTTTTTTGGCAATCAATTGCATGGTAAGCTTATGTTATATTTAATAGCTCTTTAATTGACTTCTAAATTGTATAGGATAAAAAATCATTTAGCACCGTTGGCAATTGCTGCTAATCTTACACAATCCTCATTTTGCCGACTTGATGAGGTGCTTTTGACATTTGGATACCTCACTATGCATTTTTCCTCCTTACCAGCTGAGGATATTGATATATCCACTGCTGTGCTTGCAAGTATTGAACGGCGTTGGGCACAATCTGATAATGATGTTTTCATTGCAGCTACCATTTTGAACCCTTTCGTCAAACTCAACCCATTTCATAAATCACGGCTCTTCACTCTAGGTCGCATTGATGCATTAATGGAGTGCCTATGGACAAGGTTTTATGGAAATACAGCTCCAGGTGGATTATATGAAGAGTTAAGGAGTTATTTGGAAGGGACCGATGATTATGAGGACCTTCCTAATGTTTGCCGAAAGCTTTCAAGCAGGGCTATTAGTAATGTATAAATTTATTAATCTATGTATATTTATCTTCTTATCTCTGCTTTCCAGAATATTACTCCTGACCCCTTGCAGGCATATTCTGATGCCACAGCCAAGAATTTAAACACTCCATTAATTACACTAGCATGAAGATTGCTTACCATATGTCCTAACTCTGCTTCTTGCGAGAGGTTATTTAGCACTTTTGGTTTAATACTCACAAAGCTCAGAACTCGTCTTGGTACACAGCGGCTACTAGATCTGGCAGAGCTAAAAATGCATATTCGGGATGAGCTGCTACATGATAAAGATTCAAAGGAGCGCAAGCATGCTTTCGGTGCACTGAAAGAAGGTACCCCATCTCAAAGCACCGCTAATTCATTCCCAACTGCAAGTGATGCTCATGTGACATCACTTAACGAGCATTGGGACACTGAAACCTCGACCACTACCACTAACTCACTGCATCATATTACAAACTGACTCATTAGATTGGTTGATGAAGAAGATGATGCAGCAGATTCAGCTGAACCTGCAGGCGCTTCCAGCTACCAAGTTCCTTTGTCAGCAATATTCAACTTTGCTGAAAGGCATTGGGTGAAGATGCAGCAGCGCAGTGCAGTTGGATCTCTGGATGATGAATTGGCAATTTATGAGCTGCTTGATTTAGACACAGATGGTGAGTTAGATTTAGAGCCGGACTTGGATGAGACTGTAGAAACTTTGATTATTGAATGAATTTCGACAGTAGTTAAAATGTTTCATTCGTATTTTACTACTGCACATGTACAAACTAATTCTTTATGTTTACGACAGAAGAGACATTGACTAATTCTACTGTGCTTAACATTCAGGTAAGTTGCCTTGCTACGACGCGCAAGATGCGCACGCGTTGTCGGCGCTACCGAAACGCCACGATCATATATGCCGAACTTGTGCCGAAAGATATGCTAAATATGGGAAGGTCATGGTTGTCAGGTCGCGAAAAGTCACCGACCTGGACTTTATTCAAAACCAACAACTTTATTCGGTTGGTCGACGACCCGCACAACACTGCGAGTCCAGCCACTAAGGTCAATTTTCTGAGTCACGACTCCGATTCGGCGTTTTGTTGAACAATGATAGTTGCTGCTGTAGGATATATAGGAATGAATCAGTGTGTACTAGTGAAAGTGAGACGGAGAGGGAGGATATGGGCGTACATGTAAAGTGACTTTGTTACACGAGCTGTCTCTGCCGTGAAGTGAAAGCACTCGCTGACTGCGCAATGCCTCCGACCGAATATCGCAGTGTAATAGGGTACAGGACATCTAGCCATCGAACCAATCCGATGGATGGAAGACGAATGTCGGTTACTCAGTGTCTCAGCCACGTTCGAGCACGAGCCTGGACAGCAGCAAGTGGTGATGTGAAGTGGTAAGGTGCGGATGCGTATTCGGACGGAATGATACCCTAGCTCCTCCGCAAGCTTGCACATGAACGCGATCCAGGGTTTAACACACTCTATCTGAAGATGCACCGTATAGATACTTAGTTTAAGATTGGGGGTCGTCGAAGATGAGTGATGGCCCAGCTGGAGTTGGTAGTAGACACCATCCCAACCTGATGGATGTAAGGACTCGCAGGATGTCGGTTACTTAGTGCATCAGCGAAGCTCGAGTACGAACCACAGCAGTGTGGTGTGGTGTTGTAGCTTCCGATACGCAGATACTCACAGTCTTATCAGATCCCGAACCCCCTAGTTTGCCTTCTAGGGACATCCCACTGAGCGACAACAAAAACATGCCGTGAAATGTCGTCGATAAAACTCAGTAATTTAGGCGGGATTGTGCAGTTGGTGATGGTCGAGAGACAACGGAGTGTACAAGGTTCCAGTAGAACGTGAGTCGCTCTGGTCCACGTATCTGCACGAAGTAGTGTCGATGGGAGGGATCGTCCACGCAGCGTGACGTGGTCTTCGTGACAAGTTATATGAACGAGGTCGAGAAGTCGAACTGAAACCAGACAGGGAGGAGGTACGCGGAAAGGAATAGGAGGAAAAGGAAGTTGCAGCATTGTGCTGCTCCGTATTCGACGTGCGCGAACGGAGAGACTATCCCTACAGTCAGAAGTTCTGACGCCTCAGACTGTTTGCGCAGTGAAGATGCAGAAACAGTGCACCTAGTAAGAAAGATCAAAAGAGGAGGAAATGAGAATGGGTAACGCACACTACAACGGATTCACGGGCCAACATTTCATAACCAGCTCATTCGCAATATCCTATACATCCTCCTTCACTTCCCCATCCAAAAGTATTTGTCATTTCAATACTAATGCTATGACGAAGTTGAGCTTGAGGTGACTAGCGTTGTGTGGAGACTGAGTGAGGGGTGCGCGTACAGAACACGTACCATACATGTGTGTTGCGTATATGGGCTTTTCCCCTAAGGTTATCCTTCAACTGTGTTCCTTGTAAAGTTGTTTCAACTGCATTATAAACCAGTTAGAGTCTGTGAGAGTTGTACTTAGTAGCAGGTCAACGAAGAACGGTCGCTCGAGTCGTCATGTTCATTTAGTCCGAAAGCCATCCCGCCTATTGCCGATCTCACGCTAGCATCACATGACTGGCGTGGGAGTATCTCGTCGACAGACGGTCCGGTAAATTCGGGGAATTTGAAACTGACGTCCCTTATGCACCTGCGACGCCTCCACTTTCTTCACTCTCCTGCTCAGAACCCCAATTTCTCCCATGTTCCTTCCTTTCTCTACGCAACTCGAACACACAGAAATGATAATCACTCCAAGAATGGCAGAAGCAGCGCCAAACCGAATGCAACGAAGCCAGCACAAGAGCTTTGGTGGTAATCAATCCGGAGTCTAGCGGTCTGGGGGGTTTACGATGTGATGGGAGGGGGAAATGATGATTGGCTTCTGTGGAAGAGTCTTTTGAAGATAGCAGGTGTGTTCTATAGTCAGTATTTCGTCAGGTAGCAAGACTGACAACTTGTATTACTTGGTTCTAGTGATGTTGAATCTGCCCCCCTTCGTTGTCATTGTCGACGTCCCTCGTCGTCGTGACATCGATGTAGCGTCCCCCATGTCGTCGACGCGACATAGCCCTGGCCCTCCTCCCCCCGGTGTCGACTTGGCATCCCCCCTTGCTGTTGTCGCGGTGTTTCCCCCTCCTCCTCGTGGCGTCCCACTGTCGTTGATGTGGCCCTCCCTTCCCCGATGTCGATTCGGTCCCAAGCAAACTGGGATGAAAGCAGGAGTTGCTAGGAGATCTTTTCCTACGAAGGTCTCTGAGCTTTAACCTTTATTCGAAGATGTGTATAAGTATGAGTTTAATTAATATAATCATGGTACTTCTGGACGAAAGCAACAAGGAGTTTCGAGTGTACAACAGTGAATTATACAAGAAATTGGACAGTTAAATGATTTCTACTATTCTTACTAGCTCGACCACAAGTGAATCTGGCCACTTCAAGCTCGTGATATGGCTTAAGAACTTGCATGTCTTGCAGCTTCTTCAAGGGAGATAGTACTGGGACATATCACAATGGATATTCAGTCTTAGAAGAGAGATAATGTTGCATGAACCAACGTGCATAATTGCAAATGTCTTGTATAGGTTTATAAACTTATCAGATCGTTAAATGAACACGATAGCAATGGTATAGTCAAGTATTATTTGTTGATTATTTGTAGAAATCATCGAATTATCGATAGGACGTGTTGACTTTGAGGAGGCAACCAGTGTCTTCGCATAGTATATACATATGCATATGTTTTTCTCTTGCAATTCTACGAATCCATTAAATATATACAGTCGAACCTCTCTTATCCCATACCGGTCATAACGCATAAAAGTGAAAACGCATATAAATTTTGGTCCACCAACTTGGTTCGCGGGGGATTGTACACCATAGTCCATAAATATCATAATGCATAACCCATGCGACTTTCCGCAAAAAATCCCATATTATTGCGTAAGTGTACCAAGGTTTTTTGTATGCTATTCGCCGTTCCGTTGCCCGATTTATTAGTTGCTAACTGCCCGCCATCCCTGGTGCGCCACTGTGGTAACTGAATAACCATAATATGAGTTTTGATGCACTGTTGGACCTGCTGGAAAGTGAGGAGAGCAAGGGGAGTAAGCTTGGAACGAAATTCGGAACACATTTTTCCTTCACTAAACTGCTACTATGCCTCACAAACTGTTTGAGACACTTAAGAGAGGCCCTACAGAAATGCAACCAGATGACGATTGATTCTCTCCTCAACCCAGAAGGTGAATCACGTGTCTCAACTGAAACATCAGACAACGAGATCTTTCAAGCCGTTATGGACTCGATTGCTGCTTGTGAAAATCTGGAGGTCCTTGGGGGTGAAGACGTTGATGAGGATATCCTAGTAGAGCCTCTCCCAACTCGTCGTGATGTGCTCAAGGCCGTATCAGCTATCAAAAGATACACTGAAAATATGGATGATCCCTTTTCACGCAAGGTTGACACCATTTTAGGCTCTTTCAACCGACAGCTTCGTCTTGATGGGTTCAAGAATATGAAGGATACTGCTTTAACTGACTTTTTCAAGAGCACATAAGCTGTTTTATGTCATAATTCTACTACTCTCAAACTTACATAGCCTTCTGTAATCTCTATTCCTTGAAAATCAAGAATTTCGCAATTTTTTTTCCTTTTTTGGGAGGTCGCTCAAAAGGCATATACCCCAAAAGCCATACGCTGGCCAATCCACCGAACCGTATGGGATAAGAAAGGTTCGACTGTACTCTCTTTAGTTTATCAGATAGTATTTCTTACATCAGCACGTTAACCGTTAGCATGATGTGCAACTTGAGTCCAAAAAAACAGCTCGAAGGAACCCGAAGACTCGAAACAGTGAAAACAGCGAACGAGAGGAGAAACGAAAGAAGAAAGCAGTAGAAGAGAACAATTGAAGAACGCACCTAATCAATCAATATACATAATCGCCGGTCCCATCGCTACAAACTGAACATTCCCAATTCCCAATTCCTCCGGATACGAGGGGCGATACATTGTCCCCTTTCAAACCGATGGATCGGACGAGTGTAGGGCCATAGTAGAGTAGTGCGTTTATACCTGACCATTCTGTTTATACCGCCAGCCACGTATGTATAGGGTAGAGAGTAGAGAAACATGCAGAGGAAAGGAGGAGAGGGGAGGGGACGCGCGTTGAAAAACCATAACCAACACCCCAACACTCGTTCTCCCCCTCCACCGTTTACCAAAAAGTGCTTTTCAAGCCTTAAGTTCTTCTCCTAGTCCATTCTTCGTACTTACAACGGCGGTGCGTCGGATAAATTCCGCTTCGACTTTCATTTCTAGGAGTTCGATCTGCAGTAGGCGTGTTAATAGGCGTTGGGGGAAGAGAGTGTAGAACGGCAGGGGAACGAAGGGGGATGTGGCAGAGAAGGTGAATATGACGAAGGGGTGGATATAAAACGAGAGAATAAGTCCAACAGATAAACCAAAACTAACCTGGACCAAAACACCACTCCCACTTCTCAACCTACCCAAACTCCTCAGCCTCCTCCGCCCAATTTTGCAACACCAATAAACGCGGAGACGAGGGCAGGTAGAGTGTACTGAGGAGAAGGATGAGTCCTGGGATTAGTTGGAGGGCGAGTGGGATGCGCCATGAGTAACCAGAATACAACGGTCGATTAGTTCCTTAACGGCATATCTGCAAAGATCTTCATGGCTGATGCTTCATTCGATCCTTCGAAACCTCCTTTTGTATTGCCTATGCCGCTAGAGTAAATAAACACGAACTTCAATGCATACTTGCTCTCTGCATCAAAAGCATTCACGGATGGATATCGACTACACGACAACTTCGAAGGGCTAGGGGAGCACCTTGTTCCCATGTCGTTTTACCCTGTTAGCTCCCCTATCAAACCCACCATCGCCTTCAATCTCACAATATTCCAGCGCCACGCAAGCGAAGGTGTTGATTGTGGCGCTGAAGCACGTCGATGCGCTCAGTTTCGTCGTTGCGTATTTGGCGTTTTGCTCCGGTGAACATGCGTTTACTGTTATACAGTACATTGATGAGAATCGTGGTGTCGGAAAAGTGCTGGTTGAAGGCGGACCGGGAGGTGAACCAGAAAGCGAGGGAGAAGATGATGGGCCGGATACGACGCACACATAACGCATCATGCCAGAGATAAACCGTCTGTAGGTCTTGACGGGGGAGCTAGAATTAGGATATTTGGTAGTTGCTTTGTCTCTATAGGTATCGGCGAAGGCTCCTTTATCTTCGAAGGAGAAGGAGAAGCAGGCTGCGAAATATCTCTTCCCACTCTCTCTATACACCTCCTTACTTGGTCTTCATCAAGAAGTGTAACGCCATCGTCTGCGGGTGCGAGGGACAAGGGAATAGGAAGGTTTGTTACTTTCCCTTTCCCCTCTTCCCTCCCCTCTTCCTCCGTCCCCACCTCTTTCCCCTTCACACACCCCGCATCCGCACCCTCATCCAACAAAACACGCAAAACTACATCCCACCCAGGCCCGCTCCCGCTCTCCTCCATCTCAACATCCTCATCCTCCACATCCGAATCGGCGAATCCGAGGGACACGTAAGGACTCAGCTGTACCGTGTGCCTTTGCCTCTGTCTCCGAGGGGGAGGGGACGAGCGGAGGAGCGCGTACGCGCCGATCCTTCTTCTTTCTCCTTCATAGTAGTCGCAGGGCGACGGGGAGGAAGAGGTGGAGGGGGAGGAAGGGATGGGCGGGGACGAGCGCGTCTAGGTAAATTAGATACATGCGGTCCACCCACTCCCCCAGCTCTTGCAAGGGAAAGGGGGACAACAGGTTTTCGAAAGCCTGCTAGTTCATCTAATCTCGCTATATAAGGCGAGGAGGGGGGTTTGGCTTTTCCTTTGGATTTGGATATGCTGTTGCCTGGGAGGAGGGGGGGTGTGACTGCCAACGTCACCGATTCCGAGGAGGAGGAGGGTGAAGAGGGAGATGGGGAGGAAGGGGAGAACGAGAGAAGGGAGCGTGTGGATGTGTGGTGTGCTTGGTGTGTTGGCATTGTCGTTCTGGGGGGTGGAGATGGGAGAGGTGGTGGTTGTGGTTGCGTTGTGGAAGAGGGGTATTGAATCCCAGAAGAAGAGGAAGCGAAACGCTGGGTAGGGAAGCCAATCGACCCGTGTCTCTGCGTGCGCTCTGTAAAAACGAAGGCACATGGATTTCACATGCACAGGTCATGTAATAGTCAGTAATGAGGAGTAATGAGCAGTACATGCTAAAATGTCGCAATTCAGACCTGGACATGACCTGAAAAAACCTTTCACACTCATATTTGGGACATGGTTAGGACATGTAATTCCGTTCTCTGAGCCAATGAGATTGTACATCCATTAATGATGTATTGAGAGATACATGACCTGAACATGATCTAGAGATGCCTTATTATATCAATTACATCTTTTGCTAATGCCATTTACATGAGATGGGAATGTTGTCTTCATAATCTGGACATGTCTATATCAGTACCATAAAATGACGTTCACATACTCTACCCATGTAAGCTGCATGATATCATGATGTCCAAAATAGCACATGGACATATTCATTTCAGAACCATAAGATGTTGTCGACATGCTCTAACCATGTCCACTTCTTCTTAAGATGTTAAAAACATGAGCTTGACATGCACAATGAAGTCCTTCTAAATGAGCTAGCTATGTCGGTTACATGACTACAAAATGCCACTAGTGTCTTCTCAAGATGATATAAACATGAGCTTGATATGCGCAACACAACCATTCTAAATTAGCTAACTATGTCAATTTCATGACTAGCGAATGCCACTAGCATGAGCCAACAGTATCCGCTACACATGCTGGGTATGACAAATTAATGACTAAAAAATGACTAACAAATGATCTAGGAATGTCCTCTGCATGCTGTGTAACTCATACCAAACACCTGATTTACGTCATTAATCCCTATACCTTTGTCTTCCCACTGCCTTTCCTTCCACCATTTTTCACGCGCTAGTATGTAGGTGATATTAAGTCATATAATTAAACATTAGTGGTAGCGTTACACTTACAGTCTCTTTGATAGCACGTATATCTTCATTACTAGGTTTTGGGCACATATCGTCATTCATAATGGCATCAATGTAATCAACTTCAAATAAGCATCAGATATAAGTTATTGAACAGAAAAAGGACTCAATATACCTTTCTTTTTTGACTTAAGATTAGACAATGTACCTTTAGGGTGGCGATTTGCGACCCACTCCTCCAAATCCTTTAGAGTAAGAGACTATATGCAATAGAAATGTTATATTAGTATAAGCGTCAATAAATCAGGGACGCACTGCAATTGTTTTCGCATCAGCACCCTGAGTAATAGACACAGGAGCCGACAACAGAGCTTCCGGGTCGGGAGACGAAATACTGGGGCTCGTGCCATTCATTGCAAGCTGCAGAAGCAGAAGTGAGCAAACAATACATAAAAGGCTTAAGAATCATGTACTTCATTTGGACAGATCTCGAGAAGTCTGTCAATAAGTTGATCAAGATAGATGTCACTGAGGTAATTTGGTGTGGTGTTGCTATTGTTGAAACACATAATGCGGGCCACCTGACATGTTTTAATGGTACCAGCAAGAAGTCAACATGCAAATGATACATCCTTTCCAATACTCTCCCATGAAGTAATCGCTTCTCCCCACTTGAGGCCACCACCAGTATATGCATAGTGGCCCCAGCCTTCGTTTATGTCATCTTCAGCCAGGGTGGGGTCATTGGGATCTGCGGATTCAATTCTCGAAAGGATGGTACTCGCATTCAGGGAGGGGCTACAGATATCAGTAGAGGGCATGGTCTTCAAAGTGGTTATTAGACCTATTGCACGTTTAAACTTTTTGAAATCAACATTTTCATTAAAGATAGCTATTAAATCCCGAAGTGTGATATAAGTAACAGCAAATCTGTCAAAGAAATGAAAACTGACCTGTAAGCGCATCAAATGAATGCCCAATTTGTATCATTGAAACATCCACACGCTGTCGGCCTGAGGTAGGTTGATGTAAATTGTTTTCTTTGAAAAGCTGTTGCTCGAGAGCAGCTGAAAGACTTTTGCGCTCCTCCCCACTCACCCCACTACCAGATGTCAAGCCCCTATCCTGCGGTGGTACCAAGCCCCCATCCTGCAGTGGTACCAAGCCACCGTGAATCTGTCTTGGAGAAATGTCGCCACCGCTAATGCCCCCAGGTACTAACCCATCATACATACTGCTAATACTGGCTAGAGGAGTGCTAACACTTGCAGGAGTAACTCCATCACTAGCTGAAGTGGTGGGGGTGTCAGGTGTGCGTGCACCAGTACAACCGGGCTGGTTGTTGGAACCAATATCACTGGCTCCCAACGTTGACATAGGGGTGGCTCTTTTGGTAGAGCTGGCAGTGTCAGCATGGGGGTTGTTGATGTTGGTGGGGGTCGGAATGTTCAGCAAGTTGTTGGTACCTTTGCGATTATTTCAGTGAACACTGAAAAGTAACAAAAGAGGATATATTCAACGTACATTGACCAGAAGGCCCTGCAACACCAGCCCCTGACTTCCTCAGATGCTTGGATGGGGACTGCCTCTCCGATGGTGACATGTGACGTCGTTTGCCAGCCTTCTTGACTGTTGAAGTTTTCCTAGCAGGATACAGACTCGAGGTAGATGATTTGCCCTTTCCCTCTCGCTTTGTCTTCAAGCACTGCATAAAGGTCATCTCCATCTTCCAATGCCCTGCACAATATGACATCAGCGGCTGCATGTTTTCCAGTTTGTTCACAGCTGTTTTCCACTCCACTGGGTGATAACGCTCAAAGTGAGTCTTCTTGAGCTCAGGTGGAATGTGGTTGAGGGGCGGCAGTGTTTTGAGATCAGTATTGATGATCTCCTTTATACTATTGCAAATATATCGCCAAGTGCCGTCATCGATTTGAGTTCCATCAGGGGGTATACGAACTGCAAACTTTATGTTATCTGTTGGCTTTTTCTCATTGTACTCATCTTGAGTCCACATTATGTTTTCGTGGTATATTGTTGGTCGAGTAGCACTACCAGCACCAATGGCAATTGGAATAGTGCCAGGAGCAGTAGAGGGAGTGAGCTGTGAAACTGAGTCACTAGGGGAAAGGGATGGACTGCGTAGAGCAGAAAAATCTTCATTAATGGTACGTCTAATAATAGGAGGTTATAAAAAGTAAAACATGTAATAATGATGCACTTACCGGATAGCAGCAGGAATCCCCACCTCAGGATGTGATTGCAGCTGGAACTGAAAAACTTGTCGCTGAAGATCAGCCTTCTCTCGCTCCAGCTCCATACATTGTTGTGTACGAGCCATCAGTTGATTTCTTGTTTGCTCTAGCGAAGACATCATATTTGAAAACGTAGGATTACGGACAAGCTCCTGCCATGGCAACGTTTCAACAGTCCAGGTGTTGTTACTGTTGGTGCTAGCGATGGAATTGGTGCGTGATGCTGAGCTGTATGAGCTGGTAGATGGCAAGTACGGCATATTGAAATCCATTAGGGGAGGTGGAATGAGGGTTGAAGCATGCTGAGAAGCAGGAGAGAGAGCTGGCATAGGTTCATTGCTGATGTCCATTGCATCATTCAGAAAAGCAGTAAATGCCATGACACGGATGTATGTCGCGTAGCAAATGGGTGGATTCTATATTTGTTTGTACATATGTATCCCTACAAACTGTTTAATAGTAAGCTACCATAAAGCTTAAGTATTCTTTGAAGTAATGAGAAGGACTATATATTTGAAATCATAGCTAAGGATAGTTTATAGTACAATGATATATAGCTACAAGATTGTATAGTGCACTCTTCTTCGACCATCCAAAAGCTCTGGGATCATAAGCTTTTAGAAGCTGGTGTGGGGCATCCATGAGGTCGAGGACAACTGAGGCAAAGACTCTCCCAGACTATACATACAACAATCAGCATACAGAACTAGCATAACAAAGTAGATACTCACATCATCATCGCAGCTTGACCAACAACATTTTCCTTCTGACCCATCGAACTCTTTCCAGTAGATGTCTTTCCATTACTCTTCTTCGACCATCCAAGAGCAGTCCGACAAGCAGTAGATCTAACACGGGGACAAGCATGAGGCACAAGGCCAAACATGTTCTCGTGCTTCCGCTTGGCGTCCATAGCGAACGGCGAGAATGGCTTGAGAGCCTCCAATGCGTGAGGGAGGGCACTGATGTTTGCATTCATCATCTTGTCCTGCAACACTGGCGTAGGCACTGCATTGGTCGCAGCTGCAAATGAAGGTTGCAGGTCTGCCTTGGAAATACAATCCAGGGACAGTGTGGTCTTTGAAAGACGCGCTTGTGAATAGGGTGATGGTCTGGACTGGGTTCGTGACCGTATGCGACAAGGCTGGAGTTCAGAAGGCAAAGATCATAAAAAATTTCAGAAGCCTATCCTCCGAGGATGGCCTCTCTTGCAAACTAGGCAAGCCATAGCCGAACGGATCTGCCGAGCCTGAGTCAATTACCCTTCCATAGGACGACACCAATGCGATACTGAAAATCGAGTCGTGTTGACAATGATTGACGCAACATGTGGCTGCAGGTGGAGGATAAAACGAGGGCCGGTTGTCATTGATTTGAAACCATGGCGAACTTCATCAAAGGACTCAAATCCAACAAAACTGGCAGCTGATGCGCGTTGTGAGTCCATGTAGAAAGAGCTCCTGTTGCCCTCACGCATAAACCTCTTTGAGCTGGAGTCTGAGTTGACTCGAGGTCGTACTTCGGGCATAGTATTAATCTTCACGTAAATGGACTTGAGCACCAATTCATCCTCAAATGTCAACGACATAGAAAGTGACTGAGTGTGAGACAGAGGTGGGATGATGTCCGAAAGCGTCAATGGTTGCCAGGGTTTAAACAGGCTTGGACTGAGAACACCGCTGAACTTGAAAGACCTGTTGAGTTGTCCATCCGAAGCTTTAGATTGAGACATCTTCAAAGCTTGTGGTTCAGCCATAATAATATCCTCAGAGTCGGCACTAGCCAGGCTATCTGACCCTTGAAGAACAGTGGGTTCTCTCATGTCGAGCAACCTTGAGCCAGAGATCGTGTCGAAGTGGCTCTTGGTCTCAGCAGCATCCTCAGCCACCTTGGTTGTCTCGTTAAACATTGTTGGCTCCTTCACATCTACAATGCGCAACGCCGAATAACTATCGAACAGGTTGCTTTGGGAGGAATCTTGGGAACAGGCAGGAACTCAATGCATAGTAGACCATCCTTGAGATATCTAAGGTCTACCTTTGCTGGCATCTTGAAAGTGTTCTCCACCTGCTCTACGAAGCTTCGATGATCGGAAGCGCCAGATTCATTGAGTTTCTGAAGTTCCCCGGCGAAGTCGAATGATTTGTTCATGTCCTCTTCAGACATAACACCACCTTCATCAACATCAGTGTGCTCGCCAGTGTCATCAACCAACTCAGCCCGGAATATGGGCATATCATGCCTTGGAGCAACGTCTGAAATCGGGATCATATCCTCAGAGGGGGAAATAGGAGATTCGTTGCCCTCCACATTGTTTCCACCACGATAGGAGAGCATGTCGTCGATAATGGAGTGGCACTCAGAGCCAGATGCTGATAAGATGTACCGCAATTCCTCAGGAACGTCGGAGCCAGGGTCAGATGCGTCGAGTTCAGGAATGTTGTATCCTGATACATCGGAACCACCTAATGTGCTTCCCATGCCGATTAGCTTGCGTGTCTCAGGGGGGGGATGGGAATGCCTCCTCCAGCCATGCTTCCTTGACTCGAATGGCTACTCTCAGAATGTCCAGAGGTGCAAGAGAAGACTGTTTGTGCACATGAGTACCTTCAGGACGAGAGAATACGGAGCCGGTTGGTGTTAGAGAACTGGTACCGAAATCGTCCAAAGAGCCCTTCGATCCAGCCCTGCTTGAAGAACAGGAGCCTCCGAACACAAATGACATCGGGGCTCGGACAGACCCCTCCTCTGAAGCCCTGGACATGGAGCCTGGTGAGAAATATAGTTTTGGTGGGGCGGTTCTATGCCCTGTAATGGGCAATGGGTTGAAGACCAGCTTGGACTCTGGTTCCAGTGCGGGTGTCATGGTACACTTGTGACCAGGATGGAATGTTTTTCCAGTTGCAGGCATCGGTGGCAAAGGCTTGTCGAAGGGAGGTGCACTGGCTTTCTTCTCCTTCACCAGCGAGAGCTACTGATTGAGAACACTCCATGGTACGATTTGCTGGCCGATGAGGTTGGACTTCGATGAGGCTTCCCTGACCATCGCTGCCTGGCTTTGAGCAGCTGTATATGAACTGATGGACGCGATACTGTCCCTAAGACCCTTCTTGAGTGGACTACCACTGAGTAAAACCTTTCGTTGAACCGACTTTGTGGGGCTTTCCTGAATTACGCACAATGCTGTTCCAGTGAGGAGTTCCTCCAATGAAACAGGAGAAGGTCATGCAGGCATGATGTCCGGAGTTGTGGGGGTCGCCTCCAAATCCAAGTGGTTAATCAACTGTGAGAGGTCATTGGTAGCGGCATTGAGAATTGAAAGAACGCCTGAAAATAGCAGTAAGAAAGGTTTGAAAAGAAATGGTAGAAAGACTTACTGTATTCACCCTCATGGAAAGGCTGGCTTCTTGGCTGGTATCATGGCGACCTTCTCTCCCTCCTCCCCGGTGCTGCCCTTGCAGATACTCTCATCGTCGAAACTATGACCATCGTTGGTCGCCTCCTCGATCATTAAAATTGGGTACTTGCTCTTCCTGCCGACAGTGCTCGAAGCAGGCGATGCAATAACCTTCTCTGCCTCTCTCTCCTCAACAATCTCCTCTGCTTCTTCCTGATCATGTGCAGGGTGAATCGGCGATCCGACGCCGTACGCATTCCAGGACTGACTTCGGGGAAAATGTCGCTGATGGCTGTCCTCCTCCTGCCCTCCGTCCCTGCCCTACTCTCTTTACCCTCCCACCTATCTTTCTCTGCATTCTCCCGCCTCTCCTTCCTCCTCTGCCCCTTAACATGCTGCAACCCCTCCTCATCCCGTCTAATCAAAGCAGAACCACCAGTACCCAAGTGTCCACTCACAGAAGAATTGCGAGAGTTGGATGAAGCGATGAACGCAGGGCAAAGATTGTGGACAGCGTAGAGGCAGCGCGGTCCCTCCCTGAAAACTTGAAGACTGATTCCACGGATAATCTATTGCCAGAGACGGTCGTAGAATTTACAGGATTCAGGGGATTGACAACAATTGAGGACACTGTCGATTCACTGTGCATATTGGGAAGGCACATAGGGGACGGAAGTCCAAGCCCAAGGATGCTATGTTTCTTCTTCCCGAGCGTTTGCGCTGCGGGAGGTGCAAGCTTCGAAGGAACAGGCGAAGCCATAAGTGCTCCAGCCTCGAAGCTGCTGGTAGACAAGCGCAGCATAGCAGACTTCTCAACCTCGGGCTCTTCCTTGACCTTCAACTTGGACTTCTTCTGCTTAATAGTCCCCTCTTTCTCCTTTTCTCCTTCTTTTTCTTCTTAATCATCCCCTCCTTCTCCTCGCCAGCCATATTCTCCTTGGCCCCCCAACCAAGTCCCAAGAGCGCGCTTAGCGGCACCAGGCACGCCGGCTCTCACATGCAGGGGACTAACTGGAGGGCTACGAAAGATGAGGCTGAGCATTCTTGTTTTCGGGAGCGATAGGTAATCCTTTGGAAATATGGCCCATATTGATAGCGTGTTGAGGAGAGTTCCTGAGTCTAAGGAGTTGAAGCATGTTTGTGACTCGCCGTCGAGACGAAGAGGCTCTGGGGCTATGTTGGCGGTAAGCGAGAGTATATAATAAGAAAGTGAGCTGCTTACTCTTTGATCGTGAGGGCAAGAAAATCCCTCGTATTGAGCCCTTGGCCTCGTCGGAGTCGAACGCTAGAGAAAAATGAAAATGTCAGCAAAATGCAATACCGAAATAAACCAATCCTACCTTTCAACACTTTATTCTCCTTCGTCTTATCTTTCGAGTCCTACCTCCCCCTCCTGATACTCCACCACCTCCCTTCAGTCTCCCCCTTGACCTTCAATCCCCCAAGATCCTCCCCCTCCCCCGTCTTCACCTTAATCTTCCCCTCCTCCCCATTCAACTTGGGCACGTTCGTAGCCTCACCCAATGCATCTCCACCTCCCCATACAAGCCCGTCTAAAGCTGCGCGCAACTTCTTCTTCTTCGCCATAACAACATCTCCCATCTCCGGGTCCTCAGTGGGATCGACGTAGATCTCGAACCCTCCTCTGGCGGTGGACCCAGTAGCGCCTACACGACAAGCAACATCAGGTAAATCTTTCGCTCCTCGTTCCCTCTCCTTCTCATAGTACTGCTTCGGCCAACTCTCCCTGAGTGATTGCTCCTACATCGGTCACCGACACGGCTTCTTGGCTGGCTAGGCTTTGAGGAGGCTGGAGGAGGCTGGAGGAGGTTGCGTGGAGGAATAGTTCAATGTTCCGGGTATGAAAGTGTCCACGAAGTGAGGTGAGAGGCGTTTGGGGTGTGCGTGTGGGTAAGGGTGCTGGAAGTGGAGGTTGAGGTGGTGGTGGAGTTGGTAGTGGTGGAGGAGAGCGAGGTGGTGGAGGGCGAAGGCGAAGCGGCAGTGAAATTTTGGAAATGTCCGGTGGCTACAGCAGTTGATGGTAGATGGTGGATGGAGGCGATCATTCGATCACAGCATGTGAGGTACCGGCGACGACACGAACGGCTGAGGAGGGGAATTATACACCGATTTGAACGCCTCAAAGACAAGAAATGCCAACTGCACCCCAACGTAAACCGCCTCCCAATTCCAACTTCAACAATGTTTCCTGCGAGGGGGGGCGATAGTCGATGATGGCATGGTCCAGTTGTCATGTGAAATTTGGGGCAGGCTGGAGGAGGTTGCGAAGTGGGATGGTTCAACATGGCGCGTTCTGGTATGAAAGTCGTTGACGTCAGGTGCTGGTCGCGATCCTAAGACTGCTATACCACATCGGAATTGTCTGCCACATCGGCTCCGACGTATAAGCACCCCATGTAAACCGCCTTGCGCACATGCACTAGCTGTGTGATCATGGTGATCGTGCTTGAAAGCGTGTCGAGAAGCTATCAAATGCAGACTGTGCAGATGTGATGGTACAATTGGTAAGGAATAAGTAATTCAAATGCATAAATGAAGGGACGAACCTCGAAAGCCATGCTCTGCAGACCCATTACCACCCATCCTAAAGTTCAAATTCCCAGCGTAAGTAGAAGCATTGGCTTCATTATTATAAAGGATCTTGAATGATTAGCATTAGGTGAACAGAGAGAAGCAAGAGAGCAAGAGAGAAGAGTGAGAGAGATAGAGAGAGAGAGGGTAGTATAACGGCAACTTGGTTGGCAGTGTCAACCGCTTCCTGTGTTATCTCACAGGATCATGTGACCTTATCAACCCTCTTCCATTATCGACGTTATACGCGCGCGTACATTTCACTAAATGTTTCATTCCATCTTTAACTATATACCTAAGTACATACTCAGATACTTCATGTAAGTAAAATACCTCCGTTCATTAAAGATTGACTGATATTTTATTTTTCAGTCATTTATCTAGCATTTATTAGTCTGCTGCTGAGACTCGTTATCCACCCGTTATTCTTCAAATACGAATGTAATGAGCCAGGTCCTTCATGCCCTGCGAAATGGGATATAAAGCTCGCAGGCTCGTGGCGCCACAACGGAGCTTGGTATTCCACTGGGAACGAGAGCTCGAGTGCTTGGAATTCCATGATCGTTTGAACGGAGACGAGTGTCTGCAGTACAGTTAGTATGTGCACTTAGGAAGGATTAACACAACGTATGCCTTTCTCTGCTACTCCACAAGGTTGTTCAGGGAAAATGGGGATGGAATCGCGTCCTCTGTCTTTGATGGGTGAAAAGTACGTAGATGCCATTTCGCTTAGTTCGTCCAGGGATTCTGTCAGTCTGTAAGCTGGGTGTCTGCCATAACGAAAAGATCGATAATCACCTTTACCAACGATGCACAGGCGCATTCTACTAGTGCAGCACTCATGATGTTCCCACCATTCGACAAGACGACGACGCGTTTCACGACCGACAGCTCCTCCATCAGCTTCAGACTCACTACCATTCAAGGCAGGAGCCGGAGCAGCCGAAGTCATCAAAGTCGAAGCAGATCCATTCATAGTACCATTAACAGCGCTCCCAGTACCATTACCATTCGCTTTCAACTCCCTCGCAGCACGCAACAGACTATCCCTGTTCCCACTACCAAACTTACTCCACACATGACCAGGTTTGCTGAGATGTTTCCCAACCTGGTGTAAGCGCCAGCTATCTGCTTGGTGGTTCTTCTGGTGCTTGGAATCGACGTCGTTTAGTTCGCAGAGGGTGCAAGATGGGGAGAAGAGCGGGCAGTGGAAGAATCCGCTAAAGCGCTGGAGGGCGCCCACGAGTGCTCCTGTGGATACGGCGAAAAAGTAGTTCATGTTGGTGGAGGCGGTGTATGCGTTCGACTGGCCATTATGTTTCGCGAGGTACTATATATACACACTGGTAAGACTAGGGGTTATGAGAATGAAGAAAGAAAGCAAGTTACCTCCGAGTATTCGTTTTCCTTTGGGAATTGTTCTGTACCCTGTGGGGGGTATGATTGTTCAGCAAATCTGTCATACGCGTATATACACTCTTATGTGCATGAGCAATGGGTATACTCAGCTCACCATAAAAAGCAGATGTTCGCAAAAGTGCACTAGTCTGAGCATATCATCCTAATCAAAAAATTCCATTAGATCCGTACACATCCAACGAGCAAAGAAAAAAAAAACGCACAGGATCGCTGAGGAAACCAACAGCCACATCGAGACTGGCAGCAGCCTTGTCCGTCTTTGGATCATGAGCAAACGTAGCTTGAAGACCATTCTCAAGCCCTATAACGCGGTACTCCCGCTTATCCTTGTCCGATTTATTGATTTCCTTTGTGAATACGGAAAACGGAGGAGAGGTTTCCGGCGAAAGGTGTTTCCATTGGGATTTGTCCGAGGTGGTCATTTGTCTATTGAATGGGCTGGAGCGAGAGTGGGGGTAAGAAAGGAAGGAAAAAGGAGCGCATCGGAAAGGATGCGCTTTAAGGAGAGCTTGGAACATCTCAATTGCCAGGAAGCATACGAAGCCCATCACTAAATCTTGGAAATTTTTATACACCCATATACCATATTATGATTCGTCGTAATTGGTGTGAGCAGACATAATGCTTGTGTGAAATTATACTAGCATATAACAGAGTACGTGGTAGCACCAAATTTTATAATTGGCACGACAGATCAACGACAGATTATAAGTTTCCGTGCTGCTCAGTGACAATCATGAGAATGTTGTAACATAATGTCAAAACAATGAGAGAGCGATAATATCAAAGCTCCGTTGTGAATGTATGATAATCTGAAAGTGTGATTACAACTTCTGCTTGATCTGACAAGATGTTTACACTTTCACTCGAAGCGTATGATATAACAGTACTATGTTTATAAGATACTAATACTATTTTACACACAGCATAATAATACTAAGACTATACAGTCAAACTTGCTTATTACCTCTCGTGGCGTCACCCTTCCCCAACTATTCTGAGCAAGTACAAAGCGAGCTATAAATGAGAAAATATGTAAGTATAAATTTGCAACAGAGAACAGTGACGTTCTTACTGGCTCCACTACTGCTAGTCATTATGGATCTTGAACAAGCGAACGAGTGTTAAGTCCCTGCACCAGCATTTTTTTAGAATAACATGAAGAATCACAGAAATGTAATAAACATACCATGAGCAGTCCTATAGGCTATTCACCCAAACCTGCACTGAACTACACCTTGCAACTACTTCTGTCAAAGAACGCAAAGAACTGTCAGTTAACCAGTGTTATCTACCTAACACGATACTGGTACCACTTACACTCGTATACTTGTATATCTATTATGTAGAGTCTAGAGTAGAATATGTCGAGGAGAGCATACTACGTTAGTCACATCATAATCACGTTATAACCCAGTACGAGCACTCATAATTACCCTACCACGTGGAATCGAGCTCGTGATAGTTGTAAGGACACTTGAGGACATATGAGTTTTCCACGAATTTAGCGATGTCCCACTCGCAGACTCCCATTTCATCACCCAGGCCCATCCTTGCGGTACTACCCCCCACAGGTGTGTTTCTAGGTTAAAAATATCGGCTCTCTTCCAGTATACAATTGACGTGAACGTCCAAGCAAAGTTAAGCAAGCACATTTGGGTATTATACGGCATGCGTGGATGCTATGTCGACAGAGTCATGCGGCTACACACACATGTCCAAGGCGGACACAAACCCCCCGCAAACGCGGACCTATTATCAGTGTGAAAGTCCAGGAATCTGGCGACATTCCATGAAGAGATGAATTCCGCACACCGGAGGCGCGTGTGTGGGCATGTGTTGGGTGCGAGGGGGAGGTGGAAGGGTGTGGGGAGGTGTAGTTGGAGTTGGTTAGTGTTGGGGTTGTTGGTGGGTGGTGGGTTAGGAGTTTGTGGGCCTGCAGACTGGAAGCCGCCTGCTACGACACTAGCGAGGGTGGGGGGACAGTGTCAGGGGCGAAAAGGAGGTCGAGGTAAGCTCCTTGTTTTTGATTTCTCTCTTTCTTTCCTGGACGTCGTGTGCCGTGTGTAGATAGATCAATGAACTGATAATCCTTTATATTTTTTTCTTCTTCTTTCCTTCGCTTCGTTTCCCGATGCGATTTCTGCTGCAACATATTGTACGATGGGACACAGGAACTATTCAAGAAAACTTTCGGACCAGTGAAGGAATCCTTCCTGTTTTACAACTCCCAAGGTCGAAGCAAAGGCATGGAAATTGTGCAGCTCCAGCGTGCCTCAGATGCCACTGCTGCCAGAGCAAAATATAACGGCAAAATCATGGATGAATGAACACCCATAAAGATTGATATCATTTATGACGGTGTTCTAATCACCGTGGCACCGAACGCATCTCCTGATGCATCACTCCTTAGCCGCCTTGGACTGCAAAAGCCACCAACCCCAGCACTTAGAGCAAGTCGTATCAAAGCTGCTCAACAGGCTGCAAGTGCACCTGTCTATTTCCCCCCTGCAAGCACTGCAATTCCCATTGATCCACCATGTAGACAGCGTCTCAAGAAAGGCGCTAAGAGGGTGAATACTAAGGGTGTTGTAGCTGTCTCTGTCGCCATTGCCGTTTCCAATCTGCATTCACGTGAAAAATTGAACGTAAAGGACTTAGATACTGAGATGGACGTGTACCGTGCTGAGGCGAATGGGATGTCATTTTGATCCCGGTCACGAATCACTTTGAAGTTTGGAGCATGCGTTTAATGTGTTGCGCACAATCGATCTCAGCCGCTTTTCCTTAACGACATACAACCCTTATCACGGCTTTATCTATCTCCAGTTTCTCTCGCCTTTCGGATATGCCGACTTCTTTCATGCATAAATTACCCATTACCTATCCTCATCATGACATATGCGCTACACGGAGGCTTTGACCCAGCTTCGACAACTCTTTAGTGTTTCTTATTATTTTTGTACTCTATACAACCTAATGAAATTAATTTTTCAACATTCATAGTGTTCCTTAAATATTAATCACCCTCCCATGAGCGACAACCTCAGGTAAGTTACAAGTATGGTAGTGGGCTTTGCTGCTTGTTGGCCCCATTCCTTTAACTTGTGTTCCAGGGTGATCGATACCACATATTCTCTTTTGGCTCTATTTATTAGTATCGACACTTTTTCCTGATGCCTTACTCCTTGTGGCTTTGTCATTGTCGCATCGTTATAAAGGTGGAACCTCACATGTGCGTATCATATACTCTACTCTCTTCCTATACCTTCTATCTAATGCTCTGATTTTATTTTAGCACCCTACTCGTGTTCTTGTGGACCATGGCGGTGGTACTATACCTGGACTTAGGGCTTAGTAGGGTTGATATATTGTCAGCTGGTGTGATTGGTTATTCCTATCATTAATTCATATCATTCGAGCACTCAAGTTCCATGCTGCGTGCGCATGGTTTTAGCATGCTGGCCTTGGATAATGATACATTCTATAAATAAATTTAACATGCGGCAGAGGCGTTACTGTGATTTGTGTGGGAGCCCAACTGTTCAATCATATTGGAGATCCGCAGCACTACTAAAATTACAACATGAGGAATGATATTGATAAGCAGTGAGTATAAGTAGTACAATGATAGTCCAATTTTTTGGGAATCTTCAAAGACATCATGCCTGTGCTTATTTGCTACTGCTCAAAATGTCGTCCCCAGGGGAAAAAGATGCAACCTCGAACTGCCCAGAAACATATAGCTGAAGATCAGAAACGACTTACAGAAATTATGAAGCCACCATCCAATATACAAAATAGAGATATAATAACATTTTATGAAGACTGCATACGTCAAACTCAAATAAATATTCGGTTGGCAAATAACAAAGAAGAGCATTCAGATATTCCAATTGGTGAGTACTACAGTTAAATATAAATAAATTGATATGGGATACACGTGCTCAGTCTGTATCAGATATACCACAAGAAAATAGTTTTTCTGAATCAAACCTTCCTGATTCTACTGAAAATTTGTTTACAAGTACTGAAGAAACAGAGAGTATTCAACAAGTTGAACATGATACAGAAGAATTACAAGAGCAATTTATAAATTTGTGTCAACCAGAACTATCAGATGAAGAAGAAATTGTTCTTTGGCCTGATAGCTATTTAGAAAGTGAAGACACAGACTCAGATGATGAAGACGAACTTCAGGATGATATATCTGTGATGAGACTACAATCTGTGCTTGAGACAGATACTTCTGGCAATTATTATTCACAAAATCCAGTTCCACAGGTTGTTAAAGACTTACAAGCTGAATTATTAGGAGATTATGTATGCCCACCATATCCAGAAGATATTCCTGTGAAAAGATCTCTCACAGATGATGAAAAACTAAGTCTTCAGCTTTACATTGCATGGAAGCAGTCTAATGGCACTGTAAAAGCCTATGTGTTGCATGCTGCTGTTCTTCTGAATGCTACGAATGTAGAAATTCTTTCACTACACCAAGTGCGAAAGCTTGCTAGGGAATTGACATTATTTAAAGCAACACAGAAGGACATGTGCCCAAGAAGTTGTATTGCATATACTGGTTTGTACAAAGACCTAAAGGCATGCCCTTATATCCATAAGAAGCATGGAAAATGCAATGAGCCTCGTTTTAGATACACTCCATCAGGTAAAGAAATACCCCGAGCTCAAGTTTCTATTCTTCCAGTCAAGGATACAATACAAGCAATGTACAACAATATTGATACTGCAGAAGCACTATTATACAGAGATAAATGTTTAAAAGATTCATTACACTTAGTTGGATCTGCAGTGTATTCTGATTATGCTAATGCAGCAATTCACCAAATACAATATGAACAGCTAGAAATTTTTCAGGACTCAAGGGATATTGCATTAGCCTTATCAACTGATGGTGCACAACTTACACTGAAAAAACAATCCAACACTTGGGTTTTAATTTTAATAATATTAAACTTACCTCCTGAAATTCGGTATAAATCAAAGAATATTATAATAAATCTAGCAATCCCTGGTCCAAACTCTCCTGGGGATGTAGAATCCTTTCTGTGGCCTTTATTTGAGGAAATGGCATATGGAAGTGAAGGACTGTGGATGCGAGATGCACTACATGAATCAACATATTTTGTTAATAAAATGTATATAACTATGATGCTTGGTGATATGCTAGGGTCAGCAAAGGTTAATGGTATGGCTGGACATGCTGCATTACATGGAGACCGATTCTCAATGGTCAGAGGAGCAAAAAATAGTATTGGATCTGGTGCAAAATCACAGTACTACCCCATTTCTCCACCTGAGAATGATATATACAACCCAGCACGCCCTGCTTCATATGACCTTAAAAATATTCCAATGCGTACACATGAGCAGTATTGGAGAACAATAGAAGCAATATCTAATCCAAACCTTAACAAGACACAGAGAGCATCTATTATGAAAGAAACAGGTATATCTAAGCTTCCATTATGTGCCACAAGCAAAGCATTTCTACATCCAAGTATGCCTCCACTTGATCCATTTCATCTCTATTATGAAAACATTATGGCTTATCTTTGGGATTTATGGTTTACTATTGGTGATTCAAATGAGAATATACATATATCTGAGAACATAGGACGTACATTTGGTGAATATGTTGCAAAAGCAAACAAGACTCTCCCTCCTGCACTCTGTGGAATTGTCAGAGATCCATACCTGAAGCGGCAAAGTCAGTATAAAATATATGAATGGATGGCATTGCTACATTGGTATATTATTCCAATTGGCATTGAACTTAATTTTAATCCACTACTCCTTCAAAACTTTGCAAAATTTGCATACATTGTAAAGTATACAATGACAATTCAAGGCAGAACTGACAATGATTTGGCAAATCTTCATATTGTAATTGAACAGTTCCTCATTGAATATGAGAAGTTATATATTGGGGGGGACCCATCTAAAATAAATCGTGCAAGGCTTTGTATCTTCCAATTAATTCATGTTCCCCAACATATTCGCTGGAATGGGTCAGTTAAGCTAGGATCTCAAGCTACAATGGAGCGAACTATTGGTGAATTGGGCCGTAAAATCCGGTCACGAAGATTTCCATTTACAAATTTAGCCAATATCATATATGAAACTGAGTTGCAGCGAATTTTGACACTTTATTACCCAGAATTAGATTTGACAATGCAGAAGAACAGCTCTAAAGTTAAGCAAATGAAATTAACTCAAAGGCTGTCTATTACAAAAAATAATAAAGGACAAGGTGGCTCAATTGAGAATCAAATATCACTGTTAAAAGACTGGTACACAAGTAGTTTTAATTTAACTGTATCAGAAGATGATATTGAGAACTTTCCTTGTTGGGGATGTGTCCAATTGTCAAATGGAACAACTCTGCGAAGTCTGCTTAGTGAGACACGATCTGCAACTCCTTCAAGATGCAGCAGATGGTTTGAGGTAATTGTTTTCATTTATTAGATCATGTCAGTAGATTAATATTTTTATAATAGGCAATGTACATATCAGAGGATGGAATGAGTGAGGTACCTGTTTTTGGAGAAGCTCTTGCATTTTATCAAGTCAAACTACGAAACTCAAATACAAGCACTACAGTAAATAACTCTGAAGGATTCCTGATATACAGACCAATTGATTCTGTGGAAAATGTTATGAATGTAGCACTTCGTGGTGTATGGAGTAACACAAGTATGAGGGTGATAGAAATATCATGCATTAAGGCAATTGTTGGAATCTGGGAAGGTCCATCAACAAGATATGTCTATATTCTTCAGAAACACCCAGCACTTGATATGCTTACAGGAGAGGAGAGGGGAATAAATGAACATTCAGATGATGATGGTGATGATGAAATTAGTAGCATATATAGTACATAGTAAAATAAATATTAGTACTAGTTCTAGTACTAAGTATTGTAAGTCAATTGATGTATAGATAGTACATACATACTACAGTGGTGCTGGAGAAGTAGCGTGAGTATTGCATGAGTCCTACATGAGTTACATATATGCCATAAATGCCCTACACATGAGCTGCACATACTAGTTCATTTTACGCTAGGCACTTTGATTAGTCAGATATTTACACACTGTTGATAGGAGCAGATGGTACAGATGGAAAAGCTGTGTGAGTATTGCATGAGTCCAACATGAGTTATATCTACAGTGTACATGTGTTGCACAGGAGTTGCACAGGAGTTGTCTATAAGCTGCACATACGTTCCCCAGATGCTAGGCCCTTTTGGTTAACCATATATGTACAAGCTGCTTCACATGTCCAGCACATACGTTGGCATTACCAATGAATGTCAGGTACATGATCTATGGACTTTTTCGTTTTTACAGAGAGTGACGCCAGTGACGTCCCCTTCTTTCGTTTCGTAACGTCTTCTTTGGAAACTATGGAGCTAGTCGAAGGGGGGTGCAAGAAAGATAAAGCAGAACCAGCTGAAATAACTTATATAACTGCGATAAGAGCTACACGAGGAGAAAGCAAGCACTGAGCAAATGAGGGTGTTTCGGATTCAGAATCACACAATTCAACCCCCGATCGGGGTGCTTGCACTGCACTCAAAGAAATATTCTCACGCGATGCGGCGATGGGATTGATCTGGGACTATGACATTGACTATGCCGCCGGCTTAATAATAAGAGCTTCGGCCAATCGGGTTCATCCCCGTCTGAATATAGGGGAGGGACCCCCACCCCACATTGTTGATCCACGTTTAACAGCGTCAGATTGGTCATTCATTGTCTTATGCAAGGAAGGGTATCCACTTTGATAATACTTGGCTCGGGCCCGTGTAGGATTTAGATGGTGTGCTTCTTCGTCGGAGGAGGAAGAAAGATCGCTCCGTTTAGTATGTTCAGGTATTATATTATCTACCTGAGGTTAGAGAAGGAGCATGATTTTTAGCAATCATTTCGCGTATTTAGAAAAAAATCAGATCTCAGCAAAGCAAAAAATTGGAACTGATAGTAATTAAGGCAATAGAGTATCGAACCTTCTCTCAATAATATATGAATCAAGTACGACTCATAGAGGTTAACTATACTGCCGTACATTATCTTCTTACATACATCTATTTATTACGCTCCATTCAAGGTACTTTGCTAGAACAATTGTTCGGTGAGCTCCAGGTTTTTCCTACTTATCGACAACAACGACCTCTCGAAGCAAAAATACATACATAAATCATTGGAATATGGCAATAGAGAGGATCGAACTCTCGCTTGACGATATGATCCAAGTACGACTTCTACCGTTTAACTGTATGCCCTACATTATTGCCTTACTTACATCTATTTACTACACCCCATTATCAAAGTAAGTAACTATTGTTCAAGGGAAGATTCACAGATTCACTGCAACTGTTCGATTCAGGGTACTTCACTGGAACAATGAGTAGACATAACTTCAACGGTAACAACCAGATCTCAAAACAAACAAAAAAATACTTCTATAGAAGCAAGCGCACGAAGGCAGTACAGTATAAAACTGTGGGTATGAGTTACGACTCATATATATTACAGCATGATTATACTGCCGTGCGTAGATCCAGTAAACAAAAAAGAAAATTGCAAATCTAGCTCTAGCGTAAGGCAATAGAGAGTGTCGAACTCTCGCTCAACGATATGAACCATACATAAGACTTGTCCAATGAGACTATATAGCCATGTATTAAAGTCTTACGTACATCTATGTATTACACCCCGTTATCAAAGAATTCGTTTTTAAGCTTCAATTATACCACCAGAAAAATAAAAATCACTCTGTTTTTTTAGTTGTAGCCTGGAGGGATATCTACAAGTTGAAGTTCGTATGTACATGTATGAAACAAAAAAAAAAGGTTTCAGAATTATGGCCATTGGCAATAGAAAGTATTGCCGATACACATCATACATATTGCAACTCGACTATACTACCATACATAGATCTAGGAAACAGATTTAACTTACTCACATTGTAAAACTAGCAATATTACTTATTGTTGTGATCAAAGATGCTTCACTAGAGAAGGAATGAGATCACTCCTTTTTTTGTTGAGGTATTTTTATTGTTTATCTACCTCAGATTGAAGAATACTTAATAGTGTCGAAGTATGATTTTTTGCCTTGTAGAGCAGGCATTCTGCCTGCACCGCAAAATGCGGATTTCATTCCTTTTCATTACCGCTGCCTCATTACCTACACACTGTCATTCACACATTCTGAGAACACGGCTTCGCATTCCCCTTACTTCACCTCATTTCGTGCTCGCAAGGACTGGAGGTTGGACGGATGTGCCAACCACTCGCACTATTTCTTTGTCGAGAAAATACCTGCAAGCGGTACGCCTCCTCTTCAGCCTCGTTTTTTGGGGTTACTTATTGGAGTGCATAACTTCGATGTTTCGTGTATGGACGTTAAACAAAGAGTTCTCAAAATCAAACAAACCTGGGCAGGTGGTATTACTTATTTAAGTAGGCATAAATATTATATTCACGTTCGTATATGCATATAAAACAACAAGCTTCCGCTTCTGAAGGAAAACAATTTAACCTCCATCTCAGCTTTTGAAGGCACTAGAGAGTACCGAATTCTCGCCTTCGGGTCTGGCTTACAACCTTCATATTACACTGCCAATCGCTTCCCAGTGCGCAGACTAATGACAACTACCCTTACGTACTTACAGTGGTTCTCCAAAAAAGCCGATACACACATGGTCAATTCAATCTATCGAGCTTAGGTAATATGAAAGATGTAAAGCTGCTATAAGTTGTAATTTTATGGTACTTAACACCAAAAATGTAATCCGACATCCATCTATCATGATGTAAAAATGTAACCATTTCTCTCAAGGTCGTTCACAGTTCCAGAAGCTAATGACAAATGAGAGTGTGTTAAAAGGTACTAAGGCATATTATACTCACGGATTCCTGTAAGAACTCCCTTAAGACTGAGACTTTGGAGTTTGGTGCTCATATCAGCAGGTGAGACATTTCCATCGCGAGCAATCAAATATGCAATAAGGCCCGCTACATGGGGAGTAGCCTGATAATTATTCGTAGGTGAGTATCGTGACAGTTATTTAGTGCAAGTGTTTACCATAGATGTACCCGAGATGTCATTCGTAGCAGTATTGCTTCCGATCCAGGAGCTAATTACGTTCTGGCCGGGAGCAAATATATCTACAATGGAGCCGTAGTTAGAGAATGAAGCGCGTTCATCTACAATTGTGGAAGCTCCAACGGTGTTGGCACTCGGAGCACGGGCTGGAGATGTGGTGTTCGCATCTGTATTAGAGTTTCCAGCTGCAACCTAGAGAAAAGGGTTTTAGCGCCGTTGTAACGGTGTATATATGAGGTGAAGTCTACTTACTGCAACATGGATACCAGCGTCAGTAAGCTATGTAGCGGGGCAATCTTAGCTAGTATCTTGAAATATGATGTGGAATGGAAACTCACGGATTCGACTGCGTCATCGAGAGTGGGTGTAGCTCCTCCTCCAAGAGACATGGAAACAATTGATGGTCTGCCGGAGGATGCAGCCGTGCTGAGTACCCAGTCGAGGCCGGAAATACTTTAATCAAGATTGGTTAATAAGTGAACGCGTTCATGAAGGTAACCTTACATATCCGTGACTGATCCGGAGCTGATCAGCATACGCCGCTTAGTACACCCCATTGTGAACTTTAGCAATGGACTCACCCAGAATCGGCAAGAACCTTCACAGCGATTATATTGGCATTCTTCGCGACACCGAATCGACTTCCTGCTGCGGTACCGCTGTAACGACGTCGGCATCTGGTCTATATTTATGTATCAAAAAAACGTACGCGCAATGGGTACCGTGTCCGTTTCCATCAGCAGAGCTATAAGTGGAGTTGAGGCGGGATTATTTATCATTTATAGAAAAAGAAGCTCACGCATATCCACCAAATGTCGCACCCCAGCTGGCACGACCACCGAATTGGGTCTGGAATGTAGAATGAATAAACCCTCACCGCACTTCAGTCTACATAATCTTACATGTGTTGTAAGGACACCAGTATCTATTATATTGATTCAGAAGTGGCGCAAGATCAATAATTTGGATAAATTACCAACTATAAAGATATCAACACCTGATCCTGCCGAGGAATCATAGGTGTAAGAGAAGGTAAGCAAGCTGAGTTATTGCTATCAGCTTAACACGTATGCATATTGAATCATATGTTCGTACTTGGTGTTTATATTGGATAACGCTGTTGCAGAACTGAGACGGGAAAGACCCCAGGGTGCATCATTTCTGAGACGAGTGAGTTGGCACCTGCTTCCAGTGTGATGACAGCACGAGACTTACTGTGTCACATTCGACATTGTGTACATGATACCATCTTCTGAAATGGACTCCACGTCAGTAGATGCACGCAAAATATTGAGTGTATTGGTGTCGAGGTGGCCTGCAATCTATGTAAGCTGATATATTTGTAGTATATTGCCTCCGACAAACCTGCGAAGCCATTGACGATATCCCATTCATGGGTGATTGTCGCGTTCAGATTGTTGATGACGCTAGCCTTCGATACACCGTCTTTAAGTTTGACTATGAACCTGCCGGTCTTCTCTCCTGCAAAAGTTTCAACAACCTTCAGCGAAGCAGGAGAACCAAGAACAGAAGCAGCGACCAAGGAAAGAGCAGCAACAGCAACAGTGAGGAAGTGCATTGAGGATGTGACACGATGGACAGAAGTTGTGAACTTGGGGTATATCCCTTCGGATTCTACAAGCAATTTATAGCAACCCGAACCCTATCTCACGTAGCATGGAAATGGAGAGCATATGGATTTGTCGGAGAGACAAATATTTCTAATTGATATCATGGGTCTCCTACAGAAGAATACCAGAGAAGTGTGTCATCTTCATTCTTTCTGGATCTGATCATTCACGAAGATAGACTTATTGACTTAAATAAGAAGTCTAAAGCATCGATTCAACGTGAATTTCGCAAGCTACATCACCTGAGGATTATAGGACGTCAGTATGAACCAATGTACGGAATACTTGAACTCAGCTACTAATGTTTGCAGTGAAAAAAACATATTCTTGAAAAAGTTCATCGAATTTCTGATAAGGCTCGCGATTAACGGACAAGATAGATGCTAACCAGGCCCACCGTAGCTCAATGGGTAGCCTAACCTAGGCAATGTGCTGGCGACGGAGATGACATCCGTGAGCTCTACATAACTCCCTACCTCGTGGCACTGGCTTCCGATAAGGATGTGGATATTTATATATGAGGAACCACACAGAGCATTTTGGATTTGGGGGAAGAAAAATCACTCCTGGCTGCCGACTTTTTTGCTGTTCACAAAATTCATCCAAATTCGACCTCAATTATTTTAAATAAAGAAATAGGGCCGGCAAGCGGCAAAGCCCACTACCTCCTATTGTACATAAGAACCACTCTGTTGTGTGGTAAAAGCAACAACTTGAATAACATTACCGATATTAATGTAGTGAATCCTAATAACTGAGGTCATTACACTCCTCCATGAAATCATGTAGACTCCATGTAGATTCCACCTGGACTCTACTTGGACTTCACTTGGACTCTACTTGGACTCTACTTGGACTTCACCTGGACTTTACATATAGAAAATAATAGACTCTACATAGACTTCAGGTGGACTCCAGGTGTGAGCTGGACTGCACCTGGAGTCCGCTGGACTCAAGCAACTGGACTCCACCTGGATTCCACCTGGACTCTACCTGGACTTAAGTAAATTCAAGCACCTAGACTGAACCTGGACTCTACTTGGACTCTACCTGGACTTTTAGTAAAATCAAGCACCTAGACTGAACCTGGACTCTATCTGGACTCTACTTGGACTCTACCTGGACTCTACCTGGACTTTAGTAAATCAAGCACCTAGACTGAACCTGGACTCTATCTGGACTCTACCTGGACTCTACCTGGACTTTAGTAGAATCAAGCACCTAGACTGAACCCAGACTCCACATGGACTCTATCTGGACTCTACCTGGACTTTAGTAGAATCAAGTAACTAGACTGAACCTGGACTCTACATGGACTCTACCTGGACTCTACCTGGACTTTAGTAGAATCAAGTAACTAGACTGAACCTGGACTTTACATGGACTCTACCTGGACTCTACCTGGACTTTAGTAAACTCAAGCACCTAGACTGAACCTGGATTCTACATGGATTCTACCTGGACTCTACCTGGACTCTACCTGGTCTCTACTGAACTCAAGCGTATAAGCTGTACCTAGACTCTATTGTCATAGTTGTAATGTGTTTCCCACAGTCATCATACTTGTCACACATGTGTGAAAGTGTGACATATTGAAAAATGTTAGAAAAAGTGTGGTGCCTAAGCTGTATGTAGACTCTATTGTTACATGTGTGTGAAAGTGTGACATGTTGAGAAATGTTGGAAAAAGCGTGACATGTGTGACAAGCGTGGGAAAAGTGTGACATGTTCGAAAAGTGTGGCAAGTGTGATGATTGTAATATGTGACATTTTTCGAACATGTCACACTTTTCCCACGCTTGTCACACATGTCACGCTTTTTCCAACATTTCTCAACATGTCACACTTTCACACACATGTAACAATAGAGTCTATGTACAGCTTAGGCACTTGAGTTCAGTGGAGTCCATGTAGAGTCCAAGTAGAGTCCAGGTGGAGTCCAGGTAGAGTCCAGGTAGAGTCCAGGTAGAGTCCAGGTAGAGTCCAGGTAGAGTCCAGGTAGAGTCCAGGTAGAGTCCAGGTAGAGTCCAGGTAGAGTCCAGGTAGAGTCCATGTAAAGTCCAGGTGGAGTCCAGGTGGAGTCCATGTAGAGTCTAGGTAGAGTCCACCTGAAGTCCACCTGGAGTCCACTTGGAGTCCACTTGGAGTCCACCTGGAGTCCACCTGATCTCATGGAGGAGTGAAATATACAGCCATTTCCTAACATCCCATTTGATGTATTCAGTGAATTTATTCTCTCAAATTTTGGCTCCAATATCACACTTTCTGCCACATTACTTATATTGTTCTCTATAATTGATAATGTTGATCTTTTAAGTCTGCATGCAAGACAGCAGAATGCAAAGTTAAAGGGAGAAAAAAATGTTGATGCAACTGCATGGATTATGTTACTTACTAGAGCTATCCAGGAAAACATTGGCAAGGACTCAGATGATCTTTTTGAAGATGATGAAATTACTGAGTACACAACTGAAAAGGGTAGATCTATTTTGTTGAGCCTTAAACCAAGGGCTACCTAATTTACAAATTATGTACACAATGTTGTCTAGCACATTTAAGGGGTCAGCAACCACCCACCCCCCCCTCCTACCTTCCTAATTTGATAATATTATGTAATTATTTTACCAGCCTTTGTTTCTTTCTTGCACATACATGTCCTCCCACATTCTTTTTACATTCATCATCACAAAACCAATCATCCTCTGGACACTCTAGGAAACTGAGACATGTGTAATGGTACTAGTAAAATACACACAG
Source organism: Cyathus striatus (assembly GCA_025738555.1). NCBI lineage: Eukaryota > Fungi > Basidiomycota > Agaricomycetes > Agaricales > Nidulariaceae > Cyathus > Cyathus striatus. Next base: position 1,081,271 of record JAOVFP010000017.1, read on the forward strand.
TGAGTACAAGATAATTAGAGCAGAGGAACACTCTTACAGAGAAGTTACAGCCAGGTGATTTACAATGCAAAAGATCTTCTGGAAAAATCACTTTGAGGTTGCAATTGATATCTGCGCATATATACTCTTCATCCTCAGCAAACTTCTGTCGACAAGTTCCTCTAGTATCTCAAGTTGGTATGAATGAGTAAGTTGTTGGTCTACTAAAATTAAATTAACATGTGAATACTTTCTTCTATGACAGGATGGCTGGAGTGCTCATTGACAGCAACCACATTTTGAATGCTGTTAGCACTTCCCTCATTTAAATCTTCATCACCTTTGCTCTTATCTGTTTCTTCACCAGGTTGATCAGCAACTTTATCTTCAACATCCCTGAGTAACAGTTCCAAGACAGTAAGAATCAATTTGTGTATCACTTTGAAAGTTGAAATTGTAACTGACTGCATAACCATTCTAGTACTATGTCCCTCTGAAATTTTCAGTGTGCTCATTCCAGCATGCTTCTTTTTGATGTCCTAGGTTTTGCAAGGTAAGCTGCTTTCATTAATACATTTTCCTTCTTGGTTATCTCAAAAAATGATTTATAGATATTGACAGTTGCTCCAAGATATTTAGCAAGAATATGTGATCACAAGTTATATTTCCATATTGCTGGAGAATTTTCGGGGCAGATAGTACACATCACTGGGTAATTAGAGCATGGTGAGCAATCAGAAGAGATGGCAGCTTGTAATAATTTAAATTTGCACAAGTTAACACATTTCAATTTTTTCATAGATATAGCTGTTGTATTTCCTTTTGTTTCCAGGTGTATAACACAATCACCTGTGACATTTAAACACAAGCCACATGCTTCAGTAATGCCATGAAGTCGAAAATCATGAAGAATATGCCCCCCCATGTGTTTCAAAATCTCAGGTGTACTCAGTTTGGATACTTCAACATTTGGACAAAACCTACAGCTCCCTGCTGAAGGCTCTCTCCATGGGTCGTCATTTATGTTTAAATCATTTTCACAGATGAAGCAAGCACCTTGGAAATCATTGTAAGTCACATATTAATCCAGTTTTATTGTAACCATAGACTTACCTCCTTGTGCCCAATATGGAAATGAGTCACTTAATGTTATAACAGGTAACTGGTCAATATCGTCTTTAACTTGCTCATAAAGTAGTCCAGCAAAGACATGGAGGTCAGCAGTCTCAAAGCTGTAAGTGCTAGCTCCTATATTTCAACCTTTCAATGCTGGAAGAATTGTAGGATCAATAACATCGAACCAACAGCCTTCTGCCTCATGAAAACAAGCACCATTTTCGAAATTTCCAGTCCACTCCCAATCAGGCCCATCCAGTTGCTGAGAGGTATCATGAAGAGCAATATTCATAATTTGAGCATGAATTTGCATCAATGTTAGTTACTTCATCAGCTGGAATTGCCTGTGGCTCTGACTCTGTATCTGATATTATTGGAGCTGCACTGGAAAGAACAGCCAGCTGAACAAAATGCTGGACCCTTGGGAGATCAGGCTTGTTCTTCTTCTCAAAGTAGTTAAGTATTGAAGATGAAGAGGAGAGCACAGCCACATTTGTATGGTGAGACTTCCCATTTGTATGGGCAATCCAATTAGCTTCACCTCCAGTCCCAATATGAACATCAGTTTTACATCTATTGCAAAATCGTGTTGATGACTCGTCAAATGTGCTAAGCTGAACACATTAAATAAATAAAACTAATAATTAAAGAGTGAAGTTAGGGAGCTCACATTTTTCTTCTTTGATTTAACCATCACAATAAAAATTGGATGAGAGTTCTGATAAGGGGACAAGAGAATATAAGTTGAAAGGAATATGAAAATGATGAAGTATAAAGCATCCTTTTAAGCATCCAAATTGCAAGGACCTGTCAATGTTGTCAATGAGTCAAGAAGTTGGGTTGACAATTTTGGCTTGTAAATTTCATTGTTGACTCTGATTGAGACTATGTTTTTTCCATATTTGAAGTGAAAGCACATGTAAAACTGAATAACAATGAGGCCTTGACACAAATGGGAACAATGGTCTCTCTGGGGATGATAGTGCTGTCTCTGATCATCTCTGCTCTGCACTAAGCTCTAGCTCTGGGAATGGTCTAAGCTCTGGCTCTAGCTCAGTGCTCTCTCTTTTCACTGCTTTGCTCTGCTCTGCTCTCAATCTATCTCTTGCTAGCTCTTTCTCTAATGCTTGCTGTGCTCTATGTTCTGCTCGTGTTTTGCATCTGATTCTGAGCGCTACTGGACCCTGAACTCACTTGTTGATCTGCTGCTCTGTGATGCACTACAGCTTTGCTGGGTTTGGGTTCAGCCTCTACCACACTTTTGCCACTCTTCTTAGATTTTGGCAGAATTGCAAGCACATTATAACTTATTCAATTCACACTACTCTGCAATGTTAGCGCTTGTATCCGGTTTACCCCCTCGTGGTGGGCTCCAGATAAAGTACCTAGTTTAGCGCAATGTAGTATAAATTAAAATATATGTAATTTCACTCACACCATGTATGCTCACTAAGAAGGTGCTCATTGGGTAAGACTTGGATGCAAAATGCTTCCAAGCGAAGTAAAGTAAATGGGGAGGTGTCAAAGGTGTTTTGATGCACATTCCTTAATCTTGGACTTAGCATGGGCTTATGACTTCTCACTTCGCATTGCACTTAGAATCTCAAAGCTCACACAAATACAAAAGCACAATGCTAGATGGTATTTTTCGGGGCACAGGAGACTCCTCTCATCCTACTTAACTCTACCTATTAAATATCCTACAAAACTACAGCTAGAGGAACTATATAGTTAATACAAAAGCAGTAATTGTGCATTAGCTAAGCTGTAAAGTAGACATTGTAGACTAGCTACGAGAGTCTGGGATGGACCAGAGTAAATCATGGTTTGACATGCATATGAGCACCAAGAACACATCCATATGGGAAGATAACAAAGTACAATAGAATCTGTCTGCAGGTGAGGTGCTCCATATGAAAGTATGATGCCACATGCTTTGACATGTGGAAATGGGAAACACTGAATCAGCCTGCTGGAAATGCCGGGTCTCAGACCTAGCCAGGCGCCTATGACATGCTGATGCACAGTGCTGGTACAGTGTGGTTAGATAGCGGCACTTGCCATGGGTCTGGTCCTCATGCCTTTTCCTATGACATGATAACATTGCTTCGATAATCTATTATTAGAATAGACGTGTGCTTAGCTTGATCTCTGGCCTTACTGGTAATTATCTCTCACCAATGTCGAGAATAAACTCTGACCTCAATGTTTCTATTCTTAGATGCTTTCCTACTTAGGCTAGTAATGTCCCTTATTAGTGCGGATTGTTCCCACGCTAGCTAATGGTCCGGGACCTCTACCTTAGCTACTAATTACAACCCAGATATATTATACCATTTGTAAGTAGCATGTAGAATATAGAAATAATGTTTTTATAGTAGGTAGAAGTATGCTAGGCATATTAGCACTGTGCATATGACAATTGTTCCAATACACTTGTAAACCATAGAGGAGGTGTATTTTGTGATGTTCATAACCAGGAATTTGGAGCAAGATGTCATGTTCATGACTGTCCAAATCAAAAGATAAATAATACACAAGCTTGCAATGAGCACCAGGAAATGTGGTGTAAATATAACTTAGAACATAGTTCAGACTACTTAAATGGTGCACGAAGAATGCTTCATAAACCAGAAGAAGATGTGTTCAGCAGCGTCATGATGAGTCAGATAATGAAATTTCAAACAAAAAACATTATTTTAGTGCCTCTCGCTATTATTGTGTAGAGACAATATGTGCTCCATGTGGTGCTGTAATTGCATGGACAAAGTTTGTGAAGTCAGAGTCAGCAACCAATATACTTAAGTTCTTGGAAGATGTTTTTCCTAATGAAGAATCAAGACCAGATTATATATGTATTGATAAGGCATGTAAGGTTCTTAGAACAGCAGTTGCAAATGGAAGTTGGGTATATTGGTTTAAAGGTAGCTGCTTTGTAGTGGATGGGTATCACTATACAAATCATTGCTCAGATGATTACCTTTGTAGGAAGTGGTGTAATCCTGCACCTCAAGATGGTTCTGCACCAAATCTTGTTTATATAGCACAAGATAGAGATGGTGAAAAATATTACAAATGAGCATTCAATACACAAGCCTGTGAACAGCTAAACTCATGGCTTGGTGGATTTGAATCTATAATGAAACACATGACTCCAAGCAACTTTAATTGGTTCATACATTCTATGATCTTTCATCATACTCAACATGTAATAAAACAGCAGAACAGCCAAAATTTTAGCATTATTAGTGAAGATCTAGAACTTGATGATGGTACTGAAATATAATTTCTATGTAACATTTTTATATATGGTGTGAAAAATGTAATAGGTAATAGTAATATTAATGATTATAGTAATAATGCCTCTAAGTGTAATAATAATGGAAGTACTTAGCCACATCATGTTGGCATGACAACCAAGTGGTAATAGAGATGTGGTAGGGAGATAATAGATTGCTGTTATCAATGCTGAGATGTGTAGGAAAATGTGTATGAGAATTAATTGAGACCCTATAAAACACCTACATTTCTTGTTAAGTCCACCTGGAATTCACCTGTAGTCCACCCAGAGTCCTGAACCCTTACTTAAGAACACACCTAAGATATTAGAACTCAGTGGAAAATATGGACTCCATCAGGACTCCACCCAGAGTCCTGAACCCTTACTTAAGAACACACCTAAGATATCAGGACCCAGTGGAAAATATGGACTCCATCAGGACTCTGTATATTCCAACAGGATGCCACCAGGACAATATCCATTCCATCAGGACTCCATCCGGACAATATTCATTCCACCAGGACTCCACCCAGACTCCAGCTGAACAAGCTGGAGTCCATCTGGAATATCCAGACTATATTGGGTCCACCCGGAGTCTGGCCAGAGTGGGGGGGGGAGTGTAAAGTACTGGGCATCTACCAGCTTTTCAATCACAGTACCTCTCAAACAGCTTTCTTTTTCTTGTCAGGAACAAACATTACCTACTCCTCCATGCCACCTTTAATTGATCTAACTTGCCTTCCAACAGTCCCAACTGAAACAATCATACTTAACAGACCTATTATAGCTATTGCAGAAGCTTTCCCATTGTGTGCTATGCTCATTTGCAACCCAAGCATTAATTTATTAGGAGGAACAGCTATAGTCAGTCAAGACAACATGCTGAATATTGTAAACACATCTGAAACTCTGACAGGAAATATCCCACAATCCGGTGCTGACCTATTGTTTTCTACCGCCCTTGTCACAGCTACCACAATTATTAAGTCCAGGGTGAACAGTATGTCTATCAATGCAGCTATATTGTCACTGTTCTTCACCAACAAAATGTACTATTCACTTTACAATGGCAGCTCTATGCAACCTACTAAGGTCTTACTCCTTGATGCTCTACTTACTGCAACATGGATGCCAGCATCAGTAAGCTATGCAACAGGGCAATCTTAGCTAGAATCTCAAAATATGAGGTGGAATGGAAGCTCACAGATTCCACTGCATCATTGAGGGCAGGTGTAGCCCCTCCTCCAAGAGACATGGAAACAATTGATGGTCTGCTAGAGGATGCAGCCATATTGAGTACCCAGTTGAAGCTGGAAATACTTTAATCAAGATTGGTTAATAAGTGAATATGTTCATGTAAGATAATCTTACATATCCATGACTGATCTGGAGCTGATCAACATATGCTGCTTAGTACACCCCACTGTGAACTTTAGCAATGGACTCACCCAGAATCAGCAAGAACCTTCACAGCAATTATATTGGCATTCTTTGCAACATAGAATTGACTTCCTGCTGTGGTACTGCTGTAATGACATTGGCTTCTGGTCTATATTTATGAATTAGAAAAATATATGTGCAATGGGTACCATGTCCATTTCCATCAGCAGAGCTATAAGTGGGATTGAGGTGGGATTATTTATCATTTATAGAAAAAGAAGCTCACACATATCCACTGAATGTCACACCCCAGCTGGCACAACCACCAAATTGGATCTTGGATGTAGAATGAATAAACCCTCACAGCACTTCAGTCCATGTATTCTGAAGTGGCCCATCATGCACTCATTGATCTTTGATGTGCTAAACATTATCATCCATTCAACTTTGTTTTGGATGAAGAATATCAGAAGGAAGTGGAAATGTTATGTCCTGGTACCAAAATTCCACTTCCTATTACAATTAGTCATGACATATATGCTTTATACATTGAGTTTTTAAAGCATGTTAAGAAGTACTTTTCAGTAGGAATTAAATCTCATATGAATTAAATTAATCATACTCATAGTTAACAGAAATTAGGAATTTCAGTTCATATTGCTTTGGACAGATGGACTGCACCAATCACCATTTCCTATCTTGGTGTAGTTGTTATTTGGATGGAGTCATTCATCATGCTGTATTGGAGTTTATTCAGTAAACAATTTTCAAACATTATATTATAATATGCTGATGGTCAACAATTAGGCTTACCAAAAGCCATAGCAGTCAACACTTTGCAGAGGTTCTGGCTGATTCTATAAAATGCTTTGGCTTTAAAATTCATGTGCTCTGCATGGATAATACAGCTAATTGTGATTGTCTGTTAGTGACAGACAAGCAAAATGCTTGAAGTTGAACTCAAACACTTGAAATGAAGAAGAAAAGTGAATCTTATTGTGAGCCTGGAATAAAATAGCACAAGAATAAAGAAAAACTAATTAAAATGACCATATTAATAGTAATGTCCTCAAGGTAATCACATGTAAGTACTGCCTACACTACAACACATGTTACTGTGCTTCTACTATGCAAACTCATGTACTACATATGTTAAAGGTATGTAAAAGGCATGGTCAAACTGTGCACTGTGCCCATAGTCTTGATGAATGTCACATGACTGATCACATGGTGGTAGGATAAGATATGAGTGGATTAGATTAGATAAGAGATGGAATCCTAACATGGTCTAGCTCATAGTATACCTGATTATCCTTCATAATTTGAATGAATACCATCCTGAACTAGATGCTTTGCTCATATTATCAATTTAGTTGCAAAGGTAGGTGGATTTCATTTCAGAAATAAATATTTTAACTAATGCAATTTTTAGAGTTTCATAGCTTTTCTTCTTCATGCAGCCAATAAAGAAGGCTATTCAAATAGCAGCAAATGCAGTCAGATAAAATTGAAGATGTGGAGAGGCAACTCTGAATATTGCTATAGAAACTGAAATTATAATCAATCAAGGTGATGAAAGGTTGGATGATGAAGAGGCCACTATAGAAGAGGCTGATGCATCTGGTGATGCAGCTCTTGAGGATGATAGTAAGGAGATATGTCAAATTGCATTGAGCATTTTTCCTTGAGTATATTCATTTATAATCATAAATAGCTGCTTTCTGACTTCTTCATAGGTAGCAGGATTGGCTTGCCAGGTTCACAATGCAACAGCAGTAAAAGAGAAGTTTGATATACTTGTCAAATATGATAAAGACCTCAGTGGTACTTCAAAAACTCTTGATCAATGTGTTCCAACCTGCTGGAATCCAGACCTTGCTTGTTTAAATTCACTCATATTTTTGCAGCCTATAATTGAACAGCTAACTGGAAATTCAATCAATAAGTTGCATCTATTTTGATTATGATTTATTCTGGATGATGAAAATTGTACAAGTTAAATCAGTATCAAAGTAGTCTCTTTACAAAACTAAGCAACTTAAGTTGAATGAACTTAAGTGTAAGTTGTGTAAGAATTCAGTAGTATTCTTTAAGCTGAAGCTTGAGCTCTGCAGCCCAACTTCCTACCATTTAAGTGCAAACTGGTTTGTACTATTAACAGATAAGTGGGTGTATTGAAAGAGTAAGTAAATGCTGTGCATTACTAAGGCACAGTGGAGAAGTATGAAAATTAAAGTAAGTATAGTACAATAATTTAGAATGAATTGTAACAAGTCAGCAGTACTTATCCCTCCCCACCCTTTCACCTAAACTTCACATGAAATACACATTGAAGTAACATTTTCACATGAAATTCATGTGAAAACATGTGAAGTCCACATGAATTTCACCTTTATCTAGGATGTTCCAAAATCACCAAAATTTGGTGAAATTCAAGTGAAGTTTAGGTGAAAACTAGGTTAAATTTAAATATGAAATTCACATGAAATCCATGTGAAGTACACATGAATTACAGGTCAAATTCATATGCATGTACAGTGCAATAGTTACATGAAATTCATGTGAAATATACATGAAATGTATATTATTTTCTATATAAAAAATGTATTTTAAAGATTTAAAACTTAGAATTACATATGAAAGTTAGAGAATATTGTAAATTTATCTATTATATGTCCACATCCATATCCTCAGGTAGATCATCACTGAGCTTTGTCTTCATTGCTCTTTGCTGTTGTCTATCCAAAACATGTTGTGTGTGATGAACCAACATTGCATGTAGAAACCAATTAAAGTTTGATACTGTCATTTGTTTGAGAATAGACTCAAACCCACCCAGCCAAGAATTGAGTTGCTCACATGCCTGATAATGAATTAATAGTTATTAAGATTTAATACTTATATCTTACCTGTGTATTAAAAGCTCTCTTGTAATATGGTTGACCATTCTGATCATGTTCAATTATTACAAGATTAGGAGCAGAACCATCACTTGGTGCAGGATTGCAAAATGTATGACAAAGGTCATCATCTGCCTTATGATTTGTATAGTGATATCCATCAACAACAAATTGACTATTCAGTAGCCAAGGTCGATAAAGAATATTTTTCAGAACTGAATGTAGAATCAGACAGGCTTTGTCAATACATATATATGCTGGATGTGAGTCAGGTGTTGGGTAAATCATATTTAATAACTCCATGATATTAGCTGTTGACTCAGATTTTACAAACTTTTTCCAAGCAATAACAACTCCACATGGAGCACACACAGTTTCAACACAATAATAGTGATTTGGGGAAAAGTAAGACTTGCAGGTATCAGAATTATCATCATTCTGTTCTTCATCATGTGGCTGCTGTGGTCGATTAACATTAGGTAGCCATGCCAGATTTTCATTTCTGTATTGCAGTGCTCTTTTTAGTCCAGAAAGACTTGCTGAACTGTAATTTGACTTATGCTTATTCCACATTTCTTTATGAGCCTCACATGCTTCTGTACCTGCAACTTTTTGTGCATCACAACTCTTAACATGGCATTTGGGTCCATATTGTATGTAGTGATGTCTGCAGAATACACCACCACAATAATTGTTAACTTCAGCATGACAACCCTTCATTGCACAGTGCTAAATCATTGTTAAGTCTAAGTTTATAATAAATAAATAAATACACATACAGTTGGGCCCATTACAACACCATCTACTACAACCATCTTCACGGGAGCAAAATTTTCTGTTGTAATATTACTTCTGTAGTTAGTCATGTTATCAGCTGTAGACTTGTACTTTTGAGTATGTTCTAAGCAGCTGTGCTCTGATGGAGGTTTAACAATTCCATTTGCCCCAATATGCTCAAATGCATAATGTGTAATTTCATTGATTGGTAGATGATCATCAACAGTAAGTTGTCTACCAGTAATTAAGCTTACAGTCCAAATAGACTCATCTATAAAGGCATGCCAAATTTGCTTGCGACTAATTTCAATGTTATTTCCAAAGCTATTACTCCAATATCCAGCATATGCTGCAGCTGATGCATGAAAACTGTATATACCATGCATTATTGCTTTAGAGAATACTTGATCCACCCAAAGATGAGTACCTATTTTAAAATAATGTGCTTTATTTAAATATTCTTTTTGTAGTCTCTGACCAGTAATAGATATATGTTTATGATCAGTATAGTATATTGATTTACACTTAGAGCAAGATCCTGTTATTATATATGATTCATGATACATTTTTGTACCCTCAATTAATGTAACTTTTGGTATATCTCGATATTTTGAATTTTGTGTTAATGCAGACCCATCACATGATGCACCATTGCAATGCATAAATGATGGACATATCATTCATACTGGAGTTAATTTAGTTTCTGAAACAGGTCCTAGCTCTCCAATATAGTGCCCTGTCTCATTATATGGATGCAATTTAAGAAATTTGGAAAATGCATCTAGTTTTGTTCTTAATTCCAGCTCCTTTCTTTGATTTCCCCTTGTCCTTCCCTTTGGCTGATTTCTGCTTTGAATCACTGGCCTTCTCTTTACCAGCTGCTTTATCTTTATTAGCCTTGTCTCTGGCATCCATCCAGTCTGCTAAATTGACTCTTGTAAATCCAGAAGACTTCTCCAAGCCCCAAAGCTCACGTGTATTGTTCATATCAGGATTATTATCACTTAGCCATTCTACCATGTTTGGATAGTTGGAAAGTCTCTTCAGAACAACATCCCAGTTGTGCCATGCAGTAGTTCCAATTCCAAAAAGTTTATAAATATCAGAGGATGATGGTTTAGCAAACCCATCAGGCAATTGTTTAGAATTTATGTCCACTAAGCATTTAACCCTATTAACCTCACTGTAGACTTTCCATGCCTCCTGAATTGACCATTTTTCAGTAAGTTCAAGGAGTGACTGGTCTACCTCATAAATGGATACAATAGTCCTCTCTCTTGGAGATAACTTATTGGCAATCTGAGTGTTCTCAACTCAATAGCTAGACTTATTATCCTCACTCTTAGAATGAGCTGAAGTTTCATTTGTGCTAACAACACTTGAAGCCTTACAGTAGCCAATATGTTTAATGATAGGGTCAGTCTGACACAAGAATTAGTATTTAATATATATATATATAATTGAAATTCTTACTGCAGCAAGAAAAATAGCTAAGTCTTGATTTTGTGGGTGCCACTCAATAGTAACTGCATCTCATATGCTACTGTAGTGCCCTCGCATAATCCAGATATTTCAACTAGTATCAAATACTCTAATCTGATGGTCTTGTTCTACAATTCATATTAGTGAAGATGAAACAAAATTTATAATAATATTACCTTTAATATTAGGAATCATTTGAGCAATTTCTTCAAGTACAGATTTCAGATGATTGTTCACAACAACAGGAATGGCTGTTGGAGGAGTTTCAATATTCAACAAGGTTGGGTTAACATTTGGAGAATCATCAGAAATGATAATATATACTAGTCCTTCCTCCTGAATATCCATAGGAGAGTTCTCATCATCAATGTAATCAGCAAAGTTCAAGGTATTTCCATATGCCTTTCCTCTAATTGTACCACCATGAGTTTTAGATGCTCCTTTCAATTCTGCCTTAGTTGGTACAGGGGACAGAGGAGAATTGGTTGGTGGGGGGGCTATGCATATCATAGTCTTCTTTAGCACTCCCCTCCTCCAAAATTTGTTCATCTTTCTCATTATTCACTTCCATATTCTTTTCCTTTTCCTCAATATCAATCACCTCATTATCAGAACTCTCACTATCAGCACTATTTTCCTTTATTTTCAAATCATCTCTCTCTCCTTCTTCAGCATCACTATTATTCTCATTCTCACTTTCATTGCCTCCAGTACCATTGTTTTCAGTACCTTCAGACTCACTATCTGAGGGAGTGACAGCTAGAATAACTTTTCTCTTAATTCTTCCTCCACCACCTATAGCTGATGCCCCAGGAGCATTCATAGTGTTAATTTCATTTACAGTCTCAATAGTTGTGGCTTCAGCAGGAGTTCCAATAGTCTTAGTGAAAGTCTCAATAGTACCAGTCTCAGTAGTAGCTCCAGTGGTGATTTCAGAAGCTTGAGTAATCTCAGTGTTAATAGTTGCAGGTTCAATTGCAACTCCTGCAGCAGTAGTGGCTTCAGTGGTAGTTCCAGAGGTCTCAGTAGTCATAACACATGCAGGAGGTGCCACAGTAAGGGGCATGTTAATAGTCGTAATTCGTACCATTTAGGTACAGATATGGTTGTCTTTGGGTGCGAGCTATGTGCATTCTGCGAGGGTACAATATTTGGTAGGTTTGACAGGGTATGAATATTGTACCCTCACAATCAAATTTGTCTCGCACCGTATGTACCATATTATTATGTAATCCAGTAAATATAAGGAGTAATTTCTGTCTAGAATTACGGGATTAATTCAAAGCAGTAGCAGCATACTGCGTATCACAAAACAGAAAATCCACAATGCAGTGCACATAAATTAGCCGGGTCCATTTTCACATATATCCTTTGCGTTCTGAATAACGTTATATTATAACCTCCAATTAATAACTTGTAGTGATGTCTCTCATACCAAATTCAGAATTATAGAACATGTAGATATGTAGAACAACAATATTTGCTTTATTATACTTTCCCACACCTTCAAAACCTTGGATATATATATTTCAAGCAGCACTACATTGCGTGTAGAATAACGGGATCGTACATTTCATATCATAAAATGGAAATTCCCCAAATACGTTGAACACAACTTAAGTCCGGCTCCCATCCTGTTTCCCTCGGCTAATTTATATTTCTACATCTGCCCTTTGCATTATGAATAATGATACATTACACCCACTATTTAATATCATCTATTGTCCTCTATCGCACTAAATTAAGTATTTTAGAACATGGAAATATGTAGCAAAACAATGTGTTTTTATTTGAATTTCCCAAGACCCCCGATCCCTGGATATGCATATTTTGAGTGGCAGTGCATTGCATATAGAATAACGGCATTGTACATTGCGTATCGTAAAACGGAAATTTCACAATTGCATTAAACATAAATGATCCGGCTGCCATCACATGTCCCTTGCTAATCTATATTTCTACATCTGTTCTTTGCGTTCTGAATAACACATTCTAATGCTCACTATTTAATATCGTGTACTGTTTTCTATCACACTAAATTAAGTACTATAGAACATGGTGATATGTAGAACAACATTATTTCACTTTCCTATGCTTTCAGAACCTCTGATATGCATATTTCAAGCGGCAGTGCATTAAGTACAGAACAATGGGACTGTACATTGCATATCATAAAACAGAAATTCTACAAATGCGTTGAACATAAATTACGTCCGGCCCCAATCACATGTTCCTCGGCTAATTGATACTTCTACATCTGTTCTTTACATTCTAAATAATGCTGTCTAATGCTCACTATTTAATATCATGTACTGTCCTCTATCACACTAAATTAAGTATTATAGAATATGGAGATATGTAGAACAATAAAGTGTTTTTATTTGATTTTTCCATGCCTCCAGAACCTAAAATTTGTATATTTCAGGCTGCAGTACATTGCATGTTATATAATGAGATCGACTCGGAACAGTAGCAGGGCTCACATGCGTGTAAAAAAACGAAAATTCCACAAATGTGTTGAACATACATTAGCCGGCCCCCGCCACATGTCCCTCCACTAATCTACATCTCTACATCTGTCCTTTGCGTTCTAAATAACGATATATCACACCCACTATTTAATATCCTCCACTGTCCCTTATCACAATAAATTAAAATACTATAGGACATGGAGTTATGTAGAAGAACAAAGTGTATTATTTGACTTTCCCACGCTTCCAGAACCTCGGATGTGCATATTTCATGTGGCAATGCATTGTGTGTAATGTAACGGGATCGTCTCGGAACAGTAGCAGGTCTTACATGCGTGTAGAAAAACGGGAGTTCCACAAATACATCAAATATAAATTAGTCGACTCTCATTACATGTCCCTTGGGTAATTTATATTTCTACATCTGTCTTTGCGTTATGAATAACGCCGTTTATATCTCCCTATTTAACATGGTGTACCGTCCTCTATCATACTTAAGTAAGAACTATAGAACATGGAGATATGTAGAAGAACAAAGTGTTTTATTTGACTTTCCCACGCTTCCAGAACCTCGGATATGTATATTTCATGCGGCAGTGCATTGCGTATAGAATAACGGGATCGTATATTGTGTATAATAAGACAGAAATTCCACAAATGCGTTCAATGTAAACTTTCTGGCTCCTTTTACATGTCCCTCGGCTAATTTATATTTCTACATCTGACCTTTTTGTTCTGAATAACGGTATATAACACCCACTAGGTTATATCCTCTACTATCCTCTATCACCCCAAATTAAGCACTATTCTATATCTCTACATATTTGCTTTACGTTCTGGGCCACTGTGTCACTCACCTTTGTACTATGGCGGAGAGTTTGGGACAATCCCACTGGTATATCCGCCGGTTATAGCTCAAGGCGCTTGGAAGCACTACTCGCTAAATATAGAACACCGGCATGATATTCCCGCGTCACCATATAATCAATATACAAAGATAATAATTTGAAATTTTGAATATTTAAAATATATGATGAAAAAGCTTGTACTTATTCTTCAAGATATTTTCTCAATATCTTCAAAAGCCCACGATGTGTTCTCAATATGTCTCTTGGGCTTTGCAAGATAATCACAACTGATCTAGGGTTTGGTAATTCCCGAACTTCTTTCAATCGATGCACGCCTTATCTCTACTTCCCGGGGGTTTCCTTATCACTTGGTCACAGGATTGTATCTTGCTAATAGATGCGTCGACCTTAGGCACATTCTACTGGTAGGTTCGTCTGTCCTGTTGCATTTCTCGCCATATCATATATTGTAATGGCTCTTGTACATCACTTTTAATATATATTATTTTATTATATGCTTCATGTGTGTAGATACTATGAAATATGCTTTTTACAGCCAGGGTCTCAGCTCCAACTCTGACATAACCAAGATTGTCAAGTAAGCGAAATTCCATTTTATAGAATAAGTGAAAATTAGCTTTGCAACTTCTGTATGCCAGTCAGGCATATTATCTCCCCACAGCCAACGAATAACTGCTTTTATTTTCGATCCCCTGCCCCCAAAAATCGTGCGCCTCTAATTCCTTTGAATCTAACTTTGCCGCCCCTTCGTGAGAGTTACATCGTGGTCCCGCCATCCACTGTTCAGCATCCCGATACTCCATCCCCCGCTTGTAGTCCTTCTCCCATGGAGGTAACGGATGAAGAGATTGAAGAAATCCTGCTGCCTGTCGCAACCCAAGCTCCTCCTGTTGCACTTACCCCATTCTCTTCACCTGTCCTGGCACCTTCTCCATACATTCCAGCCATTGCTGCTGTGCCGGAATCGATGGATGACATTCCTTCACTCACTTCCTCCATTGATTTTGAACTGAGTGCAGCACTGAACCCTCCACCTAGGCCATTCCTCTGTGATGTACGTATTAGTGCCGGCCCTCATAGGCGTCATCCCATTGAAGTTTTGATGCCGCCTCTCAAGATTGGTAAGCCTCTGCATCTTGTTACTAATTTATCCGCTTACATGCTAGGGACTCCCCTAGCTGTTCCAGCTGTCCCAGAACCCGTTGTTGTGGACGACGAGCCTACTCCTGAGGACATCATTGTGCTCACCAACATGGACAAGGATCAGCTGTGCGAATCCTCTGATGAACTTCCCTTGGGTATGTCTCCCCCTTCTCTTTTTTATCGCGGTATTGATTCTGACATCATATTTTTCTATCTTTAGCGAGCACTCACACTTGCGTCCTCCCTCCATTATTTTACTGACTATGTCCAGCGCATCTGTCTTCATGTTCAATTCGTTCATCGTCTGGAGGAGTTTGCCGAGGCTAACAAAGACTTCTCTCAGTTCGCTGCTGCAGGTATCTTCCCCAATGACTATACTGAACAAAGCTTTCATGAGCTGTGCCAGCTGGCTAAGTGCGTCGAGGATCGGGTTCTGCCTGATCCTGATGTTACTGTGGATTTTGAGGACGCCCTGTTGGACACTCTCACTGCTCATCTGACCGTCGTTAACCCTCTTCTTGGTGAGTTCCCTTGGCCCAAAAAGGGGGAGGAAGTGGTGCCGCGGGAGTTCCTAGACAACATGATGGTGGCAAATATCCAGAACTTCCGGATCCAGAAGAAGAGCAAGGACAGTGCCGCTCATGCATAGCATTGCAGGCTTTCATTTCAATTTTTGTGTTGCACTGTTATATACTTTGGAGTCACATTGTAGGCTAGTATATCTACCAGTATTGCATTGTGTGGTGATGTCATTATACCATAGATTACATTTATAATACTATGCCATTTGTTGCTGTTAAGTTCCTTGTGATAAAAGTCAAATAACATAACTTAGAACATGTTAAGACTTAAAATCGTAATTTTCGGGATGGGATTGAATGTGGAAACATGTGTGTGCTGCCACTTGAAATATACTGTCATTGATCAACACTTCGCCAACCCCGTCAAGTCGCTATTTTTGAGTTTGTCATGCAATGTCACAATGCTGCAATCAGCCGGTTTGGAGGTCCGCAGCGTGTATGCACAACGTGAGACATTTGCTTGACCTCTTTCCGGGAAACTCCTTGATTGCTATCGAAACGGCATGGTGGCAAGCATGACAATGCGTCAAATTTCCTACTTTTGAAGGGACTCCAGAACTACCTGTTCTTTTGTCTTGAAACTTTTAGCACAAGTTTTAATATGTACAGCCAATATACCTGTAAATTTTTATGGCTTGTAGAAGTGTTACTGTGGCAATATTCAAGAAATAGCGACTCAATGGGGTTTAGTGAAGTGTTGATCAATGACAGTATACATATCCGGGATATGTGATGGGAGCCAGATATAAAAGGTAATGGGAATGATAATAATAACTCGAACTAATAATAGGTCGCCAAAGCTTCAGACTAATAATAGCTTGCAAGTTATTATCGAATATGCACAGGTTGTTTGCATTTAATATGTTATGTGTTTCGATACAAGATGCAGGAATTATACCAATAATACAGTAAATTATCTAATAAAACAATTGTAGGACAAGTATAATATAGTAAAGCATCTAATAAAACAATTGTAGGACAATATAATATGGTAAAGCATCTAATAAAACAATTGTAGGACAAGTAGTATGATCAAGATATAAGTACAGGATGTCAGCATGATAATAGTACGCCTATCACTTCCTGTAGGAAGGTGAGCAGGAAATAAAATAAGAGAAAAGATCTACTTACACAGGATATCGAATTTGGGTCCAATTGAATGCACAACAAGTACGTTTCCCTAACTGTACATGAAACTGCAAGAACTGATAGATGAAGATGTAAGTTCAAATTCATCGGTATAGTAATATGAATCACTTACCTTCCACCCTTTCTTTTTGTCCAATACACATTCAACGATTTTTTCCAATTTCCCCTTCCTCCAAGTCGGCCCCAGTCTACGACCTCTGTAGATACATTCGTGGTAGAAGACCATGACATCGTCGCCGATCTGGAAGATGAACTGATTGACATATAATTAGGAGAAATATAATACCATACCTTGTATTTCTTCAGCTATTCGTTGTAACTGAGCATTTCAATAGGGGGGATCCTCTTCGGCATCTAAGCAAAGTTAAAATTATTACTAGAGTGCCAAAATGCCAAACTTACCTGAGCAATGCTTGAAAGTTAAGACTTTGAGTAGTTGAGGAAGCTGGAAGACGACAAGATGGCTTTTGAACCCATCGAAGCTTAATTCAAACTCCATGTCCTGCCTACAACATTATACAAGGGTTGGTGCATCTACTCCAACGCCAACACACATACACCATTTTTAACGATTTGTACGCTACACATACATGACGGACTATGAACTACTAAATGTCGAGAAATTCGCTAGGTAGAGTGTGCTGTATCTACACTGCTTCTTTAGAATTGCTGGGTATTCTTACTTTTCAGCATATATACAAATGTAATGTTTCCTACATAACATCAAGTATAGATGCAGTCTTAACATTGTTTCATACAAGTCCAAAGAGTCACGTGGTGCTGGAACAATAATGATGTACCTGGAAAACAGTTACAAAGCGTGTAGAGGAAATTACAGTCTGTTTAGGCGGTTTACCGTAAGTGCAATTAAGGCACCCGCAGAACCAGTAACCTCATACACCGAATACTCAGGTAACGGGCTGAGGGCTGTTGAGGGTGTGTTGATAACAGAGTGAAAAGATAAACATGTGGGCGTCTGATGTGAGATGTGAGCGCCAGGCATATTATTGCCATAACTCAGCAGTATGCTAGGGCAAGTAAACATGTATTATTTTTGTACCACTGAATGGCATTTCTAAGTAGCTATATTTAACAGCTTTCTTTGATCAATGTGGCATTTACCATATACATACCAAACAGATGTTTCTTTAAGTTCTTTTCTCTTTGTTAAGGAAAAACACGTCGTTGAAGTAAAAATAAAAAGGAGATATTTTACAGTGCATATGATATTTAACTACTGATTTAATCCCTTTGCATTCCTCCTGAAACTTTCTCGTATTCCTTGGCAGGAATCATTATAGTTAGAAAGTGATGCGATTGTTTATGCATTTCACCCAGCTCATTGAGACGTGCAATGTTTCTCGTCACCATCAGCATGTGCCACCTTCCTTCATCGAGGGGTGTCAGCCAATTTTTTCATTAAATGCCTAGGTTTTATGATCATGGTGATCATATAAGCTAGGCATTTTTTTTATGATCACCCACTATTATATATGTAGTAGTGAATGTATGATTACTAGTGAATGTATAAGTGATCATAAGTGATCTTTCAGTGTTTTAGTAGTGTTTCAGGTGGATATTTACTTACTACTGGTACTAATGAATGCAACGGTGATTATAGATGATCATTAGGTGTTTCAAGTGCATATTCACTTATTACTGGTACTAAAGAATGTATATGTGATCATAAGTGATCATTATATATTACAATAGCATATTATTTTGAATAATATTATATATTTCACACAGGTGACATATCTTGAACTCGTCACGCATATTCCCGTGCCTCACATTGTTCCTGCACTTCACATTTGTGACATTCTTCTCGCGTGTCACGTCTGTCACGCATATTCCCGCGCATCACGCATATTCCCACGCATCATGCATATTCCCGCGCTTCTTGCATATTCCCGCGCATCACGCACATTCCTGCGCATCACATATTCCCGCGCATCACATCTGTCACATTCTTTCTGTGTGTCACATCCGTCACACATATTCGCACGCATCACATTTGTCACATTCTTTCTGTGTGTCACGCTATTCGCACGCGTCACGCTATTCGCACGCGTCACGCTATTCGCACGCGTCACGCTATTCGCACGCGTCACGCTATTCGCACGCGTCACGCTATTCGCACGCGTCACGCTATTCGCACGCGTCACGCTATTCGCACGCGTCACGCTATTCGCACGCGTCACGCTATTCGCACGCGTCACGCTATTCGCACAGCGTCACGCTATTCGCGCGCGTCACGCTATTCGCGCGCGCACGCTATTCGCACGCGTCACGCTATTCGCGCGCGTCACGCTATTCGCGCAGCGTCACGCTATTCGCACGCGTCACGCTATTCGCACGCGTCACGCTATTCGCACGCGTCACGCTATTCATGCGTGTCACATATATTCACGTGTGTCACACGTGTGATGCTATTCATGTGTGTCACACTATTCATGCGCGTCATGCTATTCATATTTTTCATGTGCGTCACGCTTTTCATGTGTGTCATGTGCGTCACAATTGTCATTGTCACACTTTTAGCGCTCGTCACACATGTCACCTGCTTTCATTTGTCACACTTTGCAATAGCGTGACACGTGCGAATATATGTGACACGCGTGAATATATGTGACACGCATGAATAGCGTGATGCGTGCAAATAGCGTGACACACAGAAAGAATGTGACAAATGTGATGCGTGCGAATATGTGTGACGGATGTGACACACAGAAAGAATGTGACAGATGTGATGTGCGGGAATATGTGATGCGCAGGAATGTGTGTGATGCGCGGGAATATGCGAGAAGCGCGGGAATATGCATGATGCGCAGGAATATGCGTGATGCGCGGGAATATGCGTGACAGACGTGACGCGCGAGAAGAATGTCACAAATGTGAAGCGCAGGAACAATGTGAGGCATGGGAATATGCATAATGAGTTCAAGATATGTCACCTGTGTGAAATATATAATATTATTCAAAATAATATGCTATTGTAATATATAATGATCACTTATGATCACATATACATTCTTTAGTACCAGTAATAAGTGAATATGCACTTGAAACACCTAATGATCATATATGATCACCATTGCATTCATTAGTACTAGTAGTAAGTAAATATCCACCTGAAACACTACTAAAACACTGAAAGATCACTTATGATCACTTATACATTCACTAGTAATCATACATTTACTACTACATATATAATAGTGGGTGATCATAAAAAAAATGCCTAGCTTATATGATCACCATGATCATAAAACCTAGGCATTTAATGAAAAAATTGGCTGACACTTATGCTTCATCCATGTCAGGTGTCATGTTAGCACTCCCAGTATAATAGTTGTCGACCATCAAAAGTGTCTCCCTCTTCATATTTTCAATCACAAAATCCTGTATTCGAGTCAACATAAACTCCTCCGGTTTAAAGGTTTCAGTCTTTATTATATTGTCGGATGGATCTGAATATAGAAGTGGGAAGCTGTTAGTCTGCACACTATATGCAAAGAAGAAGACAACAACAACACACCTCCAACCCATTGTGAGAGCTTCCAGGTCCTATAGAAATAGAGTTCCATAAGTCCCGATTCAACATAACAGCCACAGTCCAAAGTATCCTTGTTTTGAAGCTGATAGATACGACTTCGCAACTTTCTCTCCACAGGTACATTATTATCACCTGCCATAATTACCGACCGAGGACCGGGAACTCCTAGTATAGTCAGAACCTTCTTTTTATCACCTTCACCATTGAGCTCACCATTGAGCTCACCATTGAGCGCGTAATTTCGCTGGATATGATGCCTTGGACATTGTACGTTATTGGAATTTGTCGTCAGCCCCTCTAAGGCAAGTAGACGGTCGACGTATGCAAACTCAGACCCCTTCGACGTCGCTGGATCACTCAAGGCGCTTCTTCGAAGTCCACTACCCCGCTTTTGAGCTCCCTCGTCAAGGAAAAGGTTTATGTCTGATGAACAATGAGTGCTTTAAAAGACAAGTGAAAGGAACAGAGAGACATATGCGACTCTTCGTCTTCATCCAAGAACTCGAATGGGATATTGTGACTCCCACTCCCTCTGACTTCATATTTAAAAGGAGAGGTTGGTGTTTTTCCTGTAAATAAAGTCAACTTCATTCATTATGAGCTAACAGTTGATGTACCAATCACTTCGATATCAGAGCCCAACTCAATGGGACACACTTTTAGTTTGGTACATATCTGTGGAACAGTTACATACTAGTAAGTGTGTCGCTGACTATTTCTACATCCGAGTCCGAATCAATGGCGGAGCCGTTACACCCAACAAATATGATACTCAACTCCCCTATGCATGATGTAACTTTTATATGTACATTCTCTTCCAAGAATATCTTTACATCTGCTTTAGGATTGAGAACAAGTCTCTGGAAGGGTGAATAGGCAAAGGTAGAAACATTTTTAGAAGGGTGATCTATGTGGCCGTCTTTGAAAGAGTAAGCAATATTTCACTGTAATTTGAAGCTACTTACTGTTGAGATGTTGGCTTGATGAAACAATCCCCAAGTCCAACTCTGACTCCTCTATCGGAGCAATTGGGGCTTTATCCACTTTTGATAGTAATGTGGGGTCAATGTGTGTGTACAGAGTGCTACCACCGCCATTCTCCAGTTCCTCGGGTGTTGGTGCCGCTGCTTTCAGCTTGGACAAGAGCATGGACACTCATTCGGCGAAGGGCTGTGACTAAAGTAAGAAACAAGGTGAACATAACTGAATAATTAGATGCATACCATAAAGGTGCCGTTAATCATTCCTGAAGGCTGAGAAGACTAGATTTAGAAGATAATTAATTAATCATGAGATCGAAGGGTTAGGCACATACTATGGATTTGGTACCACCAATCATTCCTGAAAAGGAAGGCTGAGAAAACCAAAATTAGAGTTGAGAAGCATGGAGATGATCGACAATCAGCGCTTCTGCTTACATAATCAGCGCTGGGCTGGAATGGAATAACAAGTCAGCAGTACTTAGAACATGAAAAATGATAATCATACTGTCAGTTTGGGGGAGTCAGGAAAATTATAGGTTGCATGAACCGAGGTTCTACCAGAAACCATGCCAAAATCCGGGGGTGAACCGGCAGAAAATACTGCTTCACTAATGTCCCCTGGTGGTGGTATTGGTGGTTTCGATGGCCCAGATGCTGGGGGGGGGGCTCTGCTCATCTTCCCTAGTGGCAGTATTGGTGGTTTTGTTGCGCTCAGTCCTTCAGAAATTCTGGGAGGATTTTCTGGTGTCTCTGCCGTAGTGGAAGAAGAAACCTTTGGAATTTCTGAAGAACTCAGAATAACAGAACCACCAATACCGCCACCAGGGAAGACAAGCAGATCCCTCCCCTCAGCATCCAAGCCATCAGCTCCTCCAAGAAATGCTGTATTATCGATATCCATGCCAACATCACGTTTGGGAGGCCCACTGGCATCCAACTGGCCAATGGCTGAGGGACCATCAACGTCAGCAGTCGGTGTAGGAGGGGGAGACATGACAACATCCAAGCCAGGTCGCCCTAAACATGTCTGTGCAATATCGGGGTCCTCACGAGACTTTCCAAGTCTTGCTGATCTTCTTGTTAATACTCCGCCTGTGGAGGCTATAAAACGTCAAAATTAGAGAAGTTCTCAGTAAGAGTTGTGACTTACCTTTGGGAGTTGTTTTCTTGGAAGTACGCACCATTGAGGGAAATTTAGGAGTATGGAGTGGGTACGTTTCTGTGTTTTTGAGTACCATTAACTAAATCTGTAATCCGTTGCCGAGGACTTGGACCGTTCCAAATACACTAATCACATGGCCCACAGTTGTCCATACATGCTGTTTTGGAAGTATTTGATCGCAATACCCCTGTATATACATTATGCGATGGGAAGGACCATTCTGGGTTTGCTAAACATGTGGAATCTAATCGCACAAGCAAAAAATGAGGGCAATACGATTGTTCCAAAACCTTAGCATCTTAAGCGATGAATTGCATGATTGGGAGTAATCAGCATGAGACATTTCATGGTACAGCTGGCACCCTCTGATAATCAAGCTGTTTTGTCGTCGTTTCTTCCCTGCCCTTCTTCACAAAGTCAGTAATAATGTATGTTTCATAAATTGCTGCTATTGGTCATTTTATAATACTCTATAGGATGACATATTATGATCACTGAAAGAAGACTGCTGATGTTATAGAAATTACTACTATCTGAGGTCTCTCGAAGTTCAGAGTGGACTCTAGTGGGGGGTTTATTTTTAACGCCTTCAATCTTGTCATTCAAAATGAGGACGATGAAATTACTCACATCCCAAATGATAGTAATTTTGGATCTCATCTTCCTGAAGAAGGTTATCTCTTTAACATGTTCATTTTCTGCGGTGAGGTACATCTTATCATTTTCTGTTAATGTGGTATACTTACGATTTCAGTAGATGAATCCATGGAATATTGGACCGCATATAAACTCATTCATACCAATCGAGTTTTCTTGTTGGTCTCCCTCCGACAACTTTATTCTTGATAAATATGAAGTTATCCGCTATTTCATAGAGCGGTGCGAACCCCATTGTCCTATCACCTACTTTAATTCCAACCAAGTGAGATGGATACCATGTACAGCAGACGAGCCTCTGAAGCTACAAACAGCAATAACTCAGGCAGTGGTTATCTGGATTGGAAATGGGTATTTGCATGACGGGAAACCCGGCTTTCGAAGCCTTTTTGTAGAGCCAATTAAAATGTATGTGGTTTGAAACTATGGGCATCAGGTCGCATGTGGGTTTCCTGAGGAAGAGGATCCATATCCTGTCTATTTTTATGAGAGTGGCCATGGTCCTTGTGATGTGATTGGCATTAATACCTCATAGTCAATAATTTGTAAATATTCTTTCATTTCAACTTGCCAACTTGTTGGAGCCAAGAACGACGTAAGCTACAGTCAGAGATAACCTGAGATAACTTTACATTTGCCACTGAAGGACACACAGTCTCTGAAGTGCTCAAAAAAAGGTAGTGAACACCACAGGATTCAAACCTTGGACACCTGGCTTTCACACTGAATAAGAAAATCAACCAATCAACCTATCAACCACTGAACCAAGAGGCCTTTAAGTCAGCTTGACAATCGAATCAATTTGACCACACTCTCAACAGATGTCAATATTGTCTCGCATCCTTCGTCATCATGCCCAACAGTGACAACACAACTTTTTAATTAGTCACTCACCATCTTCTGTCCTCTTGTCACTATTTCACATGCACTTCACCACACTTTGCACATATTTGTATGCGTAACTGATCTCTTACATCAAATGCCCTCATCACTACCTTCCTCCTTTGGGTATCCCTCCTCATCGTTGATGGACTGATGGTGGCTGTTTACCCCCTTCCTTGGTCATCATGCGCAACAGTGAGAACATAAATATAACATTTACAACTCCAGTTTTGCTCATTTCTCTTAGATCTTTTCATCGATTTAGATGTACTGTATTATGCACACAACATATTGTAATAGGTATATAATAAATATTAACTTAGACGTGTAGAGTCCGAAATATGTCAAAAGTAAGAGAATGGTTATCTTCATTTCACAACAATATAACTATTATTTTGTATGATCAATAAATAGTATATATATGAGTTATTGAATTACATACTTCTTCATTGTCTGTAATTCACTACAAGATGGAACTTTTACAAGAAAAATATATGAAAAATGCGAATAGTAATTTTGCAATATATACTTGACCAGCAATGAATATTCAGTATCCCTACCTCGGATGTGTTTATATAGGGTACTGGAGGATAGCACAAAAGAGTTTGTGGTGATACATAGTGACTTGAAAAAGATATTGCGACATGAGATGTTAAGAACATTATGTTTATGGCTACCAGAAGCATTTACAGTCTTTGACCACTTTTGTGAGCATATCTACTTACCCACTTCGTCAAATTCTTAGATTTCTTTTGCCGTGTACTCCTATGAATCTGGTGAATTCAACCACATAATCTAGATAGTATTTGGATTGCTGTTTACATTTTAATCTTTGAAGAGGTACCTTTTATGTAGTACATTTGGTTAACCTTGTTTATATCACTACAAACATGTTGTGCATGTATAGAAGGTTAGAATGTAGCAATACGTTATTCACTATACTAATTGCATTGCTAGCTTCGAGAAGATAAAGATAGAATAGTCTGTTACTCACTACAACTTCTTTGTACATTGGTGTGACAATTTGTGCGTATCGTATCAAGCCTTGCTAATGTTCCAAACAAAAATACATTGAAAGCTGTTATAATTTACTTTATAATACTATACCATATGAAAGCTGTGTCACAGATGGGGTGGTAAGAAGATAATCACTTCCTCTTTTCAGATATATTTGATCATTTATAACTTATATCAAAGTCAATATACGTATATTAGATCTTATTGTATATAAAACACATTCCATTACAATCTATTAGAGTAACTAATAGACTCAAGCAAAAATTGGGCTGTAAATGGAGGAACTGTGAGCTCACTGTGATGTATGATGAGGGCCATTAGTCTATCACTGATGACTTACCCTAATGAGGAAGGCAGTGGTGTTTGATCTTTTCTATCTTGCTTTACATGTCTAGTCACATAAATAAGTTGTAAGTAATGTATTTTCCAAATCTACATGTAGGGTATAACAGATTCAAAAATAGAATGGCAACTAACATATTCTACTTATCCAATAGCTCAGGTATAGTACGTCCACTCTCCTCCATCATCCTAATTAATAAGTCATTCTTCTCAATTTGCAACTTAAGCTGTGACCTCAAATCTTGCAGTTCCTCTGCCCTCACTTCCTTTAGTCTATTAGTAAGATTATGAAATAATTCGGCGATTTCGAGTGCAGTTTTATCACCAAATGGTGTTTTACGTAATGTATGTGAGGTGAAATGCATTGCCGACCCTTCCCCAGTATGTCATCCGAGAACCATCATCCAGGCACCGGTCTGATGGCACAAATGTTCACTCTAATGGATCAATTAATACAATTGTTGTACCCCCCAAAAAAGAAGAAACAAACCCTTTCAATAAGTTCTTTCACACGACAATTAAATCTCTTCGAGGCAGCACCTTTCGTAGGAATTAATGTTGGAAGAGATTGTCTACGTTTGATAGCTAGTCTAGATTTAGTAACTGAAACACTCAATTAATATTAAAGGACTAACCCTGTACTTTGCTTCCAAGTTGGACACCTTGTACCTCACTGAAGTCTTGCATGACACGATGGCGTCGTGTAGTTGTGGTTGCTGACGATGGGGGTGGCAATGGCAATGGCAATGTGGACAGGGTGACAGTTCTTTGGGATATTCTAATAAGGTAGGGATCAATAACTTGAGAAGGTCGTAATAGGTTGTCTGTAGCCAACGATGTGTTGTCCAATGTGTCGCAGAAATTGTATGAGGTCGACGGCGCAGGTTGCGGTGGTGCCGAGCCGAACACAGTTGGTAGCAGTGGCAAACCCTCAGGGTTAGCTACCACAGGTAGGAGTGGTGGCAGTGGTAACAAATCAATACTCATAGGTGTCGGGAGTGGGATGGCTATTGAGGTGTTAGACTGTAAGGTGGTTTCAGCTGTTAAAGCATATTCTATATGCGGAGCATTGCCAGTCGACAGTGTATTGCTCCCCTGGAAATGTCATCAGAAAACCCTACATTAAAACTAAAGTAAGCTCACATTTCCCTGGCATGGACGTCTTATGGGAACCGATATTTCCAGTGCCGTCGATTGGGATGCTGGTGGAGAGGCATTCTGTAACAAGTATAAATGAGGAAAGTATATGAAAAGTATAATGAGAGAAGCTTACTGCAGAGGCCATGGCTTTCTTCTGTAAGGTGAACATACCAGAACGTGTTAGCACAGAGTATTAATAAATATAATGAGAGGAACTTACAGACAATGCGGCAGCTTTCTTCTACAGAAAAAACATGTCAAACGTATTATAGAATAATATAATGAAATGAGCTTACAGCTTTGGCGGAGGCTTTCTTCTGCAAGGAGAACATATCAGGACAGGTTATATATAATATAATAAAGGAGGGGTTTACTGCTGAGGTGGTGACTTTCTTCTGAAAGGGAATCATGTCAGGACATAATGTAGAAAAGTATAAAGAGAGAAGCATACAGCAGGGCTGGGAGCTTTCTTATGCAAGGGGGATGTGTCAGGACAGACATAACTTTCTAAAAGATAAATAAGTGTACTACTGAGGCGGCAGCCTTCGTCAGCGAAGAGGGCAGATGAGGTCAGAACATATAATTAATACCTGCAAATATTGACAGAACTCACACTTCACAGGGTACAACTGCCTGAAGGTTCAGAAACGTTTTGTTTGGCCTTCTGAAATGTGTGGATCCGATACAGTAATCTGAATGATAGTGCCTACCTTCTGGTGCTTTCCAGTAGAATGTCTACCCATCACTACCGGAATGAAAGTAGGGGAGAAGATGCAAGGGGAGAAATGAAGGGAAGATGGTAACAAGGAAACGTGCGATGTATTTAGGGGCTCACAAACAAGAGTGATACCGTTAACTAAAACACATTTTCATGTCATGTGGACAATTATCCAAGAATCATGTGTGATGAAGGATCGGCTTGATGGATCAGGAAAGCCAAGAGAAGCAGTCGAAAGAAGTCAGGGCAATTAAAATCATCAAGATTGCTTTAGCCTTTAGTATGTGTGATCAGTCGACTACCAGATATGGAAATGGCTAAGTTTCCGATTCCCCAACCCACCATATCAGAAACTTTAACAATTCTCAGTAATCCACTAATTCAAACATCTATACCAATTGTTAGATATTCTGGGTTGCACAGCTTCCTTGACAGCTGTCACTTGTCACCTGTCATACTTGACAGATCTGTGATTGACAGATACTTGATTGACAGTTCTGTGATTGACAGATACTTGATTGACAGATTTGTGATTGACAGATTGACAGCTGTCAGTTACCTTAGTTACAGGACTTTGGTTGGACTTTGGTAGACTTACTCAGTATATAAACACTCTGTAACTTGGTAGTTGTAAACAAGTTTCCTCCCCATCTTGTGTCTGTGTCAGTGTTTGTGTCTGAGTTCTTGCACCTTTACCACTCTCTCTTTGCTCCATTATCTCACCCTATTCTCTCATTCACTCCTCTCTATTCTTGTTACTTCTCACACCAATCTCTACGAAGGATGACACGGACAGTTCAGTTTCGTCATGTTGAACCCATTAAAACTCATCCACCAGAAAAGTTTGTGCACATGGGGCAGGACACAGCTTTGGAAGTTCAAGCCAGTGCATTTTCTACCAGCTCTCCACAGAGAAAACCACGGTCTTATTCAAGCAGATGCTCCGTTACATCTAAACGACATCTTAAAAAAATAATATCTAGACGTTGTTTGCCTCAAACGGAACCTTCTGAAATGAGAAGCTTAGAAATGATGAACATTTTTCGAAATTTACCTGATTTGTCCTCTGGTGATGGTTCAGAGACCATGGGTTATGATCAATTCGGAGGAGGTTTTAACTTTAGTGGTACTGAAGTACAGGCACCGGTCAGAGGTTCGAATGATACCGCTGAAGATGAGAGCTATGAGGAATACGAAAATTCCGTTGTTAATAGCAGTGTTGGGTTTTACCAAGTGTCGCAGGAATTGTTTGTTGTACAAGGTTGGGATAAACAACATAGCAAGGGGACTCCGGTGAGTAAAACATAATATATGTCATATATCCAACTTGAACTCAATTGCTTAAAGAACCATTGGTACCATCTCCAGTGGTGGTTAGTGGAAGGAACAATGGAAGCAGCTTGCATGTGTCCACAAGGACCTTCAAACTGTGTGCATGCACGACTTCTCAAGAAGCTAGGGGTTACAAAATTCCCAAGAGACGATCGTATACCTTTAGGTAAGATATGATGCTACAGCTACATAAAGGCAGATGCTTATTCAGACTTCTCAGAACCCGATAGAGTTATAATGGTCTTTCTTGACTTGGACTTCTCTCCTTTTTACTTATTTTCTGTTTCATCTGGCACTGAAATGATTGAGCAGGTTATTGTCATTCATGAAGAAGTGGAGCATAGTGTTGTGGTCTGGAAATGTAGAAAATGTGGACTGTCCGGCTGTCAACATATCAACAGCTCAAAGCGCTACTTTAATTCATTAAAACAATTGGCCCCTATAAGCCCAGACATTGATTCGAGTCCACCTCAGATTACCAGTAAATACTGGTTTACCGCTACCACAACTTGTATATTCCAGCTGATGGTCTATTTTAGATCAGAATAATCATTTGTTACATTCTGCTGCTGATGGTGATATAGCTATATTGCATCTTCCGATAATGCCACCTGTATGGGCAGCTTTAAAAAGCGACCGTCAGCTATATGACAAGATGGCATGCATGCTGTCATCGGAGCCCACTTTGATAAAGCTGGGAGACAACTTCCGATGTATTTATGGTTCCAGCATTGAAGAAGCCAGAGATTTGATCGAAAAGTCATGTATTGTCTATGGAACGGAGAGCACATTTAAAACCAAGATTCAGCTCCGCCAATGCCTGAAGTGTCGAAATCGATTTATCGGGCCAGACTGCCGAGAGATCGGCATTTTAAATCTCAACAACAGGTCTCTATTCACGCATATGCTTCTGGAGTGTTATACAACAAACTTTGCATCTTCAGAGACACCAATGGTAGCCTTCACCACTGACACAACTCGAACATATATAAATTCTGGGAAGGGAATACCTTTTGTTTCCAATCTAACCTTTCATGCTGCGTGGTTTGCTTATGCCGATTTGGTCATTCTGGAGAATGATATGACATGCGATATTTGTGGACCTACACCTGATGAGGTCATTTTCGATGGGGTTTCCATTTCTTTCAGTTGGAAGCAAATTCGGGAAATGATTAGACCCCCAACAACAATATCTGACCGTTCGCAAGAAAGAGGCGAAGCATGTTACATCCCGAAACAACAGCTGATTGAAGACATCAAGCTAAGACATCTTGTCCGGAAGGCACTGACAGGTAAATCACCATTTTCTCTGGCCAACAATTGTGATAACACTGACGAAACCGATGACGAGATAGCGGCTACATTGATTAATTCTCGCTTAGAAGTAGGAAAAGAAAAAGAAATAAAAGAAATAGAAAATTGCCTTGCTTGTCTTCCAGGTGTGAGAGTAGGACTGAGGGCATTAAACACACATCTTGGGGATTTTGTAGAGAGGGTACTCAGGGAGAATTCCGTCGAAAAGGGAGCTTGGCCGCATCAGACATATATAAAATTCTTCTTCAGGCAAGTTATAATAGTATTTTCGGTTTTCGGTTTTTACCTTGCTAAATTCATGTAATACTAAATTGCAGCAGAGGAGTCTGTCGTGCAGATGGTTAACAGACTTAGTTATCAGAGTCTTTGCACTTTCTAACAAAATCCTAGCAAAGACAATGTGTCTTTGTTGACGCGGATACCTGCAATATATATGGTACTCAGACATGAAGTCCAAATAAACTCAAAACTCTCCCTGGACATTGTTGGAGTCTGTAATTGGATCACAATGCGTGCACATAAAGTGCTTTCAAAACTTATAACACAAAGTCCAGTGCACCCTATCAATCAAGATATAGTCCAAGTTACGGACAACTGGAAGACTGTATGCACTTGTAAATTATTTCATAAATACAGACACTGACATCTTTATTTATTTAGACAGGGTCATGCTACAGTATGCCTATGGTAAGATATAGACCTAAGTACCCAAGGCTAAAGCATGATCAAACTGCAGAAAAAGCGGTGTTGGGTGCCGGAAGAGGTTCTCAATGTGCCAAGTATTTCAGCCAGTACTCTCAACAAACATTAATGGGTGGTATTATGGCGGTATGGTGCACACAGTCCATTTGCTATGGTTTCCATTGCATGCCCATGAGTGAAGGATGCAATGATGTTTTTTCAGCCTTGTACACACATTGGGAAGTCCCTCCCAAAAGAGTTATTTATGACTTTGCATGCACATTGGGTCCTTATTGCATGACAAGAGAAGGCAGATTTTTTGCAAACACAGATTTTGTGATTGATTGTTTTCATGCACCTGGCCACACCAAATGTGCCCCAGCATGCTTTCTAAAATCTTATGCCAAAGCAGATCTGAGACTAAAAGCCATTAATTCTAGTGCAGCGGAGTGCAGTAATGCGGTTCTTGCAC
This sequence comes from Cyathus striatus, assembly GCA_025738555.1. Taxonomy (NCBI): domain Eukaryota; kingdom Fungi; phylum Basidiomycota; class Agaricomycetes; order Agaricales; family Nidulariaceae; genus Cyathus; species Cyathus striatus. Next base: position 1,112,654 of record JAOVFP010000017.1, read on the forward strand.
ACATTCGAAAATCAGTCAGCTATATGGGTCAATATAGGGCTACACTTTACATGAAGACTTTCATTTCTATATATAATCAAGGGTTGACAGTAAAACGTCGCCAGCATAAGCATTTAACTACTTAAAAATATATCTATTAGAACACTAATTCCTACAATATATGTTGAATTTCTGTTTTATCATATACAAATGAACTCTGTTACTACCTGGCTTCAATCCCATTATACTTCATGCAGCATACTGTGGCTCGAAATATACATATCCGAGGTTCAGTAAGCATGGGAAAGTGAAATAAAATATTTTGTTATTCTACATATCTCCATGTAATATAATACCCAGTTTCGTGCGATAGTAGACAGTAGAGGATATTGAGTAGTGGGTACTACATATTATTATTTAGAACACAAAGGAGACAGATGTAGAAATATAAATTACCCAAGGGACATGTGATGGGAGCCTTCAAAGTCGATCCCGTTGTTCAATGCGCAATATGCTTGCTCGAAATATCAAATCCAAGGTTCCGGAGGCATGTGAAAATCAAATAAAACATACTTTGTTCTTCTACATATCCGCGCGATCTATATGAATTTCCATTTTACAATATGCAGCTATCACATGATCCCTCAGCTAATATATATTTCTACATCTGCCCTTTGCGTTCTGAATAACGCCATATAATTTGGACTATTTAATGTCGTGTATTTTCCTCTATCACACTGAAGTAAAACTATAGAACATGGAGATATGTAGAACAACAAAGTATTTTAATTTGACTTTCTCACGCTTCCAGAACCTCGGATATATATATTTCAGGCTGCAGAACATTGTGTGTATAACAGATTGACTGGGAGCAGTAGCATGGCTCACCAGCGTGTTGAAAAACATACATTAGCCAGATGCCATCACATGTCCCTCAGGTAATTTATATATCTACATCTGTCATTTGCGTTCCAAATAACGCCATATAATGTTCATGATTAATATCCTCTACTGTCCTCTATCACATTACAGCAGTTTGCTTATCATTGTAGCCCTTTGTTTTTTTTAGTGTACATCTGAATTTCACTGGCAATCAGTGACAGCCACACAGCCTGACTACCAGTAACTGTTTTCCACCAGTCCTGTGTACACCCCCACTCCCTTGTATGCTGCCCATTATTTCCACACAAGTTGTATCCACGCAACATTTTACCGGATAATAATATATTATGGCATGTATACTTTAACTTTGCATAACTTTTTACATGTCTCTAATCCTAATTGTTGTGATATGTTCAAATTTGTTTGTTTTCTCGGTTTCCGGGCCAGCTTGATGTCACGAGCCTAAACCTCTGTAAATAAAGTACTATAGAACATGGAGATACATAGAACAAGATGTGCTTATTTGACTTTCCCATGCTTTCAGAACCTCAGATATGTATATTTCAAGCAGCAGTAAATTTCGTGTAGAATAACGCGATCATACATTTCATATCGTAAACGGAAATTCGACAAACATGTTGAATACAAATTAGGTCTGGCTCCTATCACATGTCCCTCGGCTAATTTATACTTCTACATCTGTCCTTTACGTTCTGAATAATGCCTTCTAATGCTCACTATTTAATATCATGTATTGTCCTCTATCACACTAAATTAAGTATTATAGAATATGAAGATATGTAGAACAATAAAGTGTTTTTATTTGATTTTTCCACGCCTCCAGAACTTGGTATTTGTATATTTCAGGCTGCAGTATATTGCATGTAGTATAATGAGATCGATGTGGAACAGTAGCAGGGCTTACATGTGTGTAAAAAAATGAAAATTCCACAAATGCATTGAACATACATTAGCCGGCTCTCGCCACATGTCCCTCGGCTAATCTACATCTCTACATCTGTCCTTTGAGTTCAGAGTAACGATATATTACACCCACTATTTAATATCATCCACTGTCCTCAGTTGCACTAAATTAAGTACTATAAAACATGAAGATATATAGAGCAACATTTGACTTTCCCACGCTTCCATATCCTCGGATATGTATATTTCGACTGGCAGTTCATTGGGTGTAGACAAACAAACATTCCACAAACACGTTGAACATTCCTCAGCCAGCCCCAATCATATGTCGCTTAACTAATTTATATTTCTACATCTGTCCTTTGCATTCTGAATAACGCCGTCTAATGCTCACTATTTAAGGTCCTACACTGTCCTTTATCACACTAAATCAAGTACTACAGAACATAGTAATATGTAGAATGACAAAGTGTTTTTACTTGATTTTCCCACACATCCAAAACCTCAGATATGTATATTTCATATGGCAGTGCATTCCATGTAGTATAACGGGATTGACTCGAAATGGTAGCAGGGTACACATGCATATCAGTCCTTTGTGTTCTGAATAACAATACATTGCACCCACTATTTAATATCCTGTGGTGATCTCTATCACACTAAATTGGGTATTTTATAACATGGGGATGTGTAGAACAACAAAGTCTTTTTTATTTGACTTTCCCACGCCTCCTGATCCTTGGATATGTTACATATATTTTGAGCAGCAGTTCATTGCATGTAAAATAATGAAAATTCCAGAAATGCCTTGAACATATATTAGCTGGCTCCCATCGCACATCCCTCGGCTAATTTATATTTCTACATTTGTTCTTTGTGTTCTGAATAACGATGTGTCATGCCCACTATTTAACATCTTCTACTGTCATCTGTCATCTATCGCACTAATTTCAGTACTATAGAACATAGAGATATGTAGAACAAATTGTGTTTATTTGACTTTCCCGCACTTCCTGAGTCTTGTATATGTATATATTGGGTGGCAGTGCATTGTGTGTGGAATAATGGGATCGACTCGGAACAGTAGCAGAGCTTACATGCATGTAGAAAAACGAAAATTCCACAAACGCACTGAACATATATTAGTCGGCTCCCATCACATGTCCCTTGGCTAAATTATATTTCTATCTCTGTCCTTTGCATTCTGAATAACGATATATTACACTCACTATTTAACATCCTGCAGTGATTTCTATCACACTACATTTAATACTATAAGGCATAGAGATAATTAGAACAACATCATGTGTTTATTTGACTTTCCCACGCTTCCAGAACGTCAGATATGTACATTTCATGCGGCAATACATTGCGTATAGTATAACGAGATTGGCCCGGAACAGTAGCAGAGCTTACATGTGTGTAGAAAAACGAAAATTCCGTAAATGTGTTGAACATATATTAGTCAGCTCCCATCACATGTCCCTCAGCTAAATTATATTTCTATCTCTGTCCTTTGCATTCTGAATAACAATATATTACACTCACTGTTTAACATCCTGCGGTGATCTCTATCACACTAATTTGGGTATTTTGGAACATGGAGATATGTAGAGCAGCAAAGTGTGATTATTTAACTTTCCCACGCTTCCAGAACCTCGGATTTGTATATATCAATTGGCAGTGTGTTTCGTGTAGTATAACGGGATCGGCTCGGAACAGTAGTAGGCCTTACATGCATGCAGAAAAACGGGAGTTCCACAAATGCATTGAACATAAATTAGCCGGCTCCTATCACATGTCCCTCGGCTAAATTATATTTCTATCTCTGTCCTTTGTGTTCTGAATAACGATACATTGCACCAACTATTTAATATCCTGTGGTGATCTCTATCACACTAAATTGGGTATTTAATAACATGGAGACATGTAGAACAACAAAATGTTTCTTATTTGACTTTCCCACGCCTCCTGATCCTTGGATATGTATATTTCGAGCAGCAGTTCATTGCGTGTAGAAAAACGAAAATTCCACAAACGTGCTGAACATATATTAGCCGGCTCCCATTGCACATCCCTTGGCTAATTTACATTTCTACATTTGTCCTTTGCATTCTGAATAACGATGTGTTATGCCCACTATTTAACGTCTTCTACTGTCATCTATCTCACTAATTTTGGTACTATAGAATGTGGGGATGTGTAGAACAACAAATTGTGTTTATTCAACTTTCCTGTGCTTCCTGAGTCTGTGGAATAACGGGATCGACTCAGAACAGTAGCAGGGCTCCTCTGTGTATCGTAAAACGGAAATGAAAACATGAATGAATCTGTTACTGAAAATGGTATAGTAGGTCGGGTCAGGTATACGTACCCTCTATGTGGTTACTACAGGTATAATATTGGTAAACATTGATTGGGTATGGTATATGTACCCTCGATGTTGACATTGGTTATGCACCCGGATGGTACAGACTCAGTACCCTTTTGGAACCGATTCTGATGCCTGACATATCCGCACAGTAAGGCCAATTTCTTTAACAACCATCTCAGCACTGAAATAATTGCATTAGAATTAAGTTACTATGAAATAGGTGTACACACTCTTTAGTGGAAGAGGCAGCTTCATCTTCCTCTTCCTTATCTGCAGCTGTCTTACTGTAAAAGTGTTAGCAAACCAATAGAAATAATTGAAAAGCCAGTACACACCATGCTATAGTGCGCCTTCCCTTCCCCCCTTCCCTTTTTTAACTTGCTTCTTGTCCTTTCCAACATCCAGCCCATCTGAATTCATAGTAGCCTTCTTAGCAGCAGGCTCATCTGTAGTGTCCACAGATGATTGTGTATGCTTGCATGGCTTGGATGCTGGTGGGTCAGAACGAACCTGACCACTATGAGAATGAGGTGGTGAAACAGTAGTAGAGGTGTTGTTGGTGTTGTTTTGCTTGTTTGGAGCCATATTGTATAGTAAAAAGTTGAAAGGATATCAGTGAAGATAAGAGACAATGTGGGGGTTGTGAGTCAAGTGGGGGCAGGGCAAGGAAAAGATAAGTAGACCCTTCTATACCCACACATATGCCACATGTATGCCTGCTGACCAGGTCTAAAATTATCTTGAAAGCTTCTTGTGTGAATAAAAGTCCGAAAATGGGGCAGCAACTGCTTCTATTCTAATTAAAATAGGCCATTCCCCTGGTTCATCATAAAATATGCCCTATTTTGGCATGCCACTTACATCACACACACAAATGTGTGGATAATACATGCATCACTTGCAGAAATATGTTTATAGTACACATGCATCACTTGTGCAAATGTGTTAATAGTACACAACATGCTTATTTGTGAGAACAAAATTGTGTGTCATGAGTTATAATTGAATGTATTATAATAATCTACACAGTGTGAGAACAAGGTATTGTACACTACTAATTAAACCATCAATTCCCTCCCTCACTATGCACTATCAATCTCCCCCCCCCACTCACTATGCACTATTGATCCCTCAGCCTGTTCCCCCCTCACTATACATTCCCTCCCCCCTTGCTATACATTCCCCCCCCACTATGCCCTTGTCATTGGCATTTGGCATTTGGCACTGTCCACTGTCCTCCTCCAGCTGCACACTGCACTTGTCATTCCTCTTGCAATGCACTGCCACCACCACCCCTCTTGCTGTGCACTGCCCTCATCATTCCCCTGGCTATGCACCACCTCTGAGGCATTAGTATTGACTACATGGTCTGCTGGCCAACATGGCATGGTGTCAACAAGGGGGGAAGGAAGGGGGTGCTAGCCAACACGTTGCGGCGTCAATGAGGGGGGAAGCATGGGGGCACTGGCCAACACATTGTGGCATTGACGAGGGGGGAAGGACAGGGGCACTGGCCAACACGTTGCAGCATTGATGAGGGGGGGAAGGACGGAGGTGCTGGCCAACATGGTGTGGTGTCATCGTCGTCACGATGAGGGAGAGGATGGGGGCATTGACCAATACTGTGTAGTGTCATTGTCATTATGATGAGGGAGAGGACAGGGGCATTGGCCAATATGGTGCAGCATTGTCGTCATCACGACAAGGGAGAGGACAGGGGCATTGGCCAATACAGCATGGCATCATCATTGTCACAATGAGGAGGACAAGGGTGCTGCCCAACACCATGTGGCATTGTCGTTGTCACAACAAGCAAGGGGGCAGGGGCGCTGGCCAATGATGCATGGTGTCGTCATTGTCACAATGAGCAAGGGGCGGGGGCATTGGCCAATGAGGCATGGTGTCATCATCATCACAATGAGCAAGGGGGCGGGGGCGTTGACCAACATGGCATGGTATCATTGTCATCACGATGAGGGAGGAAACAGGGGCATTGGCCAACATGGTGTGGCATTGTCATTGTCACAACAAGGGGGGGAACAGGGGCACTGGCCAACATGGTGCAGCATTGCTGTCATCACGGTGAGAGAGGGGAGGATGGGGGCATTGGGGTGTCATGATGCAGAAGGGAGGATAGGGGCACTGTGGCTGTTGTTAGATTTCATCCCTATTGTCCCCATCGTCATTGACCTACCTGTTATCAATCCCTTCATTGTCCTCATCACCCCTCTCTGTCTCCCTCCACTGTACATTGTCCTCCTACACCTCTTCTCCCTTGTCCTATTACCTTTGTTGCTCCTTGTTCGCCTTGTGGTTGTTCCTCGTCCACCTTGTGTGGTACCAGTTGCATTGTATGCCTTCAATGTTGCCAGTGACTGAGAAGAGGAAGAGGGGAGGAGAGGGAAGGGGAAGAAGGGAGAGGGAAGGGGAGGAAGGGAGGCAAGGGGAGTGGAGGGGAGGAAGGGTGGTGATGGATGGGGTGTGTAATGATGAGGTGGTCATAACATCAGAAGATGCCATTGATCAAAACAGTCTGACAGATGCATGCGGTTGCACAGTCAATCTATATGCTGTGATATCAGTTTGAAATAACACTCTTATGGTGTAACAGTATTAGTTGCTTGAGTATGGTAACTTATGCTTATGTAATCAGAAATGGTCGATGGTTTGATTCGCGATGGTGTCAATTTCTTTTTTATAATAAAAGTAAGTACTGTTACATGTACTAGTACTAAAACACAGAATTATGTTTACCTGAATTCCAGGTGAATGCCACATGAAATTCACATGGTTAATTCACATAGAATTCACATATTCATGTATTCATGTGTAATTCATGTGTAATTCACATGAATTTCATGCAGGGTTTTTCATGTGAATTTCACCTATTCACATTGTTCCACATGAAATTCATGTGAAACAATTTGCAGGGGACTCCCCCAAAATCAGAGAAAATCGAGGTCCAAAATTTCAGGTAAACTTCATGTGAAATTCATGTGAAAAGGGTGGGGGAGGGTAAAGACCTCACCAATTCCTTGGTAGCTGGTGGCAACCCTGAGTGTGCCATGGTTACACAATTCAATGGCTCAAGGCTATGTACTAATCTGAGACTTTTTCCATCCTTCTTGACGACACAGAACCACTGTGAGCAGTACGATGCATTAGACAGTTCATACACCCCATTGTCTATTTTCGATTTAATGATTTTACACACTTCATCATATAGTGCATTAGAAATGGGTATCAGTTTCTCCACCCAGGGAATATGTGGTATCATTGGGATTTTCACTGGAGGAAAGAACTCCTCCTTGAAATTCCCTTGTTCTGTATCATCCCAAGTGAATGCCTCCTCTTGCTTATTCAACATGTAATGCATAAGTTTGCATTCTTCAGGTAAGAGGAAGTTTTTGTCATGGTTTTTGTCTATAACCTCTTTTCTTTCCTGTGTGTATCGTACACCAGGAGTAAATTCAGGTGGGTTAGTGGGTAACTCAGGAAGATCTTTTAACGGATCTCCTTTAATTTCTCATTTAATATAAAAGTCTTCTGGTACCCCAGTGAGTACCAGCTTAACTTTCATCACTACTGGCTTATATTTCTTTCCTGCATAGCTTGCCCTTACTGAGGGGCTTATATCATCTGTATGTGCCTCCATGACACTCATTGCTATATTTTTCCAAGCCTCCATGGCTTCTGGTGCTAAACCAGTTCTTGAATATCTGGCTACCTTCATCAGGAATGTTGCCACTTTTGTATCTTCTACAAATCCTCCCTTCACTTGTTCCATTGCAAATGTGCATCATAAGTCCTTTTTGTCAAATTTATTTTTATTATTATCAGGTTGGTAATATCCTTCTGTTTTCAGCTCACCTGTTCTACTGTCATGTATGAATACTATTGCGATCTCTCCTTGATCTTCAATCAAATCATCGATTACTGAAAATTCTGGCTTTCCCCTTGGTTTAAAACAACCTCCCCTCATTCCTGGGTAGGTAGTACTATTTTCTCTGAAGTAACTGGGTCTGTTAGTGTAATTAGCTGACCACCATCAAGAGTATTTTTGATTGCACTTTCTGTTAGTACATCAAATGGTCTACCTAACAGTAGTCCATAGGGCAGGTTTTTCAAAATGTGGATTTGAAGTAGGATTGTAACTGGTCCCAACTTCAAAGGAACATCTTGAGCCAAACCAATTGATGGTTCGTACTCTCCATTTCCTCCTTGTATCTGGATTCTTATGGTTGGATCCTAAGCAATTCCGCAAGCAACAGCCATTTCCTGACTCATAGACTTGATTTGGGAGCCACTATCTAGCAAGGCTTCTTCTGCTCACACTCCATTTGCTAACACTTTGATTGCTCTCAGTGTTTCTGATTCCCTAGCTGCAGGGTATCGTTCTTCCCTTACTTCTTCAGGGAGTCCTGACAAATACTGACTGACTGGATCATCCACTTTCCATACTTGTTGTTCTGGGCTGGTACCTGTTCCTTTCCAACTCCTTTTTTCTATTTTTACTGGTGCCAGGTCACTCATTAGTACGTGCTTAGTAGTTTCATACTTTGACTTCCCTGTTCAACAAGCAGGTTTGACTTGCTCTGTATTTGCTGATTGTACTGGTATGTCTGCTCCTTTTTCGATCTTGCTCACATTGTCTATAGCTGTACAGAGGGGTGCCAGCCATTTTGGTCATATAACAGCAGTGTTATATGATTGCCCCAATTGAATAAGCCATGCCATTTTATGATTGGGATCATAAACAATCATTGAGGTTCTAATTCAATACTACTATTGTATGAATGTATTAAATGATCATACACAATCATTGATTGTTTCTAATTGGATATTACTACTGTATGGATGGCTAGGTGATCATAAACAATCACTGATTGTTTTTAATTGAATACTACTATTATTGTATGAATGTATTAGGTGATCATAGACAATCATTGATTTATCTAATTGAATATTAGTATGAATGGAGAGGCAATCATAAACAATCATTGATTTTTACTAATTGAATATTATTATTGTATGAATGGTGAGGTGATCATAAACAATCATTAATCCTTACTAATTGAATATTAGTATGAATGGAGAGACAATCATAAACAATCATTGTTCACACATTTCTCGCGCATCGCATATTTCCCATGCATCACACATTTCCCACGCATCACATATTTCATGCACATCACGTTTGTCATGTTTGTCACGTTCTTTCACACATCACATTTGTCACATACATTCTCGCGTGTCACAATTGTCACATATATTCCTGCGCTTCATGTTTGTCACGCGCGTCACGCTTTTCACGCGCGTCACGTTTTTCACACGCGCGTCACGCTTTTCATGTGTGTCATGCTTTTCATGTGTGTCACACGCGTCACATTCGTCACACTTTTCACATTCCTACATTTGTCATGCTTTGAAATCTTGCCTTTCTTAGGTATTAATCTTTTGATTCACATTACATGTCCCATGTGTGTCACTCATCATGCTCTTTTCACATGTTACATTTGCCACAATTTTCACAGCTCAGTAATCTAATTTGGCCTTTGATATTGACAACATATCTAAATTTGAAACTATGTGAACTGGGGAATACTCAGCATATTACTTGTTATCCACTATTATCCTATCATGGTTTTCATTTGCATTATGTTTTTAATGCAAGTCACATGTCAAGTTTGTCATGTTCTCAATATGCATCTCATTTGTCACATTTTGTGCATATTTCATAAGATCACAAGATTTTTGGAACTTATTAGGACATGTAGAACATTTCGACTTTGTCTGTCATAAGATATAACAACTTGAGCCAGTTATGTGTGTCTGGTTACCTGTATATCTATATCATTGTTCACATTACAGAACAGAAGTATCGTAAACTGCAGAATAAATTATTAAAGCAAGGAAACATATATGTTCTTGCTAAATTGAAAGTTATGACATGGGATATTACAATTAGTAAATTATGGAAGTCTAACAGTAAGAAGCAGCTAGAATGAAAAATGTAGAGTGTGTATGTAAGCCCATTGTCATTTTACAATCAAGACTAGAGATATGATATAATGGTATTGAACTATGTAACTCTACATCACATCAAACTTACACATCTCAAACATTAGATGATCATGATTCTTGTATCACTATTGGTTATACTGTCACGTCCCGTTCTATTCCACTAGGGACAAGAACCTCGGAGTAGATAGTCTAATAGAAGCAGAGTAACTCGCGCACGTTAGTAGGGTGCGTGGAGGTAGTGAACGAGTACGGGAGTAGTGGAACGTTGGCTTCAACTTGTGTGTTGCGCCCCTTGGACTTCCAGTTCCGTATTTAGAACAAAGCGGAGTAAGTGGCAAAATAGCGGAGTTGGCTCAAGGCCCAAGTGGGAGAAGGGTGTAAACGTAGTTGATTTGAAACTAAAGTATATCTACATTACAGGAGTAGTTTATATAGTAAACTACTTTGTCCGAATGCGTACGGAGTAATGCCCATGGGTATGTGGCATCCTAGGGTTAAGTAAACTCCATGAAATGTAGAACATGGTAAACTAGTAGTACGCCTCTAGATTATAGTCATAGGAGAAATGGCCGCGGCCGGAGAACGAGGTAGTAATATTAAAGGGAAGGAACAAGTAAACAGTTACAAGTAAACATTAGTAAGGAAGAGTTCAATATATAACAAGTATACATAGTCCGGAGGAAACGTACTAAAAGCGGAGTAAACCCAGAGTTGACTCCAATGGTACAGGGATTGTCACGGATATGACATATACTGATATCTTCAATACACATTATTGAGTCACATATCTGCTTACTCTATATAACTACATGACAGTTTGCTTTATTGATACAGAGAGGTAATGTAAACTATCTCCACTCTTACTGATATTGTGACACAATGTACAGCAGGCAAATTGCCTGTACCATAGAATTGAGCTTATTTCTCTTTTTTGATACTCAGCTCACTACCATTGTTCTGTACCTATTTTAGTACAGTACATTACATTCATTAAATATAGGTGACTTTCCCTTACTAGTACCTGTGGATATATGGATGTGCTATCAACTCACAAATTCTTTGTCTTAGAATTTCGTTCAGCTCAGAAACTTCTTCCATGACAATCAGGTTCATTTCTATACTGCTGTATGTGTTGATGTCTCTGATAAATGTTGCTTATCCTAGTACATACATGGCTTAATCTTTGTGATAAGCATATGACTACTGGCAGAATGAATCAGGTAACTACTCAGACAGCATCAGGAAGTGGTCCATGCACATACTATTGCTGAGTATCCATCTATTAATATAGTTTTCAATTTGCCACCTATACTAAGAGCATGACAAGTGTTATACTTACAAAGCATAACAAATGTAATGCTGTGAGAAATGTAACAACACACATAGGACATGTAATGTGAATCAAAAGATTATTACCCAAGAAAGGCAAGATTTTAAAGCATGACAAATGTAAGAATGTGAAAGCATGACAAGCGCTAAAAGTGTGACGAATGTGACGTGCATGACACACATGAAAAGCATGACACACATGGAAAGCGTGACGCACGTGACAAACATGAAGCGCAGGAATATAAACATGATGTGCATGAAATATGTGATGCGTGGGAAATGTGTGATGTGCAGGAAATATGCGATGCACGAGAAATGTGTGAACAATGATTGTTTATGATTGTCTCTCCATTTATACTAATATTCAATTAGTAAGGATTAATGATTGTTTATGATCCCAATCATAAAATGGCATGGCTTATTCGATTGGGGCAATCATATAACACTGCTGTTGTATGATCAGAATGGCTGGCACTTATGCTGTATGTTTGGCTGCTAATTGACTTTGCAAATCCACTCTGACTGATGGTGCTAGTGCTAGCAACTCTTTTTGGGAGATCATAATCTGTGTGTCCATTATTTGATCTACCAAACATTCTGCTGACACATCTTTTCTATTTTCGCCATATTTTTAAGTGGCTTTCATCCTATTTCTGCTAATGTCATAGGCAGCCTTCCAGGAGCCATGACTAATGGTGTTACATCTTTGAACAGTCATTCGGAAAGCAGTAATACAAGGTTTCTATTTTTGTCTCTTTCTATATTTTCTGATGTTGTTTGAGTTTTTAGGCTTTTCTCAATTTTATCTTGGTTTTGTACTTGTTTATTTGGAAGTTCTGGTAGGTCAAGGGTCTCAAATGGAATCTCATCTAAACTTGCTGGGTTATTATTATTTTCTTCAAATTGTACTACTTTTGGCCTTTCTATGTCCTCCAGAGTACTGGTGGCCACTGGAGTTGGTACCAGTTTGGTGGTTCAGCACTGCTCCTTCCTTGAACCTCTCAAAAATCTGTTTCAGGATTGGTTTCATAGCCAGTACATGTTAGAATGTACTGACTTGTACTTGCAGCATTACTGTCAATCCAATGTCTATACTGCAGGAGCATTGCCTTCATATGCTCTGGAGGCTCATTTATAGGTGCTGTTGACTGTGTCATAGTCGCTCTCCCATTCCCCACCTCCATAGCCCTGATTTCTGGTTCTTTCATTTGCAGGATACAGTCTATTTCTTGTTTGATAGTTCTTCCTTCAACCCGTGGAATTTTAATCCCACTTGCCGCAATTATTAGTCCATGTGGTGTATCTCTGATAATACCATTTCTCAAATCTTTGGCTCTAACTTTGCAATTTGCTACACAATCGGTACAGGCTCCGCAATAGAAACAGTCTGGTCTTTTAAACCCTGTGTACTCCATGTTCAGATTGTTCAAACTTCGATACTGGTACGTTGTGTTGTTAGAGAACCCATTATTGGGTCCATGGTACTGGTTTACTGGTGGTGGTGCAGGCTGATTTATTGCCATTGTCAAGTCGTGGCTTTGATTCTGATTGATCGCTGTCAGTGAGCACCGGGGGGTTGCGATGTTTTGTCACCAGGAGCTCAATTGAGCACACTTGGGATCATAAAGCATGTTCTGTGATCAATAGAACTTGTATTTGCAATCAATGTATACCAATGTGAATCAATGGTAGGTTATGCATATGGAATCAATGATAAATAAACAAGAAATCAATCAGAAGTAAATGGTACAAAAATCAACTACTCTGAAATCCATGAATGAAATCAATGGTATGAAATCAATGGTGCAAATTGGTGCAAAATCAATGGTATGAAATCAACTACTCTGAAATCTATGAATGAAATCAATGGTATGGAATCAAAGGTGCGAAATCAATGGTACAAAATCAGCTACTCTGAAATCTATGAATGAAATCAATGGTATGGAATCAACAGTGCGAAATCAATGGTACAAAATCAGCTACTCTGAAATCCATGAATGAAATCAATGGTACAAAATCAACTACTCTGAAATCAATGAAATAAATCAATGTACAAAATCAACAGTACAAAATCAAAGGTATGAAATCAAAGGTACTAAATCAATGGTGTGAAATCAATGGTATGAAATTCACTACTCTGAAATCAATGAAAGAAATCAATGCATGCAAAATCAAATACTCTGAAGACTGAAATCAATAGTCGATCTATTGAAATCATTTGTATTCCAATAGGAAATCAATACATATAAGTACAAATTAGTAATAATGTAGTGCTCATAGATCAATGGCATGTAGAAGCATCAATGGTACATTAGTACTACAAGGAAATCAATAGATATAAAATCAAAAGAAGTAGTTGTATTTGCAAGCTGAATTGACTGTGATGCACTACCGAGTTCGCAGATTGTCTAGTGCCTATAGAATGAGCTTCTGCTCAGGGAAGTGTATGGTTAGTACTTACTGTTCTATTATCAAACTGATGCCAGATGGGTGAATTGGAATATTGCCATAAAATGATATTTGTATTCTCTAACCTGAATTGCTTTGTGCATGTCCATTGAGTAGTGACCATTGAAGTACTTAGAAATGTAGCACAAGGAAAGAAAGTGTAATATAACTTAATACCAGACTATGTCATAAATATGCTGGAGCCTATGCATGTTGAAACCTGTGACAAATATGAACAATGAGGTAAAGTAGAACATAGAAATAAGTGCATTATGAAGTGCATACATAACTAGCTAGATGTTGAAACTGTTGCAATTGTAAAATTAGTAACCTGTTGAAGGTTGGAACAACATAAGAATGACCACTGATGAAATTTGATGGATATTATAATAATCAGATGGATCTACATCAAGCGAGGGCTATAAATACACCAGTCAGCTAGCAGAAAGACATACTTAACATAGCAGAGTGAGTAATATTCACATGTACCGTTTGGTCTTGATATTAGAAGCAGGTACATTAGCTTGAGGACGCTTACCCAGAACTTTGTTCCCACCGAATTGCTTCAGAACCCAACAAAGGTCTTGAACGATCATCCAGAGATCTGAATCATTGTCACCTTGCTTTTCAGGGAGGCTAACTGCCCATGTCCACCATGATAGGCCAATAACAACTGTATGGATACCAGAAGCACCCCCTTTTTGAAGTTCTGACCATGTTTCTTCAGCAGGATCATTTCTACTGTATTCTCCATTCGGAAGGATATGCCACAATGGTTGGAGCATAGTCCACCACAAGCAGAAGCGACAACCAAAGTTATGGCCATCAACGATGGTGGGCTCATGTCTCTTACAGATATTCTTTCTGATCCAAGATGTTACTTTGTTGGGTCTAGACTCCGTTGTCAGTTTCTGTATTACAATAGTCATGTCAGTATATTAATAACACGGCAGTATGAGAAATTTTACCCCTGCTGAATAACATTCCTTCTCAAACACAAAATACTCCACAAGCAATCTTTGCCAATCCTGTCTATTGGAAACATCGCTGAGATACTCAACTATTGACAATGTAAGACGTTTTGGCAAACATTCAAGATCTGGAGTGCTGGGGACTGGAATGATAAGGAACACTAATATTAACTACCATAACCTGGGTAGTACATGGATCGCATACCTGGAGGACATTCAGGGATATTCTCTTTGACTGGTAGAGATGACTCATGGTTAACATCAAATGTCATAGAAACACTGGGTGCTGCTGCTGCAGTATTAACCTCAGGAGTGAGAGGTGCAGACAAAGGAGTAGGCACAGCATGCACAGTGGAATTAACATCAGTAGCAAGAGGTGCAGGTGAAGGAATAGGCACACTGTCTGCAGGTGGGGTGATTGGCATTCTGGGAGACGTAGAAATTGGCTCCTCAACCACAGAATCTGGTGAGATGACTTTAGTTGAGCTTGTCTAAAGGGGAATAGTGTGCACTCAGATCATCAATTCTGTATCTAAAAATATAATAACTCACAATTTGAACTTTAGATCCAGCATTCCTATTTTGTGCAGCACTGGAATTCGTCAGATTTGAGGATTAAGCACACCCTTATATGAAGCACAACACTTACTTTTTGGTGGCTTGCTGGGCGGAAGTTCGCCTTTCAGATATAGGTCACTCAATCTTCTTCCAAGGTGCATGTGATTTCTTTTTCTTGCCCTCCAATTCCTCTTGTATTGCAATATACTGAGGATCTGAGTAGATCAGTTCACGTAGAACCTTCTCATTTTGAGCTTTGTACTGCATCTTCAGCCATTTGTATTCAGATCTTTTGCTTGGTTTCAATGGTACAGTACTGCCTTGATTATCATTATCCTGGTCTGCAGGGTCTTTGTCAATACAATATCGATTGGAATCATTGGATCACATGGAAATTTACCAGTATCCTCCATATTAACATCACTTCCAACTGAATCCTGATCAGTGAGGATCTGATCATTGCTGCCCTCGTTGTTACCACATTGAGATGCTGTTGCACCATCTGGTATATTGCATTCAGGCTGGCTCTTTTCATCTTCAGTGTTTAAAGAACCTTCTGAGGCATCGAGTACTCTCTTAGCACATTCTTGAGGTGCTAGGCAATGTATATGAATAAAAACTTATAATTGCATCAATAAATCAATGTACTAAATACATCATGAAGGAATGCATCGTATTTCATTGAAATCTGTTCCATAAACTGCTCTTTTCCAATGTAGGCTTCAAAATCTTTTCCGTCCTCCATTTTGCCAGTATTGTGTCTAGGAAATTAATATATAAGTTAAACAAAGATTGAAGTTTGAGACATACATAA
This sequence comes from Cyathus striatus, assembly GCA_025738555.1. Classification (NCBI taxonomy): domain Eukaryota; kingdom Fungi; phylum Basidiomycota; class Agaricomycetes; order Agaricales; family Nidulariaceae; genus Cyathus; species Cyathus striatus. The sequence continues at coordinate 1,128,957 of JAOVFP010000017.1, forward strand.
TACTAGAAATATGCCCATTTTCACTAGGCAATGGACCACCAAGTATAAATGTAATGCACCAGCCAGTCTGTCGCTGAAGTGATTCAGCATACACAGCAAGTGTTCATGGTAGCATTTAAATTGCTCTAGAGAAACAAGTATATGTCAAAATCAACGAAATTGTATGTTATAAAGGTTGTTAAAACTTACTTTTCATAGGCAGCATTACCTTCCTCTGCAGTTGATACCTTATCACTGTGATCTTGAACTAAGTTTAGCATGTCATCCTCCTCCTCACTGTACCTCTCTTGCATGAATGCATTCATGAAACAGAAGCGATTCTTATCTAGTGGCACCCCTGGGTGTTCCTGCTTCCATGTCACCTGATAGTATGACCACTCAATATCAATAATCCCCTTCCAAATTGATCGGTATGTAAGAGAGTGATAGGCTTCAACTGGCTGCATCATTCATTGCTTCTTTAAAGATAGAATCTCTGATTTCTTCACTTTCTTTGAGGTTCCATTTGCAGCTGGAGATTTTGCAATGAAAGGACACTTTGTATTCCTGAACCAGGAATGAATTCACTGAAATAAAATCAGAATGCAACATTATATTACAAACCCTGAGAATTATATTCAAAATGTTCACAAGTCACTGGAAACTTCTATGTCATCTCAAATTACTTATACTTGAAACCACATACCTGTAGAGCAGGTGTTCTGTCTGCATGGTGGAATTGACATATTGACAAGTTCTATAGATGCATTTAGTCATGTGACCCATGATGTAATTGAACCTCGAGTGTGTATGCATCGCCAACCCAATGCCAACCATCCCTCACCTCTGCTCACACAACTGCTCTTGAAGTCAGACAAAGCTCCCCCCAACAACCAAAGAAATATGACATTAGTGATACACCCAAACACTCAGATATGTGTATGCAAAGCTAGAGAGTCTGGAACTCGCTCACAAGTGAGAGATCTAAATGTCAACATCTCATCCTCACTTGTCCAACATCACTACAATTGTTCACTTCTACCCTATCACCTTCTCTTCTCTTCACACTTTACATACAAAATCCTCCACTATCTCCCCTTGAAACACTCGTCTACCAGCTATCACATTTCTTGGCCTTAAGAAATTTTTATCTGCTCCTTTTGGTATAATTATCTATTTTTTTTCTATATAAACCATGTATCTAGCTCTCTAAGAATTCAATGAACTTTGCCCCTCCATTTAAGCTTGCTCTTAGCCCCTCTTTTCGTGTCTCATCATCATCTCTGTCATCCTTTATTGCCTTCTTTCGCTCTCAACTCTTGCTGCAAGCTCACTCATTCAGAAACACACAAGCACTCCATTTCGAAGTTCTGACTCTCATTGCATCATCATTCCTCTCGTTTATGTCGCTAACACCCTTCTTCTCAACCTTAGGACCTTAATGCTGCACAGATTTGTCAGCAGCTCACATTCCTTTGATTAGGATCCTTCAACCCACCTCTTCCTCTTCAACAGCCACGACCTCATCATGTCTAAATCTAACAAATCTACAGCTCGAAAACCATCAAAGCATATTTGCCTTCCAAAGATTCATCCAGCATTTAATCCAAATGCGAATTCTGATACTTCATTGAGCTCAGATATCTCTTTTATACATACCATTCAATCCAGTGCATCTGGTGGATGCTCAAACCACAGAGTTACAACTCTTATATGGGAGTCAGCAACATCAGTGAACAAATCTCCTTCTGAAGCTTCTTTCCCTTCCTCTGTCAACATAGATATTGAACTACCCTCTGGTTCTGCACATGAAGAGCCATCAAATATGAATCAGAAGTGAAAGCGAAAGCCAATCAACACCATGAAGGTATGTAATATTACTTAGTTGTCCGTAAACAGAACAGTACAATTCTTATGCCAACTGTAGTCTAAACTTGAAGAGTGGGTATTGCTTTGGGACAGTACTTTGGACGAGTTACTTCGACATGATGGATTACTTCAGTCAACATGTCAACAATGTTCTAATACACCAATGGAGAACTACTTCAGATGCATAGATTGTGGTCATGTGATGGCAGTATATTGTAAGGATTGTATACTGGCAACTCACCGTCATCTAGAACTTCATTGAGTAGAGGTATGTATTGAAATTACTACCAATATCACTTATCAGCAAAGATTATTAACAATATAATAGATATGGAACAAGAAGTTTTTCGAGAAAGTATCACTTGCAGGTTTGGGTCTCCATGTTCAGCTTGGCCATGATGGCGCACCTTGTCCTCATTCAGCTCAGGGTCCATCACATTTTATAGTCTTTGACATGTCTGGAGCACATCAAGTGTGTATCGACTATTGTGACTGTTGAGAAGATAATATTTCCCAACGAAGAATTCAGCTTCTTCGAAAGTGATGGTTTCCAGCTACTCTTTCACAACCTCGAACAGCTTTCACATTTGAATGCCTTGATATGTTCCATGAAAGCTCCCTACAAGGAAAGGGAGATCTATTTGACTTTTACCATATGCTCCTTCACAAGACTGATAATGCAAATATTAATCAACCAATTGTAGGTTTCAATTTTGAACTATTTATAAAATTGTATCTCATTTATTAACTTTATATAAACAGTATCAATACAAGGAAATCCATTGTGTGTTTTGCCTTTGGTGAAATTTGATGGCATTGAAGCGATCTGGGTGTGGTCACGATCCAAAAGGAGTTGGCAGTACATCTGCAGGAGAATTAGTTGTTGAGTGTCCTGCATGCCCCCAAATTGGTCGTAACATTCCTGAGAATTGGCATGACTCTGGACCATTATTGTACATCTAATCTTTCAGTTGGAGATCTAATACTAAATTCAGAATTAGATATCTGTATACATTATTTCTTGCTGTCAATGCAAATTTTAAACTAAAAGGAAAAGATCGTAAATTACAAGACATTGATCTCATTGGAAACACCAGTGTATTTGTCGATGAGACATCATACCAGAAGCATATTAGTCAATACAGGGATGAAAAAGAGGTACAGTACTTTTCATTTTCACATATTATATAAATCATTCATATATATGTCTAGATTAATACTTGTCAGTCAGAACATGATGCAATTATGAGGGCTGGAACTCGCTCTACAGCATCTTATGCTGTCAGTGGTACAGCTCTTGTCCTGTGCTCTCGACACTCTCTTGTACATAAGAACAGAGTTGGAGATCTGCAAAAAGGAGAAAAGTTAGTGATACACTTACATTTGGTGTAGCATTGCACACAATCTTACTACTATTTTTCAGATACTGCAATGTGGACTTTGCAATATTCTCTTCCTTAATCGATGTTGGGCTTGCACATGTACTACTTATGTATGACATTGCATGTCAGTGGTCTAAGCGATGGAAGGAGCGAATTAAGGCACTTCCAGAGCATATGCAGCTAGCTGATCTGACAGAACTTCAAACTGCAATTCCGATGTGGCATATCAATGGTCATGGAGAGTTTGTTGAAGAACATGTTGTCTTGGTTACATGAAAGGTATTGGAAGAACGTGTGGAGAAGAAATCGAGAGCAGCTGGTACCATACCAACCCACTTGCTGCTAGCATGCGAGAGATGACACCTGCATCACGTCATGAGATGCTAAATGATCACTGGATTGGATGGAACTTCCACAAAATTGCTGGTTTTTGTAAGCTAGACTTCACATTTTATGAATATTAAAATTTGACCACATTTTTGTGCTACAGTGGATGCATTTCTAAGAAAATTAAATGAATCTATTATCGTGGTGGAGAGGCATGGAGATATCTTTCATCACTTTTCAGATACTTTTGATGCAAAACTTATTTCTGAGTGGACATCCATGGTGGAATGATGGGAAACAGATCCAACAGCTCCCAATCCATATGAAGAACCTGAAAACAGTATGTCTATTTTTGACTAATTTGATCTATACATATTAACTTTTATTGAAGGTCAAATGCTTCAACAAATTCACCTTGAACTTTCACAAGAAGAATCAGCAAATATAACTGCTGGTATCAAACCAGCACACAAAATGTCAATGACAGGGTTTTTAACAACAGGAATGGATCTTGAAGACCAACAGTATGTACACCACTCTCTATTACTGAATATATACCTAATATATCATTCCAGGTACCGACTTCAGTATGAATTAGCAAACCAAAAAGTATCTACTGTGAAAAAGCAAGCAGATGTACAGGAAAAGCGTAATGCCCTGTTAACAAGAGTAATAAACTGGCATCAAGCTCAATTAGCTTACACGCCTCATGCCACTGTCTTTATTGCTTCATCATCTGCACTTGATGAGAATGGCATGGCATGTGCTGACAATATCGAGCAAACTTCTTTGTTTATGCCTTCAGCACTACCTCCACATATACATTCTGTTTCAGAGATGAAGCAAATCTGTAAAATGGAGAGTCGACTTCGTTTGGGTGGGGCATATGATGCATTATCTGACATTTGCAAACTTCATCAGAATGCCCAGTGGCTTTGGCACTTTAAAAAAGTTAATATTGCTGGGATGGGCAATGGGCCAAACACACGAACACTATCCATATATGTCCAGATGAGTCACAAAATCAATCATGCTGCTCATTGATATCGACAAGCATATTCTGCTCTATTGTGCCTTGATCCTGATGGAGAATGGAGAGAGCACTTGAAGCCGCTTAGAAAAGAAGACATCTGTGGACCAGGAAAGGGACCTGAAGATGAAAATATCAGCAATGGCCATTATGAAACCTCATGGATTTGGCTCGTTCCAAGCACAGGGAAAAGGGACATGCCAACGGAAGAGGAGGTAAACTGTACAATGCGGATTGATTGGATGAAACAGCATGCAAGAATGATGCGCTGGACAGAGGAGTACCAACTTGTTCAGGAGGAAATGAGGCAAGTGTTGACATGGTTCAACTGGAAGGCTGATTGGTGGAAACAACAAACTTTGCATCGAAATAACAGTACAGCTGACATACTGAATGGAGTATCGGCATATGCATATAAGCAAGCTTACATTATTCAGAAAATGGTGATTAAATGTGCCTCGAAGTGGTTACCTGTCCTGAAGAAGAATGGAATAGAAGTGGATTGGCCATTACATTATAAACTCAAAGTTTCAACAGTCATTGATGAACTGGATGAAGAACAAGCAGTTGACAAGGGAGAGGTGATAGATGACAATTGGATGAATCCTGAATCAGTCCCTAGCTACAAAGAGAATGATGACTCAGAAAGTAGTAGTGAAAGTATTGATAATAATGGTATGGATGAATTTGATTTTTAAGAACTAAAATAGTTTACATTAGAGTGCTTGTTGAAATTCTCTCATATCTTAATTTTAGTCTAGTCAGAAGTATTCAACTATCTAATATTTTCAAATGACACTTCCTAAATACACTACTTCTAATTAAACTCACAGATCTTAACCAATGACAAGGTCTTCCAGTGAAGCATCACTGTTCCAGTCAACTGCTTCATCTCTTATATGGCTAACAAAGTGTAAGTACCAGCCAATGACTCACTGTCTAGTACACACACTACAAGCTACAAGCTGGCATATACACTGATAATCTGAGTTAGATTGTATTGCATATCAGTAAGGTGATCATCTGCCTAAAGAAGGTTACATATAGCTGTGGAACGATAATTTGGCCTGAAAATAAATAGAGCTAATTGTCCATACATTGGGTGAAGTATCCAACACTTACTTATGTGCACTAGCACTCAGCCAAGACACTAAACTTTAGTGTCAATGTGATCTTCAGAATAAGCAGAAGTGCACAGACCTTGTTCGACTTCATATAGCATCCAATAGCTCACTACTACCCACTTTCCCCCCTACCTCAGCCAAGCTGCCTACCAACCCCATTGCTCCCCATACCCAATTATCTTCTATACAGTGCTCTATTGTATCAAATCTTAATGTTATGCCAGGAAGATGGACAGGGTTCGATCAGGAGGCCTGGCTGCAGGAAAGATTTGCTACCTATATCATTGTTTTCCCAAATCATGCATCACACAAGGCATTTTATACCGACAGCTGTCAGGTGTTCTTCGAGAAGTGGGGTATCTGTCCTCTGAAGGACAAGAAGGGTAATGCAGTACAGCTTGTTGGAACACCTGAGGAGTTGTGTAGAATTGATATGCCTAGTAAAATATAAGGGATATTTTTCGAAATATAATAGACATCTAAGTACCAGTAATACAATTAGAGAATCAAGTCCAAGAGTCCAAGAGTTGGGGTGAGTCCCGAGCTGCCAACTAGAGTATTCTATATCAAATAACACTATCAAGGGAAGAGTCCAAGGGCTGGGGTTGAGTCCCGCGCTGCCAGTCAAAGTATCTACACAATACGAACCAAGGGATTCGACACAATGACAATATATTTGGACTATTGATTGTTGAAATAAACGACACATCGACGACAACGGCATTACATTTGACCTCAAAGCACACAGGGGAAGGAAAGCATGAGGCAAATGGATAAGTATTTACAGTACATTGTAAACTACTTAAATACATAAAATCAGCTGTAGCACATTGTTAGTAAAATACATAATAGGTATAGTAACATATCTAAAAGCATATGTGGAGGTGGCATGGAATGATAATTGTAACATTTGAATAGGTAATATAATTCTACATTGATTCCTATAGAAATTACAAGTACTAGATAACTATACTATAAAGAAAAGCCCAAAAGATAATACTCAGGAATGTATTTGTACTTCTCCATACCATGAATAATGCTCATGGTACCAAGTTAGACAATCATGCAATGTCAGGGAAATACTTTGGCCTAGATAATTCTTAGTACCACTGGATACCGCAACTCAGAGCTATTGTGCAGTCTCTTGAATAACCTGGAATGTCCATGCATCTCTCCTGTGTAAAACTGCCACCATGTGGGAAACTGCATGCCCCCAGGACTTTGAAACACGCACCGGGCACTACCCACAGCACATTGGGAAGTGCCATCAGACGCACCAGTACCAGAAACATTGGTATCTGTTATATCCAAGTACTTGGCCAGAATTAGCACATGTATTAGTGCATGTCTTGATGCATGCCTATTAATAGCATGGCACAGCACTTGATGTGTCTCTGAAACTGCGCACACCCTCATGGATTCTCATATGGAGGGGTAAACATACCTTTTTGACCATTAGGATGCACTAGGACATTATGACATACTATTTACATTACCTATACCATCGCGCATGGGACCACTGCCATGTAATTAAATATATAAGTAGTTAGACATACCTTTAGAATACCTTAAGCACTGCACTGGCTGTACTTCTGTTCTCGCAGTAGAGTACATTCTGAATTGATATTGGAATTCCAAGTATAAATCTGAAATCTGAAAGTCCATTCTGAAAGTATCTGAAAGCAATCGCACTATCTACTATTAAATACATTGCTCATTTTACTATACTTGAAACTCTTGCACCCTTGAACTAAATATAAATCTAACTTGGAATATATGTTCTTTGTTGGTGGTGTTAATACTACATAAATAAACATTCTCTAAAAAGTTAGTCTTATCAGAATGCAGGAGAGTGTGAGTACTGGCACTTTCTATTACCCATTAAGATATTCCAATTTTTATTACAGCATATCCATTCATGGTTCAGGAACAATAAGTGCCATTAAATTGTTTCCCATTGGGTTAGAATCATGCACTCCCTGAGCTGCAATCTGCAAACATGCCATTGATTTACAGTCATCCCAGCTCACAGATATGTTATACACTCTTAGAATAATTGATTTCATTAGTATTATATTCATGTCAACAGGCAATGATCTGTACATAGATATAACATCAATTTCCACTGAATTTATGAATGATTTCTTTCTATATTTACTGCTTCATTGATTTATTAATACTACAATGATTTATTTGTATTTATGCCTGTTGGTTTCCTGTTGGAATACAAATGATTTCAATAGATTGACCATTGATTTCAGTCTTCAGAGTATTTGATTTTGCAGGCATTGAGTTCTTTCATTGATTTCAGAGTAGTGAATTGATTTTGCACCTTTGATTTCATACATTGATTTAGCACCTTTGATTTCATACATTGACTCATTTCATTGATTTCAGAGTAGTGGATTTCATGCCATTGATTTTTTTCATTGATTTCAGAGTAGGATTTTGTACCATTGATTTCATTCATGGATTTCAGAGTAGCTGATTTTGTACCATTGATTTCGCACCTTTGATTCCATACCATTGATTTCATTCATAGATTTCAGAGTAGTTGATTTCATACCATTGATTTTGCACCAATTTGCACCATTGATTTCATACCATTGATTTCATTCATGGATTTCAGAGTAGTTGATTTTTGTACCATTTACTTCTGATTGATTTCTTGTTTATTTATCATTGATTCCATATGCATAACCTACCATTAATTGCAAATACAAGTTCTATTGATTACAGAACATGCTTTATGATCCCAAGTGTGCTCAATTGAGCTCCTGGTGACGAAACATCGCAACCCCCTGGTGCTCACCAACAGTGATCAATCAGAATTGAAGCCACTGGTGGATCATTATCCTTTACTGCTCATTTATGACCTTTTGGACTCTCCTTGCCAAGCTTGCATATACACTAAAATCAACCTTCACCATGCTTATCACCCTGTCCACATTGTGGAAGGTGATGAATAGAAAACAGCCTTCCACATTCACTATGGATCTTTTGAATGGCTCATAATGCCATTTGGACTCTCCAATGCACCTGCTGGATTTCAATGTTTCATGAATAACATCTTTAAAGACCTTCTTGATGTGTGTGTTATAGTCTATCTTGATGATATACTAATATACTCCAATAGCCTCACACAACATCAACATCATGTCAAAGAAGTACTTTGTTGACTTCAAAAACACAGCTTATATGCATGTGCTGATAAATGTGAGTTCCACACAGAATCAGTGGAATACCCAAGCTAGTATTATTATGGAAAGTGAGTGATTACATTCTGATATATTATCTGCTCTTCCTAATGATCCTATTGCAGTTATTCATCTGTGCACTCCCAAACATCATTGGACTGTTACTGAAGATGGATTTCTTCAACTTGATGATCAGATTTACATTCCAAACATTGGAACACTCTGACTCCATGTTCTCCAATACAAGTATGATCACATACTTTCTGGACACCTTGGACAAAACAAAACTCTCAATTTAATTTGCCACAAATATACTTGGTCAGGCCTTAGAACATTTGTGAAAGACTATTATAAGTCTTGCACTACCTATTTACATTCTAAACCACAGTGTCATTGGCTGTATGGGACTTTGAAACAACTTTCTGTACCCAGATGCCCATGGCATTCTATCTCCATGGATTTTGTGGATCAACTACCAAAATTATTATCCTTCAAGTATGATTCAATACTCATTATCATCAACTGTTTTTTCAAGTAATGTATCTTCATTCCCACACACACAACCTGTACATTAGCCAATCTTGCACACTTATTCATACTTCACATCTTTTCCAAACATGGAGTCCCCAAGCATATTACCCCAGACTGAGGTTCTGAGTTTGTCTCTTAGTTTTTCTGCTCTCTTGGAACAGCATTGGACATTGTTTTACACTTTACTTCAGGATATCATCCTGAAGGTAATGGCCAAACTGGGCACATAAATTAGATCATGAAACAATATCTATGAGTGTATTGCAATTATCAGCAAGATAACTGGTCTGATCTTTTACCACTTGCCAAGTTCACATACAACAATGCTCCAAGGGTTACCATCCAAACATTACAGTAAACCCTGAGTGCAATCTTACCTCAGCCCAAGCTCAACACCTCTCAGTTAATCTTGACAAACTTCACAAAATACTTCATTCAGAAATTCTTTCAGCTCAAAAGCATTACCAGGGTACTGCAGACACTCATTGTGTTCCTGCACCAGAGTTTCCTATAGGTTCAAAAGTTTTCATCAAAGCTAATTTACTTAGTATTTAAGACTTAGTTTTTGTAAAGTAACTTCAGTTTCTGTATTGACTATGATTATATACCACACTACTCCATCTACTTGTCTCTAAGGTTTTGTTCTTAGTTCTGAGTATCCATTCCAACCTTTCTCTGTTCCAACTTTCCCCTGTCCTGACCTTTCGGTATCACTACCTTGATCTTGCTCCTACCTCAAGCTTGTTCCTATCTTGAACTTGAAATATGAACCACCAAGAATCACAAGGGGCACAGCATACAAGCTGAAGCCAAGGTTCACCTCTGCACTTTCTCAGTTCTCTGCTGCTGACCTCAAGCTTACATAATCCTACAAGAGGCCAGTGCCTTCCTACTATCCCTCTAAGTGGTATGGTACATAACACAGTAATCTTTTTAACTGAATATGGCTGTTGTATGAATGTTTAGATGATCATAAACAATCTTTAAATATTTCAAATTGAATACTACAATTGATTTTAAGCAATCATTGATAACTACTAATTGAATATTGCTATTCTACAAATTTGTGCTCCATGCCAAAAATTCATTCACTAATATCCAACATCTGCCCATCTTCCTAGATGTGAAAAAGTGATCCTCAAGTTATTCATGCTTCTTGCCAAGAATTCTTTCTCTCATATTCAGCACCTGAATTTGCAACTGCTCAGCATCTGCCCACTTCCCTAGCCTTGAAAAAGTGGCTGCCAAGTTACTCATGCTTCTGAGTGTGTCTGGATGCTCCTTGCCAAGAATTCTTTCTCTCATATCCAGCACTTGAAGCTGCAACTGCTCAGCATCTGCCCACTTTCCTAGGTCTGAGAAAGTGGTTGCCAAGTTATGCATGCTTGAGAGTGTGTCTGAATGCTCCTTGCCAAGAATTCTTTTTCTCATATCCAGCACCTGAATCTGCAACTGCTCAGCATCTGCCCACTTTCCTAGGTCTGAGAAAGTGGTTGCCAAGTTATGTATGCTTGAGAGTGTGTCTGGATGCTCCTTGCCAAGAATTCTTTCACTCTTATCCAGCACCTGAATCTGCAACTGCTCAGCATCTGCCCACTTTCCTAAGTCTGAGAAAGTGACAGCCAAGTTAGTCATGCTTCTGAGTGTGTCTGGATGCTCCTTGCCAAGAATTCTTTCACTCATATCCAGCACTTGAATTCGCAACTGCTCAGCATCTGCCCACTTTCCTAGCTTTGAGAAAGTGATTGCCAAGTTATTTATGCTTCTGAGGGTGTCTGGATGCTCCTTGCCAAGAATTCTTTCACTCATATCCAGCACCTGAATTTGCAACTGCTCAGCATCTGCCCACTTTCCTAGCTTTGAGAAAGTGATTGCCAAGTTATTTATGCTTCTGAGTGTGTCTGGATGCTCCTTGCCAAGAATTCTTTCACTCATATCCAGCACCTGAATTTGCAACTGCTCTGCATCTGCCCACTTCCCTAGCTCTGAGACAGTGGTTGCCAAGTTATTTATGCTTCTGAGTGTGTCTGGATGCTCCTTGCCAAGAATTCTTTCACTCATATCCAGCACCTGAATTTGCAACTGCTCTGCATCTGCCCACTTCCCTAGCTCTGAGACAGTGGTTGCCAAGTTATTTATGCTTCTGAGTGTGTCTGGATGCTCCTTGCCAAGAATTCTTTCACTCATATCCAGCACTTGAAGCTGCAACTGCTCAGCATCTGCCCACTTTCCTAGCTGTGAGAAAGTGATAGCCAAGTTACTCATGCTTGAGAGTATGTCTGGATGCTCCTTGCCAAGAATTCTTTCACTCATATCCAGCACCTGAATTCGCAACTGCTCAGCATCTGCCCACTTTCCTAGGTCTGAGAAAGTGGTTGCCAAGTTAGTCATGCTTGAGAATGTGTCTGGATGCTCCTTGCCAAGAATTCTTTCACTTATGTCCAGTACTTGAAGCTGCAACTGCTCAGCATCTGCCCACTTTCCTAGGTCTGAAAAAGTGGTTGCCAAGTTAGTCATGCTTGAGAGTGTGTCTGGATGCTCCTTGCCAAGAATTCTTTCACTCATATCCAGCACTTGAATTCGCAACTGCTCAGCATCTGCCCACTTCCCTAGCTTTGAGAAAGTGTTTGCCAAGTTATTCATGCTTCTGAGTGTGTCTGGATGCTCCTTGCCAAAAAGTCTTTCACTCATATCCAGCACCTGAATTTGCAACTGCTCAGCATCTGCCCACTTTCCTAGCTTTGAGAAAGTGGTTGCCAAGTTATTCATGCTTCTGAGTGTGTCTGGATGCTCTTTGCCAAGAAGTCTTTCACTCATATCCAGCACCTGAATTTGCAACTGCTCAGCATCTGCCCATTTTCCCAGATACCTGTATGTTAATGCCAGCTCAGCAATTATTGATAGTGTTTCACTTAGTTTAAATGTGATATCTGAATCCATCTTCTTGATTGACTCCAGGTACATTTCATTCATGAACTTTAAACCTTTCAATATATTTTTAACCTCTCCTACTAGTTTCTCAAGATGCATATACACAATTTTAACTCTGTATTCTTCTTCCAAGTTATATTTTCCATTACAATTTAATAAGAATGCTAAAATTCTGAATATATCATCATAATATATTTTTTTGCTTATTTTTTTGTCACTTTCTAAAGTTTCAAGAATGTGAGGTAGTAGACCACTTATGTACATATATTCCTCTGCAGTGTCTTCTGTTGAAACTGAGCTTGCTATTATTGCTTTAGCATTTTGATTCCATAATAATTTTTCATCAATAGATAATCTATCTTGACAATATGTATGCACCAGTGGGTGTATACTATATAATGATTTTGTTCTGGTTTTCTTTATTAATGAATATGAAAGAAGAAGTTCAATGCTCTCTGTAAACATCCAGTCATCCCACTCTTTATTTTCATTCATATTTAAAAATTTAATGTCAATTGAGGGTAAATATGATGGTATATTATTATTTATGTACAAGTCTTTGTTCACTGAATAGTTCTTTGCAGCTCTCTCAAACATCAATTCAGATATCTTTTCATAGTGAAAAAATGCACAAATGTTTAAAAGTATTGTAGCATATGTTGCTGCTGCTTTGCTGCCCTTCTTTTCTTTGTCATTTGACATTTCCAATATGGTTTGAAATGAAATTTCCTAAGTCTTATACACTGATTTGTTGTATCCTGAAGCACCTTTAAATTTTTCATGGTTCAAGATCTTGGGTCTATATTTATCATAGAATTTTATAAAATCACCAAATTCACATTGAACTTGAGCTATATAAGCTCCAGCCATATCAATGGCCAATGGTAGATAATGTAATATCTGAACTATAGTTTTTGATTCCTCCAAGTATTGTTTTGAATTCTTATCAACTCCACTTGTTTTGAAAAGAAGGTCAATGGCCACCTCTTCACTCATTTCAGATACCTCTAGAGAATTCTTATGTGTGGTAATTCTTCTTAGAGCAGGATTTCTGCTAGTAATCAAAATATTCCCCATATCTCCAGGGGGGAGAAACTTTTCAACCAGCTCAGGAGAGCCATCAGCATTGTCAAAGATCATGAGCCATTCAGTTTTAAGATTCGAAATCCAATGAAGCACAGTAGCATAAGAGAAAGAAGATGCATAGATTCCTGAAGTAGAAGTCATCTTATATATTTCTTTGAGACTTTGAACAATTGTATTCTCTGATGTTGCATCAATCCAAAAGGTATAGGCATATCTATCACAATTTTTAGTCTATTATATATGGTGATGATATAAATATATATGCTCACTGGCCAGCCATCTCATCATTAAATTTCATGCAAATTTGGGTCTTTCCAATTCCACCCATTCCATACAACAGAAACATTTTTCTCTCAGAAGTATTACCAGGTCTAAAGTATTCATGAAGTTTTCCAAGATATTTTTCTTGACCAACAAAATATTGAGAAGTTCGGGCCACAGTAGATCGAAGTGGGGAGAGTGGTTCATTATAAGTTGGCTGCTTGTAGATCAGATTCTGTAAAGTGGGGCAGGATCTGTAAGACCAGAGTTGAAAATTTCAATGAGGCATTGTGTGAACTACCTGAGTATTAATTGTCATATTATCGTTCAGAACAGCTTGCTGGATTACAAAGTCATGAGCATTTGCAAATGGTCCGCTGTTTGTTACAGATTCCTTAGGTACGACTCTGTGTGAGGGGTGCATTTTGGCAGTGTGATTTGATGGGTGGTTCGAGCTGATTGATTAGAGCGTACTTCATATACTCCAACGTGTGGTACAGCATTCGTAATCGGTCTAATTTTAGATTTTAACAGCCTTACCCTTCTGTTAAATGCGCAGACGTTCACACATGCTATTTATTAATAGGCCCTATCAGTTAGGGTGAATGGTAGCAGGTGACCGCCATGTTGTACCCATGTGGTACGCACTTAAAGTTCAGTCGACGTAGGTTGATGTGCATCACATTCCTATCTGCACGCTTGCCTTCCATTTGTCGACGTCGATTGAAAGTTAACTCAGCGACTTCCCAGCCCCACACCACACTTGAACATATACAGCTCCTAGCGTTACCCCTTGCTTCGGGTCCTAATCTATCCTTATTTTCGCCTGGAGCACTTGAACAGTGTGAGGTACTTGCGCTAGATGTTGATCACCAGTTATATTGAATTCCTACGTGCTCGTCACCAACCAGCTTTTACTCCTTGTAGTAAGGTACATGATATAGCGCGACGGGATAAGACATATTTAACAGCGTGTTGGTGTACAGTTCACAACGGTACACGCTGTCTCTAATGTTAACTTCTCCCGCAAAGGTGAAGATTCCCCGATATCGTGTGTTGGCGAACATCATGTCGATCGCCATCCTGCCCCAGTCCAACACACATACTATTCTTCTCCCCTTTATCGTATCAATCACCACGCGGCATCACGTGTCGTCTATACCCTACTTAAAACTCGCGAAAACGAAATACCAGACCCAAGTTCGCCCCACAGCCACAACTAACTCGAGCTACTCAGGTCGATCTTCTGAATGACGGCTGCGATTTCGGTGTTTTGTTGACCATGACGGCTGCTGCCGTAAGGTATATATGAATGAATCAGCGTGTACTAACGAATGTGAGACGGAGAGGGAGGAGATGGGCATACAGGTAAAGTGACTTTGTTACACGAGCTAGCTGTTGCCGTGAGGTGGAAGTACTCGCTTACTGCGCAATGCCTCCGCATATTGAAGTGTAATAGGGTACAGGACGTCCAGCCATCGTCCCAATCTGACAGATAGAAGACGAATGTCGATTACTCGGCGTCTCAGTCACGTTCGAGCACGAGCTTGGACGGCAGCGAGCGGTGATGTAATGTGGTGCGGTGCGGTACGGTGCAGTAGTTGCTGATGCACAGGTACTAACACTGGTTGACGGACGCATATTCTGACGGAAAGATACCCTAGCTCCTCCGCTAGCTTGCGCATGAACGCGATCCAGGGTGTAACACATTATATACGAGGATGCGCCATGTCGGTACTTAGTTTGAGATTGGGGGTCGTCGAAGTTGAGTGATGGCCCAGTTGGAGTTGGTAGTAGACATCATCCCAATGTGATGGATGGAAGGACTAGGACGGTGTCGGTTGATCAGAGCGTCAGCGAAGCTCCAGCACGAACCGCAGCAGTGTCGTGTGATGTTGTAGTTTCCGTACGCAGATACTCGCAGTCGGCGGTACCACAGCTGCTTCGCTGACTTGCGCCCCTGCCTCAAACGCAGTGCAGCGTGTTGGACGTAGTCCGTCTGAAGATGGGGTAAGTGTTTAATTTTAGAGTTGGAGTTGGTAGTAGCCTCCGTATGTCATCCATACCCAGACACCGATTATCGGATCCCGAACCCCCTAGTTCGCCTTCTAGGGACATCCCACTGAGAGACCACTAAAACATGTCATGCGATAAGGTCGACAAAATTCAAGATTTTAGGCGGGATTGTGTAGCTGGTGATCGTTGGAGACAACGGAGTATACAAGGATCCCGTAGAACGTGAGGAGCTCTAGTCCACGTATCTGCACAAAGTAGTGTCGGTGGGAGGGATCGTTCGTGCAGTTAATGGGCGTTGGGGGAAGAGTGTATAGAACGGCAGGGGAACGAGGAGGGATGTGGCAGAGAAGGTAAATATGACGAAGGGATGAATATAAAACGAGAGAATAAGTCCAACAGATAAACCAAAACGAACCCGAACCAAAACTCCACTCCCACCTCTCAACCTACCCAAACTCCTCAAAGCCTCCTCCGCCCGATTCTGCAACACCAATAAACGCGGAGACGAGGGCAGGTAGAGTGCACCGAGGAGAAGGATGAGTTCTGGGATTATTTGGAGGGCGAGTGGGATGCGCCATGAGTAACCAGAGTACAACGGTCGATAAGTTCCTCAACGGCATATCTGCAAAGATATTCATGGCTGATGCTTCATTCGTTCCTTCGAAATCTCCTTCTGCATTACCTATGCCGCTAGAGTAAATAAACACGAACCTCAATGCATACTTCCGCTCTGCATCAAAAGCATTCACGGATGGATATCAACTACACGACAACTTCGAAGGGCTAGGGGAGCACCTTGTTCCCATGCCGTTTTACCCTGTTAGCTTCCCTATCAAACCCACCATCGCCTTCAATCCCACAATATTCCAGCACCTCGCAAGCGAAGGTCTTGATTGTGGCGCCGAAGCACGTCGATGCGCTCAGTATCGTCGTTGCGTATTTGGCGTTTTGCTCCGGTGAACATGCGTTACTGCTATACAGTGCATTGATGAGGATCGTGGTGTCGGAGAGGTGCTGGTTGAAGGCGAACCGGGAGGTAAAACAGAAGGCGAGGGAGAAGATGGTGGGCTGGATACGAAGCGCACATGACGCATAATGCCAGAGATAAGCCGTCTGTAGGTCTCGATGGGGGAGCTAGAATTAGGATCTTTGGTAGTTGCTTTGTCTCTATAGGTATCGGCAAAGGCTCCTTTATCTTCGAAGGAGAAGAAGAAGCAAGCTGCGAAATAGCTCTCCCCACTCTCTCAATACACCTTCTTACTTGGTCTTCATCAAGAAGTGTAACGCCATCGTCTGCGGGTGCGAGGGACGAGGGAATAGGCAGGGTCATTACTTTCCCTTTCCCTTCTTCCCTTCCCTCATCCTTCGTCCCCACCTCTTTCCCCTCACCCCCCGAATCCTCATCCGACAAAACACGCAAAACCACATGCCACCTGGGCTCGCTCCCGCTCTCCTCCATCTCAACGTCCTCATCCTCCACATCCGAATCGGCGAATCCGAGGGACACGTAAGGACTCAGCTCTACCGTGTGCCTTTGCCTCCGTCTCCGAGGGGGAGAGGGACGTGCGGAGGGGCGCGTACGTACCGATCCTCCTTCCTTCGTCGTGGTCACAGGGCGACGGGGAGGAAGAGGGGGAGGTGGAGGAAGGGATGGGCGGGGACGAGCGCGTCTAGGTAAATTAGATACATGCGGTCCACCCACTCCCCCTGTGCGCGCAAGTGAGAGAGGGACAACTGGTTTTCGAAGGCCTGCTAGTTCGTCTAATCTCGCTATATAAGGCGAAGATGGGAGTTTGGCTTTTCCTTTGGATGTGCTGTTGCCTGGAAGGAGGGGGGGTGTGACTGCCAACGTCACCGATTCCGAGGAGGAGGAGGGAGAAGAGGGAGAAGGAGAGGAGGGAGAGAATGAGAGAAGGGAACGTGTAGATGTGTGGTGTGCTTGGTGTGTTGGCATTGTCGTTCTGGGTGGTGGGGAGGAGAGAGGAGGTGGTTGGGTTGAGGAAGAGGGGTATTGAATCCCAGATGAAGACAGGGAAGCGAAACGCTGGGTAGGGAAGCTTGCAATCGACCCGTGTCTCTGCGTGCGTGGTCGACGTCGTTCGTCCAGTCGTTGTTGTTGTTGGGTTACAGCCCACAATCTCGTCGATAAGTAAAGCAGGGTGTCTGGCTCTGGATTCTCGTTGAGTGTCGTCGTCGAAGGAAGAGGATAAGGCGCATACCCCACAGTAGAATGATAAAAAGACTCCTGAACCGGGTGGAAGAAACGCCCCTCGTTCCCGATAAACACGCGCTGGGGTGGAGTACCGTCGTATGTGACGCCAGTGACGTCCCCCTCTTTCGTAACGTGTAACGTTATTCTATGGAGCGAGTCAAAGGGGGGAACAAGAAAGATAAAGCAGAACCAGCTGAAATAACTTATATAACTGCGATAAGAACTACACGAGGAGAAAGCAAGCACTGAGCAAATGAGGGTGTTTCAGAATCTGAATCACACAATTCAACCCCCGATCGGGGTGCTGCACTGCACCCAAAGATAGATTCTCACGCGATGGGATTGGTCTGGGATAATGGCATTGACTATGCCGCCGGCTTAAGAGCTTCGGCCAATCGGGTTCATCCCCGTTTGGATATAGAGGAGGGCATTGATAACATCCCCACCCCGCATTGTTGATCCACGTTTAACAGCGTCAGATTGGTCATTCATTGTCTTATGCAAGGAGGGGTATCCACTTTTATAATACTTGGCTCGGGCCCGTGTAAGATTTAGATGGTGTGCTTCGTCGGAGGAGGAAGAAAGATCGCTCCGTTTGGTATTATCTACCTCAGGTTAGAGAAGGAGCGTGATTTTTAGCAATTATTTCGCGTATGTAGAATCAACCAGATCTCACAGCAAAACAAAAAACTGGCAGAATCGGCCCAAGGCAATAGAGTATCAAACAAGTTCTCTCAATGATATATGAATCAAGTACAACTCGTACAGTTTAACTATACTGCCATACATCTATTTATTACACTCCATTCAATATACCTTACTAGAATCAAGCTTTTACTTACCTACAAAAACGAGCTCTCAAAGCAAAAATATATCTATCTAGGGAATATGGCAATAGAGAGTATCGAACTCTCACTTAACGATATGAACCAAGTACAACTTCTACCGTTTTACTGTACTGCCTTACATTATCGTCTTATATCTATTTATTACACTCCACTATCAAAGTAAGTAACTGTGGTTCAAGAGAAGATTTCACTGGAACAATGAGTAGACATAACTTCAACCGTTAGTATGTACATTAAACAACCAGATCTAGAGTCTTAAGAGACAGGTGTGATTATTCTCATAAAATAAAATATTATTTATACCTATGAAGTGTATACACTATACAGCTTATAATTACAATATGGATTCTGCACTACTACAGTTTAACTATACTGCCGTATATTACCCTCCTACATACATCTATTTATTATCTACCATAGGTTAGAGAAGGAGCGTGAGTTTTGGCTCATTTTCAGGCAATAAAGAGGATCGAACGCTCCCTCAATGATATGAACCAAGTACACTCATACAGTTAAGTTATACTGCTGTACGTTAAACTGTTACGTACATCTATTTATCAAACTGCAATTGGAAGCTTCGCAGTTTCACTGCAACTGTTAAGAATAAACATCGCTCCTTTTGTTGAGGCCAGGGGGGTTATATTACCTATCTACACACTCAAGTTGGCATATATGGACATGAAATAACGAGCTCTCGAAGCAAAAAAAACAAATAGAATTGGACATTGTAGCTCGATATGGCAATAGAGAGTATCTAACTCT
This sequence comes from Cyathus striatus, assembly GCA_025738555.1. NCBI lineage: Eukaryota > Fungi > Basidiomycota > Agaricomycetes > Agaricales > Nidulariaceae > Cyathus > Cyathus striatus. The sequence continues at coordinate 1,148,512 of JAOVFP010000017.1, forward strand.
TGCTCAAAGCTAAGTATGAACCGTGAGTCATACATACTACAGCTTGACTATACCGCCACACATTACAATCTTACTTGGATATATTTCACTGACTATTTTTTTAGCAGTTTAGAATCGTGTTGGAAATCTCACTACAAGTTGACAGCGCAAACCAATCTGCGAGTTGACAGTTGATTGTCCGCCGTGTCAGGTACTCTATTAGTGTTTACTTATCTACCTGAAGTTAGAGAACAACGGATTTGAAGTCATGATTTTTGCAAGATTTTGGGTTTATTATTGGGGGAGCTTGCTTCCCCTATTTGTCTGCGTGAGGACCCAAAATGCGTAGTGGCTGTGTAGCGTGCATGGCAACAGTGAACAGCGCATGGCAACGCACGTGTGGCCGTGTGGCCGTTGACCCTTCTTTGTCAGCACTAATCAATACCGTGCTTGTAGTTTGTGGGACTCAGAAGTATTATAAGTACCCATTTCGTTCAGTCAAAGTTACAATTTTTTAAAACTACACAATATCCTTATGTTGGATTAGGGAAGCTTCCCTTTTACGTACGTCGCGAAGCGGCGTACATTACATGTTATTGTTGGAAGTTACTTATCTGAATAGACATAAATTCGTCGTTCATGTATTTCATGAAACAATGAGCTTACGAAATAAAAGTAACAACTCAAGAACGAAGCCAGAGGCAATAAATCTACAGTTTGACCATATTGCCATATATTATTGTTTTATTTAGACCCAACCAACCTTGTTAGAAATTTTGCTGTTTCACTGCTGCAAGTATAATTCCAGGTGCTATCTTGGAGGAGGAATGTTAATGATTAATGAAGATCGCTCAGTTTGGTCTGTTGAAATGTCTATTACTTATATACCTTTTATTTATTACTTATCTACCTCAGGTTGAACAATACTTGGTGGTGTCGAAGCGTGATTTGTTGCCTCGTTTTCTGAAGTTACTTATTGGAGTGCATAAATTTGACGTTCGTGTTCGAAAAAAAAAATACTGGCAGGTGGTGGTTACTTATCTGAGTAAGCATAAATTCACGTTCATGTACGCACATAAAACAGCAACAGGCTTTCACTTCCGAAGGAAAAAATGAAATTAACCTTTGTCGGGACGTCGCTTCTGAAGGCACTAGAGAGTACCGAACTCTCGCTTTCGGGTCTGGCTTATAACCTTCATATTATACTGCCAGCCGCTTCCCAGTGCGCAGTGATAACTGCCCTTACTTAGAGTGTTTGTCCAAAAAGCCAATACACATCTTAAACTTACGCAAGTTGGAAATAGAATTTACGTAATATTAAGTAATGTGATGCGCCCAAACACCCATTTTTTGAAACTAGCCGAGCACTCCGTCACTGTAATCCTATCGTGTCGAATCGTGGAACGCCCTTGTGAACCATAGGGCATAATCTCGAACCGACGACGGCTGTCGATATGACCCTTACTTGCTTAAGGGTCCAACCTTGATACTTAATGGTTGCAACATTCATAACTGTGTCTATCACCGCTCATCGATCATCCGAGTCATGACACATTCCCTCTCCGTTCGTGTATTCAACCGATGGCTTTCCGCAGACAATGGCTGCAGATACCTGTTTTCTAAACCAACGAATTGGCATAACTTTTCAACTGGCGACCAACGGGCAAAAACATCGGCGCCTGGCGATTGGACGATTGGTTTACACGTCTTAACCTTTGTTCTGTTAGAAGCGTCATTCCTCATTGTCGCCGGACTGGCTCTACAGTATCCATTGCTGTTGCCTCCTTCAGCCCTAAGTTTGAGGACGCTAAAGGGTGGGTTCACGGTGATATCCATTATCTGGCACACGCTGGCTATCTTTACCATACAGCCACTTGTAACCCAGGTGGTTAGTAGCGAGTGGTATTTTGTAGGAAGTCGAACTGGAGTGGTAAGGATAGGCAAGGATGACACGGTGTCCACCCTGACAGCAGATCTTATGGACCACATTCGCCATACGTTTTCACGGATAGCAAGCAAAACATATCGCGGTGCAATGCTTTTGTCTATAATCCTCGTCGGTCTTGGAGGTTTTGGTCCCAGTACAATAAGTGTTTCAACGCTTCTCATCAGCGTGTCGTCGTCTATGGATATCGCCGACTTATCACATCTTTCAAGTGTGAGTTCTCCTTTGGATACAGCTAGCACCCAGTTCTGGATGGACCGCGCTGAATGAATTATACATACTGAAAACATCGACGGGTCAACGTTCGGATTCGTGACACAGCCAAATTATGTCATCCCATCTCCTGGACAAAGCTTTGTGCGAGAACAAATCTCTCAAGGGATCGTTTCCTATCAAACCGACGTCGTGCATTTTGATTATACATGCGAATGGCAAGAGCCGCAAGCCGACGCGATAACTAATCAGATTTACACCACAGGATCCAATCCTGACAATCGTACTCCAGCCATGTTCGACAAATTAGGAATACGCTGGATCTTTTACCCCGGGAATACATGGTATAACAACATAATAATAATTCAGAAAGATTTTCTCAACGAAACAGCGGGAGGTATGTTTGTTCAATATTGCTCTGGTTATAAAGACTTGCATTCTAACATCTTAATCGAAGGCGTCTACCAGCTTTTCAATGACAGCACCTCTCAAACAGCTTTCTTTTTCTTGTCAGGAACAAACAGTACCTACACCTCCATGCTGCCTTTAATTGATCTAACTGGCCTTCCAACGGTCCCGACTGAAACAATCATACCTAACGGACCTATTATGGCTATTGCAGAAGCTTTCCCATTGTGTGCTATGCTCGTTTGCGACCCAAGCATTAATTTATTAGGAGGAACGGCTATCGTCGGTCAAGACAACACGCTGAACATTGTAAACACATCTGAAACTCTGACAGGAAATATCCCACAATCCGGTGCTGACCTATTGTTTTCTACCGCGCTTGTCACAGCTACCACAATTATCGAGTCCGGGGCGAACAGTATGTCTATCAACGCGGTTATATCGTCGCTGTTCTTCACCGACAAAATGTACTATTCACTTTACGACGGCAGCTCTATGCAACCCGCTGAGGTCTTACCTCTTGACGCTATAAATCAAAATATGAACACGTTCATGTTATTAGCCTCGAAAGCATATGCTGATGGTTATAAGCCCATTGATGACAACTCTCCCTTTGGTACATTCCCAACGCTAACGTCGGAATCAGTAGTACAGAAGCAAAGAATGGTGCTGGTAACGACAAAACTTCTGTTTTACTATCATTTCACTGGAAGACTAGGAAAAACTACCCTTTCAATCTTTCTAGTTTAATTGCTATGAAATACGTGAAATTTCGGTAGTTTCTACCATAGCCACAGTGTTTTGTCATTTCAAAACCATATTCAGAGCTGCCGATCATCCGACGGCTGATACAGGTTACATAGTACAGTACAGTACAGTACAGTATAGGCTACAGCGGGAGGCACATCATTTAATAGGGGAATTCAAATTAGAAGATACGCGATACAATACAGGTGATTTGTAACGCGTCCTAGCAACAACACTCGGTGATCACTTCGGAGTTCATAAGTTTAAGATTGCACTTGCTCACTACTTACCCGCAGAGTCCAGACTTTTATCGTGTCCACTGAAAAATTAAATATAGTAGATAGAAATTTTTTTTAGCTCAATAGCAACTCAATTCTGAAATTTGAGCTATATCTGTAAGTAATAAAAGAAATGTGAAGAATGTGAAAGTTTTAACACTGTTTAAATTTTCAATGACTCCTCGCAGGGTTGTAGCGACTGATCCATATCGACACTACAAAACAGGGTACGAACCAAAAATAGGGGAGTTCAAACCTGGCGATACAAAAATGCGATACAAACAAACGGCGAAACGAAATAACTTCCCATGGGTACAGCTGAAGGGTTCTATGCTTGTATCGTTGCGAGATCCGAGTAAACCCTCAATCGGAATTTGAATTGGTCCGTCGCTGTGCCGCACTGGTGCATTCCGCGTTGCCCATCGACACCGATGGACACTATTTTTACTGTTTTGTAATTGCTCTAGTGCCTTACAGTCTCTAATACATGGCAGAACCTCCCCTTTCTCTCGTCAACACATCTTCTGGAACTCAACAACCACTTCAGTCTCTTGAAGAACATCTCTCATCTCTCAGGGCTCTGGATACTAGGACACCCCGCAAAACCCATAGTTCAAAGGAATGGTTGTGGAAGCTGCAGAACACGCTTGGAACATGCTATCTCTATCTAATCTACAATCACTGAACATTATACGCTCAGTGCGGGCTCTCGTTAACAGAATTTATTCCCCGACTGAACTCCGCTCTGATTAAGCATCAACTGCCTTCATTTGTATCGGGGGTTGTCAAGCCTAGGACGATACGAAATGAAGTTGATGTACTACCATAGGACCCCTGAGAATACCCCAAAATGCCTGTTCTAAAATCATCAAATTTTTATCCGCACCCAAAATTGTGGTTTTTATCCGGAAAATGCCCTAGGCGTCTTCAAAATGCAGTTTTTATCTGGAAATTTGCACAGGCATAGCCAAAAAAATCGGATTTTTTCGATTTTTCGCCTAGCAGCGCTGCTCGGGAGGTAAATATGTATTTAACAGTCCTCACTCTCATCTTGAGGCTGTGTATCTTTGATTCTGAGAGAAAGAGAGTTCAGTTGGAATTCAGGACCCAGCATTTCTGTTGCAAACACATAGAAAACAATTACACCTAGAACTAATGAACATTTGTGTGGAGTAGTGGTTAATAATGAATAATTTAAGAATATTTAACGTTAAAGCACTGAGGTTCGAGGTTCAGTCCTCTGTCAAGACCCCAGTTTTTATCCGCTTCAGGATTAGGCCTACCTTGCTGACCCCAATCTTTATACGGAGATTTAACACAGGCATTTTCACGAAAACAGTGCTTTTTATCTGTTTTTTCTATAGGCATTTCCAAAATATTTCCCAACTTTTATCTGTTTTTACATCAGGGATTTGGGTGAATTCTCAGGGGTTCTACTACCATCATTTCCTTGGCGCCACGAAACAGCCAGGTTTGAACTCCCCTAATGTTGAAACCCGAACTCTCTGAGTACCCTGAGAGATGCTTCGCCTTTTCATCTCATCAAAGATTCCCACTACCTTTTAAGGTAGTAGGGTTATAGGGTGCACCAGATTCTTGCGGTTATGCGGGGAATTTTATGCTGTGCAGTTGAGTTTACAGCTGTTTGCTGAATGATGTAGCACCCAAGTGTAAGTGTCTAACTTTACACATCTCAGTCTGTACTGATCCGGGTGATACTTAGTTCCCCAACAGCTCCTCTTTGTCAATGAAAGCCACTTGCAAGTCACTTAAGTAAGTTTTATACACATTGATGGAGTACGGCTGGGCTTTGAATGGACACAGATCACCAAAACACGATTATTTCATATGCAGTCAGTGGTAAGTGGGCTGTATATATGTCCATTATGTTTTGAGTAGTTTATGTCACTGTAGGTACTCAATGCTGCTTGCTCTGTCCCTTGATAGTACTCTATATCTCGATGTTTTCAAAACCAGTCAGTGCTGAGAGATTATTGCACTTTACCGAAGGCCTACTAGAGCAAATGTATTCTTTCTCACTGTGCAACACAATAATTACCATAGATAATGTGTAAATACATATGGTTCGCTCTTTTCAGTGAAACCTTCCGACTGCTGAGCGCTGAATATCCAAGTCTTCTTCTGAGTGTCTGAGACTGAGTGTGCGCTCCTGCCACCCCTCCCTGATTCCAAGCTGTAATCTTCAATAGCTGGTTATCAGACTAGACCTAAATTCCTACTATTCGACACCACAGCCTACAGGCATGCCCATTAAATGTTTGAAAATTACTAGGTTATTTGTTCTACCTTTTTATGCTACACAGCCACATTCAATATTTAAAAAAAATTGTAGCTACTTAAGCGCTAAGCACTGAGTACTGATCGATGATCACGGAATACTTAGGTACTAGGTAGTGGGCTATGCCGGCATGAGCCAGCCCTAGGATTTATTCATTATGATGATCCATAACCCTGAGGATAGCTGCATGAAATCAGCTGCAGAAACACATATAAAATATCATGCCTAAGAGCATGCCTATCACCAGTGACCATTGCACCCGTCATGTCATATTCACTTATCCCACTAAGGTGTACGGATCGCTGGCTCACCATTGACAAAGAGCACAGATCTCTTTTCTAAGATGCCGATGACAAGCAAAACTTTCAAGTGGCAGGTGGAGGCCAACACAGCAAAGCAATTTTAAAGGCTCCTGGAGATTGGACATATGGTTTATGTCTCTTCATCTTTGTTGTCTTGAAGGTCTCATTTATAGTGCTTGCTGTAGTAGCCATAAGGCACCTGTTATTATTGCCCTCATCAATATTCGATCTGAAGGTGCTGGAGGGTGGATTTACTGTTATATCTATTATCTGGCACTTGCTGGTGATCATTTCCATCCGTCCAATTATAATCCAGGTGGTTAGCAGCGAATGGTATCTTGTAGGAAATCAAGCCGGCACAGGAAGAGATGATATCGTGTCAACTCTTACTGCAGGGGCCATGGATCATATATGTCATCCATATACTGGGAAAGCAAGCCTGGCATACTGCTTTGTGATGCTTTTGTCCTTAGTCCTTGTTGCTCTTGGAGGGATTGGTCCTGGAACAGTTGATGTCTCCACAGTGCTTGTTAACATAATGGCAAAAATGGACATTGTGGACTTGTCCCATCTGAGTGACATGGGCACTCAGATGCATGAATTCACTAACCGTTCAAGTCTTGCAGAAGCGCCCAGTGCTGCCTACTGGATGTCCCGGGCAGAGTGAGTTATACGTATAGAAAGCATCAATGGATCAACATTCAGAATGATCCCTCAGCCTAACTACATTATCCCTTACATACCACAAAGTTCTAAGACCGGACAAGCATCTCAAGGTGCTCTTTATTATCAGACCGACGTGGTTAATTTCAACTACACATGCACATGGCAAACACCTCAAGGTGATCCAAGCAACCAAATATACAACACAAACTATGCTTTGGAAGATATAGTGAATCACTCTCTGGCAGTGTTCGATGAATCAGGGATACATTGGTTCATCTTTCCCAGAAATGATTGGTTTTCTGACGTTTTAATGCAGACCAATAACGAGATAAATGGGACTGCTGGGGGTAGGTTTATTCGATTCGCTGTGATACCGTTTATACATCTCTTAACTTGTGATACTTAGGTGTATACCAGTTTTTCAATGCCACTACTTCTCAAATGGCATTCCTCTTCATATCTGGATCTAATGAAGCTGGTGTACCTGTGATTGACTTGGACAGCCTCCCCACAGTTTCAACAAAAACAATCATTCCTTCGGGTCCAAATATGGTTATTGCAAAATATTTTCCACTGAGCATGCTGCTGGTTTGCGACCCACAGCCAAATATACTTCAAGGAATTTTAGTGCGCGGTCAGGGCCACAGGTTGGATGTCATTAGCATGCCTGGGACTCTGGTTGGAAATGTTCCAGAGTCTGGACTGAATTTTATGTTTTCTACTGCACTTCTCTATGCAACAACGGATCTGGAGGCATCTGGCAGTAGAATGTCTTTCAACTTGGTCATTTCTTCCATATTTTTAACCAACAGAACATATTCAAGCGGCACAGCTGAACTTCTTCCTCTCAAAACCATAAATGAAAACATGAATAGTGTTGTGTTATCAGCATCAAAAGTGTACTCCGATGGTTATAGACCATTTAATGACAGCTCTCCGTTCGGGGCACATAGAAAATTCCAGGCATGCACAAAAGTGAGCATGATTGAGCATGCCATACTCAAGGCCAAATTTTCATGCACATAAGTGAGCGTGATTGAGCGTGTCACGCTCAAGGTATTTATTTTAGCTCTAAATGGCCCATTTGTGGGTCAAAAAGAGTGTAAATCAAATATACATACTAGTGTTGTATGGCTGTGTCATATTGTGGATGTGAGTGATGTTTCTAATCAAGATATGAAGTCAAATTTTGAAGAATAATATTTATACTTCACGCTCAAACATGTGCATGCATGCTCATGTTCACACTCAAGGTGTGAGTGTGGATTGAGTGTGCACACACACATCACGCTCAAGATTTCATTTCATGCTCAGGGTCAACATCTCACACACACAGGGTTCATACATTCATGCACAGGGTCTGAGTTTTCACGCTCAAGGTCATCAACTCACACTCAAGGTCTGTCAACTCACACTCAAAGTTTTTACTTCATGCTCACAAAAAAATTATATGTTACATTTATATTTTGGCTTCACTTACATGTGGGAGGAAAAGTAAGTTGGAAGTGTAATCTATGTGAGCATGAATAGGAATACCAATTATGCTCACACTCAAGTTAAAGGACATTGAGCATGAGTGTAATACTTGTGAGTGTGAATAGGAATACCAATTATGCTCATGCTCAAGTTAAAGGACATTGAGCGTGAGTGTAATACTTGTGAGGGTGAATAGGAATACCACACTCATGCTCAAGTTAAAAGACATTGAGTGTGAGTGTAATACTTGTGAGCATGAATAGGAATACCACACTCACGCTCAAGTTGAATGCAAGTGTAATATTTGTGAGTGTGAGTAAGAATACCAATCATGCTCACACTCAAGTTAAAGGATATTGAGCATGAGTGTAATACTTGTGAGCGTGAATAGGAATACCAATTATACTCATGCTCAAGTTGAATGCAAGTGTAATATTTGTGAGCATGAGTAAGAATACCAATCACACTCATGCTCAAGTTAAAGGACATTGAGCATGAGTGTAATATTTGTGAGCATGAATAGGAATACCACACTCACACTCAAGTTAAAGGACATTGAGTGTGAATGTAATACTTGTGAGCATGAATAGGAATACCAATTATACTCATGCTCAAGTTAAAGGGCATTGAGCATGAGTGTAATATTTGTGAGCATGAACAGGAATACCAATCACGCTCATGCTCAAGTGAAATATAAGTGTAATATTTGTGAGCATGAGTAAAAATGCCAATCACACTCACACTCAAGTTAAAGGACATTGAGTGCAAGTGTAAATAAGTATTATAAATGTGATAGAATACCTATCATGTTCATGCTCAAATCAAAGGGCATTGAGCATGAGTGTAAATATAATACTGACATGCAGTTATACTATGCAAATATGTGTGGTAGGTAGTAATCTATCCTGTATTGCTCCCTGCTTCGTTGTGAATTTCCCTGCTTCATTATTAAGCCCCCTTCCTTGTTCTGAAGTTCCCTACTTCGCTGTAAAGCCCCATCCTTTGTTTTGAATTTCCCAAGGTCTCTGCTTCACTGTGAATCCCCCTGCCTTGTTCTGAATTTTCCTGCTTCATTGTAAAGCTTCCTGTAGTTTTCTGAGCCCCCTGCTTCATTATAAACTTCCCCTGTTTCTACTGTTCAATATATACCATTCTCTAGCTCTATAAATTTTTAACTGTTAGTCTGAATTACTGCTACACTCTCTGAGTCATTTTTTCAACTTGTAGATCATATGTACACTCTCTGAATCATTTATATACACTCTAAGTCATATCTAAACACTCTGGATCATTGGTATACATTTTAAATCAATATACACTCATAAAGAAGACAATAACAATGAAATATATATAAAACCCACTGGTGTTCTTCAATTATTACATTACAGTGCTTAGTATATACCAAATTGTATTAAAAACATGCTTTACTATGCCAATTATTCAGTATGTAGTTGATATAAGACAGCCAGTTGGCTCATGCTCATATAAGGATTATTCACGCTCACATCACACACAGGGTCGAATTTTCATGCTCAATAGGTGAGTGTGCACACTCAACTCACACTCACTTTTGTGCGTGCCTGGAATTTTCTTGCTGCCCCTCCATTTGGTACTTTCCTGATGTTGATGACTGAAACAATAGTGCAGCTTCAGTGGACTGCATTGATAACAACTAGAATACTGTTTTATGTTACAGTATCATTGGTTTCTCTGTACCAGTTATTTCTTTGTTATTTTTCGCAGGTTGGAGAAGAGGAAAGTAGTATCCATTCAATCTATCAAGCTTAGGTAATATGAAAGATGTAAAGCTGCTATAAGTTGTAATTTTATGGTACTTAACACCAAAAATGTAATCCGATGTCCATCTATCATGATATAAAAATGTAACCATTTCTCTCTTAGGAATTGTGTGCAAGGTCATTCACAGTTCCAGAAGCTAATGACAAATGAGAGAGTGTTAACTTTTTGAGTTCCTGTTGAGTTTTTCGAGTTACAGTTGAGTCTCACCTAAGTTATAGTCGAGTTCCACTTTTGAGCTTGCTTAAATTTTTTGAGTCAAAGTTAAGTTACCTTGAGTGGCTTTTTCATATTTTGAGTGGACTTAAGTTCCTCGCATTTTTTTTTTTGGAAAAGTCAAGTTCCCTCAAGTAAACTTAAGTTCACCACTTATTATCTTTTTAAGTGAAAGTCAAGTTCCTAAGTTCCCTCAAGTCAAGTAGAGGGGATGCTAACATTTCGAGCTCCTGTTAATTTTTTTGAGTTAAAGTTAAGTTTTTTTTGGTGAAAGTCAAGTTCCCTCAAGTTATATTTAGTTCCAATCAGATGTAAGTCGAGTTCCAAATATTCTAATTTCAAAAGTTCAAGTGTACAGTAAGTGTACACTAATCATTCCCATACCCCCACCCAATGTTTTCTACAGCTCTGCTCAACAATTTCCATGCACTCTGCCCACCTTTATTTACACACATTTGCACGTGTGTTGTACTATTCATCACTTACATCAACACAAATATTCATCACTGTGACATCAACACGTGAACACATTGTGGGACTGTTGATGGGCACTCTTCCTAGTCATCATTCTTAACAGTGAGCAAGTCTTTTCTTAAATTGTTAGCTCAGTTCTTGCTCTTTTTCTTTCAATCTTTTTGCATCACTTAATGTAAGTTGTTATACACATAGTAGACCATATTATATTAAGTAATAATGTAAATAAACTTATAAAAAATGCAAGTTACATTTTTATGTAATCCTTTATAATAATATGTTCCATGCTCTGTACAGTAGATTATGTGATTTGTTGGAAAAGTGTATCAATTGTGTGGGAAAGTAAGAGCAGAGGCAAGGAAAACTATGAGCAAGAGGTCAGAATGATAAGCGAAAGTGTGGGGAAAATTTGAGCAGGGATGTGGACAGCAGTGAACAATAGAAGCAGAGGTGTGGGAAGTAGAAGTGGACAGTAATGAGCACCAGAAGTGAAAAGCGGAGGCATGGGAAAATATGAGTGGGAGGGCGGGAAAGTGAAAAGAGGTTGGAATGATCAGCGAAAGCATGGGGAAATGTTGAGGGGGGATGCTGATAGCAGTGAACAGCAGAAGCAGAGGCATGGGAAATAGAAGTGGACAGCAGTGAGCATCAGAAGTGAAAAGCGAGGGTGTGGGAAATTATGAGTGGGAGGGTGGGAATGATGAAATGTATGGGAAATTGTGAGCAGATTAGAGGAGAAGCAAAAGCATGGGAAATCATGAGTGGGAGGCCAAGATAGTACTATCACCAATCAGTACTTAGTGTTCATCACAGGTTAGTGTTGTCACAGCTGTGACATTCCCTCATATTAAAACTCTGTCAATAGTTTTGATGGCATCAGAAGCTCTCCTAACCAACACATGTTGGTCACATGCTGGTTGCATGCAAGAGCAATGACCAATGTAAGTATTGAAGATCTACCTTGGATAATAGAATGAAATTGAATAGCTATAATACATTGATATGTACTTATAATACAATATTTACTATATATACAGACTATAATACAAGTACTAGCAATATGTACATTAAGATTAGAAACATTGTACCGCAAAAATATACACTATGATATGGTATGTTACCGAGGGTCTTCAGTGAGACCTAGAGCATGTGCTATAGTGCAAAGATCATCTTTCCATTTATAGGACGACAAAGGAAGCTCAAATGTCTTGTTTGCTGCATCATGACAAATCCGAGCCTCAGCTTCTTCAACTTTGCTCTCCTTCTGCTTTTGCTTCTCTACTGCCACCTTCTTTTGTTCCATATGCTCTTCAAACTCTTTTGCATGAGCAGCCTTCAATTGGGGGTGAGTTAAAAACTGTGCTTTTACTTTCATTGTTGACACACTGCTGTTGTTCTTCTTGCTAGTATTATTGAGTTTGGTTCGTAGTTGACTGTTAACTCGCCCCATTATCATGCAATGGGAATTAGCTGCTGTGGTGAGTGTGGATTGGACCTTAAGAGCTTTGGTGAGAGTGTTGATTTGATGTCTCAGTGCATAGACCTCACATAAAAGGTTGTCTTTGGCCTTTAATTCATCTCCAGCATCTTGGAAGCTTGCCAACTCCAATAAGCAAGCATGAACAAGCTTTTTTGGATTGATAAAGGCATCAGGAGAAGATACATGTGTTGAATAACAATGTGGATGTGGTTCTGCTTCGGTCTTGTGGTCATCCATCCAATTTTCGTCACCATCTGCATCATGGCTCCAGTTGTATCCCTGGTCAATACCACCATGTGAACCATGACCAAAATCATTCTCATCAATGGTCTCATCATCAGAATCTTCATGTCTACTGATCTATTCACTGTCTTCATCATCACTCTCAAAATCAGAAGATCCATTCCACAAATGCCTGCTTTCAACTACTGGAGGGTGTACTAGTTGAGTCCCTATCATTATCCTCATCTGACATTACTGCTGGGTCAGAACTTGGAATATCATCGGGATAGCTGTCAGGAAATTGAGCCTCGGTTGAAGTAACTCTGCTTGGGGCATAGTCTTCTGGGGTGAAGACTGCTGGATTGTAGGGATAGAGTCCTGTCTTTCGAAATGATTCCTTTATAAGGTCTGGCAGCATGTGCTTCTCTTGCACTTCAAGATAATTCTGGATCACATTGTACTGGTTCTTTGATATCCCTTGGTGTATGCATTTGTCACAATGCTCTCTCCACTGACACTGACTATGGGTGAAAATTACAACATAAAGAGGTTGCATTTTATGAGTGCACTTCAATGGGAAGCAGAGTATTATGACAGTAAAGCCTTCCTTACATGCATCGTAAACCACCTTTTGCAACTCTGGTGTCTCATGAGAACCATGGCCATTGCAAAATAGAATAATTGGCTTCAACTTGTCAATGACATTCTTCTTTGCATGAGGTAAGAAACCTTCCTCTGTCCACTTGAGTGTAAGCACATCATCTGTCCAGCCTGAAGGTGATGTAGTGACACTATGATGAATTATATGAGTACTTGTAAGTGAATTATGAATATTTGCATACCTTCCAATACTATCATCTGGAAGATTTGACAGGTTTGGAAGTGGGCCATCAGAGAGAACAAATGAAGGGGGAACAGCATCTCTAGCAGCAGATACACATTCAACAACCATAACCAGCTCCAGGTCATCACTGCTAATCTTGTAGCGATTTCGATGTTTGCAGAAGTATACATATTTTTGAGGGCTTCCTTTTTGCCCTCCACCCAGCTGAATACCTTTTTTGTCCATATTGTAGATATGCTCTGGAGGTATTTCACCATATTGCTCATGAATAGAGTTAACCTTGTCAAAGAAGTCAGTAACAACAGCCTGGTTGAAATTTTTTGCATGTTTGGGATCAAGCTTGGCTGGTTTTGCTGGAACAATCTCTGGATGGCGGGCTACCAACCTTGATGCAAAACACTTGCCAGCTCGACACCAGCCAATTCGGTAGCATGGTCATGCAAGGTATGAAGCTCCCATGGTTGACCAGCCTCCACATCATATTCTGACCACTCTAAAAGTACAGCCTCCTGAGTAGCATTCAGTAATCGCTGCTGTTCTGCTACATCTTTATAACATGCATGTTTTCCATTTGCACATTGTTGAAGTGTATTAACATGAACCTAAAGAATTTACACCTGAAATGAGACAACAGCATGAGAACTGCAAGGAATGAATGGATTACTTACACCATATGCCTCAGCTGGAGAACTTGTCAATGAGCCACATGTTTCAACTGACTATCAGAGAGTCAGTTGAGAGTCAGTTGATAGTATCAGAGAGTAAATTGATAGTAAGATGAGACTTAGTTGAGACTCAGGTGAGACTCAGGTGAGAGTTTTGAGAGTCAGGTGAGAGTCAGTTGATAGTCAGATTATATTTACATACAAAATAGAGTAATTGCTAGTCTCACCTTACTGTCACCTTACTATTAGCTTACTCTTATTCAATCTGGTATCAGATAGTAATCTGAGAGTTGATTGATACAATTTCACCTGACTATCATCTGACTATCAATTAAATTTGTATGAGTTATTGGTGTAAAATAGACTCCATATAGATTCCACCTGATCACTATAGTTTCCCACAGTTATAACACTTACCTAGACTATAGTTTCCCACAGTCATTACACATGTCACAATGTGTGACATGTGTGACATGTTGAAAAAAGTGGACATTCTGAATGACACACTAGGACAAGTGTGCACAGTCATCACACTTACCTAGACTATAGTTTACTATAGTCCTCACACATGTCACACATTGTGACATTTGTGACATGTTGGAAAAGCGTGACATGTTCAAAAAAGCGTGATATATCGGAAAACAAGTGTGACATGTTGGAAAGCGTGACATGTGTGACACGCTGTCACAGTATCATAGTCATCACACTTATCACACTTTTCATGTATTGTCACGCTTGTCACACTTTTTCCAGTATATCACATAGTGACTTGTGTGACATGTCTATTCAACATGTCACACAAGTCACGCTTTTCCAACATGTTACAAGTCACACTTTTCCCAGCATGTCACGCTTTTGGGAAAAGTGTGACTTGTGTGATACAACTCCATGTGTGACATGTTGGAAAATGTTGGAAAAAGTGTGACATGTGTGACAAGCGTGGGAAAAGTGTGACATGTTGGAAAAGTGTGGCAAGTGTGATGGTTATGATATGTGACAGTTTTCCAATATGTCACATTTTCCCACGCTTGTCACACATGTCACACTTTTTCCAACATTTTCCAATATGTCACGCTTTTTCCAACATGTCACACATATCACACTTTTTCCAACATTTTCAACATGTTACACATGGAGTTAGGTGAGAGTCAGGTAAGAGTCAGGTAAGAATCCAAGCTAAGCCCAATACTAATTTCAGGTCACAACTGACTCTCAACTGACTCTAATGAGACTCTCAGTTGACTCTTGAGACTCAGTTGAGAGTCAAATGACAGTCAGATGAGAGTCTAACCTGACTTCTGAGACTTAGTTGAGAGTCAGATGAGAGTCAGGTGAGACTATCAATACTTATATGAGAGTCAGTTGATAGTCAGTTGATAGTCAGTTGAGACATGTGTGGGAGTGACACATACAGCTCAGCTGCTTCTGTCCAGAATTTGTATGTACTATTCCTTTTAGCTTCAATTGCAGCTTGAATGTTCTTTTCATATTCTGGATCATGATAAGCTCGGCTTTGACTTCGAGAACTACCTTGAACTATAGTATTTCCCAAGGCCTGATGCTTGAGAGCCTGCTCAAGTGCTCAATGTAGACGTGACACATTTTTCACTGTTGCTTCATCAACTTTAATGAGGATTACAAGATATTTGACACAATCAAAAAACAATCATGTTGTTGAAATTCTGCTCAGCCGTAACATGGCTAGCATGACAACCTTCCAAAAATACTAACATAAAACATGAGCCCATACTAACAAAAAAAAGTTATATTCATCTTTATTGAAGTAAGCTATAGCCAAATCTGAAATTTTGATGGAAAAGGAGGTCAGGAAGGCAGTGATATACACCCAACACTAACCTGTGATGTCACGACCATGCCCCTAACCTGACTTGGCAGTGGAGTATGAGAGGGTGACTGCAGAGATATGAGGGGTGAGTAATAGATGAAAGTGGAGGATGATAACTCAGGGGGTAGGACTTCGGCTTCAGCTTATGTGCTGTGCCCCTGGGATTCCCAGTCTGGGATTTCGGAGTAAGGGCAAGCCCTTTGGAGAAGACAAGAGACAAGGAGATGAGAGGTGTAACTCAAGTCAGATGAGAGAGTGAGGAGGTAGTTCAATAATAAACTAATGATTAAGTACAAATTGAGTGCTACTTAAATCCTAGAGACTCAGAGTAAGTAAAGGCCAGTGGAGAAGTATGATCAGGGTAGGTGTACTGTTACATCTGTGTCCGGAATCTGCTATTCCACACTATCCTGACATTCCTGCACTTCCTGCACTTCCACATTGGCCGCATTTCTGACCAATTGTCAGATACATCATCATGATTTATAAATTACTTATTCATACTCATCTGCTATGTCATTATTTTGACTTACTCCTCTATTACTACTCCTATCTGTTTCACTATATTGCATACAGCCTTTCCTTCCATTCTTCAGCCACTACTCCTCTATGGTGGCTGACTCCATGTTTACCTATCCCTAGTTATACCCTTATACTTCGCTCAAATTAAACTACTCCACTAGTTACTTAGTATTTAAGACTTCATTTCTGTAAAGTAACTTTAGTTTTCATATTGACTATGATTATGAATATACCACTATACTCCATCCTCTTGTCTCTAAGGTTTCATCCTTAGTTCTGGGTCCCTATTCTGACCTTCCTCTGTTCTTTTCGCACTTGATCTTGTTCCTACCTCACACTTGAAATACAAACCACCGAGAATCACAAGGGGCACAGCATACAAGCTGAAGCCAAGGTTGACCTCCACACTTTCTGAGTTCTTCGCTTCCGACCTTGAGCTTACATAATACTACCAGTAGCTCTCTCAACACTAAACCCAGCGCCTCCCTTATCATCCCTCTGAGTGGTATGGTATGATAATGTAACACATATGTAGAATGAAGACTATAACTAATGAAACATAATAAAACATGTCAGAGAAGTGAGCACATATGGTGATGTAAAGTGAAACAGATAGTGGTGCACTTAAGAATGATAAGTGACTCACTATGAGATGTATACTACATTACTGAGGGGATAGCTCAGTGGAACAGAAGAAGGGCAACAGAAGTAATCTATGTACAGTAAGCAATAAGTAATAAAGTAATAGGGCCAGCAAGCAGCATTGCCCACTACTACATTGTATTACAAGGATGAGGGAGAGGCTGAAAAATAGTATAATACTGTAAATTTATGTGGTACAGGACAGAGCAATGTAACAGGGAGTAAAGAGATACAATATATTAATACCAAACTGAGAAAGGGTATATCAGGTGCAAGTATGCGAAAAATATTGTAATGTCGTCAGTCCCTATCTGTATTCCCAGTGCAAGGCATGAACCCCTGTACTACATGAATGAAGGAAGAATATCTAAACTCACTCTTCCTCATTCCAATTGAAATATTTGCCTCAAACCTCCTGCATGCTGTGTCCCATGCCAGGCTCTCATATCAACATCTACATTGCACTTCAAATGAGCAGGCATGTATGAGTTAGATGAGTAGATTCATGTTGCACAAGCGAGCTGGAGAGGGCATTTGTTAGTATGTGGAGAAAGGGAGAGGATACCCATTTGTACCCATGACACTCACCTATGTCACAATCATGCCCCTAGCCTGACCTGGCAGTGGAGTATGAGGGGGTGACTATGGAGAAGCGAGGGTGAGTACAAGACAAAAGCAGAGAACAAGAACTCAGGGGTAGGACTTCAGCTTCAGCTTATGTGCTGCACCCCTGGGATTCCTGATCCTGGATTTCGGAGTAAGGGCAAGCCCTTCAGAGAAGACAAGAGATGAGAAGACAAGAGATGTAACTCAAGTCAGACTGAAGGGTGAGGACATAGTTCAATATGAAACTGAAGTCTAAGTACAAATCGAGTACTACTTAAATACTAGAGACTTGGAGTAAGTAAAGGCCCAGTGGAGAAGTACAGTCAGGGTAGGTGTATGTAGAATGAAGACTAACTAATTAAACATAATAAAACACATTGGAGAAGTGAGCATATATGGCAATGTAAAGTGAAACAGATGGTGGCACACTTAAGAATGATAAGTGACTCACTATGAGATGTATACTACAATACTGAGGGGATAGCTCAGTATGGCGGAAGAAAGGAAACAAGAGTAATCTATGTACAGTAATCAATATGTAATATTAAGAACATAATCAAAGTCTGGAGTAAACAAAGGTGAAGGTGGAGTAAGAGACTAGAGGTCTGGAGGTAGGCAATATGGGATATGACAGTATTCCCCCCTTAAGGCTGAGCCTCAAGGCCTGAGCACATGATCAAACATTAAGCTTTTGAAAATTTGATCGGTGTTTTGACATCAGGTCTGGGTATATAAAGGTCAGCTGTGGTGGAGAAGCCAAACCCATATTTTACCCCATTGCAATAACTCCTTAGCATGTGACTGCTTTAAACATGTCTTCGAGCTCTTGACCCATGCCCCCGGCCATTGACGTGGAGAAGCTCAAGAGGCTTGAAGAGATGGAGGTGCAGTTGAAGGCCTTTAGGGCGGAGCTAGGCATTGGGACAGAGTCAATTGAGGTGGAGGCAAAAGAGACTGAGGAGGTTGAGGGGGAGAAGGAAGATGCAATGGAAGTGGATGAGGGAGGAAGATTGGGGGTGGTAGGGGCAAAGAAACATAAGCAGGAGGAGACAAAGGCAAGGGTCACTCAAACAATGGCATGACTAACTGGTCACCCAGTGGAGGAAACGACGAGGCAAGGCACTTCTCCACCAGTACACACAGAGTATGAGGCGATGATGGCAAGGTTGGAACTCATGTCGTTTAGTAAAGGGTCAATTACGCAATCCTTACACTATCACAGGGGGGCCGATAGCTTGGTGATGACAGTGGACGAGTCAACTCTGGTGGAGGAAGTGGTAGAGCAAGCATTGGCAGAGGTAGGGCCTATGAATGTAGGGGTTCCAACTCCTGTAGTAGAGCCAAAGGTAACAACCAATTCACAGGTAGGTACTTACATGAGTGTGGAGCAAATTGCTGACCGCGAACACACCATTCAGCAGCTGGAGGCTGAAGGCCACACCATAACACTGGAGGAAGAGGTGGAGAAGAGCATCCAGTGGTCGGAGAATGAGGGTGGGTCTAAGAGGAAGCGCACCAGCATGAATCCGGAGGACACGACAGAGGTGATGCCAAAACCGCCCAAGAAGAAGACTACAACGTGGGCTTCTCAGTGCAAAGGGGTGAAGAGCAAGACTTTGATCAACGACGAGGCAGTGGAAGACAATGCTAGTAGCAAGACTAGCCAGTCTGGAAGCAAGAGTTGTACCAGAACAGAGAGTCAGGCTGGTGACAAGTCCGATGTCAAGGTGGAAGAAGTGATGGCATCAGCAGAGAAAAAGGGTAAGGGTGTGGAGAAAGCCAAGACAGCCACAGAGAAGAAAGAGAAGGAGGCCTATGTCTTGCCCAAGGTCTCTTGCAATGTGTGCAGCAAGTTCAACAGGGAGTGTTTGCTGGATCTCAAGTAAGTTGTCCATTATTCTTTCAGAGTTGTTCTGACTTGCTCCTAGGGGAAAGAAGATGAATCACAAGGTGTGCGAGGCATGTTGGACAAAGAACGGGAGATGCAACAACGAGGGAATAATGTGGGGGACTGTAGTCCTGGGGAACACAGAGGAGCGGAGAATTGGTCTGGAGAAGATGAAGACCAGTGGTGTGGGGCAGGAGAAGCTGGTGGAGGAGTTGCAGATGCAACTGGTGGTGGTGAGGTCAAAGTTAGAGGTCACAGAGAAACAATTGGATGAATGATGGACCAAGGTCAAGATGTTCGACACCAAGTGCAAGATTCTGAGGGACCAGCTGTTCCTAGCAGAGAATGAGCATGACAAGCTGGCGATGCAGCTCAACTCTGGGGAGCCCCTTATCGGACATGCTGATGGAGGCCTTGGGGAGGAACATCAGCATGCACACAGAGTTGATGGGCATGTTGAACAGGTTGATGACAACCACACAGGTGGCAGAGGAGGGTACTCCGGTGGAGACTAATGAGTCTGGGAGTAATGAAGAGGAAGAAGAAGATGAAGATGAAGAGTAGTGTACAGTAGACAGAAAAAATTGTATATACTTGTTTTTTGTGGACCTTAATGATTTTTTGGCATGAGAACGAAAAGTAAGAGTAAACAGTACGACAGAATAAAAGAAACACCTTAGGAGAAAACCAATACAACCCCATACTTCCACTCTCAGCCCACCTCATTAAGTATGCAAAGTGACGAATCAGCTATGCTTATTAAATGTAGTGGTCATCATGCAAGTGGTGTTTGGAGAAGCATCAATCTTCAACCTTTGGTCAGGAAGATGGATATGGATATACAATAAACTATAGCAGAGAAACGAAAATATAAGCAGAGAAAGTCTATGTAACAGGAGTAGAAGGATTAGGCTTATCAGGATAACAAGCATGAAATTCCTCTATGAGCTCTGTAGCATGTTCTACTTCGGTGGCAGCCAACCAAGTGAGTTCTTCATCAGTTCCTTCATAACCAGTCCATCAGACTAAGTAATGAAGTGGACATTTCTTGAACCAGCGATCCAGCTTGGAGTCGCAGATCTCACTGATCTCAAACTCGATACCTCTGTCGATTTCCACAGGGGGAGGCAGAGGTATCTCTCGACCAGGGATAGTGTTTTCAACTGTGGGCTCAAGCATAGAGACATGGAATACAGGGTGTACAGCTCAGAAATTGGGAGGGAGTCTAAGGGTGTGGGAGTGGGTACCAGTTTCGGCAATGATCTTGAAGGGACCATAATACTTTTCAGCCAATTTCTTGGAAGGGCAAGTGGTGTTAAAGAACTTAGCACGAATAAAGGCTTTAGTTCCAACTTTGAACTCCAGGGCAGGCAAGTGACAGTTGTCTGCTCTGACCTGATAGCACTTCTGAGCAAGTGCTATTTTGGCCTTGAGATTTTCATGAAGTTCCTGAAGATCCACGGCATAGTCCCTAGCATGAATGGAGGTAATATCATGTTTGGGGTAGACTGTAATCTGTGGATGATAACCCTTATTGGTGAAGAAAGGAGTCATATTAGTGGTTGAGCTCAGTGTATTATTATATGCAAACTCAGCAATGGGAAGGAGATTGGCCCAGTTGTCCTGCTGGTAATTGCAGTAAATGTGAAGGTACTGCTCTAAGACTTGGTTAATGTGTTCAGTTTGTCCGTCACCTTCTGGATGGTATCCGGAGGTAAAGTGTAGGTTAATGCTGAGAACCTTACCAAGAGACTGGAAGAAGTGGGAGATGAACTCTGAACCACAATCAGAGGTAATGTGGCTGGGAACACCATGCTTAGAGAATATGTGCATGACAAAGAGCTTAGCAAGCTGGGTGGAGGTGATAGTGTTATGGCAAGGGATGAAGATAGCTTGCTTGCTAAGGTGGTCAACAATAACTAGGATTGAATTGTACTTATCAAATCTGGGGTCCATGGGGGTGGAGTGCCATGGGCGCTCTGGAATAGGCAATTGCTTCAAGGTACTGTAGGGATGGTGATGCTGTGGTTTAGACTGTAAGCAGGTGGTGCAAGACTTACAATAATCCTTGACATAAGTACAAAGTCCATCAGGAAATGCCCATATTACAAATTTAGACTATTAAGGTTGAAAAAAGCTTGGTTTAAGGTAAATTTAGTTGGAAAAAGTAACATTAGATGTTTTAGGCAAATAAGCTGAGGTCTGGTACTTATTTTGACTAAAAAGATTGAAGTAAGGAGTGATTAGGTTGAACTTAGGTGATTTAAATTGTGAATTAATATAATTTAATCACACTATCCCACTTATGTTATAGCATTAGGCAAATATTAGGTAGTTTCTTACAGTATAAATTGCATATAAAGAGGGAATAGCTTGGAATTAGGTGAACTTATCTCACAATAGATTACCAATAAACATATATGACTCTATTTCTACAAGCTAAATACAATGACTAAAATAATAGTAACAATTATCTACATATAGCTGACAAGGGACTATGAGGAAATAAGAGGACTTTTCTGAGAGAATTTGGTTGTAGAAGCAGCAGAGGGGTACAGTGAGACACTGTGTGCATGCGAGAGAACAAGAGTACACAAGAGACCATGCAAGAGCAAGAGAGTGTGAACACCAGAGACAGTGCAACAGTGAGAGTGTGTGAAAGCATGAGTGGGAAGTGCAATTGAGAGAGTGCAAGAGAATGTGTGTGAATGAGAGCAAGAGGGTATGCAAGAGAGAGCGCAAGAGCGAGACTGTATGTGAGAAAGCAAGAGCACATGAGACCATGCAAGAGTGAGAGAGTGCGAAAGTGCATGTGAGAGCAAGTGAAAATGTGAGTATGAAAGTGACTTGGCACACGAGAGCGAGAGAGAGAACACGTAGGAGAGTGCGAGAGCAAGAGACAGTGTGATAGTGTTTGCACAAGAGGGCCAGAGAGAGTGTGCATGAGAGTGAGAATGAAAGAGCATTCATTCTTGTGATTGAACAGTCTCTGTAGCCAAACCTCAAGCTCAGGCTTCAACACTGGGATATCAGTAAAGAGAATGGGGACTTACGTGGCTTGATGAAACACCAATCAAATACACCCAGAGTTGCAAACTCTTACTATCACCCAGAACAGAAGATAATACATGAAAGGTGTGAAGAAGTATTGAGGGAAGAGGACAGTAATATATGTGTGCAGACAGAAAGTGATGGGGGATGAGAGGGGGAAGCAAGGGGAAGGTGGGGAAAGTCAAACAAGTCGAAAGAGTTGAACACTGAATGACAACGTGTTCATGACGTGGATAAATCATGTGATAATTGCATCAGCTTCCCAACAATTTGATTGGCTGGCAACTCATTTCGGCTTAACCTCAATAGCAGCTGTCACATTTGGCAGCTTGGATGCATCGACTTTACAATTTGGTTGCAGTGCATACAGCTTCGAGATATGGGTATATGCTTTGATAATCCCTTGAATATAATAACTTTGTAAGTGCATTTTATTTTTTGAAACATTAGGATTATGTAGAAGGCAGCAAATTATAATAACTACTTATAGACTAAAGTAGAGATATACTAATAAGCATAATGTGTGCTACAACTTAGGTAAAGTATAAATAGGGGAATTCAAAGTTGGCATAACATGATATGCTACACTGATTTCTGTGTTGTTACTAAGGAGAACAATCAGCAATCAGTTCGGAATTTATAATGTTGAGATAGTGCTGACAGGAACCACATCCTTTCACCTTATGAAAATATACATTTTATGAGATATATTGTCTGAACATAATAATATCTACACAACCTCCAAATTTGAACAAGATATATAAGTAGGAAATAGTAAATCTTAGTGAATGTGCATAGTGAAATTCTCCGTTTGAATTGCTGCTCACGTTTTTTGGCAATATTGTAGTGATTTGTCTGTAGTGACCGGTAGCAATGCTACAAAATAGCCAACTTTGAATTCCCCTATTGCAATCACTGACATAAATGACAATTAGTTAGTACTAAGTTACAATAAGCTATTGGTGGTAACCTATTTTGACTTATTAACATTTACTTACATTGTATCAAGTATATTTAAGTGATGCTAAGGTGAACTTAGTGAGTAGTGTGTGCATACATTAGTACACTTAAGCCGAAATATGTTACATATAAGTTTAAATAAGGAACTATAAGATAAGGGGTACACCTTAGTTGAACTAACTTGACTAATTTAGTGAACTGGGAATTTCCTGATGTCCAGGCCAAGTATATTCTCATCAAATATTATCCAAGGTCTTGTTCTGACCAGGGTGTCCAGTGAGTAAATGGTCATGTTTGTACTGGACAATGCGAAGGCGGAGAGAATTGTCATCTGGGACATAAATCCAATTGTCGAGGCGAAGTAAGCCATCTGAACCAACAGACCAACAATTAGTGGGATTGTGAAGGTGGATGGATGCAACAGTGTCTAAGAGTTGGGCAGTGAGGATGTCGCGGTGGAGTTGCTCAACATCCATGATGATGCTGGCATGGAGAACAGGATGAAGGAGTGTGGTGGCATGGATAGAGGTGATGAGCTGTTCTTGGGTAAAAACAGGGAGAAAATTGTGCGGATTGACTTTGGCATAGTCGTTATTCCCCCCTTTAGGGTAGATGTCCCATTGTCTAGTTAAAGCATCAGGTTTCACACCAAGTTTCCCTGGGCGGAAACGAATAACCAGATTGAACTGAGACAGGTACTCTGACCAACAAGCCTGGCAGTGAGTGAGAATCTTGGTGGTGGAGAAATACTCTAGGTTTTTATGGTCAGTAACCACATCAACTGGAGTACCAGACCCTTCCAAGTAGTGTTGCCAGACACAAAAAGCTCTAAAAATAGCCAGGAGTTCCTTGTTGTGAGTGTCATAATTCAGTTCAGGAGCAGTGAAGGCATGGGAATGGAATGCAATGGAGTGAATATCACCATCATCAGCAACAATTGAGAGGATTGCTCTGAGAGCATAGTCAGAGGCATCAGTCTCTACAATGATCTGGGCATCAGGGACCCAATGAGTGAGTACAGGGGCTGTAGTGAAGGCGTTGTTTAGTTTCTCAAATGCTGAATGGCAAGCCAGAGAAAAGTCCCATTTCAAACCCTTGTGGGTAAGACAAGTGAAAGGCACTACTATATCAGAGTAGTGCTGGATAAAGCACCTATAGAAGTTGGCAAACCTAAGGAAAGACTGAATGTCTTTAACCTTTTTAGGCTCAGGCCAATCCCTAATGGTTTGGACTTTATCCTGGGACATAGTGAGGCCACCCAGAGAAAGGATGTAACCTAAGTACTCAACAGATTCAGTGTGAAATTCACACTTATCTGCTCGGGCATAGAGCCCATGTTGGCATAAATGCTTGAGGACTTCTTTAACGTGCCATTTGTGCTCCTCGAGACTATCGGAGTAGATTAGTATATTGTCGAGGTAGACTGTAACGCACACATCGAGCATGTCCTTGAAGATGTTATTCATGAAATGTTTGAAAGCCGCAGGTGCATTAGTGAGTCCAAATGGCATAACTAGCCATTCAAATGAGCCATAGCAAGTGCGAAAAGCAGTCTTCCACTCATCTCCATCAGAGATGTGGACTAAGTGGTAAGCATGGCGGAGATCAATCTTAGTGTAGATTCTAGCCTTGCGAGGAGAGTCAAGGAGGTTGGAAATAAGGGGAAGGGGATATCGATCCTTTTTGGAGATTGCATTGAGCCCATGGAAATCAACACAGAGTCGAAGGGATCCAACCTTCTTCCAGACAAAGAGCACTGGTGCTCCATGTGGAGAACAAGAAGGACAGATGAAGCCAATTCAGAGATGTTCGTTGATGAACTCTCTTAGAGAGGCCAACTTGGCCTGCAAGAGTGAATATACAGTACTGACTGGAGGAGATGTACCTTCCTCCAAGTTGATCTGGAGATCATAAGGGCGATGTGGAGCAAGAGTGTCTGCTTGTGTTTTGCTGAAGATGTCAGCGAACTTGTGATATTCTGGAGGAATATTGGAAAGGTCCACAGCTTCTGCTGCTGCCATCTGAAACTATGGCACCAACTTGTATTCTAAACATCTGTGAGCCTGCAAGCTTACTAGCCCAGAGAAAAGCTGCAGTGTTAATGAGCGAGATACTAGGAGGTGGACTATTGTCTGACGGAGGAACAGAAGATGAAGCTGGTGATGGAGGGGTTTGCAAGGAGGTAGATGCCTTCAATACAGGTGTCAACAAAGACAGAGAAGATTCCTCCAGAACCGGGGTTTGGAAGCCAAGTATATGTCTCTCAGTCCAGTCAATCAATGGATTGTGTTGGGAGAGCCAGTTAAATTCTAATACCATGGAGCAAGAAGAATTGAGCGGAGTTACATAGAAAGAAATATCCATGCATTCACCAGTAGGAAACATTACAGATAATAATATACTCTCTGTAAGTATGGAGTTAGAGGTACCATCAAAAAGTTTCAGTGCAATGGGAGGGACCAGAGTTGTGGGGAGGTTGTGCTCCCTCACA
The DNA here is from genome assembly GCA_025738555.1 of Cyathus striatus. Classification (NCBI taxonomy): domain Eukaryota; kingdom Fungi; phylum Basidiomycota; class Agaricomycetes; order Agaricales; family Nidulariaceae; genus Cyathus; species Cyathus striatus. Next base: position 1,174,529 of record JAOVFP010000017.1, read on the forward strand.
AATGACGAGTCAGCAAAACAGTGGGTTGAACCAGAATCGATGAGCAAAAGGAAGGAAAGAGGCATATCCAGTGTAGCTGGAGAAAATGAAGTCAATGGAATATTTACAGCTTGGGGATCATAAAGAGCGGATGCGTTTAGTCTTATCTTCTTAGGTGCACAGGAGAGATTAATGCAGCCCTCAGCCTGTGCGGAGTCACTGGAGCTGCTCTCTATTTTTTCGAACTCTCAGCTGAGTTCACCGAGGGAGTTGCCTCGGTAGAGGTGGCAGTGGCCACATGGGCTTTGGCAGCAGAGGCTGCCTTTTGACAGTCCTTGGCCTGATGACTGGTGTTGCCACAGAATAGGCAAAGCTTCTGGTCCAGGTGATGTTTACATTCTTCCAGGGTAAGCTTCCCATCAGAACCAAGTTTCCCAGTCAAGTCTGGCGCCTTGGACTGGTTCTGCTTCTGTTTGTTCTTGGGTTTCCCCGAGGACGAAGCGGAGTTGGATGAGGCAGAAGAGGAAGAGGACGAGGACTGAGTCTTGGAGGAGGAAGAATTCGAAGTTGACTTCGAATTCTGATTGCCCTTGGGCTTCTCCAAGGACTTGGCAGCAGACTTGCTGCATTTCTCTTGAATATTGTGCTCGGTGTTGCACTCCCAATGTCTCTGATCGTAGCCCTGGGCTACCTTCTTAGTCCCAGCAAGAGTCGTAGGCCAGCCTTTCTCTCAATGGGAGAGAGTGTCCTTCAGACAAGGACAAAGGCCACAGTAGTATGCCAAGTTGAGGGCAGTATTGTCCCAAGGCAAGAGTGCGGCATATTCATTGAACTTTATTTCATATGTCATGAGCCACTGATTATCCTCCATGTGGAGGGAGAAAATGCGAATTTCAGCTTCACCAACAGGGTTGGTATGGCTGAAGTGAGTACAGAGGAGCTGAACAAAGTAGCCCCATGAATCCATCCATGGCTCATATGCATCATCATCGAGATGAGTGGCAAACAGATTGCTTGCTGAGCCATGTAGGAAAGTCAGCACATAGTTGACTTTAGATGCATTGTCCAGGTACAACTGAGGGTTGTTCTGGAACACCAAGCAGACTTGCGTGATGAAGGGCTCCAGTTTGAGTGTGTTGGAGCCATTGAAGTTATCCGGCTGATTAACCTTCTTCTCCTGAACAGGAGGAGGAGGTGGTGGTGGCAGTGGTGGCGGGGTGAAGTAACCCACTACAGAGGCCACCATTTCCAGGATTTCATCCCTGGTAAAGTTGTAGTGGCATGGTGGGTGATGGGGGTCACGATAGGCGTCCCTGGAGGGAGGCCTTGAAGGAGGTTCCAAGGGAGAATTGGAGGGAGGATTAGAGAGAGGACCTCCAGGGTGATTTGGTCCACCAGGACCATTGCCACCGGCACCTGCCTGCTCATCATTGTCCCCTTGACCATCATCTCCTTGATCATCATCTCCAGAACTATTACCATCATCTCTGGAGCCATTACTATCATCTCCAGCATCGTCTGGAGGTCCACCATTGCCAACTTCAGCAGAATTACCAGTGGAGGAAGGTGGTAGTGGAGGAAGTCCTCCACTGCCTGAAGCTACAGGCTGTTGGGTGGGTGGTGAATGGGCTGTGGGTGTTTGCTGCTGGCATGCAGCTATACCTTCCGGAGGAAGTTGAGTATCCACTGGTTCTATAGATGCAGTGGGGACAAGGGTGGGGTCGAACAGAATGCTCAATGGGAGAGGGGTGTCAGCAAATTTGATCACAAAATGCCCAGGATTTTTGATCACCATGATCAAATAATCTGGGCAAATTTTTTGATCACCTACTATTATATATTTACTAATGAATCTATGAGGTACTAGTGAATGTATATGTGATCTTAAGTGATCATATAGTGTTTTAAGAGTGTATTAGCATATTATTGGTACTAATGAATGTATAGGTGATCATAGGTGATCATTAAGTGTTTTCAACTGCACATTGGTCTATTATTAGTACTAATGAATATATAGGTGATCATAGATGATCATTAAGTATTTCAAGGGCATATTAGCTTATTATTAGTACTAATGAATGTATAGGTGATCATAGGTGATCATGCAGCATTTTCAAGGGTGTATTAGCATACTATTGGTACTAATGAACATTTAGGTGATCATAGGTGATCATGCAGTATTTTCAAGGGTGTATTAGTATACTATTAGTACTAATGAACATTTAGATGATCATAGGTGATCATGCAGCATTTCCAAGAGTATATTAGCTTATTACCAATACTAATGAATGTATAGGTGATCATAGATGATCATGCTGCACTTTCAAGGTATTAATGAATGTAGTTCTTCCCACATGTCACATATGTCACACATATTCCCACGCTTCATAAATTTCCCGCGCATCAAATTAGTCACATTCTTCCTGTGCATCACATTTATCACACATATTCTCGCATGTCACATTTGTTATACATATTCGCATGCATCACACATGTCACACATATTCCCATGTGTCACATTTGCCACACATATTCGCATGCATCACACATGTCACACATATTCCCACGCATCACACACGGACAAATGTGACGTGTGGGAATATGTGTGACATGTGTGATGCATGCGAATATGTGTGGCAAATGTGACACATGGGAATATGTGTGACATGTGTGATGCATGCGAATATGTATAACAAATGTGACATGCGAGAATATGTGTGATAAATGTGATGCACAGGAAGAATGTGACTAATTTGATGCGCGGGAAATTTATGAAGCGTGGGAATATGTGTGACATATGTGACATGTGGGAAGAACTACATTCATTAATACCTTGAAAGTGCAGCATGATCATCTATGATCACCTATACATTCATTAGTATTGGTAATAAGCTAATATACTCTTGAAATGCTGCATGATCACCTATGATCATCTAAATGTTCATTAGTACTAATAGTATACTAATACACCCTTGAAAATACTGCATGATCACCTATGATCACCTAAATGTTCATTAGTACCAATAGTATGCTAATACACCCTTGAAAATGCTGCATGATCACCTATGATCACCTATACATTCATTAGTACTAATAATAAGCTAATATGCCCTTGAAATACTTAATGATCATCTATGATCACCTATATATTCATTAGTACTAATAATAGACCAATGTGCAGTTGAAAACACTTAATGATCACCTATGATCACCTATACATTCATTAGTACCAATAATATGCTAATACACTCTTAAAACACTATATGATCACTTAAGATCACATATACATTCACTAGTACCTCATAGATTCATTAGTAAATATATAATAGTAGGTGATCAAAAAATTTGCCCAGGTTATTTGATCATGGTGATCAAAAATCCTGGGCATTTTGTGATCACAATTTGCTGACACTAGTGAACGGGATTGGTTGAGGTGCGTGCAATTGATTACTGTGAACTGGCTGAAGTTCATGAGCTGCATGATGAGTGGAGGTAATTCCTCCAGAAATGAGGGCACTAGCTGAGGGTGGTGCATTCTGCTGAGAGAGAGGCGGAGCAGAGTCAACATGACAAGGCATGCTGGCATTACATTCATGAGTTTGCTGGGCAGCTAGATGATTGCTACAGTGCACTTCATTTTGCTGCTGTTCATGGCTCCTGGCATGTGCAGTCTGAGTCTGCATATGGGTAGCCATGAGGGAAAGAAAAGTGTTGTGAGAGGAATCCAAGGTGGTAGTTTCATATACTGTTATGACCATGCCCCTAGCCTGACTTGGCAGTGGAGTACAATGGGGTGACTACAGAGAAGCAAGGGTGAGTACAAGACAAAAGTGGAGAACAAGAACTCAGGGGTAGGACTTCAGCTTCAGCTTATGTGCTGCACCCCTGGGATTCCTGATCCTGGATTTTGGAGTAAGGGCAAGCCCTTCGGAGAAGACAAGAGATGAGAAGACAAGAGATGTAACTCAAGTCAGACTGAAGGGTGAGGACATAGTTCAATACGAAACTGAAGTCTAAGTACAAATCAAGTACTACTTAAATACTAGAGACTCAGAGTAAGTAAAGGCCACTGGCCTTGGCCAGTGGAGAAGTATGGTCAGGGTAGGCATACGTAGAATGAAGACTAACTAATTAAGCACAATAAAACACATTGGAGAAGTGAGCACATATGGCAGTGTAAAGTGAAACTGATAGTGGCACACTTAAGAATGATAAGTGACTCACTATGAGATGTATACTACAATACTGAGGGGATAGCTCAGTATGGCAGAAGAAAGGAAACAAGAGTAATCTATGTACAGTAATCAATATGTAATATTAAGAACATAATCAAAGTCCGGAGTAAACAAAGGTGAAGGCAGAGTAAGAGACTAGAGGTCCGGAGGTAGGCGATACAGGATATGACAACCTACCTATTCCTTCCCACTAACAGCATCCATCCCATCCTCAACATTTGTGCTCATATTGATTCATCAAGCAGGCACACAATGGTTCCTTGAAAAACTGCCTATGCACATCATGTAATAGAAAGTCAGATGTTAGGTTCCCAAGGGTGTAGAATTATATTACATATTCAAATGTCACAATTCCATGCCACCTCCACATATGCATTTGGATATGTTACTATACCTATTATGTATTTTACACACAATGTGCTCCGCTTTTTATGTATTTAAGTAGTATACTATGTACAGTATCTACTTATCCATTTGCCTCTTGCTTCCTTCCCCTGCTTTCTCTGAGGCCAAATGTAATGTTGTTGTCATTGTTGCATTGTTTATTTCAACAGAGGGAGGCTGAGAAGAACATGAGAGAGAAGAGCATCAATCAGGTAGAGGAATGAACCACAGAGCTTCCATCACAATTCCAATAGCATTGCCCAATAATTGCTAAAGGTAGTCAGCATATGTTATCAAATCATACTTTGTCCCCTGGACATAGAGTGGTTGTGTAATAGTTGAAAGTTTGAGTTCATAGGAATGAGACCAAGGGGAAGTGGTGATAATGATGGTGTGGAGTCCATTGCTGTGCTAAGATGAGGGAGTAAAGATGTTGGTAGTGTGGTTGTGCTGGAATGTCAATGGCATGCCAATAAGATGGGACAGGGAGTTTGAGTCTTGAGTGGCCTCCATCGGTGATGAGGACAAAAATGTGTGTGCATGCCTTGAAAGCTTAAACATCTGAACATTTGAACAGGGGATAGCCCAATGAACGACATGGAACAGTATAGCATGGGATGAGGACCATAGGTGGGAAGAGAAGGAGATGACGATGGGGCCTAGAGACAATGATAAAAACAATGGTGAGTATCACATGGCACCAAGATGCAAGATAGAATACTCACCAATACCAGAAGTAAAGGAGCTGGAGAGGTGAGAATGTGTGGGGAATGCAAATGATAATGAGAGGGAAAGACAGTGATAAATGTATTCTTCAATACTTACACAGAGAATGTTACAGTAACTGATCACAAAGTGTCCCAAAAAGGCATCAGCCAATCAGGTGGCCAGAAAGTGAGATCCCGAACACGATCCACAAATTGTCTTATAAGAAAATCCAAACCTCCCCTAAACCCACTACCTTAAAAGGTAGTGGGAATATTGAGAGCATAGTCAAAGTCTGGAGTAAACAAAGGTGAAGGCGGAGTAAGGGCATAGGAGTCTGGAGGTAGGTGATACAGGATATGACATGTGATGAACACTAAGTACTGATTAGCAATAGTATGAGTAGAGATCAGAATGATAGCGGAAGCGTGGGAAATTATGAGCGGAGGTGCGGTGACAATGAGCAGAGCGTGGCAATCAGTGAGCACAAAAGTATATAGGTGTGATATGTTAACCGGAAGCATGGGAAATTATGAGTGGAGGTGCGGGCAACAATGAGAATGTGCAATTAATAGGAAATGAATAAACATTAAATTATAAGCGTGGGAAACAGCGAGCAGGGGGGTGGGAAATAACACAAACTACTGTATAATTATTGTAAGGTATTCAGTATACAACTTGCTTATTTTTCAAGTAAAAGTTAAGTTCCTTTGAGTAAAGTTAAGTTCCATTGAGTGGAGTTGAGTTCCTCACTTAAGCTAAATTTGAGTGTCAGTCAAGTTACCATTGAGTTACCTTTGAGTGGTAAATGACAACTCAACTCCACTTGAATTTGAGTTGAGTTCCAGGAGGTGTGCTGACAACCATTATCAATGAGATTACTGCAATTGCAGTAAAAGTGCTTAGACATCTGCAGGGGCAATTATGAAACGGCTTTATGGCTTGCAGTCCATTATTGCAGGGAATGCTTCATATCTGCTTCTACCACCTGCTGTCATTGCTTCATATTTACTTCACTATACTGCAGTATCTGCTTCAGGGTTGGGACATTTGCTTTATAGGTGAGCAGTAATTGCTTCAGGATTGTTTCAACCTGCTGCAGTAATTGCATTATAATTGTTTCATGTATTTTCAGTGATTGGTTCAGATTTGCTTCTTCATTTTGTAGTGATTACTTCATTATTGCTTCATGATTGTTTCATTCTGTTGCAGTATTTGCTTCATGTTTGCTTCATTCTGTTGCAGAACTTGCTTCATATATTTTGATACATGCTTCAACATTGCTTCAACCCACTGCAGGATTTGTTTCATATTTGCTTCATTCCATTGTAGAAATTGCTTCATAATTGCTTCAACCCATTGCAGTATATGCTTCATATTTGCTTCACCTTATTGTAGGAATTGCTTCAACATTGCTTCAACCCATTGCAGTATTTGCTTCATATATTCCCTGTACATGCTTCAAAATTACTTCAACCTGTTGCAGTATTTACTTCATATTTGCTTCATCCTGTTGTAGTAGTTGCTTCATGTTTGCTTCAACCTGTTGCAGAACTTGCTTCATATATTTCCTGTACATGCTTCAATTTGCTTCAATCTATTGCAGTATTTGCTTCATATATTTCCTGTACATGCTTCAAAATTGCTTCAACCTGTTGCAGTATTTGCTTCATAAATGCTTTATCCTGTTGTAGTACTTGCTTCATGTTTGCTTCAACCTCTTGCAGAACTTGCTTCATATATATCCTGTACATGCTTCAAATTTGCTTCAACCTCTTGCAGACTTGCTTTATATATTTCCTGTACATGCTTCAATATTGCTTCAACCCATTGCAGTATTTGCATCATGCTTGCTTCATATATATCATGTACATGCTTCAAAATTGCTTCAACCCATTGCAGTATTTGCTTCATATATGCTGTACATGCTTCAAAACTGCTTCATATTTGCCCTATTCAGTTGTAGAATTTGCTTCATATATTTTTTGCACCTTCATGCTTACTTCAACTTGTTGTACAGTTTGCGACAGGCAAACCCTGCCAATTTTATTATGATAGGAAAATGAATTTTTTAGGGAAAACTAATTACAGATTCAGATTCAGAAAGTCAAAATACATACAAAAACGATGTTTTTGAGAAATTCCCACGAGAAAATGAGTGAGCCAATTTTTTTAACAAAAAAATCAACATGTTACTAGGGTAATGCATGGGTCAGGAAACTCTGAAGGCCTTATAGGTCTCATGGGACCTGAAACTAGTGTATATTGGGTGCATAACAGTATACCTTTTCCTAATTTTAAGTGCAAAATTTTATTGCATGCACATTATATAGTTATACAAGAACAGAAAGTGATACAAGAGTGATATATTACACATATGTTTTACATTGTAGAGCAGGTGTTTTGCCTGCACTACAAAAATTGATATATTACGATTCCAATTATGTAATCAAGTGATGCACGCATTGACGTGTTTGTTCGCATTGTTTGTGCTTTCTCTCACTTTCTCCCTTCAACACCGACACTCCTGTATTGCTCTCAACACTGCTATTACTCAACAGGACTCAAGATCGTCAGTATCCTGCTTTACACAGTCCCAATAAATACTGCAATTAGCGTTACCAAAGGCCGTGTCATTGCTCAAGTCTTCCTCCCCTAGTCTTTTTCTTCATAATTTTCTTTCAATTCATCGATATGCTCTATGTTTCAAACCTTTCCTTTTTCTTCCAATAAATATACTATGTATCTACTTCCTCCCAATCAAGTGAAATTGGTCCCCCTTTCTCGACACCTTAGAACACCCAAGGTTGAACAGATGTTCACTGACTCGCTAATTAATTTCTTTGTTTAGGCCTCAACACATTCCTTACTTCTACAACATAATATTTGAAACAGTTCTGCATTGTTCAGAAGCTCTCTACATATCTTTCTTTATATCAGTCATCTCTACTGGATTCAATTCACAATGATATTTTGGCAGAAGCTTAAAAAGATGTTCTTCATTGGTGATTAATATTTAATTAGTTATAGCTTGTGGCTTAGATACCCTAGTGATCACATTTTCAGTATTTGTACTGGGCTCTAAGCAGTAGTGAGGATAGTTCTGATTGCTGAAAATCAGTTTTTGACGAATTATTGCAAAGTCAGCTGGTATTTCAGCTCTTTTCTTGGGTAAATCCTCAGTCATAGTGTTTAGAAAGACGATTTTTGGCGCCAAATTAGGCGGTTCAGGGGCTGATATTTTTACGGGATCATATCGCTATTGATGTAAGGATGCCAAAAACACATTTTTCATGAATTTTACTATTTTTTATGGCAGAGTGCCAAATTTTTGGGTCAAAAAATGAAAAAATCGGAAATTGAAAAATTGGCTCGTGGAATCTTAATTAATACATCGTAACTATGCTATTCTGACAGTTTTCGGAGTCTAAAACTTATTTGTCGTTGCTGAAAAAATTGCTCAAGTTCACTCAAAAAATCAGCAGGGTTTGCCTGTCGCAAACTGTAGTACTTGCTTTATTTTTGCTTCATATTTGTTACATATCACAAAGGTGTGACAGGTGTGAAACATGAGACAATGTGACAAATGAGACATGTAAGAAAGATGTGACAGGTGTGACACTTGAGAAGAGCATGTCATGTATGTGATATATAGGAAAGGTGTGACATGTGTGATATATAGGAATAGCATGACATGTGTGACATATGGGAATAGCGTGACAGGTGTGACAGATAATAAATGTGTGACATTTGTGAAAATTGAGACAGGCATGCCATTTAGGAAATATGTGACAGGCATGACTGTGACAATTGTGGTTGTTATGCCCACTTTGATAGTAGTTATATCTACCAATTCTTAATGATCACCTATGATTGCCAGTGGATACTAATATACCCTTGAAACACTTAATGATTACTTGTAATTAACATTGCATCTAGTAATAGGTGAATATGCCCTTGAAACACTTAATAATCACCTATGATCACCTGAATAATCATTAGTATGAATAATAAGCAAATCCTCTATTGAAATACTCAATGATCACTTATGATCACTATTAGATCTGGTAACAATAGATGAATATTCCTTTGAAACACTTAATGATCACTTATGATCATCAGAACAATTATCAGTACAAATTATCAGCTAATATCTCATTGAAACATTCATTGATCACTTATGATCACCATTAGATCTAGTATTAATAGGTGAATAAGTCTTTAAAAATGCATAATAATCAAGGTGATAATTGTTTATAATCATGGCAATCATAAAATGCTACATTTTTATGATCACTTTGGCTAACACCACTCATGGTATATGTAATTTTATTTTTATTAATAATTTGCAACTATGTATTATCATTATAAATAGTAAATGATATAATAAGAGGAGTTATTGTTGGCTGGTACTGGTTTTGGTTTACAATTTGGTTCTCCACACTAAAATCATATATACATAACCCAAATATAATGAGATGTACATACATATATTAGAGAATAATAAAACCACTTATGGTGCACGTCGCTTAGTCACCACTAGTTTTGTGCAGTGGCAAAAATGGTCTGCGAAATTTTTTGAAATTTTTTGACTTGTTTTCTTCAACTTTATGAATGTTTTGGGGGTCCATTTAGCTGTATAATATTACTACTTCATTAATGGAGTAGATTATAAGGTGTAATGTAGTACTTCCATAGCTTCCTTGACAAATGTCGACACATAAGATTGATGACTAATCATATCTGTTTATAGTAATTACCTTCCCAATATAGTAATCTGGCAAAATCTGGGATGTGTGAAAAATATAACTTGCTCAGTTTTGGGAATTTTTACAAACCGTTTAGCAGAGTTATTCCATTCATCAAAACAAGCATTTCTATGAGAAGAATAAGAAATTGGGGTCATTTTGTGTGAGAAATATCAGGTGACATTTCCTTGCACAAAAGTAGTGGTGACTAAGTGACGTGCATCATAGCAGCTAGGATTTTTATTTAATGCTAATTTCCATTGATATTATAACAAATATATAATTGATACTTTAGTTGTACATCATTTCACTCCTAACATAACTACTTAGAACTTACTAACCCTAGTTTCTAATTTCTAAAACTGTATATTTCTTTGACACAATCTATATTACATATTTGTACTTATATATCACTAATAGCATAAAATACTATATAATTTAGAGTTGATCATAAAATTCAGCACTTATTTTTAAGAACATATGATGAAATAGGAAGGAGTTTATATGAAATGATTTGATTAACTATAGTTGTGTTTGGGAGAATATTGGAAACACTGATTAAAAGAGTACTGGTGTAACCCAAAGGGTGTTCTAAGAAAAACAAAAATGGCATTAGATTAGCTGTTAGAGATTAGCCATTAAAGCAGTAATTTACACTCCCCCAAGAGGTCTGTACGGATCTGTACGGATCCGCACGGAATCCGAAAATTCCGTACGGATCCGTGCGGATTCCGTGCAGATCTGTACAGACCCGTACAGACCTGTATAGATACTATACAGAATTTATATAGTGGCTATTATTATTATTAAAGGTGATTATTCTATATGGATTCTGTGTGGATTCATGCATTGCTGCCTTGTCACAGGTGTCAAGTGTGACACTACATGAAATCTGTGATACACTCAATATATAGTATCATGCTCAATACATAGTGTCATGCTTAATGTATAGTATCACACTCAATGCATAGTGTCACACTCAACACTTAGTGTCATGCTTAATGTATAGTGTCACACTCAACACTTAGTATCACACTTAATGTATAGTTTCATGCTTAATGCATAGTGTCACACTCAACACTTAGTATCACACTTAATGTATAGTTTCATGCTTAATGCATAGTGTCACACTCAACACTTAGTATCACACTTAATGTATAGTGTCACGCTTAATGCAGAGTGTCACACTCAACACTTTGTGTTACACTCAATGCTTAGTGTCACACTCAACCCTTAGTGTCACACTCAACACTTAGTATCATGCTTAACCCTTTAGTGTCACACTCAACACTTAGTGTCACACTCAACACTTAGTGTCACACTCAATACTTAGTGTCACACTCAACACTTAGTGTCACACTCAATGCTTAGTGTCACGCTTAACCCTTAGTGTCACACTCAACACTTAGTGTCACACTCAACCCTCAGTGTCATGCTTAACACTTAGTGTCACACTCAGCTCTCAGTGTCATGCTTAACACTTAGTGTCACACTCAACCCTCAGTGTCACACTCAATGCTTAGTGTCACACTCAACACTTAGTGTCGTCACACTCAACCCTTAGTGTCACACTTAATGCATAGTGTCACGCTCAATGCTTAGTGTCACACTCAACCCTTAGTGTCACGCTTAATGCAGAGTGTCACACTCAATGCTTAGTGTCACACTCAACACTTAGTGTCGTCACACTCAACCCTTAGTGTCACACTTAATGCATAGTGTCACGCTCAATGCTTAGTGTCACACTCAACCCTTAGTGTCACGCTTAATGCAGAGTGTCACACTCAATGCTTAGTGTCACACTCAACCCTTAGTATCACACTCAATGCTTAGTGTCATACTCAACACTTAGTATCATGCTTAACCCTTAGTGTCACACTCAACACCTAGTATCACACTTAACCCTTAGTGTCACGCTTAATGGAGAGTGTCACACTTAGTCCTTAGTATCACACAATTTTCTATTCTAATTTTCTATAAGGAAATAAGTATAATAAGATTCTGTACAGAATCTGTACAGAATTTTTCAGGTCTGTAATGCGGAATTCTGCGGAATCCGCATGGAATTTTTGATTCTGTGCGGAATCTGTGCAGAATCTGTACAGACCCAAAAAAACCTCTGCCAAAAAGAAAAAAATCTGTGCAGATTCCGCACAGATTCCGAAAATTCCGTATGGATTCTGCATGGATCTGTACAGAACACCTGGCTAAGTGTAAAGAGCTCCATTAAAGTTGAATATATAAGTGAACAAAAGTAATCATTGAATGATACTAGTAGCAAATTGGGTTAGTATTAGTTACTACTACTGTATCATTTCAATCAAAAGTTTGGTCATGCATCACAGGGTCTCTGAACAGAATAAATTCAAGTATTGGCAAGCATCTCAGAGAACATTGGATCATAAGTGATCAATGAATGTTTCAATGGGATATTAGTTAATTATTTTTACTGACAATTGTTCATATGATTATAAGTGATCATTAAGTGTTTCAAAGGAATATTCATCTATTATTACTAGATCTACTGGTGATCATCAGTGAACATTGAGTATTTCAATAGAGGATTTGCTTATTATTCATACTAATAATTATTCAGGTGATCATAGGTGATCATTAAGTGTTTCAAGGGCATATTCACATATTACTAAATGCAATGGTAATCATAAGTGATTATTAAGCATTGGTAATCATAATTACTATCAAAGTGGGCATAACAACCATGATTGTCACAGTCATGCCTGTCACATATTTCCTATGTATGATGCCTGTCACAATTTTCACAAATGTCACACCTTTATTATCTGTCACACCTGTCACGCTCTCCTCATGTGTTACACATATCACATTTTCCCATATGTCACACCTGTCACACTTTCACATTTGTCACAACTGTCACACCTTTATTATCAGTCACACCTGTCACGCTATTCCCATATGTCACACCTGTTACACCTCTATTATATGTCACATCTGTCACGCTCTTCTCATATGTCACATCTGTCACGCTCTTCTCATATGTCGCACAAGTCACGCTATTCCTATATGTCACACATGTCACACCTTTCCTATATATCACATGCGTGTCATGCTCTTCTCAAGTGTCACACCTGTCACACCTTTCTTACATGTCTCATTTGTCACATTGTCTCATGTTTCACACCTGTCACACCTTTGTGATATGTAACAAATATGAAGCAAAAATAAAGCAAATACTACAATAAGTTGAAGTAAGCATGAAGGTGCAAAAAATATATGAAGCAAATTCTACAACTGAATAGGGCAAATATGAAGCAGTTTTGAAGCATGTACAGTATATGAAGCAAGTACTGCAACATGTTGAAACAATCATGAAGCAAATACTGCAATGGGTTGAAGCAATTTTGAAGCATGTACATGATATATATGAAGCAAGCATGATGCAAATACTACAACAGGATGAAGCAAATACTGCAATGGGTTAAAGTAATGTTGAAGCATGTACAGGAAATATATAAAGCAAGTCTGCAAGAGGTTGAAGCAAACATGAAGCAAATACTGCAATGGGTTGAAGCTGTATTGAAGCAATTCCTACCACAGGGTGAAGCAAATATGAAGCAAATAGTGCAATGGGTTGAAGCAAATTTGAAGCATGTACAGGATATATATGAAGCAAGTTCTGCAAGAGGTTGAAACAAACATGAAGCAAATAATACAACAGAATGAAGCAATTATGAAGCAACTACTGCAATAGGTTGAAGCAAATTGAAGCATGTACATGATATATATGAAGCAAGTTCTGCAAGAGGTTGAAGCAAACATGAAGCAAATCCTACAACAGGATGAAGCAATTATGAAGCAAATACTACAACAGGATGAAGCAAATATGAAGCAAATTCTGCAATGGGATGAAGCAATATTGAAGCAATTCCTGCAACAGGCTGAAGCAAACATGAAGCAAATACTACAACAGGACGAAGTAATTATGAAGCAAATACTGCAACAGGTTAAAGCAATTTTGAAGCATGTACAGGATATATATGAAGCAAGTTCTGCAAGAGGTTGAAGCAAACATGCAGTATGTTGCACTCTCCCACAGTTATCACTGGACTCTCACTGGACTCTCACCAGACTATCGAGAGTTCAGTGGAGTCTCACTGAACTCTCATTAAACTATCGAGAATCCAGTGAGAGTCTCACTACACTATCAGTAGGGCACCTGGACTCTACTTGAACTCCACTGAACTCAGGTGCCTAAGCTGTACCTAGACTCTATTATCACAGTTGTAACATGTTTCCCACAGTCATCACACTTGTCACACATGTGTGAAAGTGTGATATGTGTGACATGTTGGAGTGAAAAGCATAGTGTGACATGTGTGACATGTTGGAAAAAATGTGACACATCTTGTCACATTTGTCACAATGTAACAGTACACCGAAAGTGTGACAAGTGTGATGGCTATGATATGTCATACATGTCACGCTTTTCCAACATGTCACACTTTTCCCACGCTTGTCACGATTTTTCCAACATTTTCTGACATGTCACACTTTCACACTTCCTACAGTCATCAAACTTGTCACACATGTGTGACAAGCGTGGGAAAAGTGTGGCAAGTGTGATGGTTATGATATGTGATACTTTTCCAAACATGTCACAATTTTTCCCACGATTGTCACACATGTCACACTTCTTCCCCAACATTTTCCAATATGTCACGCTTTTTTCCAACATGTCACACTTTTTCCCACGCTTGTCACACATGTCACGCTTTTTCCAACATTTTCCAATATGTCACACTTTCACACATATGTGACAATAGAGTCTAGGTACAGCTTAGGCACCACACCTCTTCTAACATTTTCCAACATGTTGAAAAATGTTGAAAAAGTGTGACATGTGACATATTGGACAATATTGGAAAAAGTGTGACAAGTGTGATGTCTATGATATGTCACACATATCACACATGTTGCACTTTTTCCAAAATGTCACGCTTTTCCAAGATGTCACACTTTCACACATGTGTGACAAGTGTAATGACTGTGGGAAACATGTTATCACTGTGACAAAAAATCTAGGTACAGCTTGGTGCAGAGAGATCTTATGAAATATTGTGTGGGAGTTTGTAACAACAGAGTTAAATGTCAGAGACTGTACTGAGAGTCCAGTGACTTATTCTCACTAAACTCTCATTGGACTCTCTGAGATTCATCTCATTATAGTATCACTGGACTCTAAGAGATTCTCACCCAAATGAGAATTTGCTGAGATTTTAGTGAGATGAAATTGTTCATTTTCTCAGTGTAGTCTCACCAAAGTCTCACTAATCTCTCTCCACACTCTCAGAAATACCACTGGATTCTCACTGGAGTATCAGAGAATCTCATGAGAATCTCATAAGTGTCAGCCAATTATTTTCATTAAATGCCTAGGTTTTATGATCATGGTGATCATATAAGCTAGGCATTTTTTTTATGATCACCCACTATTATATATGTAGTAGTGAATGTATGATTACTAGTGAATGTATAAGTGATCATAAGTGGTCTCTCAGTGTTTTAGTAGTGTTTCAGGTGGATATTTACTTACTACTGGTACTAATGAATGTAATGGTGATCATAGGTGATCATTAGGTGTTTCAAGTGCATATTCACTTATTACTGGTACTAAAGAATGTATATGTGATCATAAGTGATCATTATATATTACAATAGCATATTATTTTGAATAATATTATATATATCACACATGTGACATATCTCGAACTTGTCACGCATATTCCCGCGCCTCACATTGTTCCCGCGCTTCACATTTGTGACATCCTTCTCGCGCGTCACGTCTGTCACGCATATTCCCGCGCATCACGCAGCTTCTCGCATATTCCCGCGCTTCTCGCATATTCCCGCGCATCACGCACATTCTCGCGCTTCATGCACATTCCCGCGCATCACATATTCCCGCACATCACATCTGTCACATCCGTCACACATATTCGCACGCATCACATTTGTCACATATATTCGCACGCGTCACGCTATTCACGCGTGTCACATATATTCGCACGCATCACACTGTTCGTACGCGTTACGCTATTCACGCGTGTCACATATATTCGCACACGTCACACTGTCATGTGTGTCACATATATTCGCACACGTCACACTGTTCGTGTCACGTTATTCACGCGCGTCACGCTATTCACGCGTGTCACGCTATTGACGCGCGTCACGCTATTCATACGTGTCACGCTATTCACGCGCGTCACGCTATTCATGCGTGTCACGTTATTCACGCGTGTCACGCTATTCACGCGCGTCACGCTATTCATTCGTGTCACGCTATTCACGCGTGTCACACATGTCACCTGCTTTCATTTGTCACACTTTGCACATGTTTTATGTGTGTCACTCATCATGCTTTTTGCATATGTTACATTTTTCACAATTTTCACAGCTCAGTAATGTAGTTTGGCTTTTGATATTGAAAATATATCAAAATTTGAAAGCTATGGTAAGCAGGGAATACTCAGCAATAGCATGTGCATGGACCACTCCCTGATGCTGTCTGAGTAGTTATCTGGTTGATCCTGCCAGTAGCCCTATGCTTGTTTAAAAGATGAAGCCATAAGGTTTAAGTATAAGTATAAACAACATATGTCAGAGATATGAATACATGTAGCAGTGTAGAAGTGAAACTGATTGTGACACAATATCAGTAAGAGTTGAGATAGTTTTCATTTTCTCTCTGTATCAATATATCACAAGATTATGTAGTCATATAGAGTAAGCAGATATGAATCAATAATGTGTATTGAAGATATCATTATAACCAATAGTGATACAAGAATAATGATCATCTAATGACTGAGATGTGTAAGTTTGATGTGATGTAGAATCACATATTTCACCATTCTTTCACATCTTTTTGTCCATGTGTGGGTCTATCACCAAATTGATCAATATGAAAATGCTCAATAGCATCATATCACATCTCTAGTCTTGATTGTAAAATGTCAGTGGACTTACATACACACTCTACATGTTTCAATCTGGCTCCTTATTATTGTTACACTTCTATAATTTACTAATTGTCACATTTCTTGTTACAACCTTCAGTTTAGCAAGAATATGATTGTTTCCTTTGCTTTAATAATTTACTCTGCACTGTTGGATACTTCTGTTCTGTAACAATTTGAACAATGGTATAGATATACAGGTAATCAGATACACATAATCAGCTTCTCTCCCTGGGTGTTAAGTGTTCAGTACATCATGATTCTCCTTTCTACTGTGCCTTCAGGCTCCACAAGTGTGAGTAAATGTCAGAAGCAATTCAAATTCAAATTGAGAACATGAAAAACTTGATATGTGATATACATCAAAACCATGATGGGCTAGTAGACTATGACAGGTGATATACTATGTATCCCCCACTTAATATAGGTTCCACATCTAGATATGTTATCAATATCAAAAGCCAAATTACATTACTGAGCTGTGAAAATTGTGAAAAATGTAACATATGCAAAAAGCATGATGAGTGACACACATAAAACATGTAATGTGAATCAAAGAGTAATACCATCAAATGCATGTTGTGCAAAGTGTGACAAATGAAAGCAAGTGACATGTGTGACGAGCGCTAAAAGTGTGACAAATGACAAATGTGACGCACGTGACACACATGAAAAGCGTGACATGCGTGAATAGCGTGACGCGCGTGAATAGCGTGACACGCGTGAATAGCGTGACATGCGTGAATAGCGTGACGCGCGTGAATAGCGTGACGCGCGTGAATAGCGTGACGCGCGTGAATAGCGTGACGCGCGTGAATAGCGTGACGCGCGTGAATAGCGTGACGCGTGCGAATAGTGTGACGCGTGCGAATATATGTGACGCGTGCGAATATATGTGACAAGCGCGAATAGCGTGACACGCATGAACAGTGTGACGCGTGCGAATATATGTGACACACATGAATAGTGTGACGCGTGCGAATATATGTGACACGCGTGAATAGCGTGACACGCATGAACAGTGTGACGCGTGCGAATATATGTGACAAATGTGATGCGTGCGAATATGTGTGACGGATGTGACACACAGAAAGAATGTGACAGATGTGATGCGCGGGAATATGTGATGCGCGAGAATGTGCGTGATGCGCGGGAATATGCGAGAAGCTGCGTGATGCGTGGGTATATGCGTGATGCGCGGGAATATGCGTGACAGACGTGACGCGCGAGAAGGATGTCACAAATGTGAAGCGCGGGAACAATGTGAGGCGCGGGAATATGCGTGACAAGTTCGAGATATGTCACATGTGTGATATATATAATATTATTCAAAATAATATGCTATTGTAATATATAATGATCACTTATGATCACATATACATTCTTTAGTACCAGTAATAAGTGAATATGCACTTGAAACACCTAATGATCACCTATGATCACCATTACATTCATTAGTACCAGTAGTAAGTAAATATCCACCTGAAACACTACTAAAACACTGAGAGATCACTTATGATCACTTATACATTCACTAGTAATCATACATTCACTACTACATATATAATAGTGGGTGATCATAAAAAAAATGCCTAGCTTATATGATCACCATGATCATAAAACCTAGGCATTTAATGAAAAAATTGGCTGACACCCCTCAGAATCTCACTGGATTCTACTGAGACTGTGGGTCAGTGACATGACCTCCAAACATGAAGCAAATACTGCAATGGGATGAAGCAATATTGAAGCAAGTACTGCAACAGGTTGAAGCAAACATGAAGCAGATACTACAACAGGATAAAGCAATTAGGTTGAAGCAAACATGAAGCAAATCCTACAACAGGATGAAGCAAACATGAAGCAACTACTACAATAGGATGAAGCAAATATGAAGCAAATACTGCAACAGGTTGAAGTAATTTTGAAGCATGTACAGGGAATATATGAGGCAAATACTGCAATGGGTTGAAGCAATGTTGAAGCAATTCCTACAATAGGGTGAAGCAAATATGAAGCATATACTGCAATGGGTTGAAGCAATTATGAAGCAATTTCTACAATGGAATGAAGCAAATATGAAACAAATCCTGCAATGGGTTGAAGCAATGTTGAAGCATGTATCAAAATATATGAAGCAAGTTCTGCAACAGATTGAAGCAAACATGAAGCAATAATAAAGTAATCACTACAAAATGAAGAAGCAAATCTGAACCAATCACTGAAAATACATGAAACAATTATAATGCAATTACTGCAGCAAGTTGAAGCAATCCTGAAGCAATTACTGCTCACCTATAAAGCAAATGTCCTAACCCTGAAGCAGATACTGCAGTATAATGAAGCAAATATGAAACAATGACAGCAGGTGGTAGAAGCAGATATGAAGCATTCCCTGCAATAATGGACTGCATGATATAAAACTGTTTCATAGTTGCCCCTGCAGATGTCTAAGCACTTTTACTGCAATTGCAGTAATCTCATCAATAATGGCATCAGCACTAGTGGTGCATTCACTTTGCATACCCTTAATTTGCATGCCTCCTCTGTGCCTTCTTTGACCTGTTTTCCTAGCATTACCGAAACCATAGCCATCCAGGAGTTTTCCGATTCTCTCAGGCCTCACAACCTTCAAGAACTAGGAGGGATTTTTGGTAATCCTCAATTGTACTCCTTGTCACTCGAAGACTACAGTGCTATGGATCATTCTGGATCTTCTTCAGTCAGGGCTACTCGTGAGGGAAATACTGAGCATGAGGTAAACTTTGGTAGTGAGGATGTAGCTTAGCATACAGTAGCTGATGGACTTTAAAAGTATTTGCATGGACTGTACACACACTTTATGGGTTTTTAACAAAATAAATTGCTCTTTCTTGGTCTGACATGTGTGACTGTGTGATTTACAACCATCAGTGCTTCTCAAGAATTTTAGAAAACTGCTATCTCATTAAACTAGTTGTTGTTCAATGAGAGTCTGAGTGCTTGAAGTCATAGTGATGTGCATATTTGATGCGTGATGTGTCTTATCCCGCAGATTGATGCCAAAATTAAAAGATCTCATCTTGGAGTTATAGTGGACTTTTCATATACATCTGCTTAGATTATGCACATGTCGTGATTGACTTCATCACTATTTTTCTAAACTCGTTGCACCTAGCATACTGTTCATGCAATTTCAAAATTTCAGCTCCATGCACCTACTCTCTCCCCCCCTCCAACAATAAAAGCCATCTTTGGCATACTTGCTGGGCAATGTGCTAGCTATCAGAAGTCATGAACAGTGCAATACATGTTTTGTCTGGACACTGGTCCCAATTTTAGTAATTAGCTTATGTCTTCTTTCACCTATAGCTCACTGTTGGATGGTATAAAAACCCTGAAGTTTCCTTGCTAGTCTTCAGCATTCCTGCTACCATTCTCTCCTATTTTCCTGCTTACTTCCCACTTTTCCACTCTACTTTTTTGTTACCATAATGGCTGACAATTTCCCATCTGAAGCTGCATTTCTTGATGCCACTCATGGTTTATGCATGAAGACGGGGCACTGGCAAGCCCAGCGTGACATGATGTCTAGTGCCCAACTTCGCACTGAGTTGCACAAGGAGGCCACTACACTTATAAGTGTGTGCTTAACTATTGTACCAGTTGCTAGCTAATCATACCTCTTTTCTAGAAGATGTTGTTAGATTATGCCAAGGTTTTCCCTGCTATGCTCAAACACTCCATTATTGAGGAGGTCATGAGAAAAAGCCATTCACTCTACATCTTCCTCGAGAACAGGTACAAGTTGGTGAAGCCATCTGCAACACCTGTTACCTCTCATCATCCTGTAAGTTATCCTAGCTAACACTTCTGTATTTTATTAACCAAGATCTCCTTAGATTTCCAGCAAGGGTTCCAACGTTGTTGCTGATGCAGATGATGATAAGGGTACACATGTGACCAGTATGACTTCTCCAATTTCCTCTGTTGTTGATGCTGAGGTATCATAGCTCAACTTTCTATGCGACAGAAGTATACTAACCCTCATGTTCATAACTTAACTAAGCACTTCAATGCAATGGAGGTTGATGACAAGGTCAAAGTGTCCATGAGTTATTATTAAATTTTCTTATCTAATGAAATTTTAATTTAATAACTCCAATCTTCTACTTGCCTGGAGATGGTGAAATTATCTTTTGATGTGATCCCCAATCTTGATTGCAATAGTCCTGCTTATCATCAAGCTGAGCACCTTTGTAAAGGGAAGCATCCCAAAACTGACAAGGATGAGGGTTCTCGTAAGCACCCTCACTTGGTGCTTCCTCTTCCTCATACATATCTGTCTTTTACTTAGCTTATCCATCTCCAACCACTTTATTGTCCTTAGGTACCCCCTCTGAGTGTCTTACTTTTGCTCAGTCCGTAATGGACCACCTGCTGAGCCTAAATCGAATCGATCAGGTGCCCATCCCTTCCTATTTAATAGGCATGCACTGGGCCAAGACCTTGATGTGCATGGCTCAGAGCATTCAGCAGCTCTACAAGACCTTCATTGACACCAATGCAGATATCAAAAGGTACCTCTGGTACTCTGATGCTCATGGTTTCTCTGGTAAGCTTTGACTCCTGTTATCTATTTATAAATCACTAGTAACTTCTATTGATTTATAGATTAACTTGTACCTGTGACTAGCTTAAGGGACTTAGATGTGAATAGGGACTGCTATAGGTGAGGACACTGTATAGTAACAGTAGAATAGGCTTGTAGCATGATCCCTGCACATGTAGCATCCCCCTCTCAAACTTTTTTATATGATATATTGATTGAGTCTTCCAAGTTTGGTATAACCTCATCAAATATATCCGGTCCCATTTCACTAGAAGATTCGCTTTCACATGCTTTCAGATGGATTTTTTGGAAATGTAAGTCCTCCTGAATTTTAGATGGTGTTTTGTCTTCTTCTTCAGATAACATGGTTTCAAAAAGTTCAGGTGTTAACCCAATTAACTTTTGTACTTCCTCTGAGAACCCTATTCTTTTCCTAGCTAGATACAGTATTACTCATAATCTAGCTACCTTATTTTGTAATATGGCTCCATTCATTTCACAGAGAATATAACTACCCCCTTTTGAACATGATACCACAATGTAAGGTCCATTGTACCTGACTTGATTCTTCAAATTTGAAAGTTTCCCTGTTTTTGGACTTCATACGAGCACAAGATCTCCTGGACTAAAAATCCATTCCTTGACTTTGTGTTGTATATCTTGCTCCATCTTAGCTAACTGCCTTATCTTTTCTCTAGTTACCCTATTCCTCATATCTTTGACATGTTGCGCATGTTTGGCTAAAGCCCTTGCTCATAGACCAATTGAGTTGCTTGTAGACATAAGTCCATCTGGTTCTGGTATAAACCAAGTAGCTTCTTGCAAATCCAAAGGTAACACTGGGTGTTGTCCAGTAATTATAAAATACAGAGAACAACCAAACCATTTCCTAGCAGTCATATGATCGGCCCACAGAATGTGTGGCAAAAACCAGTACCATTTAGATAAATCTGGTTCTGAACTTTTTACAAGCATCTGTCGCAGATCCCAATGGGGTTGTTCAATTGTTCCACTAGCTCTTGAGTTATAAGGGGATATGGATATACCAGTTATATTGTATTTTTCCCTTAACTACTTAACTGCTCATAAGAACACAGTTCCATTATCCATCACTATTTCCTGAATACACCCCCATCTACATATGATGTCTTCAAACAGCCACTCTCCAATAGTGCATGTGTTTTTGTTCCTGATTGCTTCAGCTTCTGCCCATGATGACAAAGCACAGTGACCGTGAACAATATATTTACACTGATTAGATTTATTTGTAGACATGTTTAATATGTCCATGTGTAATATTTGAAAGATTGATGGTGTTTCTGTAAGGACTGGCATTGTCTCAAACAATTGTTTCTGTCATTTCTGACAAATATGACATGTAGCTATATACCATTGTACATCATTAGAGACCTGCAGCCACCAAAATCTATGTGTTAATAATTCTGTGGTTGCAAAGACCCCATGATGTCCTAAAGTATTGTGTGCCACCTTCATCATATACATGTGCTCTTCCTTTTCTACAAACAACTTATGTTGTCCTTCCTCATCCTTATAATACAACTTACCATTACACAATAAAAACCTGCTAGCTAACTCATAGTTTCATTTGTCCTCCTTAGTCCACTCACTACTTTCAGACTTTGGATTTGCTAAGAGTTCACACATGTGTTCTATGTGTTGATCCATAAATCATGCTTGTTCCTTACAGTGATCTTCTGAATATGACACCCTTAGTTCAGGGTCATCTTTCAGGGTTGGGTCAGGTACTACTGGGACTTGTATGAATTGCTGCAGATATGTTCACTGAGTCAGAGCACATTTATCAGAATTTATTATCTGTTGTCTGATTTCTTGTTCTTTATGATATTCTTCCTTAGCCATGGTTAGCTCATCTTTAAATGAATCAATGTCCTTGGTGATATCATACAGAAATCCTGTTCTATCGTCAATCTCATTGTAAAATTCTTCAAGCTTCAATGGGTCTGGATTGCCATCTCTGGCTTTCATATATTGTATTGGCTTTTCATCGTCCTCAGATTCATCTGTAAACACCCAGTCTGTTCAATCCCCCGGTACATACCTTCACCTAGATAGACCATCCAGTCCAAATGTCTTCCCTGCTTTATGAACTAGCGTAAAGAAGAAATTTGTATGAATATAATCCACCCATCTATTTGTAGTGGCATTTGGCATTCCCCCAGGGTTATTCAACATCCCATGCAAATATTTTGCATCAGTTTCAACAACTAAATTATGACATCCTCACAATAGGTACTGTTCTTCTTCCAAAACCATGCATAACCCTAACAATTCTCATTTTGGTTGTGAATAGCGACTTTGATGTCTAGTTAAAGTCTTTGATCCAAAGTGAACATACCAGATCTTGGAAGGATAGATCTACTTTGTCCCTTTGATAGATCAACCAACCTGCAGCTATGTAAGATGTATCCACAGCTAGCACTAACGGTTGACTACTCTTATAATCCAGAGTCTGAATTGGTAGATAGTTCCACACAGCCTGTTTAAGATCATCCATAGACTTCTGTTCTAAATCTTCCCATTTGAATTCTACATTTTTCTTTAATAATTCATAAAGAGGTGCAGCTAACTCAACAACTTAGGAATATTTAAATGTGCTTGTACAGCAGTACCTAAGAAACCTCTAACCTCTGTTGTATTTTTACAGGGTCCCCAATTCATAATGGAATCAATTGTATGCTTAGTCAGCTTATGTCCTAGATAAGAACATCTATATCCTACCACTGTGAACTCATCTGCACATATAATCAACTTCTTTCTGGAGAAAGTTCCTCCCATGCTGTAGAACTCTATTTACACCTTGGAAATATTCCCAAATAAAACAGAAGATTCCCAGATTCTCAGGAATCATCTTGTAGGTTCCATCTGGCCTCTCATACCTTGTTTTTCCTCCCCTCATAGGCACATTGTCAATAAATGGCTTAGTGAACTCAGGGATTTCATCTCTCAAGATATAAGTGACATTGTTATGGAATATAGCTACTGAATTTGTCCATCCCATATATAAGGTAACTAATCTTAATGCTCCAAATGGTGTTTGGAATGTGGTAATATCCCATAATTCCTCATCCAATAACCTTTCATCATATCCTACGTACAGATCTAAGATTCCCCCACAGGCATGCCCAGCGAAATGGTTAGCTAATTCTTCAGTTGCCGGCAGCAATCCTGAGTGTGCTATAGTAACTTTGTTTAGGGGTTCCAGACTATGTACTAGACAAAGACTTTTACCATCTTTCTTAATTATGCAAAACCACTTAGATCTATATGAAGAGTTTGATTTTTTGTATATACCACCATCTAGCTTAGCTTTATGATGGCGCAGACTTTGTCATGTATAGCTGGTGGAATAGGTATTGGTCTTTCTACCCATGGTACATGAGGTACAGTTGGTATTTTCATGGGGGGAAAATACTCCTCCTTAAACTGACCCTTTTCTGATTCCTCCCAAGCGAAAGCCATTTTGTGTTCCTTAAGCATCCAATGCATTAGCTTACGTTTCTCTGGTAACATAAATTCCTCTGTATGTGTCTTATTGATATATTCTTTCCATTCTTGAGTATATTTAATACCTGGCTCATATTCTAGTGGCTTAGTTGGTAATTTAGGTAACATAGCTAAAGGATCTCCTATGATCTCACACTTGATATAAAACTCCTTAGGGAGTTCCGCTAATACTGGTTTGACTTTCTTCACAACAGGTTTATATTTCTTACCTGCAAATACATGTCATACCAACTTTTCTTGGTAGGCATGGATTTCTTAACTATGTCATGGAAATTTACCACCCATC